>OY728137.1:1474672136-1475290785 GCA_963277665.1 Viscum album | reverse complement strand
AATATTAACAGTATTACTATTATTAAACAATTCTTACTTTCATTTTTATTATTTTATTTTTTGTTTGACTTAATTATTCATCTTGTTAATTAATTAATTAATAATAACATTTTTTTAACACTGAGAATGCCTCATGGTGACCTAGAAAATCTTCACGACTTCAACCATGTCCTGTCCATGCGCTAGATGCTGTCAAGACCAAAACATTCATTTATCAGAAAAAATTAAAATTTTCAATTAGGCTCAGCCCGTACCTCGACAAAATGTTCCAAATCCAGATAAAATAATAAAATAAAATTATTTCAGAAGTTCGAGTGTTAAAATTTTCCCCACTATAATGCTTTCTACCCCCGGAAATCCATCCCAAGGTTTATTTGAAAGAGAGAAATGGTACTTCGTTACAATACAAGGAGATTCCCAAATGATGACAAATGAAAAGATGACAAGAATACTACTAGTAAGAAAAGAGGTTTACAAGTCGAACTCGGGAGGCTAAAATGGAATCTACACTACAAGCCACCCACCCCCAAGAGTTTAAACATATCTAGCTAATCAATCAAAGAAAAATATCCTCTAATTGTACACAATTCAACATTCTGAGACAAACACCTTAAAAATACCTAAGAGGCTCATGTAGTCCACCTAAAACGGACAAATAATTCTAATTACTAACACGAGGAGGCTTTTATGAACTCCCCACCATAAGGAACAACCTAACACCCAAGGTGGAACTAGGACACTTACATGGGGAGGCCCAAACGGACTCCTCACCATAAGTAATAGGCTGACACCATTTAATTTCAGTGGAACTTTCAGTGAGACTCAAAGTGCGTCTCCACACCATAAGAACTAATCATCTTAACTGACTAACACACACAGATATGAAAACCCCCCAAAAGGACCAATCCCCACTATAAGAGGACTGATGAAAGAAACTCTAAACCAAACAGAAAACTTTACACTGTCCACTAATCCTATGGGGCATTACTATTCTCGGATGATCCCAAAACAAAACCAAAATTAAAACAGACTTACAAGGTTGTTCATACATGGAAAACAACATGGAGATTCATGCCCACAAGGGTATAAGAATTAAGGTTCATGAAAATGAAACAACTCTTCCACCTTATAACCAAGGAGTAACTCTTCCACCTACACAGATCACCATAATGTAGAGCAGGGTCCCCATGTCCCTTTCCACCACACAAGACCACTTGAAACACAACTACCACATCGAATGATTAGACAATCTCCATTTCCAACACCGAAGACAGAAATTAGACCGAGATCCCTTACACTCTTGGGGTTCCTGACTACGCACCAACTTCACTCCGGGGCCTAAGGCTAGAACCCTATTGATTGAATCATCTCTTACCTCAAAGTTAGGCATTGAAACCCCCAAATGGGACTTCCCTTACCGGTACCATAAGCAACCACACCACGACCTCGACAATACCAATCAACACAACACATCCTGAAATATACTTACCCTTACATGACACCTTCACCAAGTAAAGGTCTTAAAAGATGTATATGCATCACCACTTTCTACTTAGAATGAGAAACATTGGGAGTAAAGACACAGTGGAAACCTTCCTATAAAATGGAGGAATTTGGAATTTCTTGAGAGAAAACACACTTCTATCAAAACAAAGGTGCTCAAAAGATTTCACAACCTTCACCCTTGCAGTCGAGCAAGAACATGAAACCGCAAGGCATCACCAAACATGACCATTGCGGCCGATAGAAACAATACAAGGAGAGGAACCTTAAAACTAAGTACCAAACAACAAGCGCTTCCTACAAATAGCCATAACAGCCTCATACGACCATGATTTCCACACTGGTGGCCTAACATGAATCTTTTCTTAAAATAAACCAATGAAATACCCATAGGTTCTTTAAAATAGCATCCAACATAGAAAACTCCGGACTACTTCTACCTTTCCTCACTAGAATTTACCTTCATTGCTTCTGGGTAGGACCTTCAATATTAAAGATGCCTGACTTCACCTTTAGCGATTCAAGAAACTCAATAAACCACAATTCCTTTCAACTCCTTCCACATCCACTCTTCGGTTGTGATAGGATCTACTTAATCTAAAAGATAAGAAAGATAAAATCAACCCCAAAACCCAATAAGAGAGTCCATACTTTGATCAATTAAGTACCTTCCAATGGTGAATCACCCATGGACATATTTTGAATATGCATCAATTCCTTATGGGTGTGTGTACTAGCTAACAAGGGAACCCAATGACCCAATCAAACCAGTACATTAGCCAAACATACCATGAGAAAACACTGAGTTCATGAGGCTAACCACTAAAAAGGCTTCTCGAAATACTTCTCAAAAGAAACCACTAACCACCACTCCAAAAAAACTCACCAACGAAACAAAAACATGGAACACCATTCAAACAAAGGAGGTTTTCAAACCCAAAACACCCCACAAAAACATTATAAAAAATAAAAAAAGACACACCAAACCTTTTTCTTTCAAAAACACTATCGAAAATAAATTTGGATTGGTGGGTTGCACATCCACCAATGGTATCCCATAGAGCCTCTCACGTGCATTTTTTTCATGCCAAACCGGGCACCCATTCACTTCCCACGCATGTACTATGCATGTGATCACTCACATAAATAAAAAAGGTTAAAGAAAAACTATTACAATTTTCAAAATAAAAATTCAACCCACTTTTACATCTTTTTAAAATAAAACCATCTCCAATTTAAAATCCAGATTTTATAAATTTTTCAAATAAAGGTTTTCAAATTAATTTTTCAGAACCCAAGGAGACGCAAGACAATGAAAGAGGAAATTAGTACTAGTGGGTGTCTTGGACATATTGTTGGTGGCCATAGGCCAAGTGCACCACCAGCACAGAGAGTGTTCTTGGATAATGTTTTCAGCTCCACATGGATTTCCAGGCCCTATGACCTCATTGAGTCTAATGACCCAACTCCCTTTTCGAATAAACCCTACTTCCCCTAGTAGCTTGAGTCCCATCACAAGATGTGTTGGACAAACACCCTACTCGTAATTGGAATGTCAAGTTTTGAAAATCATAGCCCTGATCTACCTATACTCTTTCCTAAGGAACAAGACTCAAAAGAGCATGACCTACTATGATACCATTTAACACAAACCAAACCGGGTCGCTATCCGAACTAAAGCCTGGCCCGGTCCGTGGCATGGATCGAAGGGAGTTCTTGATCCCCACGGGCTGGAAACTAGTGCTAGGAATAAAAATAAAATAGTTGGGAATGATTTGGCCCATAAATGACAAACAAATAAATAATTATAAACTAAACAAAATAGATAAACCGTAACAACTAAAATAAAAAAAAGTCCAACCGCTAAACATACATCTAAGTAACCTCGTGGGTCACCACCAAACATGGAAACAAACTCTCTCCAAGAGCGATCCAAAGCTAGAGGGACCTAAAACTGAAAAAATGTAGTAGGTGTGAGCACCGAGATGTTCAGTAGGAAATCCAAGGATAAACAATGCCCTATTCCCTTACCTTTAAAAAGAAACTCAAAATGTTCTAGTTTGAAAATAAGACATAATAAAATAATGTTTTTCATTCTTTTCAAACTCAGGTAACAAATTTACATTTTCAAGAAAATAATTTCTCTACCACTTCATTTTCAAAATAGGTTCCAAGCATGCATTAACATTTTAAAATTAAAGGAGACCAATTTAGATTAAAAATATGGTTTTCACAAAAGAGGGAACAAGCATGAAACAATTGAATTGAGAATCATATCACAAGAACCATGGGTAATACTTTAGTAGCTAGTGTTATTTGGGGGCCTAGGATCCTCATACCTCGGTCAAACGTGGTATAGAAACCACAACCATCAACATTCTCATGCATGAGCCACTAGGAGGGGACACCCCAATGGCCTAGTATTCTCCAACCATCACAAATGTTTAGTTAGTGTTGTAGAATCAATCCTACTATATGAAACTAGGATGAACCACTTCCAAGTCATCTAGCGTACTTGTCCTAGTCTACCCTTCTAGGTACCCAGGGTTTCCCATGTGACCTATTTCAATGGTGGTGAGGTTTTATCAAGTAAACACATATGAACATAACACTTTCTTGACCCAAAACCCATTAAACCTCTCACCGCCATTCTCCCTCATTAAGCACATTCCCCTATTTTACGTCACACAACAATGCAAAAGCCTCAACAATAGGCACATATCACAAATCACATATTAACACCTATATCACATTTCTCAAACTAGGGGGGATGCCTCAAGAGGGGTTTTCCACTTTCACAAACCTTTCTCAAAGTGCCAAAAGAGCTTAATTAATTACAAGAAACAGTTTTCATTTTAGAAAACATAATTACCCAACACTTTTAAGTTTCCAAAACCATTTTAAAGTTCAAATAAACAACCAAGGAACTATATATTTGAAAACAAGCTTAAAACCATGCTTATAATGAAGAAATCCCTTTTAATAATTTCAAATAACACTTTGATATCATGTTCACACCAAAATCCATTTTTGAAATTGATTTGGAACCCTTTGGAAAAGAAATCAAGCATGTCATTACAATTTTATAACAAAATTGGCCGAAAGGCCACACATATTTGGAAATACCCATTTCACATTCAAAACATCTAGGAGAACACTTTTAAAGAACCACAAGCATTTATGTACACACACACACACAGATATATATATATATATATATCATGTTCATTTCATATAAAATAAGATGAAACACATTTAAAGAACACCAAGCAATAATGGAAATTCTAATTAAAGATCAAGGCATAGAGAACCTACCTCAGTGTGAAACCAATATGAACTTTCATCACTTGGCACTTTGTAACTAGAAGTTTTTTCTCCCCTACTAAGCATATTCACTTTCACATACATATAATAACACATATACCCTATGAATACACCTTCATGGCGATGAACATGTGCAAGGGGATCCTTACATATATGCTTATATGCATATACTAGTCGTTACTCACCTCCATATGCATTTTCATATATATACATGGGCACACCTATCCCCATACATGTATATTCATTACCATGAATGATTATACATGTAACAGGGTAACCCACACACACACATATATATACTTACCTATTCACACGTAGGCGAGTCATCTAAGACCCGGCGACTCGAAAACACAAAGTAAGGACCACACACTATACATATAATTTAGAAATCCAATTATACAATTTATGAAACACTTCAAATTAGAACACAAATTTTTACACCAAAAACCCACCCAAATTCATATAAAAACACTACTTTAAAACCAAATGTACAACATAAGCATATAAAAACATACTTTCCATTATTCAAACAATTTTCAAATCAATTTCAAGGATGCGCAGCAAGCTCAACACACCAAGGAGACACACTTTTTATTAAAAACCTCATTTATAACACATTCACATCTTATGTGTTTTTGAAAACATTACTCTAACCCAACAAACAACCCATAGAAAATTTTCATGAAATATTATTCTAAATCACACACCCAAAATCTAATCAGTTTTCCTTAAAAAATCTATTCACACCACATAGACATACCAAAAAACATAGAAACATTTTTCACACCATGAAAATAGATCATAGAATGTATTTATAAAATTAAATAAACATATTAAATTAATCAAATAATTATAGGGCATGGAACCACCTATTTCTTATGGAGAAACCTCTAGAAATTGGTGCATCCATAACCACACCTCAAGTGAACCCTAAGAAGGAAATATTTATCCAAAAATGACAATATCAAATAAGATTCAACCCTAAATATAACACCCTTCATTCTGGAAACCTAAAACCCCAAATAACATGAACCAAAACCCTAGAAAGAGAGGAAGAGTGGCTTACCGGGGGGAGGCGTGTGCACCAGAGGAGAGCGGAACACCGACGAGTGGTCACTGGAAGGAGAGGTGGTGGGGGTCATAATCGTCAGAAGGAAAGATGTGCTAGAAAGGGGGGTCCGGACAAGGGGGGACCAACACGCATGAGGGAGGTAGGGCAACGCGAGGTCTCTAGGGTACCGGAGCAAAGCTTCACTAGGAGGAGGAAAGGGCACCAGCCAAGGAAGAGGGGGTCGACGTGATGTAGGTGGAGGAGGGGAGGGATGGGCGATGAGATGGAGGGGTAGGGGGGTTTATAGTGCGACACTGGGGGGACGGGTTAGAGAGAATGAATAAGTAAATAAAAACAAAAAAATAAATAAATATAATAATAATAATAAAAACAAAAAAAAACAACTTAATAAAAAGTTGATAATAATAATAATAATATCCTTTAATAATATTACTATTATTACTATTATTAAACAATTCTTACTTTAATTTTTATTATTTTATTTTTTCTTTCACTTAATTATTCATCTTGTTAATTAATTAATTAATAATGATAATTTTTTTGAATATCGGGTAGTCCGCATGGTGACTTGAAGAATCCACATGACATCGACCGTGCCTTGACCATGTGTTGGATGCTGTCAAGGCCAAAACATTCATTTATCATCAAAAACAAAAACTTTCAATCAGGATCAGCCCACACCTCGACAAAATGTTCCAAATCTAGACAAAATAATAAAATAAAATTATTTCAGAAGTCTGGGTGTGACAAATTCTGTCCTCCCCCCTGCCAGCTTTAAAGGGGAAATTATTACCTAGATACTCTACACCTAGAATCTTATAGAAAATCACAGTTGGTAACTCACATAGTTGGTACTAATTAGTTTCTATACAACTGACAACCTGTACACTAGCCAACAGACTACCCAACCAACTGATGTATTTACAACTACACACCTAACAATTAAAAGAATCCCCAGCCTACCCCAACATAGTGGCCCATCAGCCTCACTGTAGCCCACATACCTACCATTTCCACTCTCTTGAAAATCCATCTTGTCCCCAAGGTGGAAAACCAGATGAATATGATGTTATCCCTTTATTTACTCTAACTACTTCTAGTTCTACTTCATCATCACTATTCATATCAACACATTCCCAAATTATCAATTTGAACCCCATTTTTGGACATTTATGTCCAAGATTAAAAATCTACCCACATGTGTAGCACAAACCTTTGGCCTTATCTCCTCAAAATCTTCTCTAGACAAATTCTAAACTCCTTTTCTAGCATGGTGCATTTTTACAGCTCTCCCTTTCATTCCCAACCATAGGGGAAATAAGATTGACCAGTCTTAAAATCCAATTACCTCCATGTCCATGAGTCACATTAGGCTATTATACGCTTCCATTGGTTAGAGAATTCCCTTCACCTGGAGTTCTCTCCAATTCTCTTGGATAAGGTCAGTAGACATGCTTTCTCCTGTGGTGCATGAGTCATAATAATGCTTCTAATTTTTAGCTTCAACCCACCAATGAACATGTTAATATACCATTTCTATGAAAATTTAGGTATTAATAGTGTCATGTACTTGAATTCATCAATATATTCACCTAAAACAATGAAATATTGAAAACGCTTCAAAAAATCACTGGATCATCCTACGTTTCACTACCATATCTTCCAAGGAGCTCTTAATTTGTGCCTATGTTATTTTTGACTTGACAGACCATAAAGAAATGATCCAATATTGATCTAGGACCTCCAAAAACAATTTTGCTAACTAGAACTTCATCTCCTCATGCATAAAATATATGAATAAATACATCTCAACTCTTACAATATATGAAATAAGATCCTCACCAGAAAATATGGGAATCTCAACAGATCTAGTCAACTCATGATATATCTCATTTGGTGGTGTTACGATCCTCCTTCGAGGTTCTGACACATTTCATCATTGTTCTTCTACCTCAACCTCCGATCTAGCACTACTTCCTCTATCATCTACTATACACTTTCCTTTGTCATCTTTGTGTCATGATCATTCCCCTAGGATCAGAACCAACTAAGAAAGATCTGTTGTTAACTCACGTACCTGAATCTCCAGACACCGAATTGAATTTTATTACCACTTCTAAACTTCTATGTTACTCTGAAATTCGGGCTGCAATTTGGTGATTGCCAAATCAAATCCTGCTACTCGGTTTTCCATCCACATGGACATGTAGTATTATTCAAACACAATTGCCTATCCTCTCCAGCTCGATCAAGAACTGTGTGACTCTCAACTGGAGCACAAAATGATAGGATTCCAGATAGGAGAGGAATGAAAATCGATAATTCTATTGATATTCCATTAAAATTATCATAATAATTATAATAAAATAGTAAAAGAAAATGAAATAAGAAGAGTAAGATAAAAGAAAATCTCCTAAAAGATACAACTCCTCAGAAGCCCTGGGCCATTGCCCCTAATTCAGCCTTTCTAAATGCTCTTAATTAATTGTGTCCCCCTTCTGTACCCCATTGCTAAATTTAAAGGGGAAATGATAAGATCTGAGCCTATTAGTAGACAAATTTGTATATAAAATTGTTATAATAGTATAATACGTACATACATGAGAGAAGAGAATAATGTGAGTGAGATTAACTCAAGAGATTCCCTAGTAACTCCTGCCCAAGCCACAATGGAAAATTCCCAACTCTTAAAAGAATTACCTCCCTTCCCTACTCTTTTTAACCCTATATATATAAGCGTTTCCCTAACATAACATTTCCCCCCAACATATTCTATTTATTCCCTAGCATATTCCCCTAACTGCCTTGGTTGGCCCACTATCTCGGGTACCTAACACAGCCCCACCCTTGAAAATCACCGTGTCCTCAAGGCGAGACATAGAGTTATATTCTGGTGTAGTATTTTTTGGTTCCACTTTCCCACACACAATTTCCACAAAATCAATAATATATTCCTCCTCGTTTGATGAACAGTCCACAGAAAGTCTGTTAATGTCATGCAATATTGCTCTTTCTGGTGTGATGGTTCGTGAGCTTCCATGTTCTTCCTGCGGCTCCCAGCGGTCCCCACTAGAATCAATTTTGGACATTCCAGACTATCAATGCTGTACAATTCCATCAAATTAACCACATTTATAGAGTAATTTGGCAATGTGTGTCGATGTTTGACTTCCAATCCCTTCGAAGTAGGCCGAGGGAATGTTAATTGATGTTTCGTGGATGGAAAGTCGGGTGTGTGGTAGAGTGAATATGTCACCACCCCCATGACACAATCATGCACATCCACAACACTAGGCGCCACCATTGGTACCATTATTTCAGGATTCCCCTTGCTCTATATATCTAATGTAGGGGTGTGTACATCCATCTCATCCCCCTGTAGTTCCCTCGCCTCCTGATGGTGTAGTTCCACAACTGCCAGACGTCCAGCTCCGCAGGAAATTGAAAATTACACCATCGATGCAAGTCTAGACGGAGTTTCTGTGGCACTCCCATGTGTTGTGATTGCGTCAGGCACTCTAGAATGTGTCACAAGAAACACAGACTCTAGATCATGCGGTTTCTCATGCTCCTCTTTTGTTCCAAATCCTGAAGTTGAAAAATTTAGATTTGAAGTTATCGGTGTCTGTTCTTGGTTTCCAATTTTTTTTTGACTCCGATTGAAATCCAATCTAATTACGTTATGATTTCTGGTGGCTGGATATCACTAGGGGTAACTTCCAACTCTGTGAAAGGATTTTGAAACTCTGAAACGCACGGCTGATTGTCGCCTATCGACCGGTCAAAGTTCTGGTGTTCTGCTAATATGTATAGCAGCACTCGGGTCGAATCCTCGGCGATGGTACTTCGTAATAGTCAATTGTTTTTAGTTGATTGTATTTTGATTGGGGGGGTTTGTTTGTAGAGCTTAATTGAAATGTTTAATGAATGATGTTTAATTTAACAAGTTGATAAATATTGGGGTGAGATCATCATTAGGTTAGTTAAGCTTGTGATGTCCTCGAGCTTTGCTTTATATTGCATTTAAATTAACACCCATGTCACAAGTTGACGTTGATTTGAATTCCCAAGTGTTAAGGATTTAATCCAAGCCTTAAATTAACTTAGGGTTATAATCTTGATCATATATTGTTTATGGTAGTGTATTTATGGTTCTAATAATCCATGGAAACCACACGTTAAACAAATCAAGTCATTAATCCATGACATGCTAAGTCCAACATACACAATGTTAATTCAACGAATACTCATCGAGCAAAATTTCTCAATCGCTTAACATACCTAAATTAAAACTCACCCCAATTAGAGATTTACTCATCCATTATGATGTTTATTAATCTGGTAATATATGTTTATGGTGATGAATTATAAAGAGAAGAAAAAGAAAGGGACAAGATAAGAGTAGTGTGCCGAACACACACACGAAATATTTTGAGAATCAAAAATGGAATTTCGATTGAATGAGGAAGCAAAATAAGGTAATGTAATTTAAAATGATTTAAACTATTTTAAGACCATGAATAATATACTACAGAAGGTGGAGAAGAATATGAGGTATTGAAGAAGAAACAAGCACTAAAATTTGATTGAAATGAAAACAAAGTTACACAATTACAATTGAACGCAAACATAAACAAACGTGAAAGAAAAGTGGAGGAGAGGTCTCTCTTGTTGAAACAAGATCAAAGCATATCCTCCCAGAACCTTGTCAAGGCTCTAGTAATTCCAAACCTCCTCCTTAAGTGCTCAAGTGCCAACCCTTTTGAAAGGAGAGGAGGGGATGTATTTATAGCCCAAGGTGGTGGACTGTTTACATTCCTGAAATACCCCTCAACTTGGCTCGCTGATATATATATCCAGAAAGCCGAATCTTGAGAAATACTCTTCTTCAAAGTTGTAGGTAAAAATGTCTTCTATCTACTGTGAAAATTTTGCGGCCATTGGACTTAGTGAGCCAAAGTTATGGCGGTTTTAGTAAACCATTATGATATGTCCATTTCAATACAGACTTTTTCAAAGTCCATAATGTGAATGAGTTTTTTAATAGGAAGATGCCCTCAAATAAAAATAATTTATTCAAAAAAGTTGTCCACCCGAATCTTATCTTTCACACTGAAAAATATCATCTCTAATGGATGTCTACATCAGGAGACATTGCAAAATTAGTGTGCTGTTTTTAATTCCCGGACAGAATGATGGGCTGGACTTCAATGCATAAGTTGGGCCCCTTGTATTTGTGATTGGGTTCTGAAATTTTTATCATGGACTCCTTTAAACGTCCTCCAAATTTGGGAGGATAATTAAGATATTTGGATCTCTGGATTGAGCCCAGTAATTCAACCTTCATATATGGTCCAGTTTCTTCACAGTTTCCTTAGGCCTTCTTGTGGGGTCCATATGACCCTCCAAATGGCATAATTGGCTCATGTAACCTTCTAATGAAATGTTTTATATTGAAAGTAGAATCCTAAAAAACTAGAACCACACAATTTGGATCAGTATAGTGACAGTTATTATTAAAACATTAAACTGACTAATTGGACTACTTCTAAAAATGCTAAAAAATTATACTTAATATTAAAACATTAATATTTCATACAAATTATGCACATTTCATATAAAATCAGTAAAGGGGGAATATAATAAGTCATGAAAATATTAATAACATAAACTCCCCCACACTTATTTTTGTGCATGTCCTCATGTGCAACAAATATAAAAACATGACAAAATCATTTTTACTCACCAACAGATATTAAAATTTTGTTTTCTCCAATCAGGGGAGGTTTAGACTATTTCACTCATCTATTTTGAATTCTACCACAAGTTGTTACAGAAACAATGTTCCAAAACTAATTCATTTTTTCATGCTAAAATTTAGAAATGGAAAATGTGGACACTCAAAACTCACACCTCTCAAGATAATAAAATTTATTTGTGGAGATTCACTCTTTCACCAACCAAAAGTGAAAATATTAGAGTTTAAAAAGAGCTCTCAGATTACAATCCCTATCCAAAGTGCACAATAATCAAGAGGTCTTTTTAAGAGGTTTTTCTGTGGCTATGGGACAGTAGGAATATAATGTCCAAGAGAGAGAAAAAGAGGGTTAAAATACCAACATAGAAAAACAATGCACATTTTTTTGAAATAAAACATGGAAGGAAATGAAAACACATATTTACAATGGAATGATTGTGTGAAGAAAGACACAGTAGATAAAGAAAATATGAAGGATATGAGAAGATTAAATATTTACAAACCACCAAACTTCTCCCAATGATATAAGAATATAATGCAAGTGTTATTTTTTTCTTCCTTTTTTTTCTTTGTATTTTCGAAAGTTGACCTTGAGATAGATCTCACACTCATATCCCAGCCCATGTTTGATCTCCCCACGACACTAATTGTAATAGTTATAACAAGATCAAAGTTTGAGGAAGAGTGATTTTTGACCTACCCAAGACACAACCCATTTGTTTCTTTTTTTTTTTGATTTTTTTTTTGATTTTGATTTTTTTTTTGAATTTTATTTTTGAACACTTTTCAGTATCATTTTTACAATACATTAACTGAATTAAAACCTCCCCCCCCCCACACTAAAATGGATGCTTGACCTCAAGCATATGATAACACACCAGAAAGTAAGGAAATGATACCCAAAAATGAAATCCATTCCCCCCCACACTTAAATTTAAAAAACTTATGCAATGAAAATCCATGTTGATATTAGGTGGGATAAGGTATTGGGATTGTAATGTGGTTATCAAAGAAAATGTTTTCATAGGCTTGAAGGGGCTTTCAAAAGGAGGATTAATGTAAGGGTAATGAGAGGCTATTTGGCTATTGTGATTCTCATGTGGTTCAGAAAATGCCTCTATCATATTAATGCACACTAAGGTAGGAAATTCAGCTCAAAGGTCCAAAAACTCAAGACTCAAAAATGGGGGTGAAAACACACATTTTGAAAATATGTCCATAGTTGGCCTTGGCATGAAAACAATTGTTTGTTTTCACGGTTTTGGAAAAGCATTTTCCAAATCAAAAATTGAGCATTCAAAATTTGTTAATTTTGACACAAAATTCTTTATCCAAAGTCATGATAAAAATACAAAATTTTTGAGATGAAAACATGTCTGTTAACTCCCCAAAATGGTTGGACAAAATTTCAAAACTAGATGGTGAGTAAGCATGACTCTTTTTTTGTATTTTTTTTAAGTAATTTTGTTTTTTTGGGTTTTTTTAGTTTTTAAGGTTTTTTTTTAAAATACACACCCACACAAGAAAGAGAAAAAGAAAGGGTTTGATGAATAAAGTGGTAAAAAAAATGAAAGAGAGAGGAAGAAGAAGAAAGAGGTAGAGAGAGGAAGAGATAGAGAGAGAGTTAAAGGGAAAGAGGTGCCCCCTGGTTTGGATTTTGTGGGTTTCCATCTCTATCCAGTTGTGGGTCTACTGTGGATCCAATGGAAGTAGATGATGATCCAGGATTGTGTGTCCTCTCATAGTGATGCTTCAACTGATGTCCATTTACCATAAATTTACTTTTGGAGGAGGGGTCTTGGACTTGCACTGCACCAAATGGGTAAACGTTAGTAATAACAAAAGGACCTTCCCAACGAGAATTAAGCTTACCTGGGTGAAGCCGAAATTGAGAATTGAAGAGAATTACCTTTTCACCTTCATGAAATACCTTTCTCAGGATGTGTTTGTCATGGAGTACCTTAGCCTTCTCTTTGTACATATTGGAATTCTCATAGGATTCAAGTCGAAGCTCCTCCAGTTCATCCAATTGCAACAATTTTTCTTCACCAGATTTTTCAAGATCAAAATTACATGTTTTCACTGCCCAAAATGACTTATGTTGTATTTCAACTGGTAAGTGACATTCTTTACCAAAAACAATCAGAAAAGGAGACATCCCAATGGGTGTTTTATAGGCAGTTCGATAATCCCAAAGTGCTTCACCAAGTCTTTCAGGATAGTCTTTTCTGGTGGGTTTTACAATTCTCTCAAGAACTCTTTTCACTTCTCTATTAGAAAGTTCAGCCATTCCATTTGTTTGGGGGTGATATGCAGTTGAAGTTTTATGTACAACCCCATTCTTTTTCAGAAGAGATTCCATGGTTCTATTACAAAAATGGGTTCCTAAGTCACTGATCAAGGAACGTGGTGTGCCAAATCTTTGGAAGATGTGGGTCTTTAGGAACTCACTAACAGTATGAGCATCATCCTTCCTAGTGGGTTTGGCCTCAACCCACCTTGAAACATAATCGACCGCAAGAAGAATGTATGAGAATCCATTGGAAGGGGGAAATGGTCCCATGAAATCAATACCCCAAACATCGAAGATTTCACAAAAGATTAAGGGCTTTTGGGGCATTTCATTTCTTTTGGAGATTATTCCAAACTTTTGGCATGTGGGACATGATTGACAGAACTCATGTGAGTCCTTGAAGAGGGAAGGCCAGAAGAATCCAAAGTCTAGGACCTTTCGGGAGGTCCTTTGTGGTCCAAAGTGGCCACCACCAGGCATTGAGTGACAGAATTCTAAGATGGAAGAATATTTATCTTCATCAACACATCTCCTAATTACCATGTCTTCCCCAATTTTCCAAAGTTTATTTTATTCCCAAAAATAGTATTTTGAATCACTTTTCATCTTCATTTTTTGTTCTTTTGAAAAATTTTCAGGAAAAACACCAGAAACCAAGTAATTTACAATTGGGGCATACCATGGTATTTTTGGAGTGAGAGATGAAAGGTGCTCAATTGGAAATTCATGATCAATGATTTCAGAATGAGGAGAATTAGGAATTATACTCAAGTGATCAGCCACGAGGTTTTCTTTTCCAGGTCTATCTTTGATTTCAAGGTCAAACTCTTGGAGCATTAGAATCCATCTTATTATCCTTGGTTTGGAATCACTTTTCTTGAGTAAGAACTTAATAGCAGAATGGTCTGTAAAGATGATGATTTTAACACCTAAGAGATAGGGCCGAAATTTATCTAAGGCATAAACCACAACTAAAAGTTCCTTTTCAGTCACAGCGTAGTGAGATTGAGTTTCATCCAATGTTTTTGAGGCATAATAGATGACATGAGGAATTTTTTCTCTTCTTTGACCAAGAACAGCCCCAACAGCTCTATCAGAAGCATTACACATCAATTCAAAGGGTAATGACCAATCTGGGGGTTGGATTATCGGGGAAGATGTGAGAGCAGTTTTGAGTTCAATGAAGGCTCTCTTGCAAACCTCATCAAAATGGAATTTGACATCATTTTGGAGAAAACGAGTGAGTGGGAGGGAAATTTTACTGAAGTTATGGATGAATCGCCGATAGAAACCAGCATGGCCGAGGAATGATCGGATGTCTCGAACAGAAGTGGGTTGAGGAAGTGATTGGATCACTTCAATTTTGTCAGGATCAACTTCAATACCATCTTTTGAAACTATGTGCCGTAGAACAATCCCATTAGCTACCATGAAGTGAAATTTTTCAAAATTTAACACAAGGTTGAACTTGACACACTTTTGAAGGACTAGAAAGAGTGAACACAAGCATGACTCAAATGACTCTCCATAAATGGTAAAGTTATCCATGAAGACTTCCATGCAGTGTTCTATGAATTCTGAAAAGATACTCATCATACACCTCTGGAATGTTGCAGGAGCATTACAAAGGCCAAAAGGCATTCTTCTATATGCATATGTTCCAAAGGGGCATGTGAAAGTAGTCTTTTCTTGGTCCTGAGGTGCGATTGGGATTTGGAAGTAGCCGGTGTATCCATCAAGAAAGCAATAGTGTGACTTTCCGGCCAATCTTTCTAGAATTTGATCAAGGAATGGAAGAGGGTAGTGATCTTTTCAGGTTTCAACATTCAATTTTTTATAGTCGATGCACACACGCCATTTGTTCTTCACTCGAGTTGTGACTACCTCTCCATGTTCATTTGTGACAACAGTTATCCCACCCTTCTTAGGTACAACTTGAATTGAACTAACCCATTCACTATCAGAAATTGGGTAGATAATACCAGCTTGAAGAATCTTGGTGATCTCTTCCCTAACTACCTCAAGGATGAGTGGATTGAGTCTTCTTTGTGGTTTTCTAATTGGTTTGGATGATTCCTCAAGATGGATGTGATGCATGCAAAGTGCAAGGTTGATTCCTGGTATGTCATCTAGGGTTCAACCTAAGGCCTTTTTGTTTTCCTCTAACACTTGAACAAGTTTGGACTCCTCTGTTTCAGTAAGTGTGGCAGAGATAATGACAGGATATGAGTGATCATGGAAGAGGAATGCATATTTCAGGTGTGCAGGAAGAGGTTTCAGATCAATCTCATCTTTCACTTTTGGGCTAGACAACTCAGAAATTGAGGAAGGGACTTTAGTTTCTTCAGATTCATTTTTCTCAATGTTTTCCAAGGTGGAGTAGTGGAGATCAGAGTTGATGTGGGATTCAAGAGAGTTTTCAAGTTCCTCTAGATTGATGGAGTCTATGAATGAGAGGTCCACATCAACTTCACCATTCATGACTTTGTTAATCATGGTGCAGATTTCACAAGATCCTTTATCATTAGAACATGAAGAACATGGTGGATTGGGGTTCGATTGACTCTTAGAAGTGTCCTCAGAAGCATGGATTGAGAACGCAGAGTGATCCTTAGATGGGTATCGCATGGCTTGGAAAATGTTGAACTTGACCAGTTGGTCACCGAATTCCATGGATAAGATGCCTGAATGGACATCAATCTTGGTTCTCGCAGTCATGAGGAATGGTCTTCCTAGAATTAGGGGAGATCGAGAAGAGTTCGTCTCACCTTCCATGTCAAGGACATAGAAATCAGTAGGGAAGATAAGATCATTGACTCAGACAAGGACATCCTCAATTATTCCCTCAGGACTGGTTGTGCTTCGATTGGCTAACTGAATGAAAACACCCGTTGGGTGCAAGGGACCTAGACCAAGGTTTGAGAATATGGATTTGGGCATGACATTAATTGAGGCTCCTAGGTTTATGAGTGCATCATCAAAGTTGGAACTTCCAATTTGGCATGGGACTATAAAGGTCCCTGGATCTTTGCACTTTATGGGAATAGACTGCTGGGTGGAAACATTTTCAAAGGTCCTAAGTTGCCTCTTGTGGGTACACAACTCCTTGAGAAACTTGGCATACTTAGGAATTTGTTTTATGGCATCTAAGAGGGGAATGTTGACTTCAACACGTCTAAACATGTCAAGCATTTCAGGATCAGGTTCAAAGGACTTTTTTGGTTTAGAGACAGCTTGAGGAAAAGGAATTGGGTTCCTAAGTGGAATTGAAGGAGGTGATGGAATGGATTCATATTCCTTTTCAATTTTCTTTTTCTTTTCATTTTCTAGGTCAACATTCAAAGGAGGGTTTGAGGATTTATCTTGAGGCATAGCAAGTTGCTTTCCTGATGTAAGTGCAATTGCACTTACATTACCCTTGGGGTTGGGTAATGGTTGAGCTGGGAGTTGGGAAAAATTTGATTGTTGTTGCTGGCTCAGGTGGGATGCAAGTTGACCTATTTGAGTTTCAATTTTTTTTAAGGCTAGAACGGGTGAAGGAGGCAAGATCTTCCACTATACTTTCCCATGGTTTCTTGGAAGAAGAGGCTTGTCCCGGATTGGGATTACCTTGATTTTGGTTCTTGGCAAAGCTATTGTATTGGGTTGGGAATTGGGAAGGCTCATTCGGATAGTGGAATCCAGGAGGAGGATTGTTCATTTGAGGTTGAGGAACAAAAGGATAAGGTTGATGGAAGTTACCACCACCTTGACCATATTGGAATTGGTTTGGGTTTTGAGGAGGGAATTGAGGGGGTGAGATATGGGATTACCATACCTAAGGCCTTGGTTATAGGAAGAAGAGAAAGGCTCAGAGTGAGGTTGGTTGAAGTTTCTAACAAACTGACCTGACTTTTGAGGGTTGGGGTTCTGCTGAGCATATGCTGCATTGAGCTCCATTGGTCCAGATGAATCAGATTGATCCTCTTGAAGTTGTGGACATGTGTCTGTTAGATGAGCTGGGGAGCTACAGATTCCACAATTCTTGATAGGTCCAGGGAATAGTGACTGTGGAGAATATGAGGTTGGGGCTTTGTTAGCCACCGCTAGTTGATGCACAAGACCTGTAAGTTCACTCATCCACTCAGTCATCTTGTTAGGCTCTATGGATTGATTATCTTGGGCTTGTTTGACTTGAGCATGTGCTCGAGTATGGAATTGTTGTGTGTTTTCAGCCATGTTACTTATGAGATCTCTTGCAACTGCAGGAGTTTTATCAACAAGAGCACCGCCACTTGCGGTATCTGTGAGAGTTCTCTCCATTGCCAATAACCCCTCATATAAGTATTGGATCAAGAGTTGGTCATGGATTTGATGATGTGGGCAGGTTGCAACAAGCTTTTTGAACCTCTCCCAGTACTCATGGAGTGATTCATTTGGGAATTGACGGATACCACTTATTTCCTTTCGGATGGAAGCGGTACGAGAAGCAGGAAAGAATTTTTCTAGAAAGAGACGCTTCATGTAATTCCATGTAGTTATGGAACCAGGAGGGAGGTAGTAGATCCATGACTTGGCAGAGTCAGCTAGGGAGAAAGGGAATGCTCAGAGTTTGATTTGTTCTTCAGAAACCCCTTGAGGCTTCATGGTAGAGCACACCACCTGGAACTCTTTGAGATGTAGATGCGGATCCTCACCGGCTAGCCCATGGAAATGAGGTAGAAGATGAATCAAACCCGATTTGAGTTCGAAGTCAGCCTATATGTTTGGATATTGAATACCAAGGGGTTGGTAATTCATATCAGGGGAAGCAAGTTCTTTCAATGTTTGTTCCCTATGATTGTCCATATCGAATTCAATTGGTAGGGCAATGATTGGTTCTTGGGTGATTTGGTTATCCCTAATGGTCCTCCTAAGTTGACGAAGAGTTCTATCAATTTCAGGGTCAAACAAATCTGAGGGATTGTTTGGGAGGCTATGGGGAATTCAGAGAGATTTAGAAAGGATGAGGAAGATGAGTGTTCCTTTATGTTTTTTTTTCAGTTTATGATTTTTAAGAGGAAGACGGGTTTTTCTTTGTGTTTTTTTTTTCAATTTTTTTTTTAAATTTTGTTTTTTTTTTGTTTTTTTGACAATAACCAAAAACTAATGACTACTTAAAGCACCATCCCCGACAACGGAGCCATTTGAAACGCACAACTGATTATCGCCTATCGACCGGTCAAAGTTCTGGTGCTCTGCTAATGTGTATAGCAACACTCGGGTCGAATCCTCGGCGATGGTACTTCGTAATAGTCGATTGTTTTTAGTTGATTGTATTTTGATTGGGGGGGTTTGTTTGCAGAGCTTAATTGAAATGTTTAATGAATGATGTTTAATTTAACAAGTTGATAAATATTGGGGTGAGTTCATCATTAGGTTAGTTAAGCTTGTGATGTCCTCGAGCTTTGCTTTATATTGCATTTAAATTAACACCCATGTCACAAGTTGACGTTGATTTGAATTCCCAAGTGTTAAGGCTTTAATCCAAGCCTTAAATTAACTTAGGGTTCTAATCTTGATCATATTATGTTTATGGCAGTGTATTTATGGTTCCAATAATCCATGGAAACCACACGTTAAACAAATCAAGTCATTAATCCATGACATGCTAAGTCCAACATACACAATGTTAATTCAACGAATACTCATCGAGCAAAAGCTCTCAATCGCTTAACATACCTAAATTAAACTCACCCCAATGAGATATTTACTCATCCATTATGATTTTTATTAATCTGGTAATATATTTTTATGGTGATGAATTATAAAGAGAAGAAAAAGAAAGGGAGAAGATAAGAGTAGTGTGCCGAACACACACACGAAATATTTTGAGAATCAAAAATGGAATTTCGATTGAATGAGGAAGCAAAATAAGGTACTGTAATTTAAAATTATTCAAACTATTTTAAGACCATGAATATTATACTACAGAAGGTGGAGAAAAATAAGAGGTATTGAAGAAGAAACAAGCACTAAAATTTGATTGAAATGAAAACAAAGTTACACAATTACAATTGAACGCAAACATAAACAAACGTGAAAGAAAAGTGGAGGAGAGGTCTCTCTTGTTGAAACAAGATCAAAGCATATCCTCCCAGAACCTTGTCAAGGCTCTAGTAATTCCAAACCTCCTCCTTAAGTGCTGGAGTGCCAACCCTTTTGAAAGGAGAGGAGGGGATGTATTTATAGCCCAAGGTGGTGGACTGTTTACATTCCTGAAATACCCCTCAACTTGGCTCTCCGATATGTATATCCAAACAGAAGAATCTTGAGATATCTCATTCTTCAAAGTTGTAGATAAAAATGTCTTATGTCTACTGTGAAAATTTGGCGGCCATTGGACTTATTGAGCCAAAGTTATGGCGGTTTTAGTAAACAATTATGATCTGTCCATTTCAATACAGACTTTTTCAAAGTCCATAATGTGAATGGGTTTTTGAATAGAAAGATGCCCTCAAATAAAAATAATTTCTTCAACAAAGTTGGCCACCCGAATCTCCTATTTCACACTGAAAAATATCAGCTCGAATGGATGTCTACATCAGGAGAAATTGCAAAATTAGTGTGCTGTTGTTAATTCCCGGCCAGAATGGTGGGCTGGACTTCAATGCATCAGTTGGGCCCCTTTTATTTGTGATTGGGTTCTGAAATTTTTATCATGGACTCCTTTAAATATCCTCAGAACGTGAGAGGATAATTAAGGTATTTGGACTTCTGGATTGAGCCCAGTAATTCAACCTTCATATATGGTCCAGTTTCTTCACAGTTTCCTTGGGCCTTCTAGTGGGGTCCATATGACCCTCCAAATGGCAGAATTGGCTCATGTAACCTTCTAATGAAATGTTGTATATTGAAATTAGAATCCTACAAAAACAGAACCAAACAATTTGGATCAGTATAGTGACATTTATTATTAAAACATTAAACTGACTAATTGGACTACTTCTAAAAATGCTAAAAAATTATACTTAATATTAAAACATTAATATTTCACACAAATTATGCACATTTCATATAAAATCAGTAAAGGGGGAATATAATAAGTTAACATAAAACTCTATCTCATTAAATCTCTCCAGTAATTTGTCTTTAAACACTGACCATGACACACCTGGGTAGACTTTTATCACTGTGTTAAATGAGTATATCACAAATCCTACCATAGACACCTGAATAGGGAGAATCTTTGATTCCTCCAAAAAAATTTGGATATGAAAATACTATTATTCTCATGTGATCCCTCCCCTAGTATCCTTCCCATCAAACACTGACAACTCCTCTAGGACCAGGTACAGTTGTTCATCATCCAGAAGTGGTTACTTTACTGAGAAACATATTGTTGTAGTGAAATACTTAAGGAATGTCACTTACTCTAGCACTTCTTTATCCAAGAATTAGCATTTCATTAAGGTTTTAACCATCATGGATATCACCCCAGCCAATGAAGTCAATTTTACAAACACAGCTTCCACACACCCCATGCGCACGCCCCATGCGGTGTTACGTGATGTCCAATCACACCTCCATCGCAAGTGTTACCCCTCATTTAAAATAAAATCCTATCTTTCTACCCTCCCACGAAAAAAATATTCTTTTTTTGCACCTCCACTATTACAAAAACCGGGGGTGTACGTGGCCTTCTCTTTTTTTGTTACTTTTATTTTTTCCTTTTATTTTTTTTTGTTTGACAGCGTTAGAGTTTTTTTATGCATTTTTTTTAAAATTTTTTTTTACAAAAAATGGTTAGGGTGATTTTTTTTTTCAAAATGCACCTTAAAGGCGGCATCGCGGATGCCGCCTTTTCATTTCGGGTGAAAAGCGGCATCCGCGATGCCGCCTTTACACTTGGGCTGAAAGGCGGCACCCGCGATGCTGCCTTTCCCCTAACTAAAAACAAATTTCAATTTTTTTTATGTTTTGTTTTGTTTATATATTTATTTATATATATAATTCATAAAAAATGTTCAAGAGGATGTCGCCTTTCACCTAACAAAAAAATTATTAGTTTTTAAAATTTTGTTTCATAACCGCCTACTTGAAAGTTCAAAATGTTTCAAGTACGTGACTTTGAAAGACTATAAAATATAAATAATAAGACCAATAAAAATGAAACTCCAAATATTCATTAAAAATATAATCAATTGTTGAAAACACAAATCATTTTAGAAAAATTGTTCATAAAAAATAATTTATAGGCTTTTAAAATTGCCTACTTGAAAGTTAAAAATGTTTCAAGTACGTGACTTTGAAAGACTATAAAATATAAACCATAAGACCAATATAAATGAAACTTTAAAAATTCATTAAAAATATAAGCAATTGTTGAAAACACAAATCATTTCATAAAAATTGTTCATGAAAAATAATTTATAAGCTTTCAAAACCGCCTACTTGAAACTTAGAAATGTTTCAAATACGTGACTTTGAAATACTATAAAATATAAACCATAAGAACAATATAAACAAAACTTTAAACATTCATTAAAAATATAAGAAATTGTTCAAAACACAAATCATTTCATAAAAATTGTTCATGAAAAATAATTTATAAGCTTTCAAAACCCCCTAATTGAAACTTAGAAATGTTTCAAGTACGTGACTTTGAAATACTATAAAATATAAACCATTAGACCAATATAAACTAAAATTTAAACATTCATTAAACATATAAGCAATTGTTGTAAACACAAATAATTTCATAAAAATTGTTCATGAAAAATAATTTATAAGCTTTCAAAACTGCCTACTTGAAACTTAGAAATTTTTCAAGTACGTGACTTTGAAATACTATAAAATATAAACCATAAGACCAATATAAACGAAGATTTAAACATTCATTAAACATATAATAAATTGTTGAAAACACAAATCATTTCATAAAAAATTTTCATGAAAAATAATTTATAAGCTTTCAAAACCGCCTACTTGAAACTCAGAAATGTTTCAGGTACATGAATTTGAAAGACTATATAATATAAACCATTAGAACAATATAAACGAAACTTTAAACATTTATTAAACATATACCCCACATCAATTGGATGCATGGTGTCGCTAGTATCACATACATCTATAATATTTGATGCATGAAAACATGTTATATCTCCTTTCACGGGACAAAGAAATCCATTCTTCCACCCACCATGTCCATATTCATATCAACATTCGGCCTCATAAGGGTATGGTGAAAGATATGCCACATGAAATTCTCATAGGTTCCCATTCCTTTAAATATCAACCCCTTCAACACCACCATGCATCCAACCATTACAATTTCTTCTACAATTGTCACCCCATTTCCCCAGGCCTAGTTGATCAGATGAAAACACCAATGATTCCACATAGCCCATCGAACTATTCATCACCAAATCTTTATCCTGTATCATCTTGAAAAGGCCACTGTAGGACCTCCTTGATCTATCCATTCCAAGAACTCACATACAAGAATACTATAAACATAAAAACCTTAAAAAAATTGGTTTATATTTTAGAGTATACTTGTATGTGAGTGTTTGAAATGGATAGATCAAGAAGGTCCTACAGTGGCATTTTGAAGATGATAAAGGATAAAGATTTGGTGATGAAGAGTTTGATGGGATATGTGGAATAGTTGGTGTTTTCATCTGATCAATTGGGCCTGAGGAAATGGGGTGACAATTGTAGAAGAAATTATAATGGTTGGATGCATGGTGGTGTTGAAGGGGTTGATATTTGCAGGAATGGGAACATATGAGAATTTCATGTGGAATATCTTTCATCATACCCTTATGTGGCCAGATGTTGATATGGATATGGACATGGCAGGTAGAAGAATGGATTTCGTTGTCCCATGAAAGGAGATATAACATGTTTTCATGCATCAAAGATTATATATGTATGTGATACTAGCGACATCGTGCATCCTATTGATGCAGGTTTGACTCCTATATGTTTAATAAATGTTTAAAGTTTCGTTTATATTGGTCTAATGGTTTATATTTTATAGTATTTCAAAGTCACGTACTTGAAACATTTCTAAGTTTCAAGTAGGCGGTTTTGAATGCTTATAAATTATTTTTCATTTCCATAGACATAAAAAATATAAATGAACATAAAAAATAAATGTATATGTCTACGGTGAGGAGATCTGTCCCACATGGTGGTCTAACAAAAATCATTTTATAAAAAATAATTTTTCATTTCCATAGACATAAAACATATAAATGAGCATAAAAAATCAATGTCTATATCTACGGTGAGGAGATCCTTTCCCACATGGTGGTCTAATAATAGGATGTCTGTGATGAGATCTCTGGGGAGTCTGATGACCTGGAGAGGGCTGGTACTCGGGCACTGGAATGTCAACTATCATATCCTGCACCTCTGTGCCAGTGGGAGAAAATGTAAACTCCACCTCGTACGACCCTCCTAATCCTTCTCCCACCTCGATGGTAGAAGAACTCGGCATCATCACAGTGGGGAACAAATCATATGGTTGTGCTATACCCCAACTCTATGATGGGTCTGGACCCCAAGGCTGCGATGACTCTGGACCCAAAGGTTGTGCTCCATATGGACCCCATGATGGAGAAAACTGAGGATATCCTATAAAAAAGGATGGATCCCATGACGGCTGAGGCACATCCAGCATCGGCCCAAACTAGACTACTAGAGGGCTGACCTCTGCCTATGGAACTGGTGAGGCCTGGCGTGCAGGACAACGTTGTCTATGTCACCGTGGTCGTGGCTCCTCAGCACCAGTAGCTGCTACAGGATCTTCCTCTGTGGCAGGAACCTGATGTCTCCGTGTCGGACGCTCGAAGAGGCTCTCAGAAAACGCATGGACAGATGACCTTAGCTCCAACGCTTTAGCATGAACGGATTCCCAACTGAAGACTACATCCTCAGCCTCATCACTCATATGAATAAGTCTGTCTGTGTGACTCTCCTGTAAACAGATTAAAAATGAGTTAGAAAATAACTCAATAAACATAGTAATATAATTTAATTGACTTACAATCATATGCATCTCTCTGCTGGCTCGGGTAAGATACAGTATAGACTTCAGTCTATACCATGGCTCATACTCGTGCTGCACTGAAAGAGAGAACTGCATCGTAAGAACTCCCTGGATACGAAACTCTATGCGTCTGTACCAACAGTTGAGAAATACAGCATGTACTCGACGCCAGTCGTCATCCTGCCTCCCTGTCAGCTTCATCCCATGAAGCTGATCTGTCTACCGCGGTGGTAATGGAATCCGCTGAGTGAAGAGAAACTGGCGCATGACTCTGTCAGGCTGGTTCCACTCAACAATATGAAATTGAATGAGTGAAATTGCAGCCATAACATCGTCAAGACCAACTGTGCAGTATGGAGGCAACTGGTCCATAACAGACCAGTATGGAACCCATAAAATCTGAAATAACATATTACCCTTGTTAGAAAAACTGTTAACTAAAAAAAAGATGTTATTATTAATTTTTTTAGACAGTTATAGATTGTATATACATACCTTATGGGGTAAGAGGAAGTCCAACTCAAGCCGATATACGACCAAATCATGTCTCGGAACCGCATTGAAATTGTGTCGCTGACACCACCTATAAAGTACAACATCGATAGTGATAAATAATGAGAAATTAAAGTCAATAACTTGTAGTATCATCAGAAACTGATAGAAATGAGTGATCATACCAGCGTCCACATGGAGCGTCATGAAGCACCGCCATCTCGACCAGCGGACCAGCAAGATCAGGGCAGAATGAGGGGATGTGCTCCCATGACAACATCTGAATAAGGATGACGCATCCCCTGAGACCTGTGTGCTGCCTGTCGGATATCATGCATAATGCTCTATATGTGTATGCCAAGCAGGAGGATCCCCAATTGTACGTACTTTCCTGATTAAAATCCTCTAACAGGGGTAGATACATCATGTGCACATGCATCCCTGAATGATCCATACACATGGTCCCTCTAATAAGTCGTAATATATATGCACGTGCATAACGCATCACCGTCTGCTCGTCAGCATCATCTGCTAAAAGTGGAATATGTGACTCTAGCCAAGGTATGGATATCGATGCTCCATCAGTAGCACTATGATCAGACAAAATTCCAACGCCTAATAAGCATTGAGAAAGGTCGGGCCAAGATGCCCGAGTGGATCCAATAACGGGTGTCCCCTGGATAGGAAGACCAAGAAGCACAACCACATCCTGGAGGGTGATGGTCATCTCTCCCTTAGGAAGGTGGAATGTGTGTGTTTCTGGTCTCCACCTCTCCACGAGTGCATCTAGCAGGTGATGGTCTACAAATGTAAAATCTGATAATGCAATACCATAGAAGCCAGCACGACGCAAGTACGGTATAATGGCAGGAGGAGGCTCTATGTGATGAAAATGGTGCGCTCGATGCACGCTGATCAATCGATATGGACCACCCTCTATCACAATATGTGAACAATGGGTAACCTGCTGACTCAGTAGTATGGTGTCAGTCATCTGCATATAAACAAATGAATTTTTATCAGGGATTCACATCATGGATCATTCACGACCTATAGGTGGTTTCGTCTATAATCTATGTTGGATGAACTATGATTTCACTTTGTTTTATAAATTTTTTTATAAAATAACTGGCATGATTTATTTATTTTCTGAAAAGGGTTTTTGAAAAAATATGGTTTCCCCTAATTTTGGTAAATAGAAGGTTGTTTTTAAATAATTGTGAAATGAAGTGTGAACTAGTTTTCAAAGAATATTTTTATATCAAGAAATGGTTTTTTGTTATTTTTGAATGTTATAATTCCCTTTCAAAATGATTTTATGTGTATCTCATATGTGATCCTTGGGTATACAGGTGGAAGGTGTAGTACTAGGGCTCATATTTTGATATTGTAAGGGAGTTCACTTTTTTGGGGTGTTATTCTATTACTAGATCAAGATTCATTTGTCTCTATGACTTCATTAACAATGTAGGAGGGTTCAATTTCTGGGATGCTCCTCTATTCCCTAGAAATTTATGCATGGGTTATAGGTATTTGTAGGGTGCATTAGTCATATTGATGTATGATTGTACTAGATAACCTGGTCATATGTTTCATGATTATTTTATTTTGATTTTAGGATTTATAGATTAGGGTTTCACATTTTTCCTTTTGGATCTAGGATTTTGGATTTCTTTTAATGTTTTACGGTTTAGGTTAATGATTTGAGAAAATATTTTCATGATTACGGTTTAGAATGTTAGGATTACGGTAGAAAAAAGATGTTTTTGAGTTTACTATTATGATTTTCAGTTTTGGGGGTTAGAAAACCGAGGTAAAAGGAAGAGATAACAACATAAAATTTACAATATGAGAATCTACCAATAATGACAATACATCATTGTGGATTAGAGTGTGAACTTGACCCAACAGTTTTAGGGAATCATTTTCAATTATGACCTTTTTGATGACATATGGTGCATCTCAAACTCTGTCTTTGTTCTTGAGGCCAGTCCATCTCATTTCGCATCCTACTGGCCTTCGGTCTCCCATGGGGATGAAACCGATTCATATCAGGTACCACTATAGGTTGACCTTCGGGCATTGGGAAATAACGAAACTCCCCAATAGGTGTCCATGGTGAAACATAACAGTTAGAAATTGTGTTCATCTAGTACAATGGATCAATATATTCTTCCCATGATATGTTAATAGAGGCACATGCTGTGATGGCGTGTGAGCATGGAAACCGTAAGGCCTGAAAATTTCCACATTGACATTGCCTTTTTTCTAATAATACCACCATTTTTTCACCAATTCTATTTTTTATGGAGTTTGTCTTCTCTTAAACTTCAAATCGAGAGTCTTCTCGTTGAAATAGGTAGACATGATAACTAGAAGCTTCTTCAATATTCTTTTCAATCTCTCGTTGAAAATGTCTTTTGTACATTAGCCCCTGATTTATTCCATCTGATGCTAGTTTTTGTCTATCAACAAAGTACTTCACACAACGATATAATGTCTCCTGAACTGGGGCAGTTATAGGTAGTTTGCGAATCCCTTTGAAGACACCATTGATGCACTCTATAATGTTGGTGGTCATGTGTCTGTACCTCTTCCCCCCATCATATGCCAATGTCCATTTTTCTTTTGGAATTCGCATCATATAATCATAAACTTCTTCATTAACCTAACTGATTTGTTCAAAATGTTCTTCAAAACTTCATTGATTAGATTCATATGCTACACAGAATAGATGATATTTCACATATTTTGAATTTATCTTTACGTTGATATACAAAAAAATAACAAATACAATGCGTACCAAGTCTGGTGATTGCCTTCTTCATCGGTTCGTTGTGGAATTTTTTATGCAAGTTGCTAGCAATGTGTCTAATGCAGAACCGATGATGTGCATTTGGGTAACTCCAGGTATCAGGATCCGCATTGATTGCCTCATTAATTGCCCGATACCGATCAGATATCAAACAAACACCCCAAATGTTGGGGAAATGGGTATTGATACATGCCAAAAACCAACTCCATGATTCATAGTTTTCTTTCTCTACAATGGAAAAGGCAAGCAGAAGAGGTGAACGGTTTCCATCTTGGGTTGCCGCAATAAAAAATACGCCCTTGTATTTTCCATACAGAAATGATCCATCAATCTGAATAAACTGTTTGCAGAAATGAAAGGTGGATATATATGGAAGGAATTCCCAGAACAACTGATGAAATTGAACACGAGATGGATCAAGTCGGTTATTGTGAGACACATGTTTGTTTGTATCCAGATGGAAGACAACTTGGTTATGATGCCTCAGAATGGCTAGAAATTGCGGAAACACCTAATATGAGTCATCCCAATCACCATAGACCTTCACAATTGCCTTCTGTTTTTCCTTCCATGCCTTATTATAGGATATCTTATAACCGAATTTCTATTGTATCCTCTCTTACACAAGGGCTATCGGAACATCTTGACATGTCCTAATCATCTCAACAACAATGTATGACACAAATTCTGCATCCAATGAAGTATGATCTTGTGTCAGGATTGGCTGAACGCAAGTATGAGCTGCCTCAATCCTCGAGATTCTCCAACCTCCAAATGAAATGTCTAGAATCACCCTCAATAGAAATCTACAATCATCCCCATACTTATCACATCATATTCCATATTTTCTACGGTCTGATTCGTAAAATACATAGCTACAGTGCCTCTCAATGTGAAATCTCTTTAGCGTACTTTTTAATGCATCTTTACTTGGAAAATTCCTTCCAACATATAATGTTTTATCCATCTCACTAAACCTATCTCTTATAACTCCGGGAAACTCAGTTGCCAGTGTGAGAACATTATCTTCAAATTCAGGCACACGTTTCATTGCTTCTGACCAAGATGCAAAGAGTGGTGGATGATTTATTGTAGGTCGATCATGCTGTACAACTAATGCATTTCTCAAAACTTTCGATGTTCCTTTCTCATAATCACTACTATCATCATCTATTTCATTATTACAAAACTCCTCGTCTGATGTCGGGTTGACATGTATATCCGGGAGATCAAGTATTTTGTCCTCTTCTGCATCATTTGGAATAGTTTCAGCTTCATGGGGTGGACTATCTTCAATGACTCTTGTAAGTCTACATCTTCGTACAATTGGATGTTGTTGTTGTATAGTAGAAACATCAACATATAACTCCATCATGGTACCATCCAACCATTGAGAAAACAAACCAACTATTTGGATCCATTGCGCATCATCAACCAATGGACAAGCTAGATGCCACAATGTTGACGGGAACTGCAAATGTCTATAACTCATTGACTTGATCTTTTGACCGGGTCCTAGATTTAATGAGCTGTGAATTCTGTCTTGAAGGTCACTTAGGGTTACACAATCAGTTGTATTAACCACTGTTATTAGTTGTGTACTGTAAGAATCTCCTTGCTCAGTTTGAATAACCTCCCCATAGCAGTACACACAGGCAAACATTATGCTCTACGTAAAAAAAGTTTTCTGATCAAGATTTTGATAATGTAAGTGAAATTCAGAATGATGGTTACCAACATAAGTTGGATTTTATAATTTAAAGATGTAATTAAACTACTTATTAAAAATAAGTTGGATTTTACCTCACATTCAAATAATAACTATTACTTCTAAACTATACAATCTTTATGATACTTAAATTTTAAAAGATCTTATATCCTAAACTAGGATATTTCTTATGATACTTACTAAATTATTAATTAGTTATTCAATAACATAGTAGAGTTAAAATATAAATAACATAGAGTTAAAAAAAATAACAGCATGTTTCGAGCTTCTAGCTTTTCTTGCAGTGAATTGTATATTGAAATTTCAGAAAACCCGTTGTCACACGGGATTTTTGAAATTTTGATATTCAATTCTCTGGAAGAAAGGCTAGAAGCTCGAAACATGTTGTTATTTATATTTTAACTCTATGTTATTTATATTTTAACTCTATGTTATTTATATTTTAACTCTATATTATTTATATTTTTAACTCTATGTTATTTATATTTTTAACTCTATGTTATTTATATTTTTAACTCTATGTTATTTATATTTTTAACTCTATGTTATTTATATTATTTTAACTCTATGTTATTTATATTATTTTAACTCTATGTTATTTATATTTTTAACTCTATGTTATTTATATTTTTAACTCTATGTTATTTATATTTTTAAGTCTATGTTATTTATATTTTTAACTCTATGTTATTTATATTTTTAACTCTATGTTATTTATATTTTTAACTCTATGTTATTTATATTTTTAACTCTATGTTATTTATATTTTTAACTCTATGTTATTTATATTTTTAACTCTATGTTATTTATAGTTGTAACTCTATGTTATTTATATTTTTAACTCTATGTTATTTATATTTTTAACTCTATGTTATTTATATTTTTAACTCTATGTTATTTTTTTTAACTCTATGTTATTTATATTTTTAACTCTATGCTATTTATATTTTTAACTCTATGTTATTTATATTTTTAACTCTATGTTATTTATTTTTTTAACTCTATGTTATTTATATTTTAACTCTATGTTATTTATATTTTAACTCTATGTTATTTATATTTTAACTCTATGTTATTTATATTTTAACTCAATTTATTTATATTTTAACTCTATGTTATTTATATTTTTACTCTATGTTATTTATATTTTAACTCTATGTTATTTATATTTTAACTCTATGTTATTTATATTTTTAACTCTATTTTATTTATATTTTTAACTCTATGTTATTTATATTTTTAACTCCATGTTATTTATTTTTTCACTTTTACTCCATGTCATTTTTTAACTATGTTATTTTTTAAATCCATGTTATTTTTTATCTCCATGTTATTGAATATCATTTGAATTGTAGTTTTATTTTTAATTATTAATTAATTTCTAATTAATCATTACTAATAATAACTATGTTATATTTTTAACTCCATGTTATTTATTTTTTCACTTTCACTCCATGTCATTTTTTAACTATGTTATTTTTTAACTCCATGTTATTTTTTAACTCCATGTTATTGAATATCATTTGAATTGTAGTTTTATTTTTAATTATTAATTAATTTCTAATTAATCATTACTAATAATAACTATCAACATCATTACTAAATTATCAATTTATTATTTATTTTCTTAGATATTTTAGTAGTTTATAAAGAAATATGAATATCTTAAGCATATCCTCCGGGAGTGTCAAACCAGAATGCAACAAGGCCCATTGTCGTGCACCAGTTCCTGTTCAAGTCTAGCTCAAATCTGTGTTTTCGAGTTTTACCCCTAGGTACATCTGTGCCAGAGCCATATTCACTTGTTTGTATCCAGACAAGGATTTGATTGCTTAGATAACAGAGTCTTTATGCTACCAAAATTTCATTAAAAGAATCCTAAATTAATTTATACTAATGATAATTATAATTCCTAAATATATATAACTAATTAAACAATCTAATAAACAAAAAAAAAATTAAAACTAACTAAACTACTAGAGAATTAAAATATTTAACTATAAACAATTCAACTAAATAAAAAACATTAAATTTATAAAAATATTTAACTAAAAACAATTCTACAAAATAAAAAACATTAAATTAAACATCATACCTCTAAAATCTTTCAAAAAAATTCAAATCGCAAAACTTCGCTACAATAGAGAGAAATTGAGAGGTAATGGGTGTTTGGAAGTGATGAGAAGGGGAGGGGGGCGCTTCCCTTTTATAGGGCGCAGAGACAAAGGCGGCACCGCGGGTGCCGCCTTTGCCACGTCATTGATCCGTGCCGGTAGTGCAAAGGTGGCATCCGCGATGCGGCCTTTCACCCGTAATGCAAAGGCGGCATCTGTGATGCCACCTTTGAGGCGCATTTTGAAAAAAAATCGCCCTAACCTTTTTTTGTAAAAAAAAAAATAAATGCATAAAAAAAACTCGACAGTGCTACTTTACCATGGAAAAATAAATGGCGAGGTCACCACCTCTTGTATGATCGGAGGGTCTAGGTGTTCTCTCCTCCTACGAGTGACGATCAATCCACACACTGCATCCCACGCGGCTCATCTGAGTGAGCTAATAACTAAGTGCACCTTGGAGAATGCAGTGCGGACCAGCGTGTTGCCTCAAAAAAAGAGTTGAAAAAGTCCAAGTAGATGAGGTAGCGGTAGGTCGATGTTACTTTGGCAGAGTTCATCTCCTGTGAATTCAATGGTGCATCTGGTATCATCAAGGGTAGGAGTGGTTTTTATAGTGGTCTTCCCTATCGAGGGAAATCATAGTGGTGCGCGATGTATCCAATCATGAAGAGAAGTGTAATTGTTTATTCCAACCACATTACCTCAAGTCAGAAGCCGGAAGTGCTTGGGTGTTATGCTTCCCCTACTGATGAAGATTTCCATGACTACCTAAGGTGCGTACCAGAGATGAAAGGAAGCAGGAGGAAGACTGGTAGCAGTAGATCACACCTCCAGGGGATAGGATTTAGAATGGAAGGCCATACCAAATGATAAGACCCAAGTCTCGACTTTGTATATAAAATGGCCAGAATATTAGAAGACTTACATACATGGGTGAAGAAGAATAATGAGAGAGATATGAACTCAATAGATTCCCCCGGAACTCCCACCCAAGCCATAATGGACGATTCCCAACTCTTAATAGAATTCCCACCTTCCCTACTCCTTCCAACCCTCTATATATAAGTGTTTCCCTAACAAAACATTCCCCCAAGCATATTATATTTATTATCTAGAATATTCCCCTAACCACCCTAGATGGACCACTATCTCAGCTACCTAACAAGAAATTATTTCCTAGATACTCTACACCTAGAATCTTCTATAAAATTGAAGATGGTAACTCACACAGATGATACTAATTAGTTTATTTTAAGTTGAAAACCTATGTATTAACCAATATACTACCCAACCAAGGTATTTATAATGATTCCTCTATAAATTAAAAGAACCCCCATCCCGCCCCACAGAGCATCCCACCAGCCTCACTATATCCCACATCCATATAAATTCCACTACACTTTAACAATTAGTTCCTTATTAAATTCATAATGTTGTATCTTTTTTAAGTACCGAAGATAGTGGTCCAGCTAGGGCGGTTAGGGGAATATTCTGGGGAATAAATAGAATATGCTAGGGGGTATGTTCTGTTAGGGAAACACTTATATATAGAGGCTTGTAAGAATTAGGAAAGGGGGAATTATTTTAAGAGTTGGGAATCATCCACTGTGGCTTGGGAAAATGTTTGTGGAGAGTCTCTTGAGTTTATATCTCTCTAATTATTCTTCTTAATCTTCTCCCATTCATGTAATTCTGCTACTGTTCTGACAATTTTATATACAAAATCATCTACCAGGAGGATCGGGTCCTATCAATTGGTCTGACATGTCGTTGCCTCATCATTTCTCAACAGATGTGCACCGATGGATCTTATCACGTGGGACAATCTCACTTAAATGAGGCACACAGGAGAAAGCACACAAAGGAGTCATGCACTATCAGAAGCTGTTAGACTCTCCATGGGAAAAAAAGATATCACGAGTGCTGCCAGATCTCCACACTTCCTTTTTCCAGTGCCTTCTCAAAGAAGCAACACACTACGAGTCATCTCTTTCTTAGCTCTCTCATATGACATACACACTGGTTACGCTACTGTCAATCCAGTTATTCATCACTTTTTTTTTATCATGGTCATTATGACCAACAGAAGTACATACCACCGATGATCATTTATACGGTGTGCATAATCTAATGTCGTGCATGGTCATTCTTTATCCCTCCTTGCACGCCAGCCTGGTTCATGTTCCAAGGTGGTGCACTATTGGGGCCTCCTCATTTGAGGATCACATAAATAAAAATGTGTAGGATGACTTGGCACACCGAGTGAAGGAAAACACATGGGTCTCTTACTCTTTTTTTAAATGATGCGTTTTTGGGTTACATGTTTTTCATCTTCATGTGGAGAAAGTTTATGTGGAGATGTATTTTGATGCAGTGTAATTTTGTTATAAAAGGAGAGGTCACTCTTGGTCTAAAGACACACTGACACTAACAACACCAAGAGAAAATCCCATTTGGTGATCATCTTTCTTTGATGATCATTTTTCTCACTCTCCATCTTTGATTCACTGCTTTTATTATTGAGTATTACTTTTGAGATCCCTTACATTTTTGGGGAGTCTCTACCATGTACCTCTTGATTTTAGTGAATCTCTCTTTTTGGACTAGGTCCCATGGTTTTTTCCCTTTTGGTTTTTCCACATAAAAATTTCTAGTGACAACTTTATTTTCTGCACACATTTATTTTTGTCACCGCACATCCGCTATTTTAAGGGAATGATTTTATTTCTGCTACACGTTTGCTTTTTGGTTGTTTGTGCGTTTTTCGCTTCACCATCTTTCCCAACATCCGGTATCAGAGGGTTTGGATTTTTTATTTCATATTTATTATGGATCCCAATTACAGTCTGATGATTTTGTTGAATGGCACGAACTACCATATGTGGAGACTTAAAATGAAGGATCTTCTTTTTGTAAAGAGAATGCATCTTCCATGTTTATTACCTAGAAACTAGAAAGAATTTCCAATGAATAATGGTAATTTGAGCATGAGATGGTTTGTGGATTCATTAACCAATGGGTTGAAGACAATGTGATGAACCACATTATCAACATCTCTCACGCCAGAACTTTTTGGGAGAATCTTGAGATGACCTATGCTTCCAATATGGGAAACAATAAATTGTTTCTTATCAAAAAAATAATTAATTTGAGGCAAAAATAAGGTAAGTCTATTTCAGACTACTTAAGTTAATATCAGGGATGTTTTGATTAGTTGTATGGCATGGGTATCAATTTTGAAGATGAGGTTTTAGCTCTTTTACTACTTAACACTTTACCCGATTCATGGGAGAATTTATGTGTTACTCTAACCAGTTTTTTCCCTAATGGTGCTGTGACATTTAGTTTTGTTAAGTTTGTTGTTTTAAATGAAGAGGTCAGGAGACGTACTCAGGAGAAATCTTCTTCAGAGCTTTTAATCACAGAGAATTGGGGGAGAAGCTAGGACTAAGGATAGAGTAGTCAAGCTAAGAGTAGATTCATAAAAAAATATAGATCGAATAAAATAGATTTTTAATGTCATCATTATATTAATAAGGGTCATGTTAAGAAGTTTTGTTATTAGATTAAAAGATATAATAGATTTAAGGAAAATCCATAGAAGAAAAATGGAGATGGAGATGATCATGTTGCCACTGCTATAGGGGGTGATCTTGTTATTTTTTATGACTCTATTAATATTGTTTCTGATGATTCTTATTGGGTTGTTGATAGTGGTGCCTATTTTCACATGAAATAGGAGTTATTTATATCTTATATCCCAGGTAATTTTGGGATTTTGAAGATGGGAAATGATGGTCATGCTAATGTTGTATGTATCGAGACTGTTTGTTTAGAGACCAGTATAGGAAGTAAGCTGATTTTGAAGAATGTTCAACATGTATCAGAGGATTGTTTGAATCTTATTTCTACCAGTGTTCTTGATGATGAAGAGTTTATAAGTACTTTTGGTGATTTCCAATGGAATCTCTCTAAGGTATCTTTGATTTTGGATTGAGGGAAGAAGCAGTCAGGTTTGTACTAGACTAGAGATTCTATTTCTTGTGATACTGTTTGCGTTGTTGAGTGCAGTGTTTCATCCAAGTTGTTGCATAAGAGGCCTAGTCACATCAGTGAGAAAGGTATTGGTTGTTTGGACAAGATAAATCTTCTTCCAGATTTGAAGAGTGTCAAATTGGATACATGTGATCATTTCATGTCTAGAAAATAGATTAGAGTGAGTTTCAGTAGTCATCCACCACATATGAAGTCATAGATACTTGAATTGGTACATTCTGAAATTTATGGTCCTTTGAAATCTAATACCTTTAGTGGAGGTCTTTATTTTGTTAAATGTATTGATTACTACTCATGTAAGCTCTGGGTTTATGTTTTTGAATACCAAAAGTCAGGTGCTTAGGGTTTTTAAGAAATTTTATGTTTCTTCTGAAAGGGAATCAGGTAAGAAATTGAAATGTATTTGCACTAAGAATAGGGGAGAGTATTATGGTCTGTTTGATCAGTATTGCGGGTAGGAAGGTATTCAGCATCAAAAGACACCTCCCAAGACACCTCAACGGAATGGTGTAACTGAGTGGATGAACAATACTTTGTTGGAAAGAGTTCATTGTTTACTTTCAGAAGCAAAGTTGCTTGAACATTTTTGGGGTGAGAATTTACTTACTACTGCTTATATTATCAATTTATCACCTATGGTTACTTTAAAAACATACACTCCCAATAAGTTTTGGTATGGAAAAGAGATTAGGTATGATCACTTGTGTGTTTTTGGTTGCAATGCTTTTGTTCATGTGCCTAGAGATGAGAGATCCAAACTAGATGGTAAGACACACCAATGTATTCTTATTGGCTATGGACACGATGAGTTTGGGTATAGGTTCTATGATCCTATTTTGAAGAAACTTGTCAGAAGTTGTGATGTAGTGTTTAAGGAGGATTACACTATTGCTGACATTGATAAGGGAGAAAAATATTCTTCTCCAACTTATGATGGTTTTGTTAGTCTTGATCCAGGTTTTGATTTACATTTACCTCATATTGTTGATTCTGATGATCATGTTGATGTACAGAATGATTATCAAGGTGAATAGGTTGGAGTTGATGTTTCTGATGCACCTTTTGTTTCTAATGATCCAGTTACAGGGGTTATTAATGAACCTGTAGTTCAACTCTGGAGGTTATCTCAGCATCGCACCATTTCTACTCGATATTAACATGATGATTATGTGCTCCTCACTGATGGGGGAGAACTGGAATCTTTTGACAAGGCAATGTAAAGTGAACAAAATAATAGATGGATTCCAGAAATGGATGATGAGATGACATCATTGCACAAAAACCACACTTTTGAGCTGGTGAAGTTACCGACAGGTAAGAGAGATTTGCAAAATCGGTGGATTTATCGAATTAAAAATGAAGAATCCAATTTTTTTCCATGATACGAGAAAAGGTTAGTTATTAAAGGCTTCCATCAGAAGAAAGGTATTGATTTTGATGAGATTTTATCACCTATTGTCAAAATGTCATCTATTCAGGTTGTTCTTGGTTTGGATGCAAGTTTGGATTTCTAGATTGAGTAGATGGATGTGAAGATAGCTTTCCTCCATGGAGATTTAGAGGAGGATATTTATATGGAGTATCCATAAGGTTTTGTTTAAAGAGGTAAATAAAATCATGTCTACAGGTTGAAGAATAGTTTGTATGGTTTGAATCAAGCTTTGAGGCAGTGGTACAAGAAGTTTGAATCTATCATTTCTCATTAGGGTTTCAGGTTGACATATTTTGATCATTGTGTTTTTGTTCAGAGATTTATTGATGATGATTTTATTATACTATTTCTTTATGTTGATTATATGCTCATTTTTGACCATGGTACTTCTAGAATTGATAGATCGATGAAGGATATTTGTCAGTCTTTCGTGATGAAAGAATTGGGGCCGGTACGACAGATTCTTGACATAACGATCTCCTCTGACAGGAAGGCCAAGAAATTGTGGTTATATCAGGATCAATACATTAATAATGTTATTCATATATTTTTTTTGGATAGATATAAAGTGGTTAGTACTCATCTTGCTTTACATTTTAAGATCAGTACCAGTCAGTCACCTTCTACTGATGAAGAGAGAGAGGAGATGCAACACATACCTTATTCATCTGACATTGGATGTTTGATGTATGAAATGGTATGTACTAAACTTGATATAAATCATGTAGTTGGTGTGGTTAGTCATTTTCTATCAAATCTAGGTAGAGAGAATTGGAGAGTAGTGAAGTACATATTTCGTTATCTTCGTGGTACTTCTGATCTGAGATTGTGTTATGGAAAATGGGAACCTATGATTTGTGGCTTTACATATTCGGATATGGAAGGAGATATCAATTTGAGGAAGTCTACTTCATGCTATTTGATCACTTTTTTAGGGGAGATGTATCTTGGTAGTCTAGATTGCAGAGATGTGTTTCTTTATCTACCACAGAGTTAGAGTTTATTGAAGCTACAAAAGCGTGAAAAGAATTGTTGTGGATGAAAATTTTTATTCAAGAGATCAATTTAAATTAGGATTGGTTTGTTTTATTTTTTGATAGTCAGAGTGCTATTTTTTTGGGAAATAATTCCACTTTTCATATCAGGTCAAAACATATCGATCTTTGATATCATTGGATCCGCAACGTCCTTTATTTGAGATAGTTAGAGCTTGAGAATATCCACACTGATGACAATGGGCCAGACATGTTGAACAAGAGTTTATACAAAGGAAAATTTGAGACTTGCTTACTAATTGCATGGTTGGCAGTGATCCCCACTTGTAATCGACTCTTCTTCCTTCATGAGGCATGCACAAGAGGTTTTTATCTTCTCAGGCTTCTTCGCCTCTTTTTATGAGGTGACATGTTGGGCCACACAACATCCACCAAGTCACATTCAGTTATCATCTCACTTGGATGAGCCACATGGGATGTAGCATGTGGATTTATCATCAATCATGGGAGTAGAGCATGCCTAGACCCTCTGATCACACAGGAGATGGTGGCCTCACTATTTCTTTCACCAAGGTAAAGTAGTGCTGCAAAAAAAAAACAAAGTAACAAAAAAAAGAAAAAAAAAGAAAATTAACAAAAAAATGGGAGGAGTTGACCTATGCCCTCAATTACTAAGTAGTGGAGCCGCACAACAGGAATATGTTTCCACGGGTGGGGGACAAGATTTTATTTTGAATGAGGGGAAACTATTATGATAGAGGTGAGATTAAACATCAATAAACAATGCATGGAGAGTGTGGAAGCTGCGTTGGAAAAATTAACCTCATCAGTTATGGCGATAGCCATGACAGTTGAAACCTTAACACAAAACCAACAACACTGGGAGTATGAAGTGCTATATTGAATGAAATTTTATACGAATTTCACTATGACAATATTTTTCTCAGGGAAGTAACCACTTCTAGATGATGAGCAGTTGTCCCTGGTCCTGGAGGAGTTATCAGTGTTCTATGGAAGGATCCTAGGGGCTGGATCACATGAGTAAATTGATATTACCATATTCACCAGAATTTATAGGAATCAAGGATTCTCCTTGCTCAGGTGTTTATGGTAGGAGTCACGACATATTGGTTTAATGTGGTGATGGAAGTATAAATAGGTGTGTCATGGTTAGTGTTTAAAGAAGAATTACTAGAGAGATTCCATGAGATAGAGTTTCGGAATCCTCTCTCGAAGCTAGTAGTTACCACTAGTGTCATGCAGTGACCAAAAATCATAACTGAATTAGACTGGCAGCCAATCAGAGTAAAAAAACAAGAAACCAAGAACAGACACCAAAAAATTCAGAGCTAAATTCTTCAACTTCAATATTTTGAACATAATAGGAGCATGAGAAATTTCTTGCTCGAGCATCCACATTTCTTGTGTTTCATTACACAGCACTTGATGCAATTGCGACACAAGGGCATGTCGCAGTGGCTCTGTTTGGAATCGAATTGATGGTAGAATTTTCACCCACCTATGGAGTGGGACATCTGGTAGCTGGGGAGATGCTCTATCAGGAGGTTAGGGCACTGCATGGGGACGCGCTAGATGTACACACCCCTCCATTAGATATTGTGACCAAGGGGAATCCCAAAACAATTGTGCCAATAGTGGCGACTAGTTTTGTGGAGGTGCTGGAATGCACCATGGGGGCGGTGACACATTATCTCAACCACACACCCGACTTACCATCCACGAAACATCATTTAACATTCCCTCGTCCTACTTCATAGGGATTTAAAGTCTTAAAATAGGACACAAGGACAAATTAATCTCTCGATGTGGTTAATTTGATGGTAGTGGACTGCATGGATAGTATGAACTAACCAAAATTTATTTTTATGGGGACCATTGGGAGCCACAAAAAGAACATGGATGCTCACGAACCATCACACTAGATGGTGAAACATCACAAACCACTAACATACTTTTTGTGGAATTATCATCAACCATGTAGGAATATATGGTTGATTTCATGGAAATTGTGTAAAGAAAAGGGGAAAACCTTAGTAAACTGCCATGACCGGTGTAGGGGACATGGGAAAAGGAGCATTGCAGAAAGTTCATGGCCTACCTAGCATGTGACCGGACAAACAAAGCATGTGATGGGAAATGAAAACTACTACACCAGAACCTCACCCTATGTCTCACCTTGAGGACAAGGTGATTTAAAGGGTGGGGCTGTGCTAGGTACCCGGGATTGTGGTACATCCAGGGAGGTTAGGTTAATATGATGGGAAATAAATAAAATATTTTTGGGTCATGTTATGTTTGGGAAACACTTATATATAGAGAGTTGGAAGGAGTAGGTAAGGGGGGAATTCTATTAAGAGTTTGGAATTGGACACTATGTCTTAGGTGGGTGTTGTTGGGGAATTTCTCGAGGTCATATATCTCTCATTATTCTTCTTCTCCTATGCATGTAAGTTTGTTATTATTCTGATCATTTTATATACATAGTCGTCTACCAGGAGTCTAGGGTCCTATCAATCTTTCAAATTGTATGGTTTGATTTGTTTTACTTCCACTTATGTAGTTTCGAGTGACACCACCTCAAACTAATAATGTAATATATTATGAATGTAATAAACTGGGGAATATCAAACTATATTTCCCAAGGTTTAAATAGAAGTATAAATAATTTAGAAGACCCTCTCAAGTATAAAGGAAAGAAATTTCTGAAGGCTATTGACACCTGGAGTGCTAGTGAAGACTCATATTTCGAAAGTGGTTCAAATAGTAATGATAATGAAAATATATCTGGGTTCATTGCAACAATTCCATGTAATGAAACATATTTTATGGAAAAGGTTAGTGAATCCATTTTTACTAAGTCTATAGATTCTAGTGATTCTTTATATTATGAGGAAGATGATTCTTCATTTGTTTAAGAAATGGAAGAATATGTTGATGGGTTCTGTGGGTATATCTAAATTGTAACATAGTGTAAGAAACCCCTTTGATTGCTCAATCTATCAACATTGAACCAACATGAAGTGAATAACACAAATATAAACAGGAATAACTCTATCATAGAACACTTTATCTCTATTGATCTCAATAGAGCACATTTTATGGAAATCCCCAAGAAACAATCAAAGGATTCTCACCTTCACAGAAGTACACAAACCACTATAATCCTCATACTCTATGAGCGGATCCTCCAGACTATAAAGGTGTGCTAGAACCTTATCCGTGAAGATGAATGGAGAATGGGGAGGAAGATAGAGCTTTGGATTTGGAAATATGGTGACACACACTAATAGGAGGATCTTCATCCTTTATATATCCTCCCTTCATCCATTTAAGGATGTTGAGAGTCATTTTCCAATTCTTTTTAGCCAAAACGCGTTACCCATAACACATGACCATTGGGATATATGATTGTTTGATTTATTACATGTTAATAATTCCATAAATGAATCATCTTGATGATCCATTGCTAAAGGAAACCAATTAGAAGATGTGGTAGTATCCATACACCCATATCATAATCCAATCTTACACTAAAATAGATTCATCTAATTCCCATTAAAACATAACCAAATCATATCCTATGATATTCATCATATAAACATCTAGGTCTATGATATAGACTAATCATAAAATACAATTTGTCTATTTTAGTGCATTTCTATCATATGTGACTGATCTAGAGAAAATATTTATTAAGTTGTTCTTAAAATAATATTTCCAAAGTTAATGCGAGTATCTCTAAAAACACTTCTAAGTTGAATGAAAGATCTATTTATGTTTCATTGTCTTCTAAAAATTACAATGAAGTTATAAATATGAAATTGTAAGTTAAAAGTCTACATAAGTTATTATCCGACTTTACTTTTGAAAGGGATAACTTTGATAAGCTTATAAACTTAATGAAATCTATCAAAGCTTCATCCAAACATGGATTTTATTCTATAAAGTCACATTTTCAATACAATTATTTTGTTTCTAAAATTTTCCCCTTATGTACTAAATGTAAAATGGGTGGTCACTGAAAAAAAAAGAGGCTCCTTATGGAAGAAGTAATCTTTTGGAAGAGTTAGGGATTATATTTTCCTTATTGTTTTTAAATTTCCATGCATGATGCGAAGAAGAAAAAAATAACTTCAGTAAGTGAAAAAACCCTCAAGCCAAAATGGTTGTCTTTGTGCCGAAAGTTGAAGAATAGTGATTTGGTCCAATAAGTTTCATGAAGCTCATGTAAGATCAACATGGATATATGGATATCACATGATGTTGTACCAAAATTTAATGCCACCATGTTTAGTTACCAAAAATAGTTACATTCAGATGACATCAATTGAATGAGTTTGAATATGAATTTATTACTCCGTATTTCAGTCAAATAAGTTATGAAGTTGATGATGATGAGAGATAAAGTCCACAGATAATATATTTAGTTATGAAATCATGGTGTGTGAATCTTTATGATAAGTTTAACAGGTTGGAGTAGTGAAAATATTAATTAAGTGAGAGTATAATTATGTGAAATATAATGCATGATCTCATATTAGAGATATATTCATAAGAAGATATTTGACTAGATATTTTAGGAACATGGAAGGATGAGTTATGGATAGAGAGATTATACACATGAATTTCACAACAAAATAAGGTATTGACACGTGTAATGAAAAATGAAATATCTTGAAGAGAAGAATTGTGAGTCTTTGATTGCATTGAATTAAATTGAAGACCTGACATTATTAAAGAATAACACGATATTCATGAAAACACAAAGCTTAAGTGATACATATTTATTTAATTTGTGTGATTTCAAATTGAATATATCATTGTAAGGATTGTATCTTGTAATCCTTTTCTTAAAGTAGTAAGTGGAGAGTAAGGAATAGTAAGTGGCCCCTATATTCAAGAGTGACTTGGTCCTAAACTTTCCATCACAATAGTGTGTTAGTGATTCATGTACAATGATGAATTTTTGTGTGTGATACTGATACTAGCCCATCCACATTGGAGGGAGAATCAAGTTTTTATTTTATATATTCAATTGAGACATTTTTTTGACATAAAATAACATATTTAGTGTTCCTTATAACACTAGACCAATTTCCAAGAAGATAATATTCATTGGAAGAAATTGCATGCCTTGTTTCACCCCCTCATAGAATGTGATCATCATATACAAGACCTTTGGTTCCATCAATTGAGGGATGAAGTAAGTGAAAAGGGAGTTCCTATCTTTGAAAATATAAATTATTAAATATTAAATCATTAAATAAAGTCATATTTTCATTCCGTTCACTCAAAAATCTATTTTATTGAAATATGTGGAACAAAAGTGATCCAATAGAGATTTATTTGAAAAAAATGATAAGAAATTATTAAATTCTGATGTGGTATGTGAATATGGTATAAGGTTGTGATATGTGGATTCATTGTATAACTATGGTATGTGGATTTGGTGTGTGAATATGGGATGGAATGAGAGTACGAAGACATTTTTTATCAGAACGCGAGGTTGACTGGATTAGTGGGAAAGCAAGTGTGAGGTAGCTTCTCTATATATATATTTGGTGAGTGAGACTTTCATGAGATGGTATGTAGTTGAACTTGTATAGGTAATGAGTTAGTTTCATTATTTATTCATTTTAACTTTAGTATGCTTCTTCCATATTAGAGTGAGAATTTATGGGTTGAAACTTACTGAGTGTACTTGTTTTCTCACTCTTATTTACTGTTTTTACAAATTTTATGGATAGATTTGTTGATTGGTTTGAAAAGTATTAGCTTGTGGTGTGGTGTTTAGTTGGTGTTTGTGTCAGAGTTGCTATCATAGGAGCTGTTTTATTTTTTTGGTACCATATTTGGAGATCCCTTTGTTCGGTATGACATTAAATGCATTATGTTATTGATAGGACACAAAAAATACTTGTATGTGTATTAAATCTAACTAGAACTATAAATATAGTAGGAAAGAGGAATAAGGGAAGAATGGAGATGTATCTCCCCATGAGAGGCACCCCACTCCCTCCCCAAGCCTCACGACTGATCCTACAAGGTAATTATCTTTGCCATTTTCTCCCTAGAAATCCCCCTTTTAAAAACATCCTTTAACAAATATGGCCCCTAGAATATCCCCCCTAGTATTCCCAGCATATTCCACCATGGGCCCCTTCTTAATAGCTTCCCCTAACAACTATGGGACCCTATAATATTCCCCTTGGATCTCCTAGAATATTCCTCCAGCTGTCTGCCCCCCTAACATCTATAGTTTTCCCAACAACCCTGATAAAGACTAATTTTCCCTCCTATAAAAAGACCCTAGCAGATTCCCTTATAACTCTACACCTCCCTATCACTACCACCCCCTAAAATTCCACCTTGTCCTCAAGGTGGTGGTTATGTCCTATAGTTTGAAGAATAAGCAGTGCGCTAATGTGAGAAATGACAATCTCTATAGTGTATGAGTCTGCCAAAATAATATATGCTAGACCTTGAGTCATAATTTACTTAGTGGTGTCCTGTTGGGGAAGGTATCTCGGAATGAGTTTTCCATGTAAACCTAGTGTCTCCAGTCTTGATTCCCATAGAAAATCATCACTATTACAGTCTTAATTTGACAAGAGGTTGGATTTATACACTCTAAAGCAATGGTTCCATATCCATCTCATAACCTCCCATGAGGGAATAAAAACCATGATACATTCTCATATAATAGAGATGAGAATATCGTTATGTTCCCATGGCTTGTACTACTCACGGTTTCTAGTGTTCTAATTTCTTGATCAAATAAATTGTCCCTGGTTTTGTATACTTCACTCACTTGTCTTTATCTCAGATCCCAAGATAAAAATGATTGTCCCATTTGACCCCAAAATAACAAATCTAGAATCATGGGAAGGCTTCCTAATAATTTGGATGCTAACAGGAATATCGAATATGTGAATCATTTCATCGGCCATGGAAGCTATGACAATATTTCCATTATTGTTAAAGCATAAGGAAGATATTGTTGGCGGGTCACTACCTAGAGGAAGGACTGACATAGGCTTCCCTATCTTCATATTCCAAACCACCAATGAGGAAAATACCAAACTATTAAAAATACCTTTGTCCAGGATATCAACAAACACTCTCAAGGGGTAATTCATTGTCAAAGCAACTACCTGGTGCAAAGGAACATTAAAAATGTGTGTGTTGTACACTGACCTTGCAAGTGGGATATAAAACTTTTATTTCATGTCTGAAATTTATCCTTTATTATCATAATTGGCCATCAATGTACCATCTAGAGGTTCTTCATGACCAAAATTCAGTTAAAGTGTCTCCTTTCCCAACTCTAAAGGGTGTACAACAACATTGCACATCTAGTCTGTTGTACTTCCCTTTATGGAACTATGAGCATCATTACCTACCCTCACCTTACTATTTTTTCCTTCACTCGGGATAACTACCCCCATAAGCAATGGTGGAGATGAACCAAAAGATGGTTGATCATCGGAGAACTCAGTCATCATAAGCATGACTTGTGTAGCTAGCGGTAACACCACAAGAGCTCATGTTTCTGTAGACACATTATATAGTGTCTCTTTCTATGGAATTACGGATCTAGAAGTATCCTGATACTCCTTGACCACTATCAGTAGAACATCGTCCACATTCCCTCTCGATGCTTCTAAGTATTCCTTAGTCCTCCACACTGTCAGCGAAGGTTTCTCATCATATTACGGTAGCTCTTCATCCCATAGCAGTAGGCATATCCCCTAGAACATGGGTAGGTTCACCCGTTGGGCTACTATACACTGATCAAAATTAGTGACGAAGAGGAATAAAGCTATCCCATTGTCTCAGCCTTGATTCACAGGTTCAGCTGGCTCTATCAGGTGCGATGAAGATAGCTTCTTCACTGATAGAGAATATATGAATGGTTAATTTGTATATAGAATAGTAGAAACCAAAAATACAGGCAAGAGGAAGAATATGGGTTGGATATGACACTTTGAGAGAACATTGTTGCTCCTCACCCAATCCTTATAGCCGAATATTCTAAGCATCCCACAACAAAATAGTTCTTAATATACTCTCCTCTCTCTAGACTTTCCATCATTATAACATATCTCCCTAACCACCGTGACCCCCATAATATCCCCTCAATGTATTCCCTAGATCCCACTATATCCCCCCAGGGACCCACATGCGGTTAAAAATCTACCCTTCTAGATCTCAGCGTACTAGAAGCCCCTTGCATTCCCATCAATATCCAATGATAGTCATTCCTCATCATGCATGTGTTACGCTAATACCAACTGTTGAATTGCTATTTCCACAGGCTGATGTTTCATTTCTCATCCAGTGTTTATTGGATATGGAAAAATATTTTGGCTAGTGAAATCTGGTCGCGCTGATTGTTTTCGTGAAAACCGCATAGGTTCACTCGACGTGTAGTGAAGGACGATTCATGAGCGGGGCCAATTGGGGGTGTAGATCACCCCTATGAACTACTAACACCAGATAAATCTAAGTGATCCTCAGGGAGGTTTGTTGTAAGAGAAGGTTTGGTCGGCTCCCACTGAGACATCTTCTATAAGAGATGCAGTAGGGATATGAGATCTTCCTAGAATTATGCTTATTCCTTCATTTCCTGGTTCATGTGCTACTCGTTCCATGTTGTAGGATTCATTGTGATAGACAATACTACATATATACCAATTTACAGCGTGCAAAAAATCTTTTAACAGTGATAAAAAGCACTATTAATTGTAACACTGATAAAAAGGGTCCTTTATCCATGCTAAAAAAAGTGCTGATAAAGGCCTAACTTGCTGCAATGTGCTATTAATATAACAACAAACCCAACAAAAACTTGTAACCTATCAACAAAAAATATATAATTTAATTGAAAAAATTTTACATCATGAATATAAAAAACACTATTATATACATTTCAAATAATTTTTTATATAATTACATTTATAATTATCCAAAAAACATTTAAAAACATTAATGTTTCATCTTTTGATGCTCGTTATCCCCTCTCAAAAATTCACACCCATGGTATCAGTTTCCAAACAAATCATCTCAACCCGAGCAAAAGATTCTGCTTATGTAAAAAAACAAATATAATTTTATATATAATATAGAGAAATAAATTAAACCTTAATATGAAATAATACATTAATAAAATGTCAATTTTTAATAAAAAAGACATATTTGGAGTTATACTAGTCACACCATGCATCGTATTGAGGTGGGTTTGATTCCTACATGTTAAAAATGAGTTATGGATCATTTTACTAAAATATCAAAACAATCTAAATGTGTTTGATTGGTTTTGAGTATGTCACTTGTTCTTTTTACTAAAATTAATCTCAATTTTAAATAATGACAAATTTAGAGTTATAATGGTCACACCGTGTATTGTATTGAGGTGGGTTGATTTCTACACGTCAAAAATGAGTTATGGATCATTTTCCTAAAATATCAAAACAATCTGAATGGATTTTCTCGGTTTTAAGTATGTCACTTGTTTTTTTACTAAAATTAATGTCAATTTTAAATAATGACATATTTGGAGTTATATCGGTCACACCATGCGACAGATTGAGCTGTGAATGATTCCTACCTGTCATAAATTACTAATGGATCATTTTTCTAAATTATTAAAACAATTTAAATGCATTTTCTCATTTTTTAGTATGTCAGTTTTATTTTTTTACTAAATTGTCATTTTAAACTGAAAACATGCATTTTGAGTCATACCGGTCGTACTTTTTTTTTTACTAAAATTCCATTTCAAACTAGAAACATGAATTTTGAGTCATACCAATCGCATCATGTGTTAGTTTGACATGATATCACTTTATACACATCAAAAACGAATTATGAATCACTTTCTTAAATTATCAAGATAATTGGAGCTTGTTTTCTTGGTTTTCAGTGAGTGACACATTTTGAACTAAAATGTCAATTTAAAACTAATAATGAACACTTTTATTCATACTGGTCAAACCATGTGTCATATTGAGGTGCGTTTGATTCATAAACATCAAAAATGACTCATGGATCATTTTCCTAAAGTATCAAAACATTCTGAATGTTTTTTCTTGGTTTTTAGTATGTTACTTGTTCTTTTTTACTTAAATTAATGTCAATTTTAAATAAAAAGACACACTTGAAGTCATAGAGATCACACTATGCATCGGATTAAGGTGATGTTGACTCCTACATGTCAAAAACTACTCATGGATTGTTTTACTAAATTATCAAAACAATATGAATGTTTTTTCTTGGTTTTTAGTATGTCACTAATTCTTTTTACTAAAATTAATGTCAATTTTAAATAATAAGAGACACTTTGAGTTATACCAGACACACCATGCATTATATTGAGATGAGGTTGATTCTTACATGTAAAAAATGACATATAGATCATTTTACAAAAGTATTAAAATAATCCTAATGCATTTTCTTGGTTTTCAGTATGCCAGTTGTGTTTTTTACTAAAATATCATTTCAAATTGGAAACATACATTTTGAGTCATATTGGTCATATTGTAATGAACTGAACTTTTGAATAATATTTGTTTCCTAAATTTGTGTGTTATTTAATTTTATACTCCACAAACTATATCCTTTAATTAATGAAGTGATATCGTTGGGTTTCGACTGTTATATGACCGTTGGTCAATATGACCATTGGGAACTAAACTCTTAATGTTACAATTATTGTTTATAAATACAAGTGATCTTGGTTAATTAATACAGAAAGAAGAGTCGATGGCCTCATCCAGTAGACTCGGGCCATACGAAGCCCATCTATCAGAGCTTGGGAAGGAGGTAGCATCTCTGGGCTTTTCTCTGGACCAAGATCATGCCGAGCTTCAACATGTGAAGATTGAACGTAATCACCTAAGGGAGAAGTTCAAGATGATAGAAATCACCACTCAGGTAATGTTGTCTGAGCCACCTTAAGAATATATCACCATAGCACACCTTACACTTAGGTCCTATACAGGTGTTACAAGGGGCTATGTAATGAGGCCTTATAAACTTTTTGTAATCCCTTGGTATAAATAAAATTTTTATTTCTTATTATGGTAAAATTTGTGATTTTCAAATGTTCGGATAAATATAGGATGAATATTAATGAATTTTGGAAAAAAGGTATTTTAAAATATTCATGTAAACTTTAAATAATTAATAATATGCAATGATTTTCAAAAATTGGTCTTCTACAGTTGTGATCAGTAAGAAATTTAGAGTTTAATAAGATCAACTTGTTTTTTAACGAATAGTAAAGTATGAATAGTAACATACCCTTATGAATTGTAATGAATAGTAAATCGGCCAAAAAAAATAAAAACTTCACCCATGAATGTATAAATACAATTTAGACATCTTAAAAGTGAAAAAATGATCATAGTATAAGTTTTGTTATTTTTAGGTCATAAATATTTTATTTATAATTTTATAATTTAAAATGAAAATTTATTTTCATAAAATTTAATCATAAATTTTTAATTTATTGTCTTATGGTTATACGGTAATTTTATGGGACCTTGATTACTTTTTCAAGGTGTTACAAAATAAGTTATAGTTTTAAAGTTGTTTTTTTGAATAAATAATGTTTTTATTTAAAAATTAAATTAAAAAATATTTATAAAAATATTTTCATAAAATTAAGTTCATTTATGAATTCATAGCATCAATATTAGGTTGGGGTAAATTTTTGGGATTTTTTTGAAACAATTGAATTTTTGGCGAATAGTAAAAATATAGTTTTGAGTTTCGGGTGTTTAATGACATCATTGATGATGTAATAATGATGTAATAAATATGGTAGAATTTTTAATAGTAATATATGTTATGAGGTGTCCCAAATGTACAATACCATGGGAAAGCTCATGGTTTTGTAAATACCACCGATGAGGTGTCCCTTGAAAATTAATTAAATATTCCCTCTCTTTCCCTATAAATACCAAGCCATTCCCTCATTCATTTAATTCAAAAATCCTCCTCAACTAAGTTCTAGTATTTCTATATCCCAATGAGTCCACCCAAGGTTCCCTCAATCCCCCCAAGGTCCCAACCTTCAATCTTTTGAAGTTACTCTTAAAGGTAAGGGAACCATTCACCCTTCTCTTTTAAGTCATGACTTCCTTTATGTTACGTCTTCTAGTTTTCATTTTTCTATGCAGGGGTATGTTCTTAAATATCATTATTACTTTCCATTTCATTTTCAATTGATGAGATACCCTTTTTGCTCTCATCAACTGATTTTCTGAATTTTTAAGTGACATCGTTAGGCTACCGAATTTTCGTAAAAGAAATCGCATCTTCTCTTTTCCTTCGAGTTTCATTTTCATATGGTATTTACTTAAAATATCCATACCATGATATTATTTCTTTTTATTATATTCCCATACTGTATTATGAGTTATTTATGAGTGGGTGAATCTTGTCCCCACTCTTTTCAATGTTTTCTGAAACCATGTTATATAGTCGTTATGCTGCAGAATTTTCGTCTCAAAATCTCTTTCTTTTTTCTCAAGAAATTCTCTTGTATTATTTATGAGAATACCCAATTCTATTTTCATTTCTAGGGGTATTCATAAATACATAAAATTGATCTATTTTATTCTTTAATTGACATAAATATAATCCTCACTCCCTTTCCATGGGTTATAAATGACATAACGATCAAGCTTTTAAGAACATTTAAAACGTCACGATTTTGAAATGAAACCCATTTATTTTATTCTCTATGGGTTATTTATGAAATGTTTGAATATGATCTAAGTGGATCACATGAAAACAAATTCATATTAAGGGTTTACCTTGATATCACTCCAATGCATTGGGTAAAGAATTTAATCTCTAGACATGACAAGTTTCACAATACCTCAGTGAATAACCTTGGTAATTTTTATGACACCTTGGAGATGAACCTTGGAGATGTGTTCATTAATGTATAAATTAAATGTTTTAGCCACATATTTAAGTTATGATTCAAGTTATTTTCATTATTAAATGACTCTACTTCCATTTCTCATGTCTATGTTTTTTTATCAAGTTCTTATTGATTTCACAAGTAAACAGATTCCCTTGTTTTCCATACTGGGCCTTCTGTCACCTTATCCTTTGATGTATGTCTCTAGGTTATGAGATGAAATAATTTTACTTAGGAATAACTTATGATGAATCCCTAAAACTAGATTAGAAGAATGTTTTATGTTTTCATGTTTTATGTTCCTGATTTCCAAGACACTAGAATTTAAAGATCCTCTATTTGTAAAATGTAATGAAAAGTTACATAATAAAAGGTGGGATGTCATACGTATCATGATTTGGTTTGATGTTATACTATTTTATAAACATAAAAAATGACTTATAAATCACTTTTCTAAATTATCAAGATAATCAGAGCATGTTTTATTGGTTTTTATTGAGTGGAACGTTTTAAACTAAAATGTCAATTTTAAACTAATAACGAACACTTTTAGTCATACCAGTCACACCATGAATTGGATTGAGGTGTAATTGATTCCTACACATAAAAAATGTCTCATGTATTTTTTTCCTAAATTATAAAAACAATATGAATGTTTTTGATTAGTTTTCAATATGTCACTTTTTATTTTTACTAAAATTAATGTCAATTTTAAATAAATAAACACACTTGCACTACTGGAAATTAAGGCTATAGCCATGGTTTGAAAGCATGGCTATAAGACCAAGAATCTTGGATATAGGTTATAGCCACATTTCAATGGGTTGTGGATGGTATTGGTGTGGCTATAGGGTAATACCTTAGCCACGGTTTTAAACCATGGCTAAAGGCCTAAATCCACTATTCAAACCGTGGTTGTAGGCCTATTGACACAATTGTAAACTGTGGATATAGCCCTTTATCCATGGTTTAAAACTGTCATAAAACATTAATCCACACAGGACCTATTTCCATAGTTCAAAACTGTATCTATATGGCTATATCCATAGTTTTAAACTATGGTAATAGGCCTACAACCGTGGTTTAAAACTGTGGCTCTAGGCCTTACCATTTGATAAAAAACACCCCCACAACCCCCCTTGAACACTACCCTGCACCCCATGACCCCCTGGACAACCCCCTTTCACCCCCTAGACAGCCCCCTTGAACACCTTCCTACACCCCATGCCCCCCTGGACAGCCCCCTTGCACCCCCCTGAACACCCCCTATACCCCCATGCCCCTTGAACAACCCCCTTACACCCCCTGGACAACCCCCTTGCACCCCCACCCCACCCCTGCAGTAACCCCCCCCCCCCCCCCGGCAAAGCCCCTGACCCTCCCCCCCTCCTGGACACCTCCTCCCACCTGGACACCCCCGTCCCCCTGGAAAGCCCCCCTTCTGAACAACCCCCCCAACCTGGACAGACCCCCCACACACCCCCCATGAACCCCCTGTACAACCCCCTTGCATGTTGCAAACCTAACCTATATCTATGTGGAAATTGGAGAAAATAACTATCAATATTTTCATATGTTTACTAAGAATGGTTTGAAAATAGGATTCCTTATGGGGGTTATGGATTGGATCTCAAAGTCATCTCACTTCATACCTATTCATGAATCCAATATGGTGGAAGACTTACCAAATCGTTTGGCACAATTGTGTGGATCCTAGGTTGATATCTAGTGTCATGCCATCCAATTAAACTTTATAAAGGAGGCATAACTGTAACATAATTCACTACATGAGACATTACCTCTCATGTGATAAGTTGACCATGTTCAGTTCCATTTAACTCATTCAATTCATTAAGTTAGCCTTGCACCCCCTGGACAGCCCCCTTGAACACCCCATTCCCACCCATGTCCCCTTGAACCCCCTATCCACTCCTGGACACCCCTACCCCTTTCCCCCCTCCCCCCCCCCTTGAACCACCCCCATGCCCCCCAGCACACCCCCTGCACCCTACCCCTACCCTTTGCAAAATAACCCAACACACCACCTCCCATGCACACCCCTTGGACCCCCCCCCCCCCGCACCCCTCCCCCTACCCCTTGCACCCCTCCTTCCCCCAACACACCGCCTACCCCCTCACCCTACACACCCTATTTCCCCCTTCCCCATCACCCCCCCTACCCACCCCACCCCTCGGCACACCCCCCCTACCCACCCCCTGTACAGTACCCACCCCCCATGCCCACCCCCTTCACCTTACCCTACCACTTGCAAAAAACCCAGCACACCCCCCATCACACCCATGCCCCCTTGCACCCCCTGAAACCCATTCCCCCTTTCACCCCCCCTTTCACCCCCCTGGATAGCCCCCTTTCACCCCCTTGAACACCCCCTTCCCCCCCTTCAGTAGCCCACCCCCCTGGACAGCCCCCTTGAAAACCCCCCTTTCACCCCTTGCACCACCCCACACCCCCCCCCCCGCAAAGCCCCCGACCCCTACCCCCTCCTAGACACCCCCTCCCACATGGACACCCCTCCCTTTGGAACCCCCCCTCCTAAACACCCCCCCAACCTGGACAGCCCCCTTGGATACCCCCCCTTGCACCCCCCTGGACAGCCCCCTTGAACACCCCTTGCATGTTGCAAACCTAACCTATATCTATGTGTAAATTAGAGAAAATAACTATCAATTTCTCATATGTTTACTAAGAATGGTTTGAAAATAGTATTCTTTATGGGGGGTCATGGATTGGATCTCAAAGTCATCTCACTTCATACCTATTCGTGAATCCAATATGGTAGAAGACTTACCAAACTGTTTGGCACAATTTTGTGGATCCTAGGTTGATATCTAGTGTCATGCCATCCAATTAAACTTTATAAAGGAGGCATAACCGTAACATAATTCACTACATAAGGCATTACCTCTCATGTTCCAAGTTAACCATTTTCACTTCCATTTAACTCATTCAATACATAAATTAACCTTTCACCCCCTGGACAACCCCCTTAAATACCCCCCCTGCACATCCATGCCCCCTTACTCCCCCCTCCCCCCTCTTGGACACCTCCCTGTCCCTTTACCCTTTCACCCTTCCCCCTTCCCCTTGCACCCCTACCCTCTCCCCCCATCACACCTCCCTGCACCCTGCCCCTGCCCCTTGCAAAAGAACCCATCACCCCTCCCCTGCACACCCCTTGGACCCCCCTGCACCCATCCCCCAACCCCCTCCCCCCAGCACACCCCCTCCCCCCTCACCCTGCACACCCCCATTCCCCCTTCCCCAGCACACCCCCCTGCCCACCCCACCCCCCTGCACACACCCCCTACCCACCCCCTACACATTGCCCCCCATGCCCACCCCCTGCATCCTACCCTACCCCTTGCAAAAAACCCAGCACTCCCTGCACACCCCTTAGACGCCTCTGCCCCCATCACACCCCCCTACCCACACCATGCACCCCCCTGATAACCTGAGTTTCTTGTCCTTGGTAGGGGTATTGTCAGTGAGGTTTTCTAGTAGGACCCATTTGGATCAGTAGTTGGTTAGTGATGTATGGGAAGCCATAGGAACCGTGTATGGTAAGCCATAGGGTTGGGAGTGCACTATTGACTATCATTGGCTGGCATGGATGATCTATGGTTATCCGAGAGTTGGTGGCAATGGATATTTCATGTTGGAATTTAGGGATAAGCCGATCAGGCACATAAAGTCATTTCATTTAGTGATAGATAGAATGGGGGCTACAGAGACCAAGTGTTTAGTTTGGAAGGTCAATGCTAATGGTACTCCTATAGTGGGGAGAATAATATCAGTTGTAGTTGACTGACACACATGTCATATGGGTCATTGTTGTAGTGAATACGATCATTGAACAATTGAGGTGAAAAAGTGATTCTAGTGTGTGGGAAGATCCTATATTTTATGGTTCCTTGGGTAATACTAGATTTGAAGTTTAGATGTGGTGTTGAGTGGAGTTAGTGAATTGGAATTGGGCTCATAATGATTTTTGAGTGATTTGAGGGTGAATCACATGAGAGGTGCGTCAATGCTTAGATTGGGAGCATGATGGAGGAAGCAAATAGTTGGTGATCTAACCATGAAATTACACTGGGAGTCAGGGATAAAACTTAGGTGTATTCATTATATGATATCATGATTCCTCAAGAGGTGAAGTCATCTTGATTGAGAGATGAGATAATACACTAGTGGGTGAGACCAATAAATTTCAAGAAAATTCATCCAGAGGAGAACATACTGGTATTTTCGTGGGGTTGGATGTAGTGAGCTGAAAACCACATTGAGATCATTTTTCAAAATCCAGTTATCAGGTCGATAGACTGTTAGAAGATCATTCTCAGTTGGAAATTCATATGGTTAGGAGCACCATGATGTTTAGTCAATGTTCACGAGAAGATTACTATGGTGGGGATAACCATAAGCTTTAGGATGAACCAGTTGAAGACAGTGAAAAGTGTCCAGATATATCGGTGTATTGGGGGCCTTCTTGGTGTTAACATTTGTAGTGAGTGAGAGGATCGACTTCTGGTACAAAGCGTTCCTTAATGTTTGGATTTGTGTAATAGAAACATGTTTAGAATTCAAAGATGGAGAATAGTGAGTTCTCATGGAATTGACAACTGTAGTTGTTTGTGAGACATGTTTTGAAGAATACCATGGCTTCTCAGGGATGAGAAGTGTTAAGGTGGGGAGTTTTTAATACCCGACAGGTTTCCAATTCATTATTTTTGGAGTAAATTTGTGTTTTTAATATGAATAATGGGTTATTTATTAAATTAGAATTTGGATCAGAAATATGAACATTAGATGTTCCTAAATGGTATTTTTGGATTTGGTTTTAGTCCCCTGTTGGAACCTCTGAGGTTGGGCTGGAAGATGGTGGAGGTTCAGGGTGAAAATAACTGAAATTTAAGCTATTGTATCCTTTCATGTTGTGACCCATCGGGTTTATTCCTTGAATGGGGTTGGTTTAGGTGAACCCCCTATCTCGAACATTTCTAGCTATGAACCTCAATTCAAGCCCTAAAATTCCCAAGGGTATGGATTCATGGTGTGAAACCCCTGGTCACACACTGAATCATGCCTAGGTGGATTTATTTTAATAGATTAAATTCTATCTTTTTCTAGGTCAAGTGTTTCACAGTGATGTTATTGAATAAAGTGTCAAGTTTTCAAGGCTGGTTGTTTGTGTTTGATGAAATGAAAACAAATATTTTCTTTAAGTTTTAGATTTTTATGAGAATTCTCGGTTCATGTTTTCTCAAAATGAGGGCACTGTAATCTCTAAGGTGAAGGAAATTTAATTTTCTACTATTGAGTTGGATGAAACTTTCTACTAGTCCATGTTGAAGGCTTAGGTAAATCATGTAAAATAGGTGAAAATGTCATTTCAAAGAGCCACAACCAATTTTCATAGCATATACACATTATATAATAATGAAAACAAGTTTTTAAAATACTCAAGTAATTATATAATTCAAATTAAAGGGTTAGGCAGAGGTAACTTACCACAACCTCAAGGCGTGCTACTTTTGACGATGAAAACTCGGATCTTTCTTTTTTTTTCACTTGAACTCATATACAAATTCATATATATATAAGGATACCAAGCCCCTATGTTCATATTTTCATGGTCAAATATGCACAAGGGGTTCCTTAGATATATGTTTATACTTGCATATACCCCTTTACACTTACACATGTATGCATTTTTATATCTATATATAAACACACCTAGCCCCAATATATATATTAATATTTCCATGAGTGAATATATATAAAGGGGGAACTTATATATATATATTCCTACCTATGAATACACATGTAAGCTTTCGTCAACGATGACTCGAATCCACCTCAACAAAATCCAAAATTCACTGAAAAATATAAGTAACCCAAAAATCCCAAATTCCCTAATTAAAATTGGGCCAAAGAATAAAAATGGAATAAACCTTACCCAAATATGATGTTGAATTCACTGTCATCGATGGTGGTGGACAGAACTGGCCTCATCATAAGAAACCACCTATAAGAAAATAGTGGGAAAAAATGAGATATAATGACTTCTTATATATATGTGATTAGTGTGTCAACTGTACATGAATCCATAACCAACAAGAACAAATAATATTCAGATTGATATGTATATACCAATACTAAATAACATGATCATTAATAAACCTATTTATTTTTCAAACATCACCTTCGATTGAAACACTTAGGAGGTGTTTGGTTATAATAGGACATTTACCACTTTCCCTTAAGACATTTCAAAATTGGAGTGCAAGTCACCATGAATAAGTCACTATTTATTTCATGCCATCCAATTAAACTTTAGAAAGGAGGCATAACCATTACATAATTCACTACACGATTCATTACCTATCATGTGCCAAGTTAACCATGTTCAGTTTTATTTAACTCATTCAATTCATTAAACACATGAAAATTCCATCTATAAGATCAAAGGGGATCACTTAGTGGTGAATTGGTCATTACAACACTTGTCTACTTAGGAAATTCCATCTTAAAAGTCTAATGACACTTAAAGGATGTTTTGGTAAAAAAAATCATTTTAATAAAAAGAGGGAAACCCCCTTCAGGGATATAAAAGAATAAAATATTGATATTTTACACCTACAATCCATCAGTGTGATTACATCAAAGATAAAAATAATCCTCAAAGATATATAATTTCACTCTACATGAACCATCCAATCAATATAACCCCACCAACACCCCATCACTTTTAATCAATCTCACTCTAGGACATGAGTAACATCAAGTGAAAATAATAATATTGTATATGAATTCCAACCCACCCCCCCCCCTCTGCCACACCACCCACCTGCACCAACCACCCCCTTGCCCCCACCCACCCCCACCAGCACACCCCACCAGCCCACCCACCCCCACCAACCCTGCATCATCCCCCCTCCCCTCCTGTACCAACCCCCCAACTACCAGTCCCCCCACCACAGCCCTTGCACCAAAACACCCCCTCCCCCCTCCCCTTGCATCCCCTATACCCCCCTCCCCTACACCCCCACCCCCTGCACCATCACCCCTCCCCCTTGCATCATCCCCCCTCACACCAACCCCCCAACTTTCTCTAATAACTGCAGGAAAAATAAAAAAAACATAAGCACATCCATGAAAAACTAAGAAAATAGAATTTTCCATTAATATACATATATACCTATAAGGTTAAGAGATGAATAGACATTACAAGTAGTTAAGAATAAGAAGAAGGGGATGGTTATATAGAATATATTCTAAGAGATTATTTTATTTCTTACTTTGACCATAATTCCATATATTAGAAGGAAGTAAAACTATTGGAAAAGAAGAAAAGAAGTGTAAATGTGAAGTAGAATGATCTCATAAAAGAGATAAAAATTTCCATGATGAAATGTGTATAATAAGATAGGATACTAGATTATCTTAATACAAAATTGGTTTCTAAATAAAAAGAAATTCATGAGGCACAATCTAGGTATATTAAATTTGGAAACCTTAAAGAATATGATATAAGTTTATGAAAATGCGGTGGATATTCAAGTTGAACCATCCAAGGATGATGAGAAAACCAGCCCCATGAAAAAGGTACAACATTTTTATAAATTTTCATGTGATACTAAATCTGTTTCCTTTAATTATAAATATTATGAAACATCATTTGAATATTTTTAGGATGATGAATGGTGTAAAAAGTTTCCTCCTATGGATGACCTGAGAACGAAAAAACCCCAAGGAAATGGGAAAATAAAGGCTAGAGGATTCCTGGAAAACAAGAATAATTTTTTAAACAAAATCATCAATATAAAGGAAGATCAAGTTTCAAGGGATATTAATATTATTGTAGAAGTTTTGGGTATAAATCTTCTGAGTACTGGTACAACATTTCACTGGAACTGGGATGAAAAAAGGGGGATCAGAACTGATAAGAATAGAATTAGTTGTATTAGAATTAGGAATACTCTTAGTAAGAAAAATTCACATCCTAAAAAAACTACTGGAAAGGTATCACCTATTTATTCCCATTCATTTTATGTATACTTTCCAATAGGTAATTAAATAAAACAATTGGGGATATGGATGAATGTTTTATTATTTGGGTATAACAAGAATGAAGTATCCTTATTAGAATACCATTGAAGTTAGATTTTCCATGATGAATAAAGTGAGACCATCCCTCAAGGGGTGAAAAGCATAAATTAACATTTTCAATAATGAAAAACTGTATAGAATCTCAAAATCTGGACAACCTAATTCCAATTGGTCATTGAGGTTATGTTGAACAACCCCGATATTAATTTTTATATTGGCATCACATGATCATTGATTTATGTACTGTTTTGATCACTTTGTTTATAAACTCTTGTTTATATAATGTTTTTTGCCTCATATAATTATATTTGAATATCTCAAGTCTGTTTTCCAAGAATATCATGTGATTATATCCTTCTATCACAAGTGGATAAGTTTGACACTTAAAATATATGGAGGAGAACATCACGGACCACTATTAGTGAGTTCTAAAAATCCATTCCCACTGACCCTATAGCCATTTTGTAACTCTAAACTGGGGGGTACACTAATTCAGATCACCCATTAGCTCCCTAGGACCTATCTAACACAAACAGCAGGCCAATAAAAGAAAACATCATATCAATCTCAGGGCCAAATCCAGATCCAGTAATATCCCAAAGTTATCATCCTATTTCTAGTACCTGGGCAAGGAACTTCCTCAACCATCTTTGGTATAAGTTATAAAATACTATTCAATCAAATTCATGAACAAAAAATTACAAAAATAGCAACAATAGGCTCACATTTCCAAACTCTAGGTTCTAAGGTAATACCCTAAGACACCAATGATTAAATCAGCACTGACCCTCTTAGGGTTAATAAAACATGGGGCACCCATAGACCCCTAAATCACGTCTATCAAATCACGATCCAATCTAGATAGGGAAACCTCATCTGGAGACTCTGAAAACTAACCCATCCACAATCCTCACCTCACCCACAAGGGAATCATCAAGAAACACCACAACCATAAGAAAGTCCTCAAGGTTTGCTTAGACCCATCTCAAACCTGATCTCAGTGACACCTATCCTTAACCAACACCCTATGGTGTTGGACCAACCTAAAGGTTCCAATTGGATTAAACCTCCAAAAAGAAGTTCCAAAAATTCAACAACTCAAACCATAAGAAATTGGTCCAAACATCCAAGAAAAATAAAAAATAATACTTTTTAATACCTTCTGAGAGATGTAAAAACACCTAAAGCAATAACCCTTGGACTACCCAAGGAAAGTTACTATAAACATAAAAAGAATCCCATTGGAATCACCTGTGGTAGGTTGTCCAAAAAATGTACAACACCCACTTGGATCTCACACCACACCTCCATTTGATGAACTCTCAAAAAAAAACTTTATGGAAACCTCTCTATACACTACTCACTTTGAGGGTCCTAGATCAAAAAACTAGAGGGGAACCTCCCATCTAACCTAGACTAAAACTAAGTATCTCACAAAAGGCCTCTAACTACTTGAGGGTTCTAACACCACAACCCGCATATAAAGCACCAGGGATAGACCACTCATAGGTCCAAACTCAAATCCCAAGGAAATAAGTATATCCATGTTTCTCCCCTTTCCTACCATTATGCATCACCTAAGAGCATGTGAGGTTTTATCTTGAATAAAAAACCAAGAGAGAGGGTTTATGAACAAAACCCCTCTATGAGACACCAAAGACCCTCACTTATCAAAGATGACCCACAATGGTTCTCAAGGGGCTCTCAGAAAACCAATATTCATTTAACAACTAAAGAAATTAATAAAAAACTATCGATTAGGGAAATATAACAAATATAGAACACCCAACCTACCTTATGATGAAAACGCTAAAGATGAAAACCTGAACCTATGACCGAACAATGTCCCAAGAACCTATATCATGCCATGAAATAGAAAAAATCAATTATACAAATTTATAATTAATTATTTAAAAACAACCAAATAGGAATAAATGCCTAAAATATTATTGTGGTGCTTCCACATTCTGAAACCACAACCAAATCCCTAAAAGAGGCCTAAAATATACCCATGAAATTAATTTGGGAAAAATACCTAACAATAAACACTTGATTACTAGAAAATTCCAATCAATTTAACTGAAAATTAAAAACAAATACATTAGGCCTCATACTATCTCCAAAATGATGAGTGATGACATGCGTTTTGCATCACGAGACATCTAATCTATAAGACACGGTAAAGAACCAAGATTAATGGTCAATTCCATCATGTTATGGTGGAATCAACACTGAAAACCTTAATAGGAACCATTAAAATTAGAGATGATAAAATAAGAGTAATAATGAAGGTAATAGATGAAGATTCCTACCTCAAATCATCGCGTAGGAGGTGTGCCAGAGGAGGAGGTGGGGAGGAAGCCTCAGAGCAGAGTCGGAAGGGAGGTGAGGTGACCGTAGGGAGGTGGGTACGTCGTGTCAGTGGGGGGGGGGTGACAATGCTGGAGTCGTGTCAGAAGGGAGGCACCAGAGCCATATCGGAGCCGGCAAGGAGGTTTGCTTGCTGCATTGGAGCTGAAGGGGGAGGAGGAATCACAAGGTGAGGAGGAATAATGAGGGGAGGAGGAATGGTGAGGGAGGAGGAGGGGAGGAGGAATCCCTAGGGGGGGGGAGGAATGGTGAGGATGGAAAGGGAGGAGGAATCGTGATGCGGGAGGGAGAAGTTGCGGGAGGGGGAGGAAAGCCTGATCAAAATAAAATCCAGATAACCTATTTCCATGCCCAACTATTTAGGTGTGGCTATATCTTACCTATAGCCACGTATAATTTAAACCATGGCTATAGATCCGTGGATATAGATCATTTTTCTAGTAGTGTTGGAATTATACCGGTCACACTGTGCATCATATTAAGGTGTGGTTGATTCCTACACATCACAAATGATATACAGATCATTTTCCTAAAGTATCAGAACAATATGAATTTATTTTCTCAAGTTTCAGTATGTCACTTGTTCTTTTTACTAAAATTAATGTCAATTTTAAATAAAAAGATACACTTGGTGTTATATCGGTCATACCGTGAATCTGATTGAGGTGTGGTTGATTAATACACATCATCAATGAATTTTGGATCATTTTTCTAAAATATCAAAACAATCTGAATGCATTTTCTTAATTTTCAGTATGTCACTTGTTCTTTTTACTAAAATTAATGTCAATTTTAAATAAATAAACACACTTGTAATTATACTAGTCACAATGTGCATCATATTGAGGTGAGGTTGATTCCTACATGTCACAAATGACTTACGGATTATTTTTCTAAAGTATCAAAACAATATGAATGTATTTAATCAGTTTTCAGTATGTCACTTGTTATTTTTACTAAAATTAATGTAAATTTTAAATAAATACACACGCTTAGAGTTATATTGGTCACACCATGCATCCAATTGAGGTGTGGTTGATTCATATACATCAAAAATGACTTATGGATCTTTTTCCTAAAGTATCAAAATAATCATAATTAATTTTCTCAGTTTTTAGTATGTCACTTGTTCTTTTTACTAAAATTAATGTCAATTTTAAATAAATAGACACACTTTTAGACATACCGGTCACACCGTGCATCATGTTGAGATGCAGTTGAATCCTACAAGCCAAAAATGACTTGGGAATCATTTTACTAAAGTATCAAAACAATCCAAATTTATTTTCTCAGTTTTTAGTATGTCACTTGTTCTTTTTACTAAAATTAATGTCAATTTTAAATAAAAAGAGACACTTTGAGTTATATTGGGCACATTGTGTATCATATTGAGGTGAGACTGATTCCTATTTGTCAAAAATGACTTATGGACCATTTTCTTAATGTATAAAAACAATATGAATAGGTTTTCTCAGTTTTTAGTATGTTGATTGTATTTTTTACTAAAATTTGTGTCAATTTTATATAGAAATAAGCATTTGGAGTCATACCCGTTACACTATGTGTCGAATTGAGGTGCAGTTGATTCCTACACATCCCAAAGTCTATAAACAAACCTTAACTTCAAATGTTATCATGATTTCCATTTCCTTTCTTTGTTGAACTGTCAACACTGCATATTGACTTGATGTTCTTAGCTAAAAAACCTTTCTAATTGTTGAAAGTTAAGAGAGTGGAGGAAGCTCATGTGACCATTATATCATGAGAAGTCACCACAATGAGCACATGAGATTCCTACACTCTTCTGGTTTTCAATGAGAAAGTTTTTTCTACTAAATAACATCGACTCTATGCGGTGTTAGAAGCTCGACAAAGAAAATCAATGGAAAACATACAGATCTGTGAAAAAAATTAAGTGTTAGATAAAAACGATAAGGAAATTATATTACAAATAGAATAAAAAAATCTGAAAAAATTAATTAAATAAGTAGTAGTAATTTAACTTTTCATGATGGTTGTATACATTCTTGACCCATTTCTTTATTGTCATTATCTCAATTGCAGCCTCAAAGCCCAATATCTCACGAGCATGAGCATCTTCAAACAAACCACCCCAACTTGAACAAAGGAATCCATCTGTATAAGAAAAAAATTTATGTGAGTAATACTAAAAATTAATAAATTAAACATAAATATGAAACAATCTATTACTTATATGGTAGTCAATTCTTCACGCTATTTGTGTGCATTCTATCATCGGGTATACTTCCCATTCATTTCTAAGAAAATCTATATCATCTTGTGAATATGATTCTTTTCAATAGTTATATAAGTACTAGAAAAATATAAATACACAAAGTATTAATAAATATTTTAAATTAAATGGTAATTATCTTCAAAAATACCTCTTTGGGGATGCTAGTTTTTTCATGAAATATGATCTCTATCATAAATTTACAAACATAATAACCACAATATTTTACATTTGTTTATTTCAGACACTGGAGAAACATTGAGAAAATAATTAATTTGTTTTGATATGTGTTTGGATAGTGAAATATTATTATATATAACCTGATATTTGTCCAGTTTTAGAACTTTTCAGCATTCTTATGCTTAGCCCCTGGCCTCATTCCTTGTTTTTCATGATATTGATACACTACCCTATTGTAAAAAATCCTTATTAAAAGATAATATAAACTATATAACTTTAAGTTTAGTTCTGAAACATTAGATGCAGTGTATTACTTATTGAAAAATTTAATTATGCGTGGTCGGTTTGTTGGGTATCTATGCAGTGAATATAGGAAATAAATCTTTGGAGTATCTAAATTGACCACAATGAGCATTTAATGTTTACTAAAACAAAAAAACGAATAAGTAATAAAAGAAATGAAAATATATGTGATATGATTAAATTTTAGAGTTTTACGCCTACATTGTTGGTATTAATAAGAGTCTGTCATCTGAAAGTTTTCTTTCAAATTATTTGACTAGGTGTGCCACTATTTCATCCATTTTTTGGATTTTATTTTTTGTTGTTCTATTGAGGTTTCATGAGGACTAACGAGTCCAAATTTTTTTCATGGGTAAATCCCTTCAATTGGTGTTGATATATACACATTCAAAAAATATATAATGTATTTAGTCATAATTAATATAGTATATCGTCTTTTGAAAAATAAAATCATGAAAACATACCTCATGTATACATTTACAACTGAGGCGCCTATCCAATCATAGTAGAATATTTTATTTACATTCTCAACACCAATGGGTGGGTGTTAATAGATATAAATCATAGTCATTTTCACCCTGTAGAATATCAGTACAGGAAAAGTATCAGTGTCTATCTAATTCACATTTCACAGAAACAATTATTAGAACATTTTTTACCATGACTAAGATAGCTCTTTGAGGGGAATGACTCGTCTCAAAGCTGGTGGGGTGGGGCAGGATCTTCACACTATGGTTGTTCTTGAGTTGTTTCTTCTCTTTGCTTCCCACCCATAAAATTTGATAGCATCTCTCTCTACTATTGGAATTTTTCTTCAAGGGTAGATAGTCTTTCTTCTATATGTTTCATTTCATTATCTCTATCCTCCTCTTTTTTTTCATCAAAAAATGTTCAAGGTGTCACCCCAAAACACACACCTCTGATGTGGCCATACTGTTCTAGCCACTTCAAGGCCACCGATATTAGGTGTTCATTCGGTACAGGTGTTTCTAATTCTCGTGACTATTTCAGATAGAAAATATAGGAAAATAAGTAATAATTGTTATATAATAGTGATTTAAAGATTTTTTTATTATGTCATACTTATACATGTTTCTAATTTTTTATGTATGTTTTCATCTATTAGTATCTCGTCTTTATTTATACATTCTTCCTTCCATAGCACATGACATTGGATGGAAGTGGGTTTGGATTTAGAGTCATCAATCTACATATATAGAGAGTGACATAATTATGTTGTTGTTTCATGTCACATAAAAGTATTATGATTGATTTAAAATATATACGGATTTTTTTTCAAGTGAATCATACCCCATCCTTGCTTCACAGTAGGGGTACATTGATTTTTCTACCCATTCCTTATTTTCATCACTCAGTTTCTGTTTTATAAATAAAAAAATTTCAATCAAAGTGATGAATACAAGTATCATCAAACAATGTATTACTAGCTACAATGTACCTAAAAATACACATCTGCATGACGACCATAAAACGAATCCCATGATTCTTGGGTTATCAGGTGTACATACATAAGAGGTGGGTGCTGGTTTATTTTCCCTTCAGTATCTTTAAGATGATGTATTGTTATAATTGTGTGAAAGCCTCTATGAATCCTTCTAGCAAGCATTAATATATATTTCTTATGGGAGTCATCTACTATAAATTCACTCTATAAGGGATGATTAAGAGTAAGTCAATGTTTCATTATTTTATTTTTTTAATAAAATAATGAAATGATATCATAATGTTACCAAAATATCTTCTCATATAAGTGTCTTAAGTGTGGGCACAACATGGTGCCACGAATCTATATCAATCATCATGCATTGTCGAGTGACAATTCCAATATAACTACTACACATGGCCTTATTGGGGTTAACATACTGGTCCCACGCATTCCATCTGACCTCGTATTTGATGCCTTTGATTTTCACCTTAATTATTTTTGCTAACACCATCAAACTATGACACTCCTATTTTTTCTGCACCATCAGTCCTTTGTCCCCTACCATTTCCTCAGATTTAACATAATCAATATGTTGTTCCTCTATAGTGGTAGCATAAACATGTGCATATAGTCATTGTACCTATGCACTGAGAGTAGCAATAGTTTGAGAAACCTATTGTTCCTCAGAATTGGGACTGCCAGCACGTGCAGAAGGTTGTTGTTCCTCTGCACTGTGAGCAATAGCAGGTTGAGAGACCTGTTATTCCTTAAGATTAAGAGCATCAACACGCACAGAAGTAATTATCTATAGAAGTGGTTTAATATTTAATTTAGATTACATAAATGCAGAATCGAATAGATATTAACATTAGGTAACACAATGTATATTACAAAAAATATATAATCTAATTATTGATCTCTTTTTTAAAGGACAATAGGATTTTACCCCTTTATAGACTATCCAAATATGTTCATTGTGGTCTCCTATTACATAAAAAATGTCATCTATATTGGGACCATTGTGAAATGATTGTGAAGTCTTAATGAAAGGGTCATCCTCAATTGAATTTTCATTTGACCATTCAATGGTTTTGGTCAATAACAGAACAATTAACCACTTTTGGTTTATGGGATCTAGAACATAAAATACTTTTACTGCATGTGATACCATTATAATAGGTTCGTCTTTGTACCCTTCCTTAGTGAAATCAAACTTCACAAATCCTAATTCATCTCTTTTAATAACACTCCTATTATCAACCCACTTTCATTGAAAAATCGACACTTAGAATGTTGTATAATCCAAATCCTGTATTTGTTTGATGATGAAAAAGTATGACATATTCACGTAAATTGGATTTCTATCCTTAGTACCAGAAACATGCATCGCTTCAGCCACAAGTGTAACTCCATTATTTTTCATGGTACTGTATTCATTATGTTTATTTTTATAAAACATATAACCATTAATTACATAACCATTGTAAGATAATACATACACACTTGGTCCTTTGACTTGCCATAAAAGTCATTCTGAAATTGAATATGGATTTTCATATGAATCCTTAGAAATATGGTCCTAAAACCATCCTATAAACTATTGATTATGTGTATTTGATATCCATATTTCATCAATTTATGGATTCAAATGCATAAGAATTTCTTTTTGGGTTTTAACATATGTGGAAACCTCCAAAATGTTATGAAAAATGTAAAGGCGGGACTACTTCTGATCTGTAATATTGATTGTGACAACATCTCTTCCAGAAATTCCTTTACCTGCATGCTGCCCAGTGTGACTGGATTTCGGTAGACCAATTCTTTCCACATCGAATAGGTATTCGGTATATAATTCAATGGCTTCCTCAACAATATATTTCTTCACAATACAACCCTTTTGATGACTTTGAATTTTGACATACCCTTTCAAAATTTTCATATACTGTTCAATAGGGTATATGCATCTATAGTGTACAAGACCACATAGTCAAATATATCTCACCAAGTGAACCATAAAATGGACTATTGTATCAAATAATTATGGTGGGAAGAACATTTCCAATTAACACAATATGGCAAAAATTTCTCTTTCCATAGTGGGAAATTTCGTTAGGCCTATAACTTTGTTGTATATAGATTTGAAGAAGAAAAAGATATTGGTTAATATATAATGGGAATTATTGGTCAAAATTAAACGTAAAGCTATATGAATTAGATCTTTCATAAAAACATGGAATCCATGTGATTTAAAACCCTTTAACTTTAAATCAACCATTGACAAGATAGTCTTGAAATTAGATGAATACCCCTATAGAACCTTTACATCATTCAAGAAGTTGAAAAACTTATATCTCTACTTCTTGGAAAGAGTGTAAGTGGATGGAGGAAGAAAAGTTCATTTTTCACCCTTTACTGGTGCCAACTCTTCTCATATTCTCATATCAACCATGTCCAACCTTGCTTTAATTTCATCCTTTGTTTTTTCAGGTGCATTTAGAAACATGCCAATGACACTATCACATACATTCTTTTAATATGCATAACATCAATAAAATGTCTGAAGTACAAACAATTATAGTATGGTAATTCAAAAAAACTGATCTTTTTTTCCAATTGATTTTCGTAAGGTTTTTCAAAAATGGTTTACCAAAAGCAGTGTCCACATATTTTACTTTATTAAATAGTTGATCACCTGTTAGTGGATATGGTGTTGTACATTCTTCTAAACATCCATCGAATGATATCATCCAAGACCAGTACTTATGTCGTTGTGGTAGAACTCTGTGATGTCTTAGAAGCACAGTTTTCGAGGAATGTTTCAACCTAATTGACTGTGTACCTTGTTCACAAATGGGACACCCTTGAGTTCCTTTAATTCTATATCCTGAAAAATTTCCATAAGCAGGAAAGTCATTTATCACCCCATACAACATGGGTCTCAATGTGAAATCTTCATTTCTATAAGCATCATACAACATAACACTTGAATCCCATAATAATTTCAAATCCTTGATCAATGGATCCAAATAAACATAAATATCATTACCCAGTTGTTTTTTCCATGATATAAGCATAGATAACATGATGTATTTTCATTTCATGCATAACCACAGTGGAAATTTATAATTTACCAACATAATCGACTATGTACTGTGAGTGCTGCTTTGAAAACAAAAAGGATTCACTCTATCTATAGATAACACAAGACGAAGGTTTCTCAGCTCATTTCCAAATTTAGGATACTCATGATCAATTCTATTCTACTGAGGAGAATATATCGGGGGATGTAGTTTCCCATCTTTATTTATTTTATCTGCATTACACTTCAATTTCCCTGTAGTCTCCTCACTTACATATAGGTGCCTAAACCTTGGAATGATTGGAAAGAACCGCACTTTGGCATTCTGTAAGTGATTTTTGGTCCTTAAAAAATAGTATACAGTCATTCGGGTAGGTGTGTATTCTTTCAGAGATCATACCCATAAATCGTAGAATTCGTTTGATGTTGTATGTTCAGCTCGAGAGCTCATTATATTTAGAGAGCATGTCATTCAAGAGAGCAAGTAGTTCTGTAAAACTGGAATCAATCCATCTGTTTCTTTCTTTAAAATTATATAGCTTCAGTACGGCTGACAATTATGTATATTTAGTGCAACCATCATACAAAGACATCTTTTCACAACTCTTTAACTTCTCAAATAATTTTGGTCAATCATGAAGTTCATCTTCAACTGTCCTTGTCATTTCCTCAATACAATCTTCATCATAATTCACATTTTTAACCACATACTCTATATGATCTTATTCATTTTCCACACTTGTAATCATATCATATGATCCTTAAAACGTAGTGTTATTCCAACCACTAGCTACATTATCTCTTTACCTATGTTTATTCCAACATTTATAACTTTGATCTATTCTGTAATAGATCAAGTGTTCATCCAACTCCTCTAGACTAATTATTCTTGAATAAAAACAACATAAATATAGACAAATGATTTGATAAGGGTCAAATGCATGATCTTTTGAAAACTTGATGAACTTTTCACTCCATCTTCACACTCTTTTGTCAAATGATTAACATTCATCCATTATTGAATCATATCCATCCTATTTGATTTATTAATATTAATATTTAACAAAATAAATATAAAAAAGATGTTCAACTAGGGTATCCATCCAACCATATATCCCTCTTAGAAGATCTAAAGGAAGTGAAATAAGCTAGAACAAACATGAACCTATAAAATATAGGCGTGATCTAAAAGTACAGTAGGTCACCACAACCTACCAAATCTAAGAGATCACTTTTTTATTACATATTAAAAAATCTAGTTTGAAATACATTATAAAAATAATCATTTTCTATAAAGTTTTACCAAATAAGCAGTAACACATAAAAGTGTGTTAAAACACTTTTTATAAGATTTTCATTAAATGAAAAAAATCACTTGGAAAACATTTTTCCTCGGCCAATACCTCTTGGTCAAGTCACCTTTTTAAAATATGACCTTAAACTATTTCATAAAAATCCATTTTTTATATACACATTTCAAAACTCAAAGAGGTTTCCAATAATCATACGGTTTTCTAAAAGTCCATTGAAAAACATTCAAAGATACAATAAGTTTCAAAATCCAATCCACATGGGAAAGCACACCCTTTTGAAGTAATCCATCTCATTTAGAAATATTAAAAGCTTTAAACACCCCAAAATGTTGATATAAAAATTAGCCAAGGCTAAAAAACTGGTTTTAAATATAGATCACAAGGGTTAACTCACCACTTTAAAAATAAAATAACATTTTCCAATATTTTTAACACTTTCAAATCCCCCAAAATCTTGGTTTGAAATCCAATTAACATAAGAATAATTTTTAAAACATCAATTAGGTTATTACCACTGATTTTAAAACCAAAATCATTCTTTAAAAAAAATCCATTTAGGCATTTTCCCAAACACTTGTCATCGAATATTATTCCATAACAAGGGGTAAAACCACTTGGAAAACAAAAAAAGTGGCCAATTATCTATATAATAATTTGAAATCATTTATAATAAATTTCTTAAAACATTACACTTAAAGCTCCCTTTAAATCAATTTATAAATTATTCCACCTTTATAAAATCACTTGATTGATTAAAATGTTGTCATAATTGTCTTATCTGATAAGCCAAATGGGTCAATAAGAGTCACCAAATATAATGGAACCCCTTATTTTGCATGTATTATATAAAACCAAGTCTATATACACCCCTTAGGAATATGTAGGGTGTGAAGAAAATCCCAATAGGATAACACATTAAATCTAAATAATGTTTTTCACCATGGAAACCATTCTAGTTTGAAAAAATGGCATAAAAATCACTGATTCTTTAAAATAATATTTCCATAATAAAAAACATGAAAATGGTCAAATAAATTAAAACCAAGTTTGGATGACATTGGAAATATATAGATTCAATAATAAAGAGGAAAATAAAGATATCACATCATAGGTAGTCATTAATCATGCATCATATGATAAAACCTCTGAGTCTGAGGATACTAAGACTGTCACTAGGAAAACATGATGGAATACATGAACCAAGTATTCCATAACAGTGAGCACATCTTTATCATTAGGTTACTAATCAATACTTTTAACACACTCAGTCTAATCAGTCCACTATCCCTTTCTAGAATGTAATTTGTACTGGTCGTTGCATCTGTCTTGGTTACCAAATCACCCAATGTCTCCCATGTACAAATAATAATCAAACAAATATAATTCAATCATCATAAGTTTTCAATTACAAAAACATCATTTCAATTTAATATTTCAATAAAAAGTTGTATTGATGATTTATTTGAAGCCAAATCATTCCATTGAATCACTTCATTGAGCACTCGATGGACCAAAAAATGTTTCCCTTTAAAAATCCACATGGAATTTCTTTTTTAGAAAATAGAAGTCATTAAATTAAACAATAATCTATAATGCTTCGTCAAAAGAATGTTTTATAATAATAACTAATGGAAATATCAAGAACATTAGGAGTTCATAGATAATGAAAAAATATTTAGAGACACCTATATTAAAATTGATAAACTGTGTCACATTAATTTAGAATCACTCAGGAAGGATCCTTAAGAACCAAGAAAGACATGAAATTTCATTAAACCCTCCTCTCATACCCTAGGTTTATCCCCATGGCCATCTATAGTTCCAATCACAAAGGAAAAGGAATGAATAATGAAGATCAAGTGGAGAGGAGGAGAAATCATAGATAAATACATAAAAACAATATTTGAATATCATACCTTTAGTATTGAGGGTCTTGATTCGTCGAAAATGTGGTAGCAATGGAGTTATTTGAGGTAGTGCAGTGGTGCGGTAGCATAGCAGCAATGTGGCAGAGCGGAGGTGCAGAGGCAGTGCGGCTGGGCGAGAGCGGCATGTGGCGGTAGTGGGGTTCGACCAGAGTGGCAGTGCGGTGGGGATATGACAGTGCAGTTGGACGAGAGTGGAGGAGATATGACCATGGGGTTTGGTAAGAGCGGCGACGTGGTGACAGTCGGCTTCCACGAGATCTTGAAAGTGTGCAAGAGAAGAAGCTGATTGTTAGGATTCATTTATAAAATCAGGTAACGCTTTTATCTATCCAATGGCCCGAAGGCCTTCAAATTTTATTATTATTATAAAGCAATCCCCCTTTTAAGGGATGAATGGGGGAAACCCTAACAAACATCATCTACATAAAACATTTCATAACCCAAAGGTCAGGTGAGATAAACCAAACTAAAAACATGGAGCTACCCCTCCCCAACCTACCCCTCCCCTGCAAATGATCATGAAAAGCTCTCCACCGGTGCAGGGTTGAACGACAATCAAGTGTCCTATGTCAAAGCACAGACCCGATCTGATGGCTTACGCCATACCCTCTCAAACGTCCAAATCCATAAAGCACTGCAATGATGAACATCTAGCTCTGGAGCCTACTCCATGTAGTCGATTCTGGAACAACACCATACCAACAGGCCTCGCAAGACCTTCCATCATTACGAAAATACAAAACCAAAGAACCTCCAACCTCAACCATCCTGGACCAACCCCACCATCCTGCTTAGGACACTCCCGCCACCGTAGCCACATAAGTCCGGATGGCAGTTCAAAAAACACAAGATCAAGGCATCATCACCTAGGACTAGATGACCCAACCCCGCACTGAGGGAATGCCACCGATAAGGGAATCTGAGTCTTCCTGAAACAGAAATGCCACTCTGGTTATGGATCTACTCTGATTAGAACCAAGATGTACCCTTATCAGGTTCTGGCACAAGCTTCACGGTGATAAGGAGTGTAGAGAAAGACCATTGATGTTGAACCAGGATATCCACAGAGATCCAACTAGAGAACAAGATCACAATAACACCAAATCAACATCCAGTAAAAAACTCACAGGATATAAGGAGAAAACCTCCCCCCTCCGTAGCGTTATAGATCTATCCCCGAGCCGCTCTCCAACAGAACATCAGAGCACTACCTAGACACGATGACACCGAACACTGAAACAGGGGACCCAGCCTGACCATTAAAGCAATGCTGAGAAGTGAGGCACTGAAGACCGAAGCCCCACCAAGAATCAAAGATGCCGACTGTGGCACAACGTCGGACCCACATCAAGATGTCCGTTGAAGCCCCACTGAGAACCGTCATCGCTGCACAAGCACTAAGCCCTTCCGAGATAGTGATGTCGACTGTGGCCCGACGTTGATCCCACACCGAGCCACCCGCAGAAGCACCACCGAGAGACAACGTCGCCGCACAAGCTCGATGCCCACGCCGAGTCGAACCAAAGCTGCCATAAACAGATCCCGACCCGAAGGGGGGAGGAAAGAAAGCACTGAGAAACCCTAGGTCCGCAGAAGAAAGGGGAAGATGTCGCTCCGAGGCTGTGAATAATCCCTATGGTAACACTTTTATGAGTTCTAATTTAAAAGTGCTGATAAACATATGTTTTATCAGCGCTAAAAATGAAAACGCTGATAAAACCTACTTTTATCAGCGCTTTTTAGCACAGATAAAGACTTAGTGTATCAGCACTGATAAAGACATATCTTTATTAGCGCTAAAAAAGTGCTTATAAATATATAATTTTAATAATTTATTTATATTATTATATATATTTATAAAATTACCTATATAATAAATAAATATTTATTTATTTATAATTATAACTATAAATAAATAAATAAATAAATATAATTATAAAATTATAATAAATATATATAAAAAATATATTTATTATAAATAATTATAAATAATTATTTATTTATATTTATAACTATAAATTTATATATATTTATTTATAATTATAACTATAAAAAATAAATATTTATTTATAATTTAAAAATTATAATAAATAAATAAATATATTTATAGTTATAATTATGAATATATATATATATATTTATTTAAATAATTATAAAATTATAATAATTGTATTTATTATACTTATACTAGGAAGGATCAGGATCTGAGCATGCTCGGTCCTAAAAAATTATTAAGAAAAATAAAGTGTAGACAAACAGAAACACAAGACAAGTGACATAAGAGCCACCACAAAACATAAAGTGGCACACAAGCACCACCCAAAAGACAATTAGAGTGATATTCCTATCTCAAAAAACAAGCCATCAAGACATGAATACAAATAGCCCATTATGATCGGGGTCACAAAAGATAATTATAAATATTTGTATATATTTATAGACATATTTATTTAATTATATATATTTATAACTTTATAAGTATAATAAATATATTTATTATAATTTTATAATTATATACATATATATATAATTATAAGTGTATATATATATATAATTATAATAGATGTATCTATTGTAATTTTATAATTACTTAAATATATATAATTATAAATATAATTATAAATAAATATATTAAAAAACTATTTATATCTAATTAAAATTTTATAATTATAAATATAATAAATATATTTATTGTAATTTTATAAGTATTTATGAGAATATAATATATTCATGGGTATAACATGAATGAATCATATACCTAGTAGAGTATAGATCATAAAAAATGAGTCATCACATATATGGACAACATAAATAATAATAAGGGTGTAATGTATAAATGAACATTCATGATGAATACGTAACATATGCACGTCAATTATACTCACCGTCAATATATTTATTGACCAATTTCATTGGAAACATATATTTATTTATAATTATAATTATAAATATATATATTTAAAAAGTATTTATATATGATTATAAATATAGAAGTTGGGGGCTTACTCGAGTGGTAAAAACGCCCTTTAATTCTGCATCAGACCCAGGTTCAAATCCGGGTGGGTGTAAGTACTATTACAGTAATATGTTGGTGATGACACAGATGATACGATGACACATGCAGGCGGTGACAAAGATATGATGTGTCACACCCCGACTTTCTAATTTATTTTTTAATTTTATTATTTCTGGGCTCCGCATTCTTGTGTGAAAGATCAAGCTGTGTCCTGGTTTAAAAATTTCTGATGTTTAATGTTTTTGGTGGGTTCCAGACCCATGCACGGGCACCGCGTGGTTATCAATGACTGTGTGGTCACCCCAGGTGCTTGTGCGGGTGCCCAAGCGGACTACGTTGAGGCGTGCAATTTGCGTGCGTGTTTTTTTATTCTGTGCGATGAGCGTGCGGGTACCCGGTTTTCATAATTTGATAATTAAATGGGTTATTTTTTAAAAAGAATGTTTATTAACAATAATAATATTATGTTGTTATTATCATTATTATAATAATAATAATTATAATTATTATTTGTATTATTATTAATATTATTATTCCGGTATTATTATTATTAATATTATTATTAATATTATTAATAATAATAATATTATTTATATATTCTTATTATTTATATATTATTATCATTTGCATTATTAATATCCTCATTATTATTATTTTTATAATAATTATTTTTATTGTTAATAAATTTTAATAATATTACCTTTATTATTGTTAATTTTATTATTATTATTATTATTATTTGTATCATTATTATTATTATGATTATGGTATTATTAATATTATTAATATTACTAATATTAATATTATTAATATAATAGAATGAAAAAAAACCAGAAAACCCTAAACCTAAGCCCCCACTTTTCCTTGTTCTGCGTCGCGGCCCGCACCCCCTTCACCATTCCATGCGCGAACCATCCCTCCCCTCTTACCCCTTCTTCGCATCTCTTCGCTGACACCCCCTGCTGCTCCCTGGCTGGCCACTTGCTCGTGCCCCGACCTCCTCTGGTTCATCCTGACCAGCCCCAGTCCCAGCGGCCAGCTCCCTCGCGGGTCCCCTCCGCGCTCACCATCCCCACCTCACCTCCCCAGCTCCGGCCTCCTGTAGTCACCTCACTCCCCGCGCCCAGTGGATCTCCCCACACACGACCGCCTCTGGCCTGCCTCTGACCCTCTGTCGTGATCCGACCCCAGCCACCTCGCCGCCTCCTGGTTCCCTCGCCAACATCCGCCTCACCCCTTCAGTGCTCTCCCTTGGTCTGCTCCCTCCCTCACCTCGCCCAGCGGTTCTCCCCACACCCAACCACCTCTGGCCAGCCGCAACCCCCTTGTCGTGATCCGACTCCCAGCCGACCCAGCTGGCCAGCCTTCGGCGGCTCTCCCTCACTCTGCCCTGCCTTCCCACTGCTCCAGCCGTCGAACCTGCTGCACAGCGGCACTTCCCTCCGACCAGCCGCACACCCTTCCCGGCTGCCCCCCCCATTACCGGGGACCTTTTTGGCGCCTCGTAGCTCCTCGTTGTCCTTCCGAGGCTGAACGACTAGCCTCGTTGGCTCCCGTTCCATCTTCGTTCGCGCGACCAGCCGCGCACGCGCCTTGTTCTTCACTGGGCGTGCGACAAATGCCCGCCTCTGAAGGTGAGCGGTTTGGTTCCACACCGTTTCACCTGCACCAGTGTCGAGGTGAGTTTTTCATTGTTTATTTATTTTGGATTATTTGAAGTTATTGTTTCTATGTTTTAGATGCTTTGCATTTGTTCCAGCATGTTGGTGAGGTAAACCTGTGATGCCGCAGTCATCAGCTCGTGGGTACTTATGCACAAGCGTGTTGCGAGTTGTGTCATCATGATTGAGCTGCGAGTCGAGGTATGACCCTTTGCACATTGCATTTAAATTCATGATTTCATTGGCTTCTTAATTTTCTCACTTCCTTAGTTGTTAAATTAGTAATGCACTATTTTTTATAATATTTTTCCTATGTGAAAGGAAATGTTTTATTTGATTTCTTTGAATGTGTGACGTGGAATTGAAGAATGACGCCCACCTCATGTTTGGTTGATAGCACTATTGGCTCTTGAGAACGGTTAAAAATTTGTAGAAGTATGTTTTGGTCATAAAAATATATTTGTGATATTTACAAAAAGGGTTATTGAAATTTTATCAAATGGATTTCCAATGTGTTTTGAGTTAAAATTGGCTTGTTTCACTTACGTATGAGAATATTTGGTTTGAGGAAAATATGTAGGGCCCGTTTGGAATTTCTTTCAAGTGGTCGGATTGTGCTGTACAAACTAAGCGTTTATCAAATGATCGATTGGCTCTTATAAATGTTTTCTGGATTTCAAGAAGTGGTTGGTTTTCCTTAAATGAGTTTCCAAGTAGGCCTTTGTCATTCAAAGTGAGCGTGTATGGTTTTAAAAATGTTTTTTTTACGTGTGGTGTGTTTTGTTAGGTTTTGCACACAAAGGGATCAGTTAAGTGTCAGTTTGGATTGTCTAAGTAGCACATGATTTATAAAGGCATGAATTGGTTTTTAAATGATAGTTTAAAATTCAAGTGGTGGTTGGTGTTTTAAAAGTGGAATTTTAATTTGGCTTGGTGTTGAATATAACCTATGTATGACTATTCATAAAAAGGTTTAAAATGTGAAAACTATTGAACACATGGAGGAAGGGCCCATTTGGCCAGGTTTATGTAAAATGAAGTTTGTCTTTTCTCTAGAAATGGTTTTCTAAATGATTTGATAAATGTTACAGTGTTGCATAGGTAATGGCCCGATTGACACTTCTGAATGGTCATTTGGGAAAACCCCTCTTGGTTGGGTCTCTTGCCTCATCAATTGATCATGATACGGGAGATTACTCAGTATGGGACCTTCCTTGTATAATTATTATTTTAAGGTGAGGACTACCCCTGAGTTGTGTGGGGTGTTCGGATATATATATGTGGCTTGTTATTTGAAATGTATGACACACCCTCTTGAGAACTATACATGGGAACCTGACATAACAAAGAGGTTTTCCAAGAATGATTGTTGCACTAATTAGGGTATGTACTACTAGTGCCTCATAGAAGGGGGATGTTTTGTTTTTATTGCTATGGGATTGGGCCCCTCGACCAGGCCAGGTAGGGCGACGGTCGGGCGTTAGGTCATTATGTCGTCATTGAGTAGGGCATGCCTTCAGCATGAGTCACATGTATAGTATGTTCTGGTCTTCCTCTGAGTTCTTAGGGTTTCCCATGTTCCTTTGACACTAGTATAGTTAGTACTATTTCCCTCGCTATATGTAGTGATACCCATTGTTCTTAGTTTTGGTATTTTCTGGTAAAATTGTAAATGTGTGGTTGCTAAAGATCTTTACAAGAAAAAGGTTTCATATGAACAATCACTCTTTCCTTTGACGCTTTTATGAAAAACGAATGATTCTTTTTTGGTCTCCTTTTCTTTCCTCCTCTTGCACCTTATTTTAAAACTTGAGGGAAATGGATTATGATTGTGATTTGATTAACTTAAAATAAAATGTGTAGAAAGATTATATATTTATAGATTGTATTTCAAACCCGAAATAAATATTTTCTTTATTTAAAGAATGTGCATTGGGAATAGATTAGTAGGGCCTACCTACTGAGTTTTAATACTCATGCCTATAGTGTTTTCTTGTTTTTAGTTTCTCTTGCAGGTTCCAGTTCTGGTTTGGATTGCTTTGGGAAACGTTTGGTTCGGTACTAGAGAGTAACCCATGGGGTTATGTGGAGTCTTAGTCTTGGAAAGGTTAGTCGTGTTATTGATCGTCCTTTACTTTCCTTGCCGTTTATTTATTTTGCGATGTTCTATTTGTTTCTACTATTTAGTTTATTTGTCTTTATGGGCCAAACCATTCCCAACTATTAAATTTTGTTGCCCGACACTAGTTTCTAGCCTATGGGGATCAGGAACGTCTCTCGGGCCATGTCACGGACCGAATCAGGTGACCGGTTTAGGGTCTACCCGAGTTGGTTTATGACAAAATGGTATCAGAGGAGGCCCTTGTTATTTGGGGTATCTGGTAGAAAGATATTAGGACTATTGGGACTCGAGTGGTAGGTACGGGAAGGACGTCATGAACCCTCACTCCTTCCGAACCTCGAGTCGCCAGGGGTAGTCTGGGAATTGAGTCCTTGTTTCATTCTAGTTTTTTTTAGATTGAGGGATGACAACAGAGGAAAGCCAATGTCACATCGTGATTTCACATGGAGTAGTGACCCATGTGGAGTCTGGGTACACGGTTTAAGTTCCTCCTAGTTGTTGGCGCTTACTTGAGGCATGACCCACTACCATGTTGACCGATTAAGCATGAATACTAGTCCCTCACTTTGGTAATTTGATACAAGTTTTTTGTTGTCTTGGTTCTTGTGGGTGTAAGTGCACTTTTGAAAATGAGAAAGGGGTTTTTAAATGAGAATGATTTCTTTTAAATGGCTTTAAATTTGTGAAATGGGTTTTTAAAACTGAAATCTCTTGGTCTAAAATCCAGTGGTTGCTTGGATTTGGTAGAGATATGGTTTGGGTGTAACCTCATGTACTATTTATGAACGTTTTTACATGTGAGGGAATGCATGAGAAGTGCATTTTGGTGCGTATGGATGAAATATAATGAAGAAATGTGCAATGGTTCATGGGATTACTGAGGTGTGCACTTGGAATTAAAGGCTTGACCTTGTTTTTATAAAGTGATTTTAAAAAGGGGAAATGATTTTTGGAAAATTGAATTTGGTTTGGAGAGTGGGTTTGTTATTTGGAAAGTGGCCTTGAATAAAGGCAGTTTTGAAATTTAAAATGAAAAAGTAATTTTTGGGTTGTATTTGTATTTTTTTGGTTTTTGAGCTGGCTGTTTTTGGATGAAAGCACTTTCATTGATGTTGCTTCGGTTTGATATTGGTTTTGGCTTTGTGGTTTATATGTTATTCAGAAAATGCCGCCCAGAAAGGTCCTTAAGTATTTTGATAATTCATTCCCAGTTTTTGGTCCTTCTCGGACATTGCCTATCCTTCATGGTGATCAAGGTCCATTAAAAGCAGCAGAATGGCTTGAAAGGGTCAAGCGTCTTTAGGGTTTTGGGAACTCCAGAAGCTGTCAGAGTGCGTGCTATTTTGGGTTTGTTTGAAGGTCCGGATCTGGGAGAATGTGAGTTGTTCTCCCTACCATCACTGCAAGTTGGGATGACGTGGGATGTCTTTAAATCTGTCTTCATCTGATGGTTCATACCTGAAGAGGTGAAGACGAAGAAAAGGGAAGAACTCGTGTGTATTCAACAAAGACAATGGACGGTGAAGAATTATATTGACCATTTCAAGGAACTTGTGTCCTTTTCTTCGGAGGCAGCATCGTAGGATTTGATGAAGACTTCTCTCTTCATCAGGGGTCTTCGTTCAGAGATTAAGGAGCGGGTCCTCTCTTCTAAGGAACAACTTTTTGAGAAGCTGGTGGATGAGGTGGTCCTAGCTGATTTGGTCTCCGGAGCGCAGGTGCTTGTAAATCCAGTGAATCTAGTTGCTCATGAAGGTTCCCCATCTGGAAAGCAGGGTGTACCAGAGGGACCTATTTCTAATGATTCGTCTATAGTGGTTCTGGCTTCTAGTTCTTCAGACCGTTCAGTGGTGTGCCACCAGTGTGGCTGGTTTGGGCATGTGAATTCGTCATGTCACATCCCTCTGAAGACGTGTCGTCGTTGTGGGTGTCTGGGTCATCTAGATAAGTTTTGTAGGAAGTTTCGCCTGAAGAAGATGTTGTGACTGAAGGATTCTAGTGCCTAACTATGAGGCAGGAGATGCTTCAACCATCAGAACCCCATCCATAGGTCTCGAGGTAAAGCTCGCGCGTAGTCAGGAGTTACCAGGTGCGTGAAGCCTCAATTTGGGTATTATGTTCCATTTTGGAAGTGGAACATTTAAAGTATTTTCGTTCTTTTTTTCCACTGTTAATGTTTTGACGTTGTTGTAGGTCCATTTTTTTATCGTGGAGTTATGGCGGACATGTTCTATTATAATCCAAACAGTTTTGTTTGTCTGATCATGGTTTTCTGAATCATGCGCTTTTCTTAAAAGTGTGTTTGGCCTTTATCTGGATTGATTTTGGTTTAGTTGTGCTCGCTTGGAGATGTGAGTGCCTATGAAAGAGCTGATGTTTGTGGTTATGCTCGGGTTCACTTCTTGGGGTAAGTTTCGCTCGAAGGTTTTTCCTTAGTGTTGGGAGTGTTTGGTCTGGGTTGAGAGTTCCAGGTTTCGGTGAAGGTGTTGTTCGCTCGTGATGTCAAAGTTAGTTTGGATCGGTTGGGAGTTCCCACGTCTCCCCCCTTCCCGGAGTGGTGTGTTTGGGTGTTATATTTCCGCACTAGTTGAGTTCTTGTGGTGGGGAGAACCCTCTCATGTTCTTCCGTTCTCTTGTGTTGTGGTTTCTTTCAGTTTCAACCAGGCATGGTCTCTTGTTTTGTCCACTATTCGGTTGGGTGACTTTCTTGGGGGCAGAAAGTGTCTGTGGTGGGGAGAATTGTCATGTAAAGACCCGTAAAATTCAAGGAAATTTTTTTCTTAATTTTCTTTGGGATTTTACAAGAACGCAGTTTCAGACGGCACTTGATTCTGAGGCCCGGTGTGCCCGGAATTTCTATCCGAAGTTTAGCTCGGGTACGTTCAGTGAACGAACGAGTGGGAATTTCTAACATTTGAACCGGTGCTCAGAATCGAGTTCCGAGGACACCGATGGAACCGTAGCGCCGGTAATTGCTTAGGAACACCTGTTCCGGAGTTGCGTTTTCACGATAGTTGATGATAAAAATTGTGGAAGTTAAAAATAAAAATTTAACAACAATTTTTATTTTTACTCTAAGTGTTTAATCCTTTGGATGGAAGTTGGGTAACTACCCAACCTCCCTTGGGAGGTTATGAGGGTGGTGGGTCCCACATGAACCCCACCCCTTCATATCCTCTAACCTCCTCAACTCCCATTAATTTTTTTAACTTAAGTTTATTAACTTATGGAATTAATGAGGTGAGTTAATGTGGAATTCAAACACTTGAATTTCAAAAGCCTTGATGTGTTAATAAAATAAGTTAAGCACTTATTTTATTGGGCTGGTGTTTAGTTGTTTGAGATCCTTTGGAGAAAAAGCTAAGGAAATCTTGAGTTCTTCATTCTCTTTGATGAAGAACGCGAAGAACGAACGATCTCCGACGTGGAGCGCCGAGCCCTCGGAGACCGTCTTCCGCGACACCAACCCGCGACGCGACGTCTTCTTCCACAACGTTTTTCTTCCATGACGTCTCTTTTCGCGACGGTTTTCCGCGACGAAATCTCCGTCAACGTCTTCGAATCCTCATTTCGCGATGCCGGCGTTCGTCATCTCTTTTATCAAGGTAGGGGTTTATTTAATTATTTTCGTTCGTCATTTTTAGTTTGTCGTTCTTCGTAGTTATACGACCAAATGATATCGATTAACGAGAGGGGGCCGGACCGCACAAACACGGCTGACCCTCCTCTTTTATCCTTGTTTGATTCTTTGTGGTTGGGACATAATGGCGTGGTGCCGTCGCACCACGCGGGATCGTACGACAAGTAATGCGCGGCGCCGTCGTGCCGCGCCGTGAAGTTGAACAAGGACGCGACGCCGTCACGCCGCGTCGAAGAAAACCGAAGACACCGCGGCCGGAGCGGGGCCGCGGCGGAAGGGCGTGGTGTTGTCGCACCGCGCCGGACGAACCAAGCCGCGGCCGGTTCCGGGCCGCGGCGGAGCAGGGTGACCGGCGGCCGGTTCCGGGCCGCCGGTGACGGCGAAGGAGGAAGGACCGGCCGTCGCCAATCCTTGTTGGCAGAATCGGCCGGCTGGTGCGGGCCGGCCGGACAAAGGGAAACTGGGGGAATTAATTCCCCCGGCCGGCCTACAAAACGACCTCCATTAAAGGGGGATCGCGGTTACACTAGGGGGAAGGCGCCCCCCCCCCCCCCTTGACAAACGGCTCGGCCGTTGGCCGGGCCGCGCTGGGCCGACCCGGACCCAGGGCGGGTCGACCCGATTCGGGCCGACCGGGGGGTCTCGGGCCGGGTCAGTCCGGGCCCGAAATCCCCGTTTTCGGACCGTCTTCGGTCTTTTGCCCATAACTTGGGCTACGGACCTCCGATCGACACACCGTCAATTGCGATGCGATCCTTGAATCGAGACGGTTGTTTCGTTATATCGCACTCAAGGTTTCGGATTACTTTGAGTTCGGCCAGGTTGGTTCGTACACGAAACCAATCGGGCCCTCGGAGCGAAAATGCTCATATCTTGAGCTTCGGACGTCCGATTGACGTGCCGTCGACTTTGTTGGTTTCCTCTTAGTGAGACGGATCTTTTGGCTTAATCCGCCCGAGGTTTGGACGTAGGTGGAGTACGGTCGGGTTGGTTGTTCCTTAAAAACCAACCGGGCCTCTGGGATGAAAAAGCCAATAACTCTCAGACCGGGCGTCCGATTGACGCGCCGTCTGCGATGTTGAGTTCCTGTTGACGATACGGAACTTTTAGATACATCAAATCTGGACTATGTGTCAGTTGATGTATCAGCCTCTCGGCTCGTGGAGCGGACCCTCCCGAGCGAGCTTGCTGTGTGCGAGAACCCTAGAGCTGGCTGCGACTGCTACTGTGACGACGATGACTATACAGAAATCCTTAGTGGATTTGATGGCGACGACTACCGCACTCAGCGATCCTACGTGGATCAGTGCTACCGATCCTGTGTGGGTATGATCCTATGTGGGTCAGCTCTCAGCGGTTCTGTGTGATCCAGCGCCTACAGATCCTGTGTGGGTCCGATCCTGTGTGGGTCATTGCGGGGGTTAGTACCTATCGATCCTTTGTGGGTCCGACGACTTAGATGGATCAGTGATCATCTCTATCGTCTTTCGAAGAAGTATAACTGTGTGAGCTGAATCCTGTTTTACTTTCCTATGTGTATTGTGTTGTGCTATCCTGTGTGGATTTACGTTTTGTTTTCCTGTGTGGACTGGGTTGTACTTGGGCTCGGATGTTGGAGTCGAACGAGAATTGATGACTTAGGTATATGTATGGGCATATACCTAAGCAGTGTCGGATGTTACTTCGTGATTTACCTTTCCTTTGTGGTTTATCCTTTGTGGATACTGGGAGACCTTCGAGGGTCTCAGGGTACCTACTGAGTAGCTTATACTCACCCCTGCACGAGCTATGCCCGCACTACGTTGTGTTGGTTGCAGACGACGGACAGCGTTGATTGTGGTTGAGGCTTGCAGAGCAGGACGGTACCTGGAGGTGGACCACTGGGCGGGACGTACTCGGAGCGGACGGCGGGACCCGAGGAGCAGTGGAGCTATCTGTACCCACCCTTCAGGTGGGATTTCCAGTGGACAGCTCGGCGTTGCAGCTTACTTTTCAATTGCTGTTTTCCCTTTCCAATTGTACTTTACTTTCAGTTTGAGTTTGTATACTGGCCCGCTTACTTTTCCGCACTTACTGTTGTACTCGGTTTTACTTAGTGTTTACTTCTTTTGTTGCTTACTCTATGGTGTTTTTTTACTTTACAAAGGCAATGTCTTCCCTTTTTACCGGGATTTACGCCTTGGTGCTAGTCGCCAGCCCCTGGCCTATGGAAGGCAGGCTTGGGGTAGTCACGGCACGGGCCCCGAGGACGGGTCGTGACATGTCACACCCCGAATTTCTAATTTATTTTTTTATTTTATTATTTCTGGGCTCTGCATTCTCGCGTCAAGGATCAGGATGGGTCCTGGTTTAAAAATTTCTGACGTTTAATGTTTTTGGTGGGTTCCAGACCCATGCACGGGCACCACGTGGTTAGCAATGACCGTCCAGTTTCCCCAGGTGCTTATGTGGGTGCCCAAGCGAAATGCGTTGAGGCATGCAATTTGCGTGCACATTTTTTTAATATGTGAGATGAGCGTGCAGGTACCCAGTTTTCATAATTTGATAATTAAATGGGTTATGTTTTAAAAATAATATTTGTTAATAATAATAATAATATGTTGTTATTATCATTATTATTATTATTATTATTATTATTTTTATTATTATTAATATTATTATTCTAGTATTATTATTAATATTATTAATATTATTAATATTACTAATATTATCATTATTCTTTATATATTATTATTCTTTATATATTATTATTGTTTGCATTATTATTATCCTCATTATTATTATTATTATTATAGTTATTATTTTTATTGTTAATAAATTTTATTAATATTAACTTTATCATTGTTAATTTATTATTATTATTTTTGGTTTTATTATTATTATTATTATTTGTATCATCATTATTATTATTATTCTGGTATTATTAATATTACTAATATTACTAATATTATTATTATTAATATAATAGAATGAAAAAAACCAGCAAAACCTAAACCTAAGCCCCCCCTTTTCCCTATTCCACGCTGCGGCCCGCACTCCCGTCCCCGTTCCCTGCGCAAACCAGCCCCCCCCCCCCCTCCCCCCCTCCTACCCCTTCTCCGCAGCTCTTCGCCAGTGCCCCCTACTGCTCCCCGGCCGGCCACTCGCTCGCGCCTCGACCTCCTCTGGTTCATCCCAACCAGCCCCAGTCCCAGTGACCAGCTCCCTCGCGGGTCCCCTCCGCTCTCACAATCCTTGACTCACCTCCCCAACTCCGGCCTCCTGTAGTCACCCCAATCCTCGCGCCCAGCGGATCTCCCCACACACGATCGCCTCTGGTCTACCTTCGACCCTCTGTCATGATCCGGCCCCAGCCACCTCGCCGCCTCCCAGTTCCCTCTCCAGCATCCGCCTTACCCCTTCAGCACTCGCCCTTGGTCCGCGATCCGGCGCCTAGCCGACCCAGCTGGCTAGCCTTCAGTTGCTCGCCCTCACTCCGCCCTGCCTTCCCGCTGCTCCAGCCAACGAACCTACTGCACAGCGGCACTACCCTCCGACCACCCGCACGCCCTTCCCGGCCGCACCCCCCTACCGGTGACCTTTTCGGTTCCCTACAGCTCCTCTTTGTCCTTCCAATGCCAAACAACTGGTCCTATCAGCTCCCATCTTCGTTCACGCGACCAGCCACGCGTGCGCCTTGTTCTCGACTGGGCAAGCAACAAATGCCCGCCTCCGAAGGTGAGCAGTTTGGTTCCACGCCGTTTCACCTGCACCAGTGTCGAGGCGATTTTTTCATCGTTTATTCGTTTGGATTATTTGGAGTTACTATTTCTGTGTTTTAGATGCTTTGCATTTGTTGCAGCATGTTGGCGAGGTAAACCTGCGATGCCACAGTCATCGGATCGTGGGTACTTACGCGTAAGCGTGTTGCGAGCCGTGTCTTCATGATTGAGCTACGAGTTGAGGTACGACCCTTTTCACATTGCCTTTAAATTCATGATTTCATTGGCTTCTTGTTTTTCACACTTAGTTGTTAAATTATTAATGTACTATTTTTTATAATATTTGTCCTATGTGAAATGAAGTGTTTTATCTGATTTATTTGAATGTGTGACATAAAATTGAATAATGACACCCGCCTCACGTTTGGTTGATAGCACTGTTGGCTCTTGAAAATGGTTAAGAATTTGTAGAAGCATGTTTTGGTCATAAAAATATATTTGTGATGTTTACGAAAAGGGTTATTGAAATTTTCTCAAATGGATTTCCAATGTGTATTGAGTTAAAATTGGCTTTTTGCACTTACGTATGAGAATAGTTGGTTTGAGGAAAATATGTGGGGCCCAGACCATTTGGCATTTCTTTCAAGTGGTCAGATTGTGCTGTGCAAACTAAGCGTTTATCAAATGCCCGATTGGCTCTTATAAATGTTATTTGGATTTCAAGAAGTGGTTGGTTTTCCTTAAATGAGTTTCCAAGTAGGCCTTTGTCGTTCAAAGTGAGTGCGTATGGTTTTAAAAATGTTTTTTTACGTGTGGTGTGTTTTGTTAGGTTTTTCACACAATGGGGTCGGTTAAGCGCAACTTTGGCTTGTCTAAGTAGCTCAGGATTTATAAAGTGATGAATTGGTTTTTAAATTATAGTTTGACATTCAAGTGGTGGTTGGTGTTTTCAAAGTAGATTTGTAATTTGGTTTGGTGTTGAATATAACCTATGTATGGCTATTCATAAAAAGGTTTAAAATGTGAAAACTATTGAACACATGTTGGAAGGGCCTGTTTGGAAAGGTTTATGTAAAATGAAGTTTGGCTTTGCTCTGGAAATGGTTTTATAAATGATTTGATAAATATTATAGTGTTGCATAGGTAATGGCCTGGTTGACACTTTTGAATGGTTATTTGAGAAAACCCCTCTTGGGTTGGGTCTCTTGCCTCATCAATTGATCATGAGACGGGAGATTCCTCGGTATGGGACCTTCCTTGTATAATTATTATTTTAAGGCAAGGACTACCCTTGAGGTGGATGGGGTGGTGCCGAGTTGTGTGGTGTGTTCGGTTATATATATGTTTCTTGTTATTTGAAATGTATGGAACACCCTCTGGAGAACTATACATGGGAACCTGACATAACAAAGAGGTTTACCGAGAACGATTGCTGCACTAGTTAGGGTATGTACTACTAGTGCCCCATAGTAAGGGGATGTTTTGTTTTTATTGCTATGGGATTGGGCCCCTCGACCAGGCCAGGTAGGGCGACAGTCGGGCATTAGGGTGTTATGATGTCATTGAGTAGGTCATGCCTTCAGGATGAGTCACATGTATAGTATGTTCTGGTCTTCCTCTAAGTTCCTAAGTTTTCCCGTGTTCCTTTGACACTAGTATAGTTATTATCGTTTTCCCTCGCTATATGTAGTGATACCCATTGTTCTTAGTTTTGGTATTTTCTGGTAAAATTGTAAATGTGTGGTTGCTAAAGATATTTACAAGAAAAATGTTTTAAACGAACAATCACTCTTTCATTTGACGCTTTTATAAAAAATGAATGATTCCTTTTTGGTCTCCTTTTCTTTCCTCCTCTTGCACCTTATTTTAAAACTTGAGGGCAATGGATTATGGTTTTGATTTTATTACCTTAAAAATAAAACATGTAGAAAGATTCTATATTTATATATTGTATTTCAAACCCTAAATCAATGTTTTCTTTATTTAAAGAATGTGCATTGGGAATAGATTAGTCGGGCCTACCTACTGAGTTTTAATACTCATGCCTATAGTGTTTTCTTATTTTTAGTTTCTTTTGCAGGTTCCAGTTCTAGTTTGGATCGCTTTGGGCGACATTTGGTTCGGTACCGGAGAGTAACACATGGGTTTACGTGTAGTCTTAGTCTTGGACAGGTTAGTCGTGTTGTTGATCATCCTTTACTTTCATTGTCGTTTATTTATTTTGCGATGTTCTATTTGTTTCTATTGTTTAGTTTATTTGTCTTTATGGGCCAAATCATTCCTAACGATTAAATTTTGATGCCCTGCACTAGTTGTCAGCCCGTGGGGATCGAGTCCGTCCCTCGGGCCATGTCACGGACCGGCTCGGGTGACTGGTTCAGGGTCGACCCAAGTTGGTTTGTGACATGATGCAGGCAGCCAGTGATGTAGGCATGACATGAGCTTAGTGACGTAGGCAGGATGATGCAGGCATGACACTGCACTGGGCTCTCAGGCCATGTTATGAGTTTCATGCCCACTGAGCCTACAGACCATGTAATAAATAAATAAGGCTTGATGGGTGGGGTATTCCCTTGGGGGGCTATGACCTGCCTCTCTGACCTGTGTGTGTGGTGTGCGTGTGTTTGAATATAATTGTACCCCTAAACACCTAATATATATAATTATAAATATATAATTATAAATATATTAAATAAATATATTATTTAATTATAATCTTATAAATAATTTTTTTAAAACATTATATATATATTTGAATTATTAAAAATATATATATTAAATATAAACATGCGTTTTTTTATTTAATGTATATAAATAAACATTATTTTTGAATATAAATATAATAATTTTATATAAATTAATAATATTTTTTATTATACACTTTTATCAACGCTAAAAATAATGTTGATAAAGGGTAGATTTATCAGCGCTTTTTGCTAGTGCTGAAAAATGCCTCCATTTTATCAGTACTTTTTCCGTAGCACTGATAAAAGTCAGCGCTGCCCTTGCGCCGATCTGTGGTAGTGAGAGTTGCAAGCAGCCAAAGAACTGCAACGACACTCTTCTACAAAGAATGTTGACAACACTCCCTTTCGTCGGAAACTACCAGTGCTCTCCTCCCCCAGGAAGGATCCGGTTGGTTGGACTAAGTTGATTGGATGCCAGCACTTGTTGTGCATGTATTAAAGATAACTAGAAGTAAAAATACAGGAGGGAGGAGGAAATATGAAAGAACGGACACTACTATAGAATAGGATTTTAACAGTGCTAAAAAAGCTATTAATAGCGCTAAAAAGCGCTGATAATCAAAACGCGAATAAAAGGGGTCCTTTTTATCAGGGCTGATAAAAGTCAAAAAATAAATTTTTAAAAAGAAAAAAAATCAGCAAATGAAAAATAAAATTTTCACCACTTTTATCAGTGCTACAAGCCCCCTTAAACAGCGTTAGGTGCACCCCCACCTTTAACAACGTTAGGCCTCCCACCCCTTTAACAGTACTAGTAGCCCCCTTCACCCACTGACGCGCCCTTGTCTCCTCTAGGATTCGAACCCAATACCTCTCCTTTGCGTGCCTGGACCTTTATCACTCATCTATCTTGTTTTGTTTTCTATTTTAGGGTATATCTATTTATATATATTTATATTAATACATATATTTAGTTATATTTTTATATATAGTTATATTTATATATTTATTCATATATTAATATATATTTATATCCATTTATTTATATATATATATATAGTTATATTTTTATCTATATATTTATTCGTATATTAATATATATTTTTAAATACATTTATAAAATATGTTTTGTGCTTGTGTGTGTATAAATAAATAAATACATATATACATATATACAACACACACACACATATAGGTATATATAGATAATATATATCAGTTTGTTAATATAGACACACACAGACACACACACACACATTATATAGGTATATAAATATTCATAATTTTTTTAAATAAAATGGATATTATTTTTTATTTAGATAGGGTTTATATATTTATAAAGATATTTTATATATATATATGTTTAATTATTTATTTATAAAATTAATTTTTTTTATGCGTGAATATATAAAAAATATGTATATATTGCTCTATATTTGATTATAAATAACAGTACATTGTGAAAAATGACAAAATTTCAAATCCATAATATCAATATTAATGTAATTCCTGGTAATAAATTCAGTCCCTAGTGAAAAGGGAAAAAGACCCCTTTAAACGAGGCTAAAAATCCATTGAATGTTAAAAAATTTGGGTACCCTGACTAAAAACTCAGTTTTTTAGGCCTTTCGGGCCTTTCTAGGGGTGAACAAATGTGACCCGTGCTCTATGAGCTCATAATTGGTCATCCATGGCATAAGGTTTGTCGTAGGCTTTAATTTGATATATGGTGGAGCCCAAACAGACACCCGGATCAAAAGTTATGGTCGTTTGAAGTTCGAGTTACGTTTTCAACTTATTTTAGATCTTTTATTAATTTTTTATTTTTTTTATCTTCAAATTGTTATTAAATGACTATTAATCGATAATAATTAGTTAATTATTAATTAAAAATATTTTTTAAATTATTTTATAAGACATTTTCATTAAATATCTTATATATCAAGTGTAAATGCCTATTTACCTTATCTAAAACATATTTAAAAAATATATATTATATTTATATCAATATAAATATTTTTATATATTAATATATTATTTTTAATGATTTTTTTGAAATATAACCTTTATCAGTGTCATTAAAAAAACGCTGATAAAGGAGACACTTTTAATAGTGCTAAAAAAAGCACTGATAAATGGGGTTCCTTTATCAGCGTTTTTTTAGCGTTGTTAATGGGCAGCGCTGCGTAAAGCCGTTTTTGTGGTAGTGGGAGATGCAGATCCCTCTCGAGAGACAACTAGATCCCTCGCTCAAGCTTCACGGATGATCCTACCAGGTAATTCTTCATGCCTTTCTCTCCCCATCCACCCCCCTTTTAACATCCTCCTCTAACAACTGTGGCCCCCGGAATATGGCCCCCGAAATATATCCTCTGAGATTCTTACCATTTCCCCCCACGCCTCTCTATAATAGTTGCCCCTAACAACCGTGGCCCCCAAAATATTCTCCCTGAATCCACCAGAATATTTGTTGGCCCAACAACCTTGATAGAGACTAGTTGTCTCTCCTATACAGAACCTGTGGCAGATTCCCTTACAGCCCCATGCCTATTAGTTATCATTACTGAGATTTTGAGTTACCTATATTATATGGATTTGACGTTGATCGGTGAATTCTATTATTTTATCAGGACTAAAAAAGTGCAATGTATCCCAGATTTTGATATTTATACGCTCAACGTTAGTCATCAACCTGTGGGTCGTTGAAGTCGGGCTTCGCGGGTCACTCATTCCTTCACCGTTGACTTAAGAAGGGTTCTAGTGGGGTTGGGTCGTAACATTACCATATCCCGAACTCTGGTTGGAGCTTTCCTTCACTGGAGAACTTGTTTGAAATTGTTGTGGTTAAGAGAAGAGGGAGGAAACGGTGATCCAAATGGCTCCCAAGACCTCTATTTATTGGTTGAAACCCCAACTTCCTCCATAACCACCATGACCCACAAAAAAAGGTCAAAAATTCAACTTTCTCAAAGTGAAATGAAATTCACATCGCAAGGTAAACACCGTATTTGAAGATCAATTGTGGGGTTGAAAACCTGATCCAAGATCGTTTACTAGTTTAAAATGACCATTTTCCCCCTAGAGCAAAAAATGACCTAAATGTCCTTCAAAATTCCACTTACTCCTAACAATCATTTTATAGGTCTCTGCAGCCAATCAAGGATTTGGTCACTATGTATGGTTGGTGAAGATGGAGCCTCTTTGAGAACCCCCACCCCCCCGCCCCCCACCCCCACCCCTTTCAAATGGCATGTATTACACCCCCTTTATGGGGTTGCTCTAACACCACTGATTTATTGACACATCCAACAACTTACGACTTGTTATGATAGGAAGAGTATGGACTTGATGGCTAAATGGGAAGTTGCGTGACCATGGAGCATTTTGTATTGGGCCTCAAAAACAAACTCCTCCCCAACATGGAGCATTTCGGATGTCTTATGACATTGAATTACAATTTTGAACTCTGTGAAGAGCCCTTAACTAGGGATGCGAATCATGTTCTTCATGGTTGTGCTTGTCAAGTTTGGTCTGTTGTCCTTCCTGACCAGAGGAGGAGGTTTTGTATTGCCCTTGGCTTTGAGGAGTGGATGGTGCATAATCTCTGGACTGATCATCTCAAGGAATGTACCACTCTGTTTGGCCTCACTTGTTGCAAACTTTGCGAGGTCTTAAATAGAAGGCCCTTCGGTAACATTACTTTTGATGCTAATTTGGTGTTGCAAAGCATCTGGACTAGTGTGGGTTATTCCCGAACAATGCAGACCCTTCTCCTGCTTAGGGAAAATTCTAGTGCAGACACATTGGATTGACTTCCACCACAAGTGTGAAGATGTGAGCCATTTTAGTCACTATGTAAGTGGCTTGCGATTAGGATTATCGATCAATCACCATTGAAAATGAAAAAAAATGTGTTGTTGGACTCATCTCACAAGGGCAGCCCAAACTGCTTCAAGATCCTTTGTAACATTCTGTGTATGCAGACTTTGGACGGGAATTTGACTCTCCACCATGTCTACCATGATGCTAATAAGGTTTCTGATGCTCTTGTTAGCCTTTAACTTTCCATTGATGTTTTAATTTCATTGAGTTGAGCACCCTTTGGTATTTCGCACATCCTCAGAGGATTCTGTAGGACAGATTTCCTTGAGCTTGTCAGCCTATTTGTCCTTATTTATTTTCATTTTGTTATTAAAAGGATAATTTTTTTGGGTATTCCATGTAAAATATCAGATCCTTTCATTACATTCATGTTCTATTGTGCGAAGCTTGTTGCATAATGATGTTTTCAAATTTATTCTTGGGAGGCTCTGTTTTTTAATCTGTTCTATTTACACAAGATTTGAAACCTGTTTAGTGGGTGGATGTGTGAGAGACTTTATATTATGTAAAATATCTGAAGACTTTAATGTCATCACCACTGCCAGATTTAGCATTCAATGCTGCAAACTATTAAGAACGGTCGGGGAAGAAGATCTACCAAGAAACATGCAAACACATACAACGTGCAGACTGTTGCTTATATATATAGACACACACTGTAGCTCCTTTTCCCATGCAAGATATCCAGTGACACTAGTCAAGTTAAAGAAAGAGAGACGATTGATACTAGTGAAATTCTTAATTACTGTGTCAAAGAGGACTTCATGCGATGGAGAAAGTGCATGCAACGCGATTTCACAATAAATATACTTTTTTATTCAATCTATTTTTACAAAGAATGAGTTTCAAGCATGCTTACATCACCATTGCAGCTACAGGTTCTTTCCCTTGGCTTTTTATAAATTCAGTTGTTGTCATTCTACTTTCTAGTTTTCATTTATGATTTTAGAAGCAGTATATTCTGTTGGGAAAGATGGCAAGCGATGAACGTGCAAACAACAAAAAACACGAACGCGCAGCGGAGAAATCTTTCCCTCAAACAGCGGATGCGTAGTGACAAAAACAGGTGCAGAAAAATAAAATTGACACCATAATTTTTACGTGGAAAACCCAAAAGGGAAAAACCACAGGACCTAGTCCAGAAAGAGTGATCCACTAAAATAGATAAGTACACGGTAGAGACTCCCCAAAAATGAAATGGATCTCAAAAGTAATACTTAGAAAAATAGTGGATCAAAGTCGGAGAATAGATGCAGTCTTGATGAAGCCTGAAAAGAAGAAAGCAGTCTGCTAAAGAAACCCAAATAGATCTGACCGTGAAAGAAGAAGATTGATGTCCGAACAAAAGTGCTGATGAAAAACACTAGGATCGGATCAAAAACCACCGCAGATGAAAGCCGATCAAATCAGAGTAGTTCCACCGGTTTCAGATCTGAAAACCACTCCTTGAAAACGCAACTGCACTGCCTCCAACCACTGCCGAGAGAAGAGCCGCAGACCTCATATAAATAGAAGATGAAATCTCATATATCTCCTAAAATATATCTCATATCTGATTAAAGATATTAAATATATCTCATCAAAGATATAAAATATATCTTCTCAAAGATATCATATATATCTTGTCAAAGATATCAGATATATCTGGTCAAAGATATCAAAATATCTTTTTTTTAAAGATATCGGATATATATAAAAATTTTATCGGGACCAGATGAGGAGGCGCCCCAACAAACTCCCCCTCCGACTCAATTGGGGATCATCGCCAACCCTGCAATCAGTCGGCAAGTCTCAAATTTTCCTCTGGGTAAACTCTTGGTCAACATGTCTGACCCATTGTCATCAGTGTGGATCTTCTCAAGCTCTAACTGTCTCGAATCAAGGACATTGCGGATCCAATGATACCGAACATCGATATGTTTCGACCTGCCATGAAAAGTAGGATTCTTTCCCAAACAAATAGCACTCTGACTATCACAAAATAAAACATATCTGTCTTGATTAAAATTGAGCTCTCGAATAAAATTTTTCATCCACAAAAATTCTTTGCACGCCTCTATAGCTGCAATAAACTCTGACTCTGTGGTAGATAAAGAAACACATCTCTGCAACCTAGACTGCCAAGATACAGCTCCCCCTGCAAAAGTAATCAAATAGCCTGAAGTAGACTTCCTCTAATCGATATCTCCTTCCATATCTGAATCTGTAAATCCACAAAGCATAGGTTCCCCTTTGCCAAAACACAATCTCAGATCAGAAGTACCACGAAGATAATGAAAAATGTACTTCACTGCCCTCCAATGCTCTCTGCCTGGATTCGATAGAAAACGACTGACCACACCAAATGCATGAGCTATATCAGGTCTAGTACATACCATATCATACATCAAACAGCCAACGGCAGATGAATAAGGTATGTGTTGCATCTCCTCTCTCTCTTCATCAGTAGAAGGTGACAGACTGGTGCTGAGCTTAAAATGTAAAGCAAGAGGAGTACTAACCACTTTAGCTCTATCCATAGAAAATCTCTGAAGAACCTTCTCATTGTATCTCTCCTGAGATAACCACAATTTCTTGGCCTTCCTGTCACGGCAGATCGTCATGCCAAGAATCTGTCGTGCTGGCCCCAAGTCTTTCATCGCAAAATACTGGCAAAGATCCTTCTTCAATCTGTCAATTCTAGAAGAATCATGGCCAACAATGAGCATATCATCAACATAAAGCAACAGTATAATAAAATCGTCATCAGTAAATATCTGAACAAACACACAATGATCAGAAGATGTCTTCCTGAAACCCTGATGAGAAATGACAGATTCAAACTTTTTATACCACTGTCTCGGAGCTTGCTTCAAACCATAAAAACTCTTCTTCAATATGCAGACATGATTCTCTTTACCTATTTCAACAAAACCCTCTGGTTTCTCCATATAAATCTCCTCCTCTAAATCTCCATGGAGGAAAGATGTCTTCATATCCATCTGCTCAATCTGCAGATCCAAACTAGCAGCCAAACCAAGAACAACCCGAATAGAAGACATTTTGACAACAGGTGAAAAAATCTCATCAAAATAAATACCTTTCTTCTGAAAGAAGACTTTAACAACTAACCTTGCCTTGTATCGGGGAACAGAACTGGATTCTTCATTCTTAATCTGATAAATCCACCGATTTTGCAAATCTCTCTTACCTGTCGGTAACTTCACCAGCTCAAAAGTGTGGTTGTCATGCAATGATGTCATCTCGTCATTCATTGCCGCAACACATCTGTCCTTCTGTTCACTTTCCATCGCCTCATCAAAAGATTCTGGTTCTCCCCCTTCAGCGAGGAGCACATACTCATCAGGTGAATACCGAGTAGAAATTGTACGATGCCGAGATGACCTCCGGAGTGGAACTGCGGGTTCATTAATAACCCCAGGAACCGGATCATCAGAAACAAAAGGTGCATCAGAAATATCAACTCCAACCTGTTCACCCTGAGCATAATTCTGCACATCAATGTGATCATCAGAATCAACAATATGAGGTAAATGTGAATCAGAACCTGGCTCAAGACTAACAAAGCCATCAGAAGTTGGAGAAGTGGACTTTTCTCCCTTATCAATATCTGTAATAGTCTGGTCCTCTTTAAACACCGCATCTCGGCTTCTGACAAGTTTCATCAAAGCAGGATCATAAAACCTGTACCCAAACTCATCGTGTCCATACCCAATAAAAATACACTGTCGTGACTTATCATCCAACTTGGATCTCTCATCTCTAGGAACATGAACAAAAGCCTTGCAACCAAAAACTTTCAAGTGATCATACCTGATCCTTTTTCCATACCAAAACTTATCGGGAGTGTCTGTCTGCAAAGCAACTGAAGGTGATAAATTGATAATATAAGCAGCAGTAAGTAAAGCCTCACCCCAAAAGTGTCCGGGCAACTTTGCTTCCGAAAGCAAACAACGAACTCTTTCCAACAAAGTCTTGTTCATCCTCTCAGCTACACCATTTAGCTGAGGTGTCTTGGGAGGTGTCTTCTGATGCCGAATACCTTCCTTCCTGCAATATTGATCAAATGGACCACAATACTCTCCCCCATTGTCAGTGCGAATACATTTCAATTTCTTGCTTGATTCCCTCTCAATAGAAACATGAAATTGCTTAAAAACACTGAGCACCTGACTTTTGTCATTCAAAACATAAACCCAGAGCTTCCGTGAGTAGTCATCAATAAATGTCACAAAATAAAGACCACCACTAAAGGTCTTAGATTTCAGAGGACCACAAACGTCTGAATGTACTAATTCAAGTACCTGTGACTTCCTGTGTGGAGGATGACTGCTGAAACTTACTCTGCTCTGTTTACCAGCCATACAATGGTCACATGTGTCCAATTTGAAACTCTTCAAATCTGGAAGAAGATTTCGCTTGGCCAAACAACCAAGCCCTTTATCACTGATGTGACTGAGCCTCTTATGCCACAACTTGGACGAAACACTGCACTCAACAACACAAGCAGTATCACATGAAATAGATGCTCTAGTACAGTACAAACCTGATTGCTTCTTCCCTTGAGCCACAATCAAAGATCCCTTGGAAAGCTTCCATTGACAATCACCAAATGTGCTGATAAACCCTTCATCATCAAGAACGCTGGTAGAAATAAGATTCAAACGAACCTCTGGTGCATGTCGAACATTCTTCAAAATCAGCTTACTTCCAGTACTGGTCTCTAAACAAACAGTCCCGATATCTACGACTTCAACATGACCATCATTACCCATCTTCAAAATCCCAAAATTACCTGGGTTGTAAGATGTAAAGAACTCCTTCTTTTATGTCATGTGAAAACAGGAACCACTGTCAACAACCCAGCAAGAATGATCAGAAGCAATATTAATGGAGTCATAAACAATAACAAGATCACCCCTGTAGCGGCAGCAACATGATCATCTCCATCGATATTCTTCTTTGGCTGATTTTCCTTCATTCTGTTTTCTATCTTCAGCTGATAACAAAACTTCTTAACATGCCCCTTCTTACCACAATGATGACATTCAAAATCTCTCTGCTTTGATCTAGATTTGCTTCTGCTTTTACTCTTTCCTCGACTGTTCTGTCCCTGATTCTTTTCCTGGCTTCTCCCCCTGTTCTCTGTGACTAAAAGCTATGAAGATTTCTCTTGAGTACGTCTCCTGACTTCTTCATTCAAAATAGCAGACTTAACAAAACTGAATGTCACAGCACCATTAGGAGCAGAACCGGTTAGAGTAACATGTAAATTCTCCCAAGAATCAGGTAACGTGTTAAGCAATAAAAGTGCCAAAACCTCATCTTCAAAATTAATACCCATGCCAGACAACTGATCAAAACATCCCTGATATTCACTTAAATAATCAGAAATAGACGTACCTTCTCTGTACCTCAAATTAATCATTTGTTTGAGAAGAAACAATTTATTGTTTCCTGTCTTGGAAGCATAGGTAGTCTCAAGCTTCTCCCACAATGTTCTGGCGTGAGAGATGTTGACAATGTGGTTCATCACGTTGTCTTCGACCCATTGGCGAATGAAGCCACAAACCATCTCATGCTCAAACTCCCATTCTTCATCTGACATCCTTTCTGGCTTCTGGGTACTAAACACTGGAAGATGCATTCGCTTGACAAAAAGCAGATCTTTCATTTTAAGTCGCCACATATGATAATTGGCACCATTCAATAAAATCATCCGACTGTAATTGGCTTCCATAATGAATATGAAATAAAAACCAAACCCTCTGATACCAGATGTTGGGAAAGATGGCAAGCGATGAACTTACAAACAACAAAAAACACGAACGCGCAGCGGAGAAATCTTTCCCTCAAACAGCGGATGCGTAGCGACAAAAACAGGTGCAGAAAAATAAAATTGACACCAGAATTTTTACGTGGAAAACCCAAAAGGGAAAAACCACGGGACCTAGTCCAGAAAGATTGATCCACTAAAATCGATAAGTACACGGTAGAGACTCCCCAAAAATGAAAGGGATCTCAAAAGTAATACTTAGAAAAATAGTGGATCAAAGTCGGAGAATAGATGTAGTCTTGATGAAGCCTGAAAAGAAGAAAGCAGTCTGCTAAAGAAACCCAAATAGATCTGACCGTGAAAGCAGAAGATTGATGTCCGAACAAAAGTGCTGATGAAAAACACTGGGATCGGATCAAAAACCACCACAGATGAAAGCCGATCAAATCAGAGTAGTTCCACCGGTTGCAGATCTGAAAACCACTCCTTGAAAACGCAACTGCACTGCCTCCAACCACTGCCGAAAGAAGAGCCGCATACCTCATATAAATAGAAGATGAAATCTCATATATATCCTAAAAGATATCTCATATCTGATTAAAGATATTAAATATATCTCATCAAAGATATAAAATATATCTTCTCAAAGATATCATATATATCTTGTCAAAGATATCAGATATATCTTGTCAAAGATATCAAAATATCTTTTTTTTAAAGATATCGGATATATATAAAAATTTTATCGGGACCAGATGAGGAGGCGCCCCAACATATTATTGGAACCCTTTATCAATAAAATCTACAAATACTCCAATACAATGAGGGGTTTTAAGTTTTAAGGTATTCTGTTTTCCTTGATAAAAGAACTTTTATTTCAAAGTTTTCAGGGTTAATTTTTTCTTCTTTTTTGTGGATGCTCACTGAGATTTACCCTTGATGTGTCCTCAGCTGCGTAAATTGATTCCTGATCAGCTATGATTGTGGCGATCGAGGCGCTCTGCCAGCCTCCCCCACCTCCTTGTTTGCTTTTCAGTTCTTTCATTTTGAACTGGGGGGTTTTCCATTTGTTTTTGTTCTGGTGTTTGGGTTTGTTTTGGACCATTTGTATGTGAGGTTACAGCTTAACCTTAAAGTGTATTATCATAAAATTAAAAATGGATTTGAATGGATAAAACTAGTGGCATAATACAAATGTTATAGGTAGGGTCATTACAATTGGTGTAAAACCCTTTTATAAGTTATGGTTGTATTTCTTATTGATGGTCACAAGCGATTTTAAATCGAGCATCAGGTTGTTATATTTATTGTGGATGATTGGCATTTCTAGGTCAAATTCCAGATGCTCTGATTTTTTGATTGTATACGAGTACAATGGTGTATATAAATCAATGACTAGGTTTTCAAGGTCAGGTAAGTGTTGAATGTAGTATATGCCACACATAGCTCAAATTGACAACTTTCTCTTAAAAACGCATGGCTACTCGTGTGACTACTGCTACTATGTTGCTATAAAGTACATTTTTTACGCAGTTAGAATCTTGCATGGCCTAGGGATTGCAGCTCGTTTGGGCTTGTCATTTGCAAAGGATACCGCGACTGCAATCTGGAAATTGTCCCTTTGTTTTGAATTTAACCGAGGCATGTCAAGGAAATTTCAATATAGAAATAGATAGACAAAATGCCCGCTTATCTAAAGAAAAGGAAGATGTCTCGAGTTCAAGTCTTGCCGAGTTCATCCATGTACTGTTTGTTGCATGATTTTCTTCGTACTGCAACCCCTTCCCCGGATAAACTGATGCTTCAACCTCAACTTTTAAAGAAAAGGAAGAGTAGATATAGAAAACATCTTTCAAGCTGAGAAGGGGCGCAACAGGGGGCCAACAAGTCCAAGTTGAGGTGCGGTCTGCTGGGTGGCCAAGGACCGGCCTGGGCTGGGACACATCAAAGCCCAAGAGCTACTACACATGTTGGCTAGCCTTGGGCCGGTCCAAGCTAGGGTGTGGAAGGGAGTCCCCAACCATTGCTACATCATTCACCTCCTCTTGAAAAATACTCAACCTCAATTTGGAATGAAGATAAAGTGTCTCTTGCGGCATGAACAATTTCAAATCAGCCACATTGAATGTGAAAGAAATATCTCGAAATATCTATTTTGTATTGTCATTAATACGTAGTAGAATTTTACAAAGCCTAATGTTCTTTGGATTTAGTTTATTAAAAATTATCATAAAAATTTGTTCTTTATAAATATGCACCATAATGTACATTTTTTTAATGATTAGTTTTTTTAATCTGTATACTTTTTAATGATTTGTTTTTTTATAATGAAAAATGATTCTTCCGACCAAGTAGAAAATATAAAGCTTCCTCATGAGATTTACTGGCTGGAGTTTAAAATGTTTTACCAACAGTAGTTTTGGATGCCTCAAGATTTATTTCCTCAAAAGAAAACGAATAACAACAAATGAAATTTTGAATTGAAGGACACCACAAAAAGCATGAAAATTAATTTGAAGCTTTTAAGTTTCTTTTTCTTGATTTCATTTGTTTTTTGAAATTTTCATCTTTATCTATCTCATTTTTTCTTTCAAGAGAGTAATCTGCATTGAATTATTTAAAAAATACACTTTTAACGTCGGTTATTTTTACAATCGATGTTGAAAGTCTTGAAATTTTATCGAAATAGTGATTTTAACATCAATTTTAATAACTGATGTTAAAAATATATTTATTAACACTACTGCAGATATGACATCTAAAAGCACACAAAAAGGGCATTCACAGTACTAAAAAACACTTATAATTGAAGATCTATTAAAAGGGGGTCCCTTTTAACAACGCTAAAAAAAGCATTAATAAAGGCGTCTTATCAGTGCTAAAAAAACACTGATAAAGGTACCCCTTTATCAATGATTATTTTAGTGCTGATAAAGGGTGGCATAACTTAAAACTGCTTCTATGGTAGTGTACATCACTTAGGACGACGTCACCTAAAAACCGATGAAAAAAAAACAATGTAAAAAACTTGCTTTTGTACTGATGTAAAGAACTTGTTTGGATAAAGTTCTTTACTAAACTATGGGGTTGTCCTAAGAATCACACATCCAATTGAACTCTACTGTGATAATGGTGGAGTGGTTACACAAGCTAAGGAACTCGAGTCTCACCGGAGATCCAAACACATTATTCATTGATTTCATCTCATTTGAGAGATTATTAATAAGGGAAATATTAAGATGTATTGAGTTCCTACAGAGAATAATATTGTGAATCTTATAGAAAAACCCCTTACGCAATAAAATCATGAAAGCCACATGTGTATGTACCCTAAAGTGGGAGATTGTTAGTGTTTATGCCCTAAAGTTGGTCAAGCGTTGTTGGTTTAGGGACATGTTGTATCACGTAATGTACATTAATGACAATACTTTATCATTAATTTATGTTTGTTGCATAAAACATAAAGGATGATATGATAACAACCCCCTTGGAATATATGTATTAGTAGGTTATCCTTGATTGATGATCATCATATTTGATTCTAATCATATGTTAAGATCAGTATGAGTAGGATCGCTTGTATAAAGATACAACTGATCACTCATAGGATATAAGTTGGTGAACTTGTATTCAGATTGACTCGCTTAAAGTACACCACATGGATTGCCATATATGTGTCATTGGTGTTACTTAATTGAACATTAAATATGGATCAATCGACATGAGGTTTTCAAATAAGTTCCTTGTGAAGTTTCAAACTTTGATATCTATCTTAAGTCATTTGATAATTTGTCTTAATAGAAGGTAATTTGGTATGACACTAATCAAGTGAAGATATTTGACTAACCAAGATAGGATGTGCCCACCCATATGACGAGTTATGACTTCATGACCCTCAATTGAGTTTTGACTAAGTGAATGATCAAGCCATGATAATTAGATGTGATGTGATTATATAAGATCTAGTCAACTCAGGAATAGAGAAAAAAGATAAAATGCACAGGGTTGACATTGTCTATGTCCCACACTTAATATCGATGTCAAGGACAAAAGAACTTACCTAGTGGACATGTGGTGGATTAGATAAAACCAAATTCCTTTCTAATTTGGGTTTTTATTACATGTTATTAATGAGATTTGTGATCATTTACAACTTTAAAAAAGGTCCTTAGGGTTCCACATAAGATAATGTTAATTGGAATTTTTGGACTAATGTGATTAGTCCATGTGTAAATATGTTTATTTTTATTATAAACACAAATAATATTTTTGTTTTATGAATTTGAAATATTTAATTAAATAATATTTATTTACTTAAATAATTAATGTACTGCTATAATATAAATAACGAGTTATTTATATTATTAAAATATAAACATGAGGAAATTATAAAGGCTAAATGAGATTTGGGTTTAGTTTTTGGAGGTTATTTATTGAATTACCTTAGGAATGATTTAGGATTAACTTACTTGGAGTCTATTTGATAATTCACATTCATTCAGGATCTTTAAATAACTTCCTACCCTTATTTGTTTATAAATTATTTACATTTTCATCCAAATGTTCATGCTTTGATATTGAATGCAACATGAGAGCATTGTTTTAATCGATCAATTTAGATAACAATTTTTTATTTTGATCATAACCTTTTCTATACTTATATAATTCATGTGATTATTTATTTTTAGGATTCCTAGAATATTTTTCTATATATCATTCCACTGGAGTTTCTTGGTCACTTGGAATGCCATTTTGATCATGGAAGAAGACCTGATATTTTTATCATGCATCCTAGACTAGTTGTACTATTTTTATTACTAGGAAAAATCTAGAAACCTAAATGAATTGAAACTACATGGATGGAACTAAAAAAAGTGGGTCTAAATTTTTTAAAACAATTAGGGCTCAATTCCTCCATTAATTATCTCAACTTAACCATTAAATAAATACCCAAAAATCTATCAAAAATTTGGACCACTCTTAACAATGAACCCATATATCCCAAACCATTAGTCTAAATGAGCACAAATTTTATGTGGAGATGGAGAGGAGATAAAGGGGAAATAATTAACTTCTACCCTATGAGATTCTTTATTCTCCAAGTTCATAGATTCTAAGGAAGATGGAATATTTGAATGTGAAGAATCTGTTAGGATAGAAAATTCAACTTTAGTATCTTTACCACAACTTTTTTCTAAATGTGTCTAATGGACTTGAAATTTTTTGGGAGAACAAAAAAGATATAAGTAAACATGTTTCTAGATGATCTTTTTTAGACATTCGATAGTCTAATGGGTCGAACATGTCTCCACTTTCGATGAATGAATTTAGAGGGAAAACCAACCACACCTTTTACTTATAAACAGGTGTATTCACTTCCATTCAAAGGTTTAGCATTTTCAGAAGTGAAGGAATAAGCTTTATCACATCCACACCTTTATCTAGGTCTTGAGGATCTGCCACACTCTAGTTCTAACTATAGAGATACCTCCCTCCTCTCTTCTTTCTTCGTTATTTTGTTCTTCTCTTTGTTGTAATCACATAAGTGTTTTTGTAATTTGAAATTTAATATTAATTCAAATTTCTTCATATTCTATTAAATCCAATCACCTTATCTAGTTATATTTTATGTTCCTAAATTAGTTTAAATTCGATTGTAATACCTCTCCTAAATACCCTTTAAATTCTTTCGTAAGCGTGTATTGATTCCATTTTGTTCGTGTGGGTGAGTTTAGTTGGTGTTGATCTTGTTTTTCCCATTTCTATTTTCTTTTTCAATTTTCTTAAATAATCTAAATCCCTAGACACATTAATTTCCATATATATGGTTGAGTGATCATCCTTTTGGGATGAGTCCTATATTAAGGATGATGGATTGATCGAGAGAAACCATGACTCATGATTATTAAATTGACGTTGTGTGCCTCAATCAAATGTGTCATGGACTATTGATTGAGTTGATGAATTTGAGGGTTTCAAGTATTATTGGATCTATTTGAACATAATGGTTCATTTACTATTGAACCATTATTCAACAAAATGTGTGCATAGATTGAATTTCGAGTTGAGGCTTGGATTATAGGTAAAACTTTATAGAAATATGATCCTTCATATATCGTGTTGTGAATTTTAATTTGACACGATCCCTTTAAATGCTTGATAAAGTCAATCCATTAATCATTTGTCTTTTTTTGTCACCCTGTATCATCATAAATAGTTTCATTCACTTTAATTCCATTTCTCATTTCATTTTATGCTCTTCAAATATCAAAACTTCTCTTTTTCGGACCATCAAGATCAAATTATTCAAATTGTTTAATACAATCACCAAGGTTTTGACCCAAGTGCTCCTTTATACATTATATAATAGCATTGAATATCTAACAGTCAATAGGTGATAATCATTTTTTCATCAAATTGGTGTCATTGTATGGGATATTTCTACATTGATTGATTTAGTTTTGATTATCTAAAAAACTCAAAAAAATATAATTTTAAAAAATAAAAAAATGGAATTTTGTGTTGATTACCCACATGCCACTATATGTAAAGTGGTTAAAATTTTGGAAATAAAGGTTTGGGTGGTTCGCATGCCTCATTTCAACGAAGAGTTATTTAAGGAGATCATTTGGGATTTCAAGGATGGTCTTGATTTTCAATATCTATCAGTTTTAGATAAGGTGTTTAGTGAGTTGTTTGAATATTTTCTACGATATTATTAAACTTTGGAAGAGGAACAATTGGTGAAAAACAATAAAAAATTACTCCTCACATCTTTGAAGTGGGCATTAAGGATGTTGAAGCTGACCTCTCTTTTTCAAAATTCATCGAGCTAAATGATCATGAAAATGATCTTGATTTCTATTTCACCTCTAATATTTTCTGATCCGCATTGGAAATTAATAAGGAAAATTAACTTAAAATAGTTTCATGTCATTTTTCTGATCTGATACAGATTATCCCACACTCACCATCGATTATCCATGCTTCTAAAAATTCTCTTGCGAGTGATATGAACCTCAAAACAATATGTTTGTCATGTGTTAATGAGAGTGAAGTTTGTGAAATATGTTCCCTCATTAACAAAGTAATCATTGTTGTGGTTGAAATTAACCATTCTTTCTCAATAACCATTGATATAAATGATATTGAAAAATATATTGAGTTTCATGTCATCTTTGATCTTCATTATTTCACATCGAAAAATGATGTAAAAATGAGATAAAATAACAAGATTCTCATATTCTGATCTCATGTTGTTTGGCCCAGACATAAATGCACCACCAAAATTAAAACATATTCTTGAACTTCCTAGCATATAAAATCAATACTCGGTGGACTACATCATTCTTCAAGTTGAATACCAAAGGGAGTATATCCACATTCTTTGTTCACCCCCATTGAATTACAAGTACATCAACAAGGAGGGGACATAATTTTTAATGAATAAGGGGACTTTTAGAAGAAGAAATGTGTTTGAAATGGCACTGGAGCTGAGAAAAAATGGTGGTTACTATCAAGTAAACTATACCCACCTCCAAACCATGGATTGTCAACTAAAACTATTTAGATATAGACAGAATAAATGCACCACTTCTTGAGAGGCAACCCAAGTTATCTTTTAATTTTCTGAATCTTTAATTTTTTTAAGTTTTTATTTAAATGAATAATGAATATCTTTGATTTTATTACAGGTAATTAACATTGATTGAAGTTATTCCCTTATATTTTACACATGCCTGGTACCATCTTAAATGCTACCAAATTCACTTTTTCTGGAAATTATTCATTCATGGATGGAGAAGGAGACCTTCCCAATACAAATAAGGAAGATCCCCTTATACTATAAATACCTCTCTCAATATATTTATCTATTCACGATTTTTTTTATTTTCCTACTTATTTGTGTTTCTAAAAAAAGTGAAAAAAAAACAAAAAAAATATATTCATGGTTACTAACAACAAATTCTGATATGTTGTTAAACAATTTTAGGGGAGTCAACGGAATGGTTTTTATCTCAAACATTTTTCATTTTCATCACTAAATTTGACTAATAAAATTTTCATCAAACACACTATCTTATGAGTTCCAAAAATTGGATTGTAAAATTAAAATATTCTCCTACTCATGAGGTATAAATTGAGTTTCCATACCTAGGTTATTTATGAAAATCTTTTCTCCTTGTGTGTTTTCACCATCGATTATGAGTATAGATTTATTTTACCTTCAAGCTAAATTTCTAAACTATTTTGTTCATTAAATGATAGAGAAAAATTTATAGCCACATGAGAATCACTTTATCCAAATAGCTTCTCTTAACCTAACATTGAACCTCATTTTCAAAGACCCTTTGAGCCAATAAAGATCCCATTTTTGATAGCCACGTTAAAATACCATAACCTTATCCCACCCAACATTCAATTAGATATTTCATGCATGATTTGATGAAATTTAAGTTTGGGGGGGTGTTTTCCATTGAGGATTTACATTCATTGATCTTTATTTAGTATTATTTTTCCTAGGGACAAACATTGCCTTAAGTATGGGGAATAGGTTGTTTTATGGAGTCTTGGGAAAAATTTCACTGTAATTTTATGTCACATATTTTGAGACATATCATTAAATAAGTGTTCAATAAAATAAAATAAAAAATAAAAAAAATGATCAAAAATAGAAAAAAATGAAAAAAATTGAAATAAGGAGAAGAAGAAAAGATGAACACTTGTATCACCATCTGAGTTTTTATTAGTTTGAGTTATTTCTCTCTATCTCATCATAACTCATGTCCACTCTCTGTGTGTTATTTATCAAGTGTGTGTTACCTTTTAAAATTGTGATCTAAATCCTTTGATTCCCCCTTTCATTAGTCTTTCATGGTTTTTTCCAAGTTGATTTTTACCCCACTTTCCCACTTTTTATCAATTTAACTATCATCCCATAAGCCACAGTTAAACCCCTTATAACTGAACTATTAATAAATGTTCACATTAGGATGGGAATGGAACCTGAGAGATCTAGAAAACTCATAGATCATCACTCTTGGTTGGTGAATGACTACACTCCATTAAAAAAAGTTACATTATTATGATATGCTTGAATCATGTGTGAGAACAGTTTCCAAATCGAATTTTTTACAAGCCAAATGAAAATAGTTTTTAGCACATAATTGAGTAATTACAAGGTTTTGAAATGAATGGTGGATGAGTGAAAATATTAAGACCCCCTATTAGTGGAAAAAAATATTTGGATCCACTATTTAATGCTCCTTTTATTATAAATTGAAAGGAGGGGTGTATCCTTCATCCCATTTGAGATAAAATAAAAGGTGGTGCTTAGAGTTATCTAATTTTCTCTTTCTTCCATACTTTACCTTTGAGGATTGATTATCATCACTTGGATGGTAAGAGGATACCACTAAGGTGTTGTTGACTAGCATTATTGATGGATACTGAAGGATACTTGAATTCATTAATTCAAGTTTGATCGTGTAAGTGAATTTAGATATTTAGATATTTATATTAGGTTTGACTAGGACGACCTTATCCTATGTGTTTTAAATTTAAAATATCCCTCTTGTCTTTTTTATTGGATTCCCTGTAAATAAAGCCACCAAACTCACTTAGAGCTATGTTTTTGGGTCTCTATTTCTATATGGTATCGGAGAGAGTTCCCAAGCCCTAGTCACCTGTCTCTCTATCTATATATATCTCTCTATCCCTCTCCCCCTCTAGGAGATTAATCCCTGTCACGACCCATCCTCGGTGCCCGTGCCGTGACTACCCCAAGCCCGCCTTCCATAGGCCAGGGGCTGGTGACTAGCACCAAGGCGTAAAATCCCGGAAAAAGGGAAGGCATTTCCTTTGGAAAGTAAACAAGCACTACAGAGTAAGCAAGAGGAAAAAAGTAAACACTAAGTAAAATCTGGTACAACAGTAAGTGCGGAAAAGTAAAGGGGGCCAGAAATACAAGCCCAACTGTAAAGTACAACTGAAAGGGGAAAAATAGCAACTGAAAAGTAAAGCCGCAACGTCGAGCCGTCCTCTGGAAGTCCCACCTGAAGGGTGGGTACAGAAAGCCTCCACTGCTCCTCGGGTCCAGCCTACCGCTCCAAGTACACCCCGCCCAGTGGTCCACCTCCAGGTACCGTCCTGCTCCGCAAGCCTCCACCACGATCAGCGTTGTCCGTAGTCTGCAACCAACACAACGTAGTGTGGGCATAGCCCGTGCAGGGGTGAGTATAAGCTACTAAGTAGGTACCCCGAGACCCCCGAAGGTCTCCCAGAATCCACAAAGGATAAACCAAAAAGGAAAGATACAATCACGAAGTAACATCCGACACGGCTTAGGTATATGCCCATACATATACCTAAGTCATCAATTCTCGCTCGGCTCCAACTTCCAAGCTCAAGTACAACCCAGTCCACACAGGAAAGCAAAACGTGAAATCCACACAGGATAGCTCAACGCAATCCACAAAGGAAAGTAAAACGTCAATCCACATAGGATAGCTCGACACAATCCACAAAGGAAAGTAAAACGTAAATCCACACAGGATAGCTCGACACAATCCACAAAGGAAAGTAAAACGTAAATCCACACAGGATAGCTCCACACAATCCACAAAGGAAAGGAGGGTCTCTTAAGGTTACGCCTTCTTTCTCTTCTCATCATCGGACTTCTTTCACAAAGACTTGAGTAAGAGAAGGGGGAGCACACTTGGAGAGCGCAGTACAAGGATAGAGTTGTATGCTGCGTTCGGGAAGGAGGAATCGCTCCCGAAAAGGAATCGATTGATTCTTGACCATAGGTGCGATGATTTACTTCACGGGCGAGGTCTCTGGTTCAAGTCCAGGATGGCCCAGCTGCGCCAGGTAAAGAAGAAGCATCATCTGATGACTCCTTCATGCATGCTCCACTTATCGGGGGGATATAGCTCAGAAGAGTTTCATCTCACATAGGTATACTTCTTCGAATGACGATAGAGATGATCACTGATCCATCTAATTCATCGGACCCAAGAAGGATCGATAGGTACTAACCCCCGCAATGACCCACAAAGGATCTGACCCACAAAGGATCGATAGGTAACTAACCCCCGCAAAGACCCACACAGGATCGGGCCCACACAGGACCTGTAGGCGCTGGCCCACACAGGACCGCTGAGCGCTGACCCACACAGGATCGGGCCCACACAGGACCTGTAGCACTGACCCACAAAGGATCGCTGAGTGCTGTAGTCGTCGCCATCGAATCCACTGAGGATCTCTGCACAGTCGTCGTCGTCATAGTAGCAGTCGCAGCCAGCTCTAGGGTTCCTGCACACAACAAGCTCGTTCGGGAGGGTCCGCTCCACGAACCGAGAGGCTGATACATCAACTGACACATAGTCCAGATTTGATGTATCAAAAAGTTCTGTATCGTCAACAGAAACTCAACGTCGCAGACGGCGCGTGAATCGGACGCCCGGTCTGAGAGATATTGGTTTTTTCGTCCCAAGGGCCCAGTTGATTTTTAAGGAAAAACCAACCCGACCGTACTCCACCTACGTCCAAACCTCGGGGGAAGTATCCCAAAATATCCTTCTCACTTAGAGGAATTCAACGAAGTCGACGGCACGTCAATCGGACGTCCGTAGCTCAAGATATGAGCGTTTCCGCTCCGAAGGCCCGGTTGGTATTGTGTACGAACCAACCTGGCCGAACCCAAAGTATTCCGAAACCTTGAGTGCAATATACCAAAACGACTTTCTCGATCCAAGGATCGCATCGCCGCTGACGGCGCGTCGTTCGGAGGCCCGTAGCTCAAGTTACGGGCAAAAGACCGAAAATGGTCCGAAGACGGGGGGTCTGGGCCCGGACCGACCCGGCCCAACCCCCCCTGGGTCGGCCCGAACCGGGTGGACCCGACCCGGGTCCGGGTCGGACCCGGTTCGGTGCGGCCCGGTTCGGCCCGGGCGCGACCCGGCCGGTCAGGCCGGCCCGGCTCGGTTCGGCCGAGCGTGGCAGCCGCGGGGCGCTGCCCCCACGGAACGGAAGTTCCGAGGCCCTCGAGGGGCCGCGCTAGAACTCAGCGGACGCGGAAAAGGCCGCGTCCCATGCGTGTCAGCCGGACCCGCGCGGTCGCGGCTTCAGCCGCGGTGGCCCTGTCTGGCGGCGCGTCGGGGCGCTACCGCCTCCGGCCGCCGGCGCCGCCGCGGGCCACCGGAGTTGCTTTGGTGGTCCGTTTTCCATCCCGTCTGCGCCGAAGCTCCTCCCGGGTCCCGTTCTTCACTGCGGAAACAACGGATCGTCCCTGCAGCATGTTTTGTCATCGCCCTCCAATCTGCTCATCAATGAAGAACTGCGGAGGGTTGTCAGGCCGTGTTCGTTTGGCCCGCACCCTCCGCGTTAGGCGATAACAGTTGGGAGGATTAATCAACACATAAAAAACAGAACCAAAACAATTTTAATGAATTAAAATTGTTCTTATGAACCGGGTTCTTCCTTTTGAATGGAAACATCCACGGAGTATAAAACATTCAATAAAACCCCTACCTCGTCAAGTCGTCGCACGCGGGTTCTTCGCGGATTTGATCATCGCGAAAGGAGGGGTTCGTCGCGGAAGGAGGGGATCATCGCGGTATCCGGCGTTGCGTCGACGAACTCCGAGGACCAAGAAACAACAGATTTAATTATAAATAATTAAATCTGTGTGTTGTTATAAACCATAAAGAAGTTTTAAAAGAAACCCGAAATCTCTTACCTCAAGCAGTTGGTGATCGGAGATCGGGGCGGGGAAGAACGTCTCGGATGAAGCATCGTCAAACTCCGAGGGTGACGGCGTTCTTCGCATTCTTCGCATTCTTCGCATTCTTCGCGAAGGAGGATGAAGGCACAAAACTTGTCAAAACCTCTCAATGAGCATTTTTCCAGAAGTCGTGTGTTGGTCTTCTTTTATTATTACGCCAACGGATTTCAAACAGGTTAAGAAACGAATAAATTAATTCATAGAATTAATTCAATGAATAAAACCGCCCAATTAATTGGTGCGTTAAGAAATTAAGAAAACGCGTCAGTTGACTTCCATAATGACGGGTTTTCGCAGGTGCGTTACTTAGCGGAAAGAAACGGTGGGGCTCGTGCGGGCCCCACCTCACAAATATCCTATCAAGAGGGTAGGATATTTTTGGATAGCACCCTATCCGCAAAAACTCAGCTTAAGTAGCTTTAAGTGGCTTCAAGTGGCTTCCAAGTGGCTTAAGTGAAATAAAATAAAGTTTGTCGTACAATTTATTTTATTTCTTAACTTTAAGCCCAAAAATTAAAAACCACACCCGAGAAAACGCAACTCCGGAAGAGGCGTTTCTAAGAAATTACCGGCGCTGTGATTCCATCGGTGCCCTCAGAATTTGATTCCGAGCACCAGTTCAAAAGTTAGAAAAACTCGCTCGTTCGTTCACTGAACGTACCTGAGCCAAACTTCAGAAAATGATTCCGGGCACACCGGGCCTCGGAATCAGGTGCCGTCAGAAACTGCGTTCTTGTAAAAATCCAAAGAAAATTAAGAAAAAAAATTTTCCTTGAATTTTTCGGGTCTTTACATCACTCCCACCTCAGGGCTTTACGTCCCCGTAAAGATACATCATAAACTAGGGAAACAAATGTGGGTACTAAGAACGCATCTGAGCATCCTGCTCCCAAGTGCTCTCCTGGAGGTTCCCGTGCTGCCATCTGATGCGCACAAGAGGAATCGATCGTCCACGTAGGACCCGCTCCTATCGATCCTCGATCTCCACCAGGACCTCCGCAAAAGTCACCCCATCATCCACGTCTAGCTCCCCATGGTCAATGATATGCGTCGGGTCGTGCACGTATCTCCTCAGATGGGATACGTGGAAGATGTCGTGCACCCGGTGCAACTGAGGTGGTAGAGCCAGGTGATAAGCCACCTCGCCAATCCTGCTGATGACCTGGAATGGTCCGATGAAGAGTGGAGACAACTTGCCGCCTCGGTCAAATCTCTGTAATCCACATCGAGGTGAGACACGCAAGAAGACGTGGTCACCATCCTCGAACTCTAGTGGCCTCTGCCTCCTGTCAGCATAAGACTTCTGTCAGCTCTGAGCAGTCCTCATCCACTTCTGGATGACCTGGACCTTCTCTGTCGTGGCCCGGACCATCTCTGGTCCCACAAGTGCTGACTCCCCAGGGTCTGTCCAGCACAAAGGAGATCTACAAGGTCTGCCGTACAACGCCTCGTATGGTGCCATCCCGATGGTGGAGTGGTAGCTGTTGTTGTACGTGAACTCCACCAAGGGTAGGTGGTCCTCCCAGCTGTGACCAAAGTCGAGGACACATGCGTGGAGCATGTCCTCGAGCGTTTGAATGGTCCTCTCCGTCTGACCATCCGTCTGAGGGTGAAAGGCAGTGCTCAGACGTAGCTGTATCCCAAACGCCTCCTGCAACCCCTTCCAAATCCGGGAAGTAAAGCGAGCATCTCGATCGGAGACGATAGAAGATGGCACACCGTGAAGCCGTACAATCTCTTGAATGTAGAGATGCCCCAAGCTCTTCACTGAGCCCTGCTCTCTTATGGGTAAGAAGTGAGCCGACTTGGTGAGTCAGTCGACAATCACCCAGATGGAGTCGTGACCTCTGGAAGTGAGTGGAAGTCCAGTCAAGAAGTCCATAGATATCCCGTCCCACTTCTACTCTGGGACCTCCAAGGGTTGTACCAAGCCTGATGGTACCTGGTGCTCTGCCTTCACCTGCTGGCAGGTGAGGCATCGAGAAACAAACTCTACCACAGCCTTCTTTATGCCTGGCCACCAGTGCTGTCGTCTGAGGTCCTGGTACATCTTCGTCACTCCAGGATGTACCGCCAAAGGAGAAGTGTGAAACTCTCTCAGCACCTCCTCTCGTAAAGAGACTGGTACCAAGGTACATCCTCTGAAAAGGATGTCATGCTCTGCTCCAAAGGAGAAGCCATCAGGTGCCTGTCCTGAGGATAACTGTGCACGCCGCGTCTCACAGTCAGCGTCCCCACGCTGTGCCTCTCTGACCTGTTGTAGTAGTGGAGGGGTGACTATGAGAGACTGGAGGAAGGCTGCTCCATCTCTATCCACGAAGGATATCTGCAAAGCGGCTAGCTGCTCTGTCACCTCCTCAAGTAGCTGAATGCCCGTCCTCCTACTGAGAGCATCAGCTACCACGTTCCCCTTCCGAGGAGTATAGACTATCTCAAAGTCATAGTCCTGGAGGAACTCGATCCATCGCCGCTGTCTCAGGTTTAGGTCCTTCTGTGAGAAGATGTACTTGAGACTCTGGTGGTCAGAAAAGACTGTAAAGCGCTCGCCCATCAGATAGTGTCGCCATGTCTTCATAGCGAAGACCACTGCTGCTAACTCCAGGTCATGGGTAGCGTAGTACTTCTCATGAGGCCTCAACTGACGTGATCCATAGGCGATCAATGCCCTCTCCTGCATCAGGACACATCCAAGTCCGGTCCCTGATGCATCGCAGTAGACTACGTACCCTACTCCCTCCTCAGGCAACCTCAAGATATGTGCGCTGGTCAATCTCTGTCTCAGCTCCTGGAAGCTCTAATGACATCTGTCTGACCAAACAAAGGGTTTACCCTTCTTCGTCAAAGCTGAGAGTGGTGTCTCAAATCTGGAGAAGTCTGGCATGAATCTCCGATGGTATCCAGCTAGCCCCAAGAAACTCCGCACCTCTGTCACGCTCCTGGGTGGCTCCCAAGCTAGCACTGCCTCGATCTTCCCACGATCCACTGCAACTCCCGCCTCAGAGATGACGTGCCCCAAGAAGTGGACCTAACGTATCCAGAACCGACACTTCGAGAGTTTTCCATAAAGCTGGTGCTCTCGGAGTGTGTCTAGTACAACCCGCAAGTGATAGGCGTGCTCCTCCTCAGTCGTCGAGTATATAAAAATGTCGTCGATGAAGACCACGAAAAATCGATCGAGTTATGGATGGAAGATCCTGTTCATGAGGCCCATGAACACTGCTGGAGCATTGGTTACGCCGAAGGGCATAACCAAGAACTCATAGTGGCCATACCGACATCTGAAGGCCGTCTTCTGCACGTCCTCGTCTCGAACTCTGAGCTGATGATAGCCTGACCTGAGGTCTATCTTCGAGAACCACCGTGCTCCCTTGAGCTGATCGAAGAGGTCATCAATCCTCGATAGCGGATACTTGTTCCTCACTGTCACCTGGTTCAGGCGACGATAGTCGACACACAGTCGCAAGCTCTCGTCCACCTTCTTGGCGAACAATATCGGGGAAGTCCAGGGTGAAACACTGGGTCGGATGAAACCCTTGCCCTGCAAGTCCTTCAACTGTACCCGTAGCTCTCGAAGCTCAGCGGGGGCCATCCGATATGCTGGAGTGGATATCGGGGCTGTCCCGGGGTACAAATCAATATGGAAGTCTACCTATCTGCGAGGAGTTAGTCCTGGAACGTCGTCGGGAAAGACGTCCGTATACTGATCCACCACTGCAGGAAAACTAGGACTCCGCACGTCAACGGCTCCTAGGATGAGGCTAGCCAACTGATGAGTGATGGGCTGTCCTCTCCTCTGCGGAAGTCCATCCTGTGCTGCGAAGGCTCCCTTCTCGCCGGTGAAGGTGAACCTGCTCCCGTCGGTGCGTACACATCACACCTTGCGCCTAATACAGTCAATCTGTGCATGGACTGTAGATAACCAGTCCATGCCCAAGATGACGTCGTAAGGCCTCGACGCTGCTACAAGAAGATCCCAGCCGAAGCTCTCGCCTCCTAGAGTAAGCTCACACTGCCGGCACCAGTGCGTAATCGTCAAGTCTGCTCCCGTAGGAGTCTCTAGCCGTAAGGATCGAGCCAACGGCTTTGTCGGAATCTCCGAGCTCTGAACAAGGGCAGCGGCTATGAAAGAGTGACTCGCTCCTGTGTCTATAAGAACTGCATCAAGGGTGGAATAGACACAGATCGTACCTCGAATCATCTCAGGCGTGCCGTGGTCGTAGGCCTCTGCTACCTGGAGTTGTGCCTGTCTCTGCCCGCCAGCTCCCTGTGGTCGGGGCGGGCCTCCTAGTGGTGGTGGTGGTAGAGACTCAAAGCGTCGCCCACCACCTACTGCTCGGCCAGCTCCTCTACCTCATCCGCTTCCTCCCTGCGGACCGCCATGGTCGACCCTCTGCCTCTGCCTGGGTGGCCCCTCAAATGTCTGCTGCTCCTCGGCATGGTGGGTCGGGCAGTCACGAGCCATGTGACCCTGCCCGCCAAGTGTAGCACTGCCTGCCTCTCGAAAGACTGGCTCCACGCTGTGTGCCCCGCACTGCTGAGCCAATGTCCTGAGGCCGTCTGCGTGAGGGTCTCGTCTGCCTGGACCCCTGAGTCATCCGTCAACTGCCTGCTGCGGAAGACTCTGCTACGTGCCGCCCCGCGGTAGGTCTCGGCGCTGGAGAAGTCTCAGCAAGAAAGCTCTCGATCAAAAGGGCTCGCTCCAATACTCCTTCCTGGGTCGGGATGCTAAGGGAGATCAGCGATGCCCTGATCTCGTGTCTCAATCCCTGCTCAAAGGTCCAGGCCTGGAAGAACGGATCTCGTACCATGTCGGTCGAGTAGCGCGAGATATCAGTGAATCTGGCCGAGTACTGGGCGACCGTCAAGCTGCCCTTCCGCAGCTGAAGAAGCTCCTGGATGCGCACCGCACGGAGGGTGGCTGGAACAAACTCTGAACGGAAGAGGCCCTCAAAGTCTGTCCAGATGAGAGAGGCCTCATCATTCATCTGGAGCATCAAGCTCCACCATCGTCCTGCTGCTGCGTGCAGTAGGCTCACTGCGAGGATCACCATGAGGTCTTCTGGTGTCCTCACTAGTCGGAAAACTCGCACCACTGCCTCCAGCCAGTCCTCGGATGCCTGGGGGTCCGTCTCCCCATGGAACCTAGGCGGTCGCTGGCATTGAAACTCGTGCAGAGCACTGAGGCGACATGCATCGTCAGCAGCTGGTGCTGGAAGCATCGGGGGCTCGGCGGGTAGAGGTACTGCCGGTGCCTCTGCTGTCAGAGGGCCCTGTACTGAGGCCTCGTCGCTCGGTAGGCTGTCGTCACGCACCACTCTCGGAACCCTAGCTGGCTGCCGTCGTGGGGCCATCCTGAAAAGGAAACAGATGCGCCATGGTCAGAACAATATACCTGGTGAGATGATATGAAGTAATCACAAAGAAAACTTGAAACACACATGAAATCAATGTTTTCGTGCATTAAGTCGGAAATCAGAAGTCAGGGTCCTGGTGTACGGATACGTCGGCCGCCGCACCAAAACTGGACTCCCTGGACTGATAACCACACCCAATACGCTAAACACTATTGCTTCACATAGAAGAAAGATCAGAGTCTGCGGTAGAACCGACCACCTCTGATACCAATTTGTCACGAACCGTCCTCGGGGCCCGTGTCGTGACTACCCCAAGCCCGCCTTCCATAGGCCAGGGGCTGGCGACTAGCACCAAGGCGTAAAATCCCGGAAAAAGGGAAGACATTGCCTTTGGAAAGTAAACAAGCACTACAGAGTAAGCAAGTGGAAAAAAGTAAACACTAAGTAAAAGCTGGTACAACAGTAAGTGCGTAAAAGTAAAGGGGGCCGAAAATACAAGCCCAACTGTAAAGTACAACAGAAAGGGGAAAAACAGCAACTGAAAAGTAAATCCGCAACGTCGAGCCGTCCTCTGGAAGTCCCACCTGAAGGGTGGGTACAGAAAGCCTCCACTGCTCCTTGGGTCCAGCCTACCGCTCCGAGTACACCCCGCCCAGTGGTCCACCACCAGGTACCGTCCTGCTCCGCAAGCCTCCACCACGATCAGCGCTGTCCGTCGTCTGTAACCAACACAATGTAGTGCAGGCATAACCCGTGCAGGGGTGAGTATAAGCTACTCAGTGGGGACCCCGAGACCCTCGAAGGCCTCCCAAAATCCACAAAGGATAAACCACAAAGGAAAGATACAATCACGAAGTAACATCCGACACGGCTTCGGTATATGCCCATACATATACCTAAGTCATCAATTCTCGCTCGGCTCCAACTTCCGAGCTCAAGTACAACCCAGTCCACACAGGAAAGCAAAACGTGAAATCTACACAGGATAGCTCAACGCAATCCACAAAGGAAAGTAAAACGTAAATCCACACAGGATAGCTCGACACAATCCACAGAGGAAAGTAAAACATAAATCCACACAGGATAGCTCGACACAATCCACAAAGGAAAGTAAAACGTAAATCCACACAGGATAGCTCAACACAATCCACAAAGGAAAGTAAAACAGAGTTTCAGCTCACACAGGTATACTTCTTCGAATGACGACAGAGATGATCACTAATCCATCTAAGTCGTCGGACCCACGAAGGATCGATAGGTACTAACCCCCGCAATGACCCACAAAGGATCTGACCCACAAAGGATCGATAGGTAACTAACCCCCACAAAGACCCACACAGGATCGGGCCCACACAGGACCTGTAGGCGCTGGCCCACACAGGACCGCTGAGCGCTGACCCACACAGGATCGGACCCACACAGTATCGGGCCCACACAGGACCTGTAGCACTGACCCACAAAGGATCACTGAGTGCTGTAGTCGTCGCCGTCAAATCCACTGAGGATCTCTGCACAGTCGTCGTCGTCACAGTAGTAGTTGTAGCCAGCTCTAGGGTTCCCGTACACAGCAAGCTCGTTCGGGAGGGTCCGCTCCACGAGCCGAGAGGCTGATACACCAAATGACACATAGTCCAGAGTTGATGTATCCAAAAGTTCCGTATCATCAACAGGAACTCAACGTCGCAGACGGCGCGTCAATCGGACGTCCGGTCTGAGAGATATTGACTTTTTCGTCCCAGGGGCCCGGTTGGTTTTTAAGGAAAAACCAACCCGACCGTACTCCACCTGCATCCAAACCTTGGGCGGAGTATGAAAAAAGATCCGTCTCACTTAGAGGAATTCGACGAAGTCGACGGCACGTCAATCGGACGTCCGTAGCTCAAGATATGAGCGTTTCCGCTCCGAAGGCCCGGTTGGTTTCGTGTACGAACCAACCCGGCCGAACTCAAAGTATTACGAAACCTTGAGTGCGATATACAAAAACGACTGTATCGATCCAAGGATCGCATCGCCACTGACGGCGCGTCGTTCGGAGGCCCGTAGCTCAAGTTACGAGAAAAAGACCGAAAACGGTCCGAAGACGGAGGGTCTGGGCCCGGACCGACCCGGCCCAACCCCCCCTGGGTCGGCCCGAACCGGGTCCGGGTCGGACCCGGTTCAGCGCGACCCCGCCGGTCGGGCCGGCCCGGCTCGGCTTGGCCGAGCGGCCGAGCGTGGCAGCCGCGGGGCGCTGCCCCCACGGAACGGAAGTGTCGCGGCCCTCGAGGGGCCGTGCTGGAACTCAGCGGACGCGGCAAAGGCCGCATCCCGTGCGTGTAATCCGGACCCGCGCGGCCGCGGATTCAGCCGCGGCAGCCCTGTCCGGCGACGCACCGGGGCGCCACCGCCTCCAGCCGTCGGCGCCGCCGCGCCGACAACCCGCGCCGCCGGTGGCTTTCGCGGGCCACCGGAGTTGCTCCGGTGGTCCGTTTTCCTTCCCGTCTGCGCCGAAGCTCCTCCCGGGTCCCGTTCTTCACTGCGGAAACAACGGATCGTCCCTGCGGCATGTTTTGTCATCGGCCGCCAATCCTCTCATCAACGAAGAACTGCAGAGGGTTGTCGGGCCGTGTTCGTTTGGCCCGCACCCTCCGCATTAGGCGATAACAGTTGGGAGGATTAATCAACACATAGAAAACAGAACCAAAACAATTTTAATGAATTAAAATTGTTCTTATGAACTGGGTTCTTCCTTTTGAACGGAAACATCCATGGAGTATAAAACATTCAATAAAACCCCTACCTCGTCAAGTCATCGCACGCGGGTTCTTCGCGGATTTGATCGTCGCGGAAGGAGGGGTTTGTCGCGGAAGGAGGGGATCGTCGCGGTATCCGGCGTTGCGTCGAAGAAATATGAGGACCAAGAAACAATAGGTTTAATTATAAATAATTAAATTCATGTGTTTTTATAAACCACAAAGAAGTTTTAAAAGAAACCCGAAATCTCTTACCTGAAGCAGTTGGTGATCGGAGATCGGGGCGGGGAAGAACGTCTCGGATGAAGCGTCGTCAAACTCTGAGGGTGACGGCGTTCTTCGCGTTCTTCGTGAAGGAGGATGAAGGAACAAAACTTGTCAAAACCTCTCAACGAGCATTTTTTCAGAAGTCGTGCGTTGGTCTTATTTTATTATTACGCCAACGGATTTCAAACAGGTTAAGAAACGAATAAATTAATTCATAGAATTAATTCAACGAATAAAACCGCCCAATTAATTCAACGAATAAAACTGCCCAATTAATTGGTGCGTTAAGAAATTAAGAAAACGCATCAGTTGACTTCCATAATGACGGGTTTTCGCGGGTGCGTTACTTAGCGGAAAGAAATGGTGGGGCTCGTGCGGGCCCCACCTCACAAATATCCTATCAAGAGGGTAGGATATTTTTGGATAGCACCCTATCCGCAACAACTCAGCTTAAGTAGCTTTAAGTGGCTTCAACTGGCTTCCAAGTGGCTTAAGTGAAATAAAATAAAGTTTGTCGTACAATTTATTTTATTTCTTAACTTTAAGCCCAAAAATTAAAAACCACTCCCAAGAAAACGCAACTCCGAAAGAGGCATTTTTAAGCAATTACCGTTGTTGCGATTCCATCAGTGCCCTCAGAATTTGATTCCGAGCACCGGTTCAAAAGTTAGAAAAACCCGCTCATTCGTTCACTGAACGTACCTAAGCCAAACTTCAGAAAATGATTTCGGGCACACCGGGCCTCGGAATCAGGTGCTGTCAGAAACTGCGTTCTTGTAAAAATCCAAAGAAAATTAAGAAAAAAAAATTTCCTTGAATTTTTCAGGTCTTTACAATCCCCCTCTAGCACTCCAGGAATTTTTTCTACTTATATTATGTCTATATCACATGAGGACAACATCCAACAGCCATTTATACAACATAGGTCTTGGAACATCTAAGCTTGAAAACATGGGATTCATTTAAGATCATTTGGTCATATTCATTCTAATTTCCCCAGAATCATCCCAATTCAAACACAAGTGAAATTAAGCATGATATATATACCACACCTAGGTCTCTGCCCCACAATCAATATCATCTCACCTAGCATGTTTAATAAACTTAAGGTCCTTACATTGAATAATAGAGGGCCCAAAATGCTTGTGTCATAGTCGGTCTTCCTTGCTATATCACATGCTATGTTTGATCAACATTGTTGCCCTACCAAATCCACACAATACTCACTAGTGACTAACTCTAAACTCCATCTTATCTAATAACTAAATATTTGATACCACTCTGACATTACTTTCCCCCAATGGAACCCCACCTGGGATGTCAGTGAATATAAGAGTGACCCCTAAAGCTTTCCTCCTATAGGCCATGTGTTGGCGACTAATGTCGAGGGTATAAAAAACACATGGGGGAGACATTTCCATCATAATACCGGGTATATAAAATAACAACCAATTAACTCCATATAACATAAAATAAAACCCAAACTACAATGCATGTAATGTCATACAAAAATAAGATCTCCAAACTAGAATACCAAAATACGACTCATATGGAAGCGTCTTCGTGAACACCAATGGTCATCACGAGCTAGCATGGTCCAATAAAATCAAATATTAATATATAGGGGTGATCATACCAGTATACTTAGTAAGATCCTACCCAAAACCACCCATAAAAATATGGAAGATACATATTAATTTCTCAGTGAATAAACAACATATTCAACTAATCACCTATACCAGGCCAACTATCACCCGGGTTTACCAAGGATCGTGCACCCAATATCGCATCCAAGTATAATATGATAGTTTCAAAAACATATATCAATAAGGTACCCTGAAACCACTTTCCCATTGATTTAGTCACTCTCACAGCCTAATGACATATGTCTTGGTTCTCCCATCCCCTATATATAACCACATAACCTCATTATAACCACAACCACATAACCACAAAATACTGCAACCACATGTCCACAACCACATACCACATACCATGACCATATGGCATACCCCCACATCACAACCAGACATCACATCTTTATCACAGTAGGGTAACATGAACATTAATTACATCAACCTTGTGCCCTCCTTCTATGAACATCCCCCACCATGCACTCACATTATAATCACATCACATAAGCACAAAGAACTCTGACCATCAAAAACCATGCATCATAACCTCATTACATCACAACATTTTTATTTATAAAATAGAGAGAGAGGAAGTGGGGGTAGTTATTCATTTGTTCCCTCTACAACCTATATATTGGGGAAAACACACAGAACCCATGACCTCATATGGGTTCTGGTAAGGTTACCAGACTCAGGTGGTGTTGTGTAATAAATAGTATAAAATACAAAGGATATATAATAAATCACAAAATACCAACGTAAAGGTTAAAACTAAATCATTTCATTTATTACCGTGATCTACACCAACCACCTAAACTCGACCATATCACTCATAGAACAACTACCAAAAATATCACAACACACACTGGCCACTCTGATTCCACAAAGAAACCACACAACATCATCAACTTCTTATTTTATCACATCATTACCAATTTCTATTTTTACCATTATTTTCCACAATATATTCATTTAATTACATACTTTCAAACCATTAACAATTTATATCAACCATCCCATTTACCATATTCCATTAACCACCCACTATGATCATGTTCAACCCATTATTCATTCATAGTCCCATTCATTTATTATATTTAACCCATCCTTAACTTCATTATATCCCAAACCTATTTAAAGATTCACTAGTTCATCTATATTCTTTAATTCAGAATTCAACTATGTTTTCAGGACACTACGACACAAACACATCAGCCTCCCTTCAAAACCACCCCAACGATGCCATCATAGCCAAACCATCATCTCCTTTTCACATCAACCATCCATACCACTACCACAATGATAAAAACACATCATTACCCCTAAAACAACTATAAAAACCAACCAAGGGCACTCTGAACACAATAATAATGACTCATATAACAAAAAAAAAACAATAAAAATCACTATAGTAAACTATTTCAAATAATCCCTTTTATCTATACTTCCTTATTCATTCAACTAATCATGCATATACAAGATCAATAAAAATTTTAGATTTAAACACCACCATTTTAATTACCATATTTAAGTGTTTAACCAATTATAAATGGTGACGAGGCATATCAAAATCATCAAACAAAGGGTTCACAACAATAAATATCAAATCATTATAAATAATCATTCTAACAATAACATGGAAATTATAGAAATCCCATACAAAAACCTATTTCCTAATAATTTATTTAATTTGATTCATTATATTTATTATGTTAATTTTAATTTTCATCCAATTAAAACAAAATAATGATAATTCCACATTTACACATAAATAATAAAGGATAATTCTCAAATCTCATACCTCAAAATAGAAGCTTTAAAGAATGAAGCACTGAATAAAGAAGAAAACTATAATTAAGAACCACCAAACTCATGGGAATCCACTAAAAGGTATATTACCAATCATTACCCATTAATACCATGACAAAAAATAACAAAAAATGGACCAAAACTACTGACACAACCTCTCCAAGAGGAAGGGACAATGAGAGAAAAAGAGGAAGAAGGGAGATCAAAGGAAATTGATCTCTTGAATCTAATAGATAAAACTTACCAACAGATGATAAAAGATCACCAAAAATAAATTTTTGTTGATTAGTGTTTGGTAAAGGTTGAAGGATTTTTAAGTAATCTAAATGGGAACTTGAATTTATATTAAAACTAGAAAAAATAAAGGATCACAACATGATGGTGTGGTTATGCCGCAATGGTGGCCCAATTTGGAAATCATGACATAATCCCCTTGAATTTAAGAGAGTAAAACCACCTTAAATTCGATTGAATAAATTAATTTCATGATCAGACATGGTCCTCCATATCACAATTCTTGAACAACTGAAATTCACAACACAAACCTCGACCTTCTCACTCAAACTCGATAATCCCCAGGCACACTTTATGGCGTAGCTCCCTCCTCCATGGTGTAATGATTACCTAAATGGTAGAACCAAGGAATTTACCAATCAATACTCATGTTACATAACCCAATGGTTCATAACACAATAAAATTGACCAACAAAATAGAACAACATTGAAAATTAATATTCTAGGCTTCACGCCACAAAGCATAGGCTTAATCCACAGTCATAGCAGTCACAGTACTAGACACCAGATTACATCAAATACTTTTCTTCATGATCACCTACAACAATTTAGAAATTAAAGTAATGTATTGGGAATTTTCCCCTTAAAAAATTCCCGCATATATTCATTTTTAACATTAAACTAATGAAAATTCCAATAATAAGTGAAAACTATAGAGATAAATAATCGAATGAAGAATTTAATTTTTTTAATGGGTGAGAAAGCATCAAAGTAATAAACTCTACATATTCAGGAATAGATTTTTTGACAATGAAATTTTTAAAGAGATGGAGAGTATCATCAATATTTGGTGTTACTATGTAAATCCACTTGCATCCGGCTACTTGTTTTCCTAATGGAATATGTATTGAATCGCATGTATGGTTGTACTCAACTGGTTTTAATTACTCTTACATTCAGTTATGACATTAAAGATAATATTTAGACTCAATGATCATATGAATAAGTAACATATCTTTAAGAGTAGGAATGTTATTGTTGTTATAAATAAGTCTTTTTATAAATATGTGCATAATGGGAGAGGCTAGTTTGATTTATAATTTTTTGTAGCACAATGGGAAAGTCCAGTGAGTGTCACAGGAGAATCAAGAAAAGTAATAGAGGTGTCAAACTCAATTTATATATAGGTAATGAACAATTAGTGGTGTGAGTAGACATAGTCAAAGTGGGTATCATTGGATAAAGAAGGAGGTGGGTGTAGGGGTGGTTGTATAGTAAGAGATGAGCAATCATTCAAACCATTATCTTAAAAGGAGGAGGTGAAAGAGGTGAGGTATCAATTAAGGATACATTAGAAAGTATGACATAATTATCATGATTAGAATATAAAAAATTATATTCATATTGGGTGAAAGATTATCCTAAAAAACTATAAAGGTCATAAGTGACAAATTTTTATAAGTTATTTCATGTCATAGAAATAACAAAATCTCAAAACACAATGAGAAAACATATTCAAGGTCATGATGAAAAAAATACATGAAAGGAACTTCTTTATAAATTATAGAGGATGAAATATGATTAATGAGATGTGTGGATGTAAGGATAACATCACCCCATGATGCAAGGGGTACTTTCATGTGAAAGATAATTGTTTAATAAGTTTCCATGATTTGATGGTGTTTCCACTTAAAAACTCCATTATTCTAAGGTGTGTTGGGGTATAATTCCTAATTATAACACCATATTATCCTTATAGGAACATATATCCATTTAATATTATTTAATATTATATCCTTCAATGGGTGTTGTTGTTCCTTCCTGAAAACTCCATTTTTCTGAGGTGTTTTTGGGAACAATGTCTTAATATAACATCATTTTTGGTAAGGAGGGACTAAAAGGTAGAATACAAGTACCCCAAAACATTGTTTGATCTTATAAATTTAAGGTTTTTATAAAATTTAGCTTTAATTTTATGATAAAAATAAATATATATAATGAAAACCTCATAACATTAACCTAGGGGATAAACCCAACACATTTGATAAAAATTATCAATAAAAGAATAATAGTAGTTGTAACCCAAGTGACTCAAGACTACATAGGTACCCCATACATTTTAATGTACTAAGTCAAAAGAAGATGGAATACGATGGCAATTTTTGAATATAGGATGTTTGAAAATGCTTAGAGAATTGACAAAGATCATGATGAAATGAGAGACATGAACTTAGGTTTAGAAAAATTTACTAGAGAACTTGGATGATTGGATTATCATGGAAAAAAATAGTTGTAATGTTGTGGTGGAAACAAAGAGATAGACAATTGAGGGAGTTATGTAAAACATGTAGAGACAATTTGAATGGATGGGTCTACCCCAATACTCTCTTAATTGTTTGCCTATCCATTTTTCTAACACTATTTAAAGATAACATTAGTATATGAGAATTATTAAATATAGTGAAAATCATGTACATGATTACTAATAGAAAGAAGTTTGAAGAGGTTTAAAGGAACATGGACCACCATTTTCAACTCAATGTTGAGGTTTATAGAAAAAGCATCAATCCCCAAAATTGGTATGGTGGATCTATAAATATTTTAAATAGAAAAAACCCAATATTAGAACAAAAGGTGCCATGTATGCCAACATTAACCTGGTAATATGATTTTAGGATCTTGATTCTAACATCCAGGTGGCCGGATTCCAAGAAACTCATACTATGGAGACCCTTTTTTGGGCCAAGGATGTTTAATAATGATTGATTGCTGAATTGTACAATGATAATGTATAATATTTGACTCAACTAGAGAAAGTTTGAGAGTGTGGATAGAGTTCCGTGGTGGGTTCAAGGACTTTCCATGAGAAACTTGAGCCGATTTTGGATGCATTGATGGGTGACTGTGAAACAACCAACACTGATCAATGATGTGTCTCGACCTATTGCAGTGTTGAAAAAAGGGGTAGTTCTGACCACTATCATATCTATGTTCATGATCATTGATGGAGCATCAATCATCACTTACCATTATTGCATCATGATCTATAGTATCATGAGGTGAGAATAGTTAGAGATTATCCTTATTGACACAGTGATATATAAGGGGATTCTCAAGTGTGGATTGGCTCAACAATAACTTATCATAGTGGTAGTATACTCAGGATCAAATCCATAGAGAATTTTTAATAAAATTAAGTGATCTTAATAGGCAACTACCTCAAGTGGAGTCTGTGAGATCAACCAAAACTCAAAGTGTTCATCTCAGATAGCTTCTATTTAGTAAAATATGTTAAGAAAGAACATCTATACTGGTGAAGGACAAAGAGTAGTTATAGTACATCTGAGACTCAAAGAGTAGTTATAGGACAAAGAGCAGTTAAGTAATGTTCTTGATCCAATTTTTATTGAATTAATAATAAAAAAAATCTATTAACCATCTTCTAAGCCCAGTATCTAGTATCCATAGTTGACAATGGAGGGTCAAATCCATTCCAATAAGATAAATGAGTATTGTCTCCCTACATATAAAAAAATGGTGTTGTAAAGTTCATACACAAGTTGTGTGGATGTATTAATGAGCTGTAAAATGATGGATAAAGTAGTGGTCTAAAAGTATGTTATGATAAATATGATTACCATTAGTGATCATCAGAAATCAACAAACAAGAACCACCAAACTGGTTGATAAGAACATCCAGACCAAGATCCCGAATTGTGTCTTAGTAGAAATGGTTGGGCATAATAAATTCATGAAAGTAAAACATATATAGAAACATTGGTATTACTATTTGAGTTAATGTGTTGGTGTCTGGGTTGTCATGTCAGGATAGACACTTTTAGAAAGGTCCATGACTGGACATGGGTGTGTTGTTTGGGTATTTAACTTGGGTAGATTATTTTCCCTTGATATGTTGACCTAGAGAGGCTTCACATGGGTGTGGTGAGGTAGTTGCAGGGGGCCATGATTGAGTCGGGTTATGGAAGCTAGAAAAGTGGGGTGGTAAGGAGGTCGGATGAGGGTGGGGGTCATGAATTGTAGTATTGGGATGCATCGATTAGAATGAGAGCAATGAATGGTGAAGTGACCCAGGAAAGAAAATTTATAAACATTGATAGGTGGGGGTGGGGGTCTTAAATTTCAGTGTTGGGGGCATTGGTTGGAGGGGGTCAGTGACTAGTGGATTGTTCTAGGAAAGAACAATGAGAAGCACCGAGAGGTGGGGTGAATTAGTGCAGCCAAAAATATAACTTTCCCCCCAAAATCATTCATTTTATCATGATGGTTAAAGCTAAGATCCAAAAATTAAACCAAACAGTGATGGTGAGATACAAAGATTAAGATATATTACACACGAACCAAGGGCTTTTACATGGTTCATACACTCTATTTTTCAATTAACTAATCCTTAGTGTCTGACATATATGATCCCACTATTCACATTCTTATCTTATTATCAACAAGAACGAGGAATAAGAGCAGGAATATGTTCCTAAAATCCATGTAAAAGAGTAATAAAAAATCATTGAAAGGTCAATCAATCTTTTTCTTTCCTTCTCAAGTGCCTTCAGATATTGGATCAAGTGCACACCTTTGTTTTTATATTCAATACAATAAAAATCCTATTTTTAATTCTATATGTAATTTATGGACAACTATCTCAATATTTCTTTATACTTTATTATGTAAAACACATCATTTATTTATAGAAAAACTACAACACATCATGGTCTAGATGATGTCAATTTGATCTTAAATCTAGGGTTAGATATCTTTCTTATCTCAATGTTTTCCACTGGCCATTTTCTCCATTGAAAATATCTCTAACTACCACCATGGAATAGTTCATTTTCCATTTCATAGTTTTCTTCCACTTAAATTTAAAATTTTTGTGCTATGGTTGGTTTCCTTCTGAGCATGGATTTCAGGGATTTTTTCCTTCTGCCATGGCATGCACCACTCCCATTTCCACCATTGATCCCTATGGTCAAACTTAATATTATTACCTTGATTTCACAAAATCATAGTCAATTTCAACCTAGAAATTTCATCCTTAATCCAAGAATATTGTAAATACAAAATTTTTATTTTGATCCCCCATGGTTTATCACTAAGATTGTGATACACCATGACCATCAAAACAATCATTTCACCAATCATTTGTAAGTGAAAAGTGGTGTCTATAAAAAAACAGGATGTTTAATGAGGTGTTTCATTGATGATTTTTTCATTCAACTCTCATTTCTCATGTTGATAATTAATTATGAGTTATTAGAGTGAATATTAAATGAATCATTGATTACACTATCTGAATTATGTTGGTGATAACTAGAGGATGGTGTTTGAAGAGGTGTTTTAAAGTGAAAATGTTGTCAACATACCCAAAGGGGAAGATTGATATAAAAATTATCACATTTATTTTTGGATTTTGTTTTTTGACAAAATTAGTATAATATTTTCCAAAAGAACTCGTAAAATCATTAACAATTGATGTTATGGGGTTCCAGGAAGTTTGGAGGAAGTTAAAGAATTATTATCTCGGAAGATGTAAATCAAACTATAATGCACTGAGGATCATATTGTGATAATTTGGTGCAAGGATTTTTGGATCTATTTGGACGCTTTCACCACGAAGGAAAGTTATTATGCCATTATTGGTGTTAAAATAGTTAGAGAAGTTTTAATTATGAGAGAAGTGTCATGTTGTGGTGAAATATGTTGCATTTTGAAAGGAAGAATTTTCACCATTAGGAGGACCATGTGAGAAATTTGGTTTACGATGTTTTCTAAGGTTAGGGTGTTACACTACAACTGGTTATTCCACATCAAAATCTTGTTTCAGTATGGAGATAAAGAAGGTAATATCACACTTCAACAAATGTCAGTGAAATTTTAGTGTTTCTCTGGAAGGGGTAATTGCACCATGCGAAGTTGGGTTACATTGTGACATTCTATTAGGAGGTATTTTTAGAAGATTCATCATGATATGAGAAGTGAATTATAAATTAGAAGATTCTATGATTTTCATATATTTAAGATATTGTGTCGTGAGGATCATTTCTATGTCGTGATTTTTTCGAGCAAACAAAATTTTCACATTTTGAATTTCATATATTTTAAGAAATATATTATGATTTAAAGGGGGATTATTTTATTCATATTTAAATATCATAGATGAATAAATTTTTCCAACATGCTTAAATAAAACTGAAGACTCCAATCAATAGGGAAATGTAGAATTTCTCAAGTATTTAAGAAGATATATTCTCACAAAACATAGAAAAAGAAAGACAATTTCATAGGAGAAGGGAAGAGATTCTAGAATTGAGAGTGGTGGAAAGAAAGAGAGATCAAAGAGATTTCAGGTTATCATTCATGGATGTTTATGGATGTCACGACCCGTCCCCCAGGGCCTGTGCCGTGACTACCCAAAGCCCTCCTTCCATAGGCTAGGGGCTGGAGACTAGCACCGAAAGGAGTAATCCCTAAAACTGGGAAGGCATTGCCTTTATAACCTGCAAACACATGAAACCCAACACACAACAAGATATGAACACAAGTAAACTGAATAGTAAACAAAGTGAGTACAGTAAGTAAAAGGGGATAGAATACAAGCCCAACTAGAAATTACAAGGAAAACTAGAAAGTACAAGGGGAATGATAGGTGAAAAGCAGCTCCTGGATCATCCACCTCGATTCCTACCTAAAGGGTAGGTGCATATCACCTCCTCAACACTCCACATCCACCCATATCCTCTACAAACTAATACGCCGTATGGTCCACCTCCAAGCATCATCCAGTCCTAGTACCCTCGTCCTCAGTCAGTGATGTCTATCGTCTGCATCCAACACAACAAGGTGTGAGCATAAACCGTGCATGGGTGAGTATAAAAATACTCAGTAGGGACCCCAAGACCCTCAAGGTCTCACAAAATACACCAAGGATAAACCAAAAAGTATGAAATCAATAGATAACCTTACTTAGGTATATGCCCATACATATACCTGAGTTTTCAAGTAATCCATCTCAATCATGAGGAAAACACAGAGGTACTGACTCAGCTCACACCAGGTATATCTTTAGGTACACTAGTAGAGATGATTAGTTATAAATACTGAATCATCTTATTCCGTTAAGAGGCTCTGCTGCTGACCTACACAGAATCGCTAGGAGCTGACCCACACAGGATCACTTGGAGCTGACCCACACAGGATCGTGAGGAGCTGACCCACATAGGATCGCCGGGAGCTGGCCCACACAGGATCGCCAGGAGCTGACCCACACAGGATCACTAGGAGCTGACTCGCACATGATTGCTAGGAGCTGACCCGCACAAGATCGCTAGGAGATGACCCGCACAGGATCCCTAGGAGCTGACCCACATAGGATCGCTAGAAGCTGACCCTCACATGATCGCTTGGAGCTGACCCCCACAAGATCTCTAGGATTTGACCCACACATGATCGCTAGGAGATGACCCACACATGATGGATAAGAGTTGACCCGCACAGGATCGCTAGGATCTGACCCACACAGGATCACTAGGAGCACTCTTCTTGTCATGGCCAGCTATTTGGGTTTCCGAACTAGGCTTGCTCGTCTCCGGGAGAGTCTGTTCCCCAAGCCACAGGTCGATTATCCAACTACCACGATGTCCCATGAAGAAGTATCTCAAAGGTTCGCCACATCATAGGGGTCTCAACGCAACAGATGGTGCGTCAATCGGACGCCCGGTCTGTGAGTTATTAGTCTTTTAGTCTCAGGGGGGGGGTTGGATTTGTGCTCGATCCAACCTGACCATACCCCATCATAATCCAAAACTCCAGTGGGGTATACTCAAAGGGACCATCTCACTCTGAGGTTTCCAGTGCTGCTGAAGATTCGTCAAATAGACGACCAGTGCCAAACTTATGGCCAAAAGAGTGTAAATGGGTCGTAGTGGGTCCGAGTCCGGTCCGGCCCGGTCGGGCCAACCCGGCTTGGGCTGACCCGACATGGGCCGACCCGGTTTGGGTTGACTCGGCCCAACTCGCTGGGTCCATCCCGGCCCACTGGGCGGCACGACCCATTGGGTTCGGCCTAGCCCGCTGGGTCCGACCCAGCCCGTGCTGGGCAGTTCGGCCCTCTGGACGGTCCAGCAGGCAGCGAGGGGCCGCGGGGGGGGGGGGGGCATGAGGGTGGCTTGGTCATAGGGCGGCTCGGCCATGGAGGGTGCTACGAGGGAGCCTCGGCCCGGGGGTTCCGTGAGGGCGGTTCGGCCGTGGGGTGCCACGAGGTCGGCTCAGCTAAGGGGTGGATCGGCTAGGCGGCGGGCAGTGCGGTGGGGCCGCCAAAGGCGGTGATGGCTTGGGTGGATAGGCCACGAGTGGTGGCTCAGCTGCAGATGGCGGCGGCAGCTTGGGCGGCGGCTCGGCCATGGACGGCGGCGGCTCGGGCGGTGAGTTCGTGGGCGGCGGGGTGTCGTGCCTTCGTTGGCAGCTGGTTTAGCCAGCCTCTCTCTTCGTTCGTCGTCGTGGTGTAAGCCACTTTCTTCCAACGCGAAGAAAACAATAAGGAAGAACAGAAGAGGGGTCGGGCCATGCTTGTTTGGCCCGCACCCTCTGAGTTAGAGCGGTAGAAAGCATCTTAACAAAATTAGAAGTCAAGAATGACTAACTCTTCAATTTAATACGAATCGTGTATCAAATCATTTTGGTTGATCCATGTTTTCCATTATTTCCAAGAACGATGAAATTAAATGAGAGAATTCAAGGACTTAATAATAACCCCCTACCTAGGATTTTTCGTTGACGTTGGAGTGAGAAGGAAGTGCGGACATAGATTCGTCGATGAGGACGTCCCACGTTGGAGGAATTTGAAGATATCAACATCCGTCGTGCCCGCCACACGCCTACGATCCCGGGCTCATTCGTTGGTTCTTCGTAGTCAAAGGCGTTCTTCATCGGCGAGAGCGTTCTTTGTTGGAGGATGGGATTCTCCAGGATTCTCCAAAGAGTTCTCTACTTCTCCTTTTCCCACCAAAAGAAAGAGGTGCCAATATAATTTAACTTAAGAAGAAATTTTGTTGGCACAGACACACACACATGTAGGTAAAATTAAAGTATGGTGTTGGCACAATTAATGTGGAGGAAGCTCAAGAGGCTCCTCCACATTAAAGAGTGAGTTTAGAGGTTTCTCCCTCATTAAGAGGGGAGTTCAAGAGGTTTAAGCCTTGGGTGGTCTCCACCACCATAACCTCTCATGGAAGGTTAGGATCGGTGGTCCCCACCACCATAACCTCTCATGGGAGGTTAATTTAGGTGGTCCCAACCTGTTAAACTTCCACATGGGAGTTTTAAAACAAAACAAAATAAAATGTTACACACTTTATTTTATTTTATTCTTTTCACGAAAAACTCAAAAAATTAACTTTCACCCTCGACCAACTGCCGTCGAGGTGAAAGTATTTTAAAGCGAATACCGGCGCTGCGAGTTCAACGGTGCCCTTAGATTTTAATTCTGAGCACCGGTTTAAATGTTAGAAAAACCTGCCCTCATGTTTACTGAACTTACCCAAAAAAAGTCCAGAAATTCATTCTAGGCACTCCGGGCCTCAGAATCATGGGTCGTCAATTTTCGCGGACTCGTAACATTCCCATTTAATTAAAAAAAATTAAATAGAAATTCCATGTCTTTACATTCTCCCCACCTCTGGGATTTGCGTCCCCATAAGACACAACTCAAAAATAGGAAAAAAATTGGGGGTACTAACCACATATATGAGCCTCCCGCTCCCATGTTCTCTCCTGAAGGTTCTCATGCTGCCAACATACACGCACTAGAGGTATCAACCGCCCATGAAGGACCTGCTCTTTTCGATCCTCAATATCTACTGGAACCTCTGTAAAAGTCGCCCCATCATTGAAGTCCATCTCAACATGGTCAATGATGTGAGAAGGGTCGTGCACGTATCTCCTCAGTTGGGATACGTGGAAGCCGTCATGCACCCGGTGCAACTGAGGTGGAATAGATAAGAGGTAAGCCACCTCTCCAACTTTTATGAGGACCTAAAAAGGTTCGATGAACCTCGGAGATAACTTTCCGCCTAAGCCAAATCCCTGCAAACCTCGTCGAGGCAAGACCCGTAGAAAGATGTGGTCACCATACTTGAACTTTAGGGGTCTCCGTCTCCTGTCGGTATAAGACTTGTGCCTACTCTGTGCAGTCTTCATCCACTCCTGGATGATCTGCACCTTCTCTGTGGTATCCTGTACCATCTCTGGTCCCACTAGTGTTGACTCCCCTAGGTTATTCTAGCACAAGGGTGATATGCAATGTTGCCCGTAAAACACCTCAAAAGGTGCCATCCCAATGGTGGAGTGATAGCTGTTGTTGTACGCAAACTCCACCAACGACAAGTGATCCTCCCAGCTATGAACAGAGTCGAGGACACAAGCACATAACATGTCCTCGAGGGTCTGAATGGTCCGTTCAGTCTAACCATCCATTTGAGGATTGAAGGTGGTGATCAAATGAAGCTGTGTCCCGAAAGAATCATGTAACCCCTTCCATAGCTGGGAAGTAAAATGTGCATCATGATTGGATACAATCCTCAAGGGTACTCCATGTAGCCTCACAATCTCTTACACATAGAAGTGTCCCAAGCTCTCTACCGAACCCTGCTTTCTGATTGGTAAGAAGTGGTCCGACTTGGTGAGTCGGTCGACAATCACCCAAATCGAGTCATGTCCCCTAGATGTAAGTGGAAGTCCTATCAAAAAGTCCATATATATCCCATCCCACTTCTACTCTGGGACCTCTAAAGGTTGAACCAAGCCTGCTGGGACCTGATGCTCCGCCTTCACTTGCTGACAAGTGAGGCACCAAGAAACAAACTCTACTACTGCTTTCTTCATTCTCGGCCACCAATGCTGTCATCAGAGATCCTGGTACATCTTCACCACTCCTAGATGTGCCGCTAGAGGGGATGTGTGGAACTCCCTCAACACTCCCTCCTAATGAGACACTGGTACCATGGTACGCCCTTTTAAGAGGATGAAAAGCTCCCCACCTTCAGAAAATCCATCAGGTGCCTATCCTGTGGATATCTGAGCACATCGTGTCTCACAGTCAATGTCCCCTTGCCGTGCCTCTATGACTTGCTGAAGAAGTGGGGGAGTGACAGTAAGAGACTGAAGAAAAGGTTCTCCATCTCTATCCACAAAGGATATCTGCAAAGCGGCTAGCTACTCCGTCGCCTTGCCTAGCAGCTGTATACCAGTCCTCCAGGTGAGTGCATCTTCTAAAAACTTCCCATTACCAAGAGTATAGACTATCTCAAAGTCATAGTCCTGGAGGAACTCAATCCAAAATCATTGTCTCAAGTTCAAGTTCTTCTGAGATAAGATATACCTGAGACTCTTGTGATCCGAGTAGACTGTAAAACGTTCACCCATCAGATAGTGCCGCCGCATCTTCAAGGAGAAGACCACTACTGCTAACTCCAGGTCATGGGTAGTGTAGTTATGATCATTTTGTCTCAGCTATCGAGAACCATAGGAGATCACTGCTCACTCCTGTATCAGGACACATCCGAGTTTGGTCCCTGATGCGTCGCAGTAAACTACATACCCTCCGCCCTCCTCTGGAAGCCTCAAGATGGGGGCACTAGTCAGCCTCTACCTCAGCTCCTAAAAAATCTGCTGGAATCTATCTGACCACATGAAATGTTGCCCCTTATTCTTCAATGCTAAAAGTGGTGTTGCAACTCTGTAGAAATCTGGCACAAACCTTCGGTAGTATCCAGCAAAACCCAGGAAACTCCATACCCCTGACACACTCCTGGGTGGCTCCCAAGCAAGAACCGCCTCAATCTTTGCAAGATCCACTGCAACTCCAGCCTCCAATATGACATGTCCCAGAATGTGAACCTCTCGGATCCAAAACTAGAACTTCAAGAGCTTACCATAAAGCTGGTGCTCTCGGAGTGTGTCTAGTACTACCTAAAAATGATAGGCATGCTTCTTCTCAGTAGCAGAGTATATCAAAATGTCATCGATGAAGACTACTACAAAGAAATCAAGGTATGGATGAAAGATCCTGTTCATGAGTCCCATGAACACTGATGGATCATTGGTTACACTGAATGACATAACCAAGAACTCGTAATGGTCGTACCGACATCTGAAAGTCGTCTTCTGCACATCCTCGTCTCGTACTCTGAGCTGGTGATAACCTGATCTGAGGTCTATCTTCGAGAACCACCATGCTCCCTTCAATTGATCAAAGAGATCATCAATCCTCGGAAGTGGGTACTTGTTCTTCACGGTCACCTATTTCAGGCACCGATTTTCAATACAAAGCCTCAAGCTCCCATCGGCCTTCTTGGAGAACAAAATCGGGGCTGCCCAAGGTGAAACACTGGGCTGGATAAATCCCTTCCCCTGCAAGTCCTCTAGCTATACCCACAACTCACAAAGCTTCATGGGAGCCATCTGATAAGCTGGTGTAGATATTGGTGTCATCGCAGGGTACAATTCAATGTAAAAGCCCACCTCTCTTTGAGAAGGTAGACCCAATACATCATCAGGGAAGACATCCACATATTGGTCCACCACTACAGGATAATTCGGACTCTCCACATCAACTGCTCCGAGGGTAAGGCTAGCCAACTAATGAGTGATCGACTGCACCCTCCTCTGGGTAAGTCCATCATGCACTGCAAAGGATCTCTTCTTTCCGGTGAAGGTAAACCTGGTCCCATCCATGAGGACACATCGCACTTTGCGCCTAATACAGTCAATCTGAGAATGGACTGTAGATAACCATTCCATACCCAAGATGATGTCATAAGGCCTCAATGCCGCTACTAGGAGATCCCAGCATAAGATCTCATCTCCTAGAGTAAGCTCACACTACCTACACCAGTGCGTAATCATCAAATCCGCTCCCGTAGGAGTCTCTAGCCATAAGGATCGAGCCAATAGATCCGTCAGAATCTTCGAGCTCTAAATGAGGGCAGTGGAAATAAAAGAATGACAGACAACTGTGTTTATAATTACTAAAGCTAATGTGGAATAGACACAGATCGTACCTCGTATCATCTCCAGAGCGCCATGATCGTAGACCTCAATTGCCTGGATCTTAGATCTCCCATGTCCACCTGCTCCCTGTGGTTAGGGTGGACCTCTTAGTGGTGGTGGTGGTAACATCTCAATTCGTCGCCCACTGCCAGCTGCATGACTAGCTCCTCTGCCACGTCCACCTGCTCCCTACGGACCTCCTCAGTCGAATATATGTCTCTGCCTGGGCAGTCCTTAGACCATCTACTAATCATCCATACGATGGTTCAGATAGTCACGAGCCATGTGACCCTGCCCGCCGTATGTGTAACACTGCTCGCTCCTGCTATGACTAGCTCCACCTCGGGTGCCTTGCACAACCGATCCTAAATCATGTGGTCATCCACATGTAGGTCTAGTACTCTTAGACCTTTGCGACATCCGTCTGCTACCACCTGCAGAATACTCCACTACATGACGACTGGTAGTGGGTCTCGCTGCTGTTTACTGCTCAGTAAGGAAACTCCCCACTAAGAGGGCTCTCTCTAACACCACCACCTACGTCGGGCTACTGAGTGAGATCATCGAATCCCTGATCTCCTGCCTGAGTCCCTGATCGAAGGTTCAGGCCTTGAATAATAGGTCTCACACCATATCTGTAGAGTAGCATGAGAGGTTAGTGAACCTTGTTGAGTACTTAGCTACAGTCTTGCTGCCCTGCTATAGACGAAGAAGCTCTTGTATGTGCATTGCGTGAAGAGTCACTAGGACAAACTCTACCCGAAACAGGCTCTTGAAGTTTTCCCAGAGAAGTGTCACCTCGTCATGAACCTAGAGCATCAAACTCCACCATCTTCCTGCTCCTTCCTGTAGAAGGATGGAGGCAATGATCACCATGATATTGGCTGGTGTCCCTAACAGTCAGAAGACTCTCACTACAGACTCCAACCAATCCTCAGCTGCCTGTGGGTCTGTCTCTCCCCTGAACCTGGGTGGCCTTTGGAGCTGGAACTAATGCAACATGCTCAAGCGCCGTGCACTGTTTGCTACTGGGGCTGGTGGCATCGGTGGCCCAACAAGGAATGATACCGCTGGTGCCTCCGCTGGTGACTCTACTGGAAAAGGGCCCTACACCGAGGCCTCGTCGCTCGGTGGGCTATCAGTGTGTACAACTCTCAGAACCCTAGCTATCTGTCTGTTTGGAGGCATCCTGAAAATAAATAGGTGCACCATAGTTAATAAGTTATACCTGGTGAGATGACTCAAAAGATCACAAAGAAAACTCTTCAAAACACACACGCAATCAGAGATTTCATGCACTGAGTCGGAAATCAGAAGTCAGGGTCCTGTTGTATGGATACTTCAGCCACCACACCAACACTAGATTCCCCAAACTGATAACCACACTCACTACAATTAACACCATTCTCATTAAAAAGAAGGATCAGAGTCCTATGTTCTGCGGTAGAACCGACCCCTCTGATACCAATTTGTTAGGAACCGTCCCCCGGGGCCCATGTCGTGACTACCCCAAGCCGGCCTTCCATAGGCCAGGGGCTGGCGACTAGAAAAGAAAGGTGTAATCACTAAAACTAGGAAGACATTACCTTTATAACCTGTAAACACACACAACCAAGAACAAAACAAGATATGAACACAAGTAAACAGAATAGTAAACAGAGTGAGTAGAGTAAGTAAAAGGTTCCAGAATACAAGACCAACAAGAAAGTACAAGGAAAATTGGAAAGTAAAAGAGGGATGATAGGTGAAAAGAAGCTCTAGGATCGTCCACCTTGATCCCAACCAGAAGTGTAGGTACAGAGCGCCTCCTCAGCACTCCATGTCCACCCATCTCCTCTATGAACTGACATGTCGTATGATCCACCTCCAAGCATCGTCCAGTCCCGGTACCCTCATCCCCAGTCAGCGTTGTCCTTTGTCTTCATCCAATACAACAAGGTGCGGGCATAACTCGGGCAGGGGTGAGTATAATGATACTTAGTAGGGACCCTGATACCCTCAAGGTCACACAAAATCCACCAAGTATAAACCACAAAGTATGAAATCAACAAATAACCTTACTTATGTATATACCCATACATATACCCGAGTTTTCAACAATCCATCTCAATCATGAGGAAAACACAGAGGAAATGACTCAACTCACACTAGGTATATCTTTAGGTATGTTAGTAAAGATGATTAGTTATAAATACCGAATCAACTTATTCCGTTAAGAGGATCTGCTGCTGAACTGCACAAAATCGGTATGAGCTAACCCATATAAGATCGCTTGGATATGACCCACATAGGATCGCAAGGAGATGACCCACACAGGATCGCTAGGATCTGACCCACATAGGATCGCTAGGAGCTGACCCACAGAGGATTTCTAGGAGCTGACCCACACAGGATCTCTAGGAGCTGACCGACACAGGATCGCCAGGAGGTGACACGCACAGGATCGCTAGGAGCTGATCAACACAGGATCTCTAGGAGTTGACCCCCAAAGGATATCTAGGATCTAACCCGCATAGGATCTCTAGGAGTTGACCCACACAGGATCGCTAGGAGCTGACCCTCGCAGGATCGCTTGGAGCTGACCCACACAGGATCGCTAGGAGCTGACCCGCACAGGATCTCTAGGAGCTGACCCTCATAGAATCGCTTGGAGCTGACCCACACAGGATCGCTAGGAGCTTACCCACACACGATCATTAGGAGCTTACCTGCCTAGGATCTCTTGGAGCTGAACCCCACAGGATCACTAGGAGCACTCTTCTCGTCAAAGCTAGTTACTGGGTTTCCGAACTATGCAAGCTCGTCTCAGAGAGAGTCTATTCCCCAAGCCACTGGTTTATTCTCCAACTACTATGATGTACCATGAAGAAGTATCTCAAAGGTTCTCTAGGTCATAGGTGTCTCAACACAACAGACGGTGCATTAATCGGATGCCTGGTCTGTGAGTTATTATCCTTTTAGTCCCGGGGGCCCGGTTGGATTCATGCTTGATCCAACCTGACCATACCCCATCATAATCCAAAACACTATTGGGGTATACTCAAAGGGACCGTCTCGTTCTGAGGTTTCTAGCACCGCTGACGGTTCGTCAAACGGATTTCCACTGCCAAAGTTATGGCCAAAAGAGCGTAAATGTGTCGTAGTGGGTCCGGGTCCAGTCTGACCCGGCCTGGGGCGACCCAGTCTGGGTAGACCCGGCCCGACCCACTGGGTCCAGCCCGGCCCGCTGGGGGCCCCAGCACAGTGGGTTCGGCCTGGCCCACTGGGTCCGGCCCGGCTCGCACTGGGGGTAGCCCACCCCGCTGGATGGTCCGACAGGCCACAAGGGGCTGCGGAGGGCCGTAGGGGGGGTGCCGTGAGGGTGACTCGGTCGCGGGGCAGCTCGGCCGCGGAGGGTGCCGTGAGGGCGGCTAGGCTCGGGGGTGCCGCGAAGGCGGCTCGGCCAAGGAGTGCCGCGAGGGCAGCTCAGCCGCGGGCGGCGCGACAGCACTGCGGACGGTGGCAGTGGCGTGGGGGGCCAGGCTGCAGGCGTCAGCTCGACTGCAGACGGCGGCGGCGGCTCGGGCGGCGGCTCAGCCATGGAAAGCAGTGGTGGCTCGGGCGGCAAGGCCGCGGGCGGTGGCGGCGGCTCCGATGATGGCGGCTTGGACTGCAGCGGCGACTCAGGTGATGACTCAGCTGGGGACGACAGCGACTTGGGCGGTGAGGCCGCAGGCAACGGCGACGACTTGAGTGGCGAGGCCGCGGGCTGCAGCGGCGACACGGACAGTGGGTGTGTCGTGCCTTCACCAGCAGCCGGTTTAGCCAACCTCTCTATTCGTTCTTCATCGTGGTGTAAGCCACTTTCTTCCATCATTAAGAACACAATAAGAAAGAACAACGGAGGGGTTGGGGCATGTTTGTTTGGCCCACACCCTCCGCGTTAGAGTGGTAGCAAGTGGCTCAACAAAATTAGGATTTAAGAATGACAAACTCTTCAATTTAATATGAATCGTGGATCAAATTGTTTTAGATGATTCACGTTCACCATGCTTTCCAAGAATAAAGAAATTAAATGATATAATTCAAGGACTTAATAATAACCTCGACCTTGGATTGTTCGTTGACGTTGGCATGGGAAGGAAGTATGGATATAGATTCATCGTAGATAAAGATGTCCCACGTTGGAGGAAGATGAAGATATAGGCATCCTTCACGCCCGCCACATGCCTCTGATCCTGAGCTCATTCGTTGGTTCTTCGTAGTTGAAGGCGTTCTTCGTCATCGAGAGCGTTATTCGTTGGAGGATGGGATTCTCCACGATTCTCCAAAGAGTTCTCTCCTTCTCCTTTTCCCACTAAAAGAAAGCGGTGCCAATATAATTTAACTTAAGAAGAAATTATGTTGGCACACACACACACACATGTTGGCAAAATTAAAGTATGGTGTTGGCAAAATTAATGTGGAGGAATCTCAAGAGGCTCCTTTACATTAAAGAGGGAGTTATGAGGTTTCTCCCTCATTAAGAGGGGAGTTCAAGTGGTTTAAGCCTTGGGTGGTCCCCACCACCATAACCTCTCATGGGAGGTTAGTCTTGGGTGGTTCCCACCACCATAACCTCTAATGGGAGGTTAATTCTGGTGGTCCCCACCTGTGAAACATCCACAGGGGAGTTTCAGAACAAAATGAAATAAAATGTTACACACTTTATTTTATTTTATTCTTTTCATGAAAAACCCAAAAAATTAATTTTCACCCTCGACCAACTTTCGTCAAGGTGAAAGTATTTTTAAGAGAATACCAGCACTGAGAGTCCGGTCCCTGATGGCAAGGATCACCATGATGCATCGCAGTAAACTACGTACCCTACACCCTCCTCTGGAAGCCTTAAGATGGGGGCACTAGTCTGCCTCTGCCTCAGCTCCTAAAAACTCTGTTGGCATCTCTCCGACCACACGAAAGGTTTCCCCTTCTTCGTCAATGCTGAAAGTGGTGCTGCAACTCTGGAGAAATCTGGCCCAAACCTTCGGTAGTATCTAGCCAAACCCAGGAAACTCCATACCTCCGACACACTCCTGGGTGGCTCCCAAGCAAGAACTGCCTCAATATTTGCAAGATCCACTGCAACTCTAGCCCCCGATATGACATGTCCCAGAAAGTGAACCTCTCAGATCCAAAACTGGCACTTCGAGAGCTTACCATAAAGCTGGTGCTCTCGATGTGTGTCTAGTACTACCTGAAAATGATAGGCATGCTCCTCCTCAGTAGTCAAGTAGATCAAAATGTCATCGATGAAGACTACTACAAAGCAATCAAGGTACGACTGAAAGATACTATTCATGAGTACCATGAACACTGCTGGAGCGTTGGTTACACCGAATGGAATAACCAAGAACTCATAATGGTTTTACCGACATCTAAAGGACATCTTCTGCACATCCTCATCTCGTACTCTAAGCTAGTGATAGCCTGATCTGAGGTTTATCTTCGAGAACCACCGTGCTCCCTTCAGCTCATCAAAGAGATCATCAATCCTCAGAAGTGGGTACTTGTTCTTTACAGTCCCTTGGTTCAGGTGCTGATAGTCAACACAAAACCTCAAACTCCCATCTGCCTTTTCGGAGAACAAAATCAGGGCTTCCCAAGGTGAAACCCTAGGCTGGATGAATCCCTTCCCCTATAAGTCCTTTAGCTATACCCATTTCTCACGAAGCCCCGCAGGAGCCATTCGATACGCTGGTGTAGATATTGGTGTCGTCACGGGGTAGAAGTCAATGTAAAAGTCCACCTCTCTATGAATAGGTAGACCTGAGACATCATCAGGGAAGACATCTGCGTACTGGTCCACCACTACAGGATAATTCAGACTCTCCACATCAACCACTTCGAGGGTAAGGCTAGCCAGCTGATGAGTGATCGGCTGCACCCTCCTCTGAGTAAGTCCATCCTGCACTAAAAAGGCTCCCTTCTTGCCGGTGAAGGTAAACCTGGTCCCATCTGTGCGGACACACCGCACTTTTCACCTAATATAGTCAATATGATCATGGACTATAGATAACCAGTCCATACCCAAGATGATGTCGTAAGACCTCGACGCCGCTATTAGGAGATCCCAGCCAAAGCTATCGCCTCCTAGAGTAAGCTCACACTACCGACACCAGTGCGTAATCATCGAATCTTCTCCTATAGGAGTCTCTAGACGTAAGGATTGAGCCAACGTCTCCATCAGAATATCTGAGCTCCGAACTAGGGTAATAGAAATAAAATAATGACTGGAACTTGTGTTTATAAGTACTACAACTAAGGTGGAATAAACACAGATCTTACCTCGTATCATCTTCAGAGCACCGTGATCGTAGGCCTTAGCTACCTAGAGCTGAGCTCTCTCCTGTCCACGTACTCCCTGTGGTCGGGGTGGACCTCCTGGTGGTGGTGGCGATAACATCTCGAATCATCACCCGCCACCAGCAGCAAGACCATCTCCTCTAACACGTCTGCCTAATCCCTGCGGACCTCCTCGGTTTAATCTCTGTCTCTTCCTAGGTGGTCCTTCGACCGTCTACTAATCATCCGTACGACGGGTCGGACAGTCAGGAACCATGTGACCCTGCCTGCCGCATGTGTAACACTGCCTGTTCCGGGTATGACTAGCTCTGCCTCGGGGTCCCCGCACAACTGATCCTGAATCATGCGGTCACCCGCCTATAGGTCTGGTCCTCTTGGACCTCTGTGACATCTGTCTACTTCCAACTGCAGAAGATTCTGCTACATGACGACTGGTGGTGGGTCTCCCTGCTGGTGACTGCTCAGCAAGGAAACTCTTCACTAAGAGGTCTCTCTCTAACACCCCCGCCTCCATCGGGATGATGAGTGAGATCTTCGAAGCCTTGATCTCCCGCCTGAGTCCCTGCTCGAAGGTTTGGGTCCTGAAGAATGGGTCTCACACCATATCTATGGAGTAGCGTGAGAGGTTAGTGAAACTCACTGAGTACTGAGATACAGTCATGCTACCCTGCTGCAGATGAAGAAGCTCTTATATGCGCACTGCGCAAAGAGTCGCTGGGACAAACTCTACCCGAAACAGGCTCTTGAAGTCTACCTAGAGAAGCGTCACCTCATTGTTAACCTGGAGCATCAAACTCCACCATATGACTACTGCTGCCTGTAGAAGGCTGACGGAAAGGATCACCATGAGATTGATTGGTGCCCTACCAGTTGGAAGACTCTCACTACTGCCTCCGACCAATCCTTAACTGCCTGTGGGTCCATCTCTCCCCTGAACCTGGGTGGCCTCTAGCGCTGGAACTCATGCAACGAGATCAAGTGGCATGTAACGTCTACTGCTGGGGCTGGTGGCATCGGTGGCCCAATGGGGAACAATACTGCTAGTGCCTCCGCTGATGCCTCTACTGGAAAAGGGCCCTGCACCAAGGCCTCGTCGCTCGGTGGGCTCTCAGTGAATACAAATCTCGGAACCCTAGCTGGTTGTCTGCGTGGAGGAATCCTGAAAATAAATAGGTGTACCACAGTTAATAAATTATTCCTGGTGAGCTGACTCAAAAGATCACAAAGAAAACTCTTCAAAACACACATGAAATCAGTGTTTTCATGTACTTAGTCGAAAATCAGAAGTCAGGGTCCTGGTGTATAGATACGTCAGTCACCGCACTAACACTGGATTCCCTAAATTGATAACCACACTCACTACACTTAACACTATTTTTGTTAAAAGGAAAGATCAGAGTCTTATGTTCTGAGGTAGAACCAACCCCTCTAATACTAATTTGTCAAGACCCGTCCCCTGGGGCTTGTGTTGTGACTACCCCAAACCCACCTTCCATAGGCCAGGGGCTGGCGACTAGCACCGAAAGGCGTAATCCCTAAAACTGGGAAGGCATTTCCTTTATAACCTGTAAACACATACAACCAAGAACACAACAAGATATGAACACAAGTAAACTGAATAGTAAACCGAGTGAGTATTGTAAGTAAAATGGGCCATAATACAAGCCCAACTAGAAAGTACAAGGAAAGATGGAAAGTACAAGACGACTGATAGGTGAAAATCAGCTCCTGGATCATCCACCTCGATTCCTACTTGAAGGGTAGGTACAGATCGCCTCCTCATATCTCCACGTCCACCCATCTCCTCTACGAACTGACACGCCGTATGGTCCACCTCCGACCACCGTCCAGTCCTGGTACCATCATCCTCAGTCAGTGTTGTCTGTCGTCTGCATCCAACACAACAAGGTGTGGGCATAGCCCATGAAGGGGTGAGTATAACGATACGCAGTAGGGACCCCGAGACCCTCAAGGTCTCACAAAATCAACCAAGGATAAACCAAAAAGTACGAAATTAACAGATAACCCTATTTAGGTATATGATCATACATATAACTGAGTTTTTAAGTAATACATCTCAATCATGAGGAAAACACAGAGGTACTGACTCATCTCACACCAGGTATATCTTTAGGTATGGTATTAGATATGGTTATTTATAAATACTAAATCATCTTATTACATTAATAGGCTCTGCTGATGACCTGAATAGAATCTCTAGGATCTGACCCACATAAGATCACTAGGAGCTGACCCACACAGGATCGCTAGGAGCTGACCCACACAGGATCACTAGAAGCTAACCCACCCAAGATCGCTAGGAGTTGACCCACATAGAATCGCTACGAGCTGACCCACACATGATCACTAGGATCTGACCCACATAGGATCGCTGGGAGCTAACCCACACAGGATCTCTAGGAGCTGACCCACACAAGATTTCTAGGAGCTGACCCACAGAGGATTGTTAGGAGATGACCTGCACAGGATTGCTAGGAGCTGACCCGTATAGGATCGTTGGGAGCTGACCTGTACAGGATCGCTAGGAGCTAACCCTCGTAGTATCGCTTGGAGATGACCCCCCCAGGATCGCTAGGAGCTGACCCACACAGGATCGCTAAGACCTAAGCCATACAGGATCGCTAGGAGCACTCTTCTCATCACAGCCAGCTACTGGGTTTCAGCACTAGGCTTGCCTGTCTCCGAGAGAGTCTGTTCCCCAAGTCACTAGTCGATTATCTAGCTACCACGATGTCCTATGAAGAATTATCTCAGAGTTTATCCATGTCATAGGGGTCTCAATGCAACAGGTGGTGCGTCAATCAGACGCCCGATCTGTGAGTTATTAGCCTTTTAGTCCCGGGGGACCGATTTGATTTGTGCTTGATACAACCGGACTGTACCCCATCATAATCCAAAAATCCAGTGGGGTATACTCACAGGGACCATATCACTCTGAGGTTTCCAGTGCCACTGATGGTTCATCAAACGGACGTCCGGTGCCAAAGTTATGGCCAAAAGAGCGTAAATGGGTCGTAGTGGGTCTGGGTTCAATCTGACCCGGGCGGACCGACTAGGCCTGGTCCGGTCCGGCGCATTGGGTTTGGCCCGTTCCGCTGGGTTCGGCTCGGCCCGCGCTGGGCGGCCCGACCCGCTGGACGGTCCGGCAGGCCGCGAGGGGCCGCGAGGGCCCCGTGGGGGGGGGGGGGTGCCACGAGGGGGCTCAGTCATGGGGTGGCTCGGCCGCGGAGGGTTCCGTGAGGTCGGCTTGGCCCAGGGGTGCTGCAAGGGCAGCTCGACCGAGGGGTTCCGCGAGGGAGGCTCGACTGGGGGGTGGCTCGGTGAGGCCGCGGGTATTGCGGCGTGCCATGGATGGCAACAACAGCTCGGGGGGTGAGGTCACAGGCGGCAGCTCAGCATCGGCAGCTTGGGCGATGGCTCGGTTGTGGATGGCAGAAATGGCTTGGGCGGTGAGGCTGCGGGCGACGGCTTGGACGTGGAAAATGGTGGCGGCTTGGGCGGTGATGCCGCAGGTGGTGGCAGCAGCTCGGGCAGTGAGGCCGAAGGTGGCAGGGGCGGCTTGGGCGGCGAGGCTGCGGGTGGCGGTGGTAGCTCGGGTGGTGAGGCCATGGGCGGCGGGGTGCCATGCCTTTGCCGATAGCTAGTTTAGCCGGCCTCTCTCTTCATTCATCGTCGTGGTGTAAGCCACTTTCTTCCATTGTGAAGAACACAATAAGGAAGAACGGCGAAGGGGTCTGGCCATGTTTGTTTGGCCCACACCCTCAGTGTTAGAGCAGTAGCAAGCAGATCAACAAAATTAGGAGTCAAGAATGATAAACTCTTCAATTTAATACAAATCGTGGATCAAATCATTTTGGTTGATCCATGTTCACCATGCTTTCCATGAATGAGGAAATTAAATGAGAGAATTCAAGGACTTAATAATAACCCCTACCTTGGATTGTTTGTTGACATTGGCATGAGATGAAAGTATGGACGTAGATTCGTTATAGATGAAGATGTCCCACATTGGAGGAAGTTGAAGATATCAGCGTTCGTCGCGCCCGCCACACGCCTCCGATCCCGGGCTCATTCGTTGGTTCATTATAGTCGAAGGCATTCTTCATCGGCGAGAGCATTCTTCGTTGGAGGATGGGATTCTCCACAATTCTCTAAAGAGTTCTCTCCTTCTCCTTTTCCCACCAAAAGAAAGAGGTGCCAATATAATTTTACTTAAGAAGAAATTATGTCGGCACACACACACACACATGTTGGAAAAATTAAAGTATGGCGTTGGCACAATTAATGTGGTGGAAGCTCAAGAGGATCCTTCACATTAAAGAGGGAGTTAAGAGGTTTCTCCCTCATTAAGAGGGGAGTTCAAGAGGTTTAAGTATCGGGTGGTCCCGACCACCATAACCACTCATGGGAGGTTAGGCTCGGGTGGTCCCCACCACCATAACCTCTCATGGGAGGTTAATTCAGGTGGTCCCCACCTGTGAAACTTCCACATGGGAGTTTCAAAACAAAACAAAATAAAATGTTACACACTTTATTTTATTTTATTCTTTTCATGAAAAACCCAAAAAATTAACTTTCACCCGCGACCAACTGCCGTCAAGTTGAATTTCTTTTAAGTGAATACTGGCGCTACGAGTTCAATGGTGCTCTCGGATTTCAATTCTGAGCACGGGTTTAAATGTTAGAAAAAACCGCTCACACATTTACAGAACGTACGCGAAAAAAAGTTCAGAAATTCATTCTGGGCACTCTGGGTCTCAGAATCATGCACTGTCAATTTTTACGAACTCGTAAAATTCCCATTTAATTAAAAAAAAATTACATGTAAATTTTGGGTCTTTACAATGGAGTTCATCATGTTGATGAAGGTAGGTTATATTGATATAACTATCCTAGTGTAAACTCTTGTTCTTAGTGTGTGGAAGAACAAGATGTTCACTTAAATAGCAATGATCTTTTTAAGTGTGGATAGTTATGTATTCTCAAATATTTGTGAAGGTTGTAAACATAAAGGGATGGAGAGTCAACTTGGAAATTATACAAATTAGTAGTTTATTTATAGTGGATTTTGGTACATCAGTACATTGTTAAGTGTATTCTCCTAGGATGTTTCCCAATGTGAATAAATCGAGTAAAATTTATTATGTCTATTTTATTCTTTATCGCTTCCATTTTTTGTAAGGTAGAGAAGTGAGTTTTGACTAAACACAAAATGAGACCATTGATAAGGTGCATTTGAAAATTTTACACTCTAATTCACCCCCACTCCTAGGGTATCTTCCTTGTGTGAGAATAATATGTTCATCACTTTACCCTTGATCTTCTTCAATATCATGTGAATAAGCAATGATATTTGCAATGAATTTTCATTTCCAAAACAATAAATTAATAGTTATCAATAATCTTATTCAAATTCTTGATATGACACTTATAAATCCTTTCAATTGGTGTATATCCCATAAATATCCCATTATCATACCTCCCATCAAATGTTACCAAATACCTTCCTTTGATCTTATTGTAACATAAAATATAAAATAGATCTAATCATTTCAAGTTTAGAATTTTCCCAAATAATATCCCATAATAACTAAATTTGGTCAGAGTAAGCACTGATTAAGAATATAGATTGTCATTGTGGTAGCTTGACTCTAGAATAATTTTGAAGTTCCATGCTCCAATAACATAGTCTTTTTCATTTCCACCAAAATATGGTTCTTCCTTCTAGCTACTGTATTTTTTGGGGTGAGTTTAGAGAACTATATTGATGTCTTATTCCATTCTTCTCAAGATATGCCTCAAAATTTTCATTCTTTTATTCAAATATATTTTTGAAACAAAATATTTTGATACATGTCCAATTTGGTTTTTAACACTCCTATGAAGGTTCTTAAATCTTTTAAGAGATTGTGATTTACTCATGAAATAAATAAATAAAATTCATACTAGTGAAATCATCAATTAAATTATTAAATTAATTATCTATGTTTGTTGATTTCAAGATCATCGGGCTATATACATATGATTTTATCAACTCAAGAGGCTTATTAATTTTGATCTCCACCTTCTTGTGGCTCTTGTTTATCATTTTTCCTTTATGAAACATAACACAATTATTGATTCATTCATGATTCAGGTTCAATATATTTCTCATAGATTAATTTTTGACAATATTTATCATCTTATTTTGACTTAAATGGAAAAGTATTCTATGTTAGATCTCATTCTTCTCTTCCATACTCATGCAATAACTATTTTGATCATTTGAAGTTTGAAACAAGTTTCCAATTTTTTATTTCCATTTATAATGATTGTTTCATCCTTTATCCTCATTGTGACACATTTATTCTTTCAAAATACTACCGCCCATTGTCACAAAGTTAATAGGAACTCAACAAAATTTTCCTCAACTCATTGATAAAAGGAACGTTTTTTGATTCAAAGTTTTTCCCACCATTTTTTTGCTTCAAAATTATTTCACATTTATTAATATGTAATTTCGAAAAGTAAAAACTATTTTATTATACCTTTGGATATATTTCAAGATTTTTTTGGTGGTGATGTGTAATGATAACCCATTTTCAAGTATTCAGAGCTTTCCATGTTTTTTTTCTTTACGAGTCACCTCAACCATTAATGAATATTCTCGATTACTCCCCCTCTTAATATATTTGGAGATAACTTTTTTATATCAATGAGGGCATTGGGGGTCTATGTTTTAGGAATTTTTAGGTAATTGTTATGGGTAGTGATGTGTTTTGTTATAGATATTTTTTGGGGCTAGTATTAGTAGGTTGGGGCTATTGGTAGTAAGTTGGGTTGTTATATGGTGGGTTGGGGGCATTGAATGTGTGGGGGGGGGTTTCTTATAGGGAATGGGTATATGGGTATTTTGGGTTTTCAACTTTGGTTGTAATAAGGACTCAATCTTGAATTTAGGGAGATTCTTCCTCAAGGAGATTCTTATTCTTCTTCTTCTTCTTCTGTTTCTTTTAGATTGTTATTTTCTACTACTTTTTATTCACTATTTCTAATAAAAAACTATAGTTTTATTATATAATTTCTCTCACATGAACCTATTATAGAAATTCAATCCCTTTAAACATATTATTACATGATTTTTATCATAAACATCCATTAATTACAACCCAAATATCATGAGTCCTAGTGGCTTTAGAAGACTAGGTTCATAATATATCAAAGTGAGACTAAAATAAAACTTCTTTATTTTATTTTCCATAATTAAATATTAAATCCTTTCAAGATCCTAAAACTTCATGGGATAACATGGGGAATACATATACTAAATAGTTGAGCTAAAAAACCCAGTAGGGTAATAAATATGATAAGGCGTCAAAGGTATAAAATGATATCATAAAAGAGAAGGCTCAAGAGTAAACACATGGGAGAATAACATAAATAACATGGTATCATAAGATCATGGAATCATAGGAAATGTGGTATCAACATATAACATGACATAAACATGAGTCAAGTATAAATTCATAGATAATATCACAGGGTGAACAAAGTCCCATAATGGATTAGGTTTACTCTCCTATCCCAAACATAATGCCCCTTGAGTTTAAAGCTTTACCCAATACATTGGAGCACTATCTAGGTGCACCCATAATAACAAGTTCATGATTTATGTATGCTATAAAAGTAAATCAATCATATGGAATAACATAAGAATTTCCCATGTAAAGAAATTTGATTGTGGACATTGATGGAAATGTATTTAAAATATTACATGGAATATTTATTGAGGAAAATAACCTTTTCACTTAGAAATCACTTCTTCAAAATCTAAAAATTTCTAAATTATTATAGAAAAATTTTTATTTAAAGATAAAAATGGAAAATTATAAATCAATATTCAAATAATTAAGTGGTCATGATGGAAGGTAATTTCATAAATGCCTTATAAGTTAAAAAACATCCCTTTCACACTATTTTTAAAAAGGTTAAAAAGCACATCATTTGAAAAACAACAAGAAGATTCCTTTCAAAAGTTTTTTAAAAATTTAAAAATGGGTAAAAATTTCTTTAATAAATCATTTTTATAATTTTAAAAACATTCTTGAAAATATTTTTTGAAAACATGGATATGTAAGAAAAGGATTTTCGACCACAGATGATAGATCCCACCGTTGAGGCATAATAGATTATACTAATTCTTTCAATCTATGCTTTTGTTTTTGGACACATATTCTTAGAGAAATTGATACAATTTTACATTAGTTACAACCCACTATTCAATTTTTATATATTATACCTTTTGATTACCTCATCAATATATATACTTTGACTTATCCCATGTAGCCTCTGATATCTATCTCAATATATCTTTATCCCTAGACTATAGGCTACTTAACACAATTATTTAATGTAGAAGCATAACCAAGTCTTGAATGACTGTAATACTTGAAATTAATTTCCCATTATAAATATTTTATCAACATATAATAAAAGGAAATATATGGAATTATAATTATACTTATTATAGATTCATGTATCTCTTTCATTCTTGATGAAACCAAATTATCTTATGGTATCATAAAAATAAACATTCCATGATTGTGATGCCTCATTCAACTCTAAATTGATCTCTTCATCTTTTATATTTCATTAGCCTTATTTACCTCAACAAACCCTTTGGGTTGAGTCATATAGATGTCTTCAACCAACCTCCAATTTAAAAAATCAGTTTTGAAATCTATTTTCCAAATATTATAATCATGGAAGGATGTTATTTCATGTAATATTGTGATGGATTTCAACATCACTACTGGTGAGAAGGTTTCTTCATAGTCTATTCCTTAAAATTTTCTAAAACACTTCACTTCCAGTCATTCCTTATAGTTATTGAATTTACTATCCATGTCCATCTTTTTATTGTATACCCATTTTCACCCAATGGGTTTTAAATCAGCTGAAGAGCCTACCAAAATTATAACATGATTTTAGTATATAAATGATATCTCAGAATGCATAACTTCTTTCTATTTAGCATCATTCTTTATTTATATGATTCACTGTAGGTTATAGGTTCATCATTCTCATAGAGTAATGTGTTACCTAGATCGGTGATAATAAAACAATAACACTCTAGTTCTCTAACCTATTGAGTAGACCTATACAGTACTTGTGTCTTTGGAACTTCTTCATCTCCCACTATCTCTTGTAGAGATTGTTCATGTATGAAATCTTATGAATTTAGAGAATTAACTTCATTAAATTAAATATTTATCCCACTATTTCCATTAGAAATGTGTTTCATTTCTAGAAATATATCATTTCTTTCCACAATTACCTTTCTAACTGAAGGGTTATATTGGTAATATCATTTTTTTTCTTTAGGATAACCTATAAAGATACATATCATGCTTCTTGACACTAATTTGTAACCTGAAATAGTCTTGAAAAAAATACTTAAATCCCCATAAATGTATGTGTAATAGATTAAGTTTATTTCAACACCAAAACTCATATAGAATCTCATCTATTTCTTTAGTTGGTACTCAGTTAAGGGTATGTGCCACTCTCTACAATGCATATCCCCAAAATCATAATGGAAGAGTTTCCCGAATCATCATTGATTTGATCATGTCAAGAAAGGTATGATTCATCCTTTCACTAACACTATTCCATTTTGGTGTATAAATAGGAGTGATTTGGGATATTATCCTAAAAACTTTTAGGTTATCAATGAAATCTGGGTTAAGATACTCTCTGCCTCAATTTGAGCAGAGTTCATTAATCTTCTGATAAATATGGTTTTCTACTTCATGTTGGAATTACTTAAAAATCTGAAAGGAATTTGACTTATACCTCATTAAGTAGATATAACCATACCTACTATATTCATTGGTAAAAGTAATGAAGTAAAAAAAACCCTTGCCTCTACTAGAAATGGACCGCATACGTCAATATGAATTAATTCTAGTAATTCAGTTACTCTTACTCTCTTCCTAGAGAAGGGTTCTATAGAAATTTTACCTTATAAACAAGGGTGACACACATCCAGGGTTTTAACTCAGCTCAGTCTACATACCCGATATGATGTTATTTTTTTAAACGCTTCTCATTTACATGAACAATCCTGAAGTTCCATAGGCAGGTGTTATATGAGTCATGTTTGTTCATTTTTTCATTGATTACCAATACAAGGTTTTCAATTTCAAGAATATATAATCCATTTTTATGAAGTAACATACCATAAAACATGTTATCCTTATAAAAGAGACACCATTTATTTCCAAATATGAAATAAAATATAATTATTTCCTAGATTGAAACTGAGATTATGTTTCTGGAAACATAGGGAATAAAATAACAGTTATTTAATACAATAAATAAACCACTAGGAATTTTCAGATGATAATCTTCCATTACCAAGGTTTCTAGACTCACACCATTTTTATCCTGTAGATTTACCTCACCCATTTCAATCTTTTTAAATTTACTTGATTCTTATATATGAATAAAAATTTGTGAGGCACACACTTTATCCAATACCCAACTTGTAGATTAAGATAGATTGCATTCAATGAAAAAAATACATGAAGTAGAAGCATCACCTTGCTTCTTCTTCCTAGATCTAAAATTATTCTTACAGGGGAATTTATTACCATATGAAAAAATACATCCTCCCAATCATTTCTTTCTTTCTGTATATTTAGATTTTTGGAAGTATGGTTCGTATGTGTCATCGACTTAGACTTAGCATTTCCCTTCATCCTCTTGTTTAGCATAAGGACTAATGAATTGGTATTCTTCATATCCTTATCATCTTGGAAAACTAAAACAAAAATCTTAGGGAATTATTTTTTATGTTATTCATATTGTAATTAATAGTAAAAGTTGAAAATCTTTGTGATAAATAGGAAATAATGATATCTATTTATAGTTATTGGATCATATTAAACCCAAGGTCTTCAAATCTATCAATGTACCCAATCATCTTGATTACATGAGGTCCTGCCTTATTACCTTCTACTATACCACACTTATAAGTGCACTTTGATATCTCATACCTTTCTAGCCTAACTCTCTCCTAATATAACCTCTGGATATGAGTTAGCATCTTTTAGGCATCTTTGTCCTCATGCATTTTCTGCAATTGACTGGACATAGATGAAAACATAATACATTGTACAAATATTTCGTCATCTACATACTTTTTATACTTTTCTTTATTATCCTTTATTTCTACCTGAGGAGGCTCAACAGTAAGTGAGGACTCCAACACATAAATCTTCTTTTCTTGGCGTAGTGCAATGCACAAGCTCATGTACCACTCCTTGAAGTTTTTTTCAGTCATGATATTTTCTTTATGTAGTATTGATCATAGCGATAATGTACTGGTGATGTTGGTGATTTCCATTTTTATCTAAAATAACACTTGAAATTATTAATTTATATTTATTACATTTTATACATTATTTATTAATTAATTTAATCATTGAATTTCTCCAGCCATTTTATCAAACTCTAGTGATCCTCACTACTAGATTCAGAATACCATATCACTTAAGTATTCTAGTGGAAATTATCCTTGAAACAACCCCTTATAGTAAAAAATATTGGTATATTCCACCACTCGAAGATTTTTAAGGTATAAACTAGACATTCCAACAACATCGACTCATGGTTCCTTGAACTATTGAGTTAAGTCACAGCTTCTTGGAATCATAACCTTGATCCCCTCAATGCCTTGCCTCTAAAGTGGTATAAATCTAGCTTTGGATACTTATTTGATACTATATTTAGTTAATTAAACTCATCAATCTTATAATAAATCCTTAGTAGTAGGAGGAACCCTCAACTTTGGCTGATGAGCACCCTGTACACCCGGTTTTGTTCAAATTTGAGTAACAGAAGGCATTCATGACTTAATATTTATTTGAGGGGTTTTTAATATTTTTAAAAATATAATACTTTTCTATTAAATATTTTTATGTTTTCACATTCATAACTAAAGAAACATTTATAGAATTCATTCATCGTGTCTTTATTCATTTTTTCTATTTATTATTTTTGTGTTTCCCATAGACATGAAAATTGATCAAATAATAAATAATTCATAAAGAAAATAAATTACCTGAATGGTCTTGAGCATTTAATAATATTTGACCAATTTATAATCAATGGATAAACCCTGACCTAGGGGTATCATACTTGATTTGGATTTTGAATTATATCATAGCTCTCCCATGGTCTAGTGTTTTCACTTCTCATTTGGGGTACTATATAATCTCTGTGTGGTCCACATCTTGCATTATCATCTTTAATAGTACAAATGTACTCGCATATAGGAGGAGGGTCTCAGAAAGTTAAATATACATAAAGATAATAATAGACGCAGAGACTCTTATGTATATTGAATAAAGAATGATGATATGTAGATCTCTAATAAAAACTAATTAAATATTACAAGCATCGTATGCATGTAATAAATAATTAAATAAAATTAAATTAGAAAAATAATGGGTTATTCCCTATTTAAGACCATTCTATGATAAAATTAAATGCTTGATAAAATTAAAATGTAATAAATTTATGTTTTAGGATATTAAATAAATTACACGAATTATTTAAATTCAAATAATACTATTTCATTTTCCCCTTGAATTAATTTAATTTTTGTTCAAAAATTAAATTAATAAATTAATTTTATTTAATTCCATAATTAAATTATTATTTTTTAATTAATAAAATAATTTTTTATTTAAAAAGTATGAAATTAAATTTTTTAGTCATATTAAAAAAAATGAGCCCTAAGAACCCCACCTAGGCCTGTTGTGGGTTAGGCCGACCCAAGGTAGGCCCATTATAGGTTGTGAATATCCCATGCATGAATTTTCTAGGTCAGGAAGACCATCCCTATTCTATTTTAAGATGGGAAGACCCATTGAAACTTGTTTCGGGGTGGAGAAGGTTTGATAGGACCCGCAGGAGTCCGCTGGAAGCCCGATCGGGGTCGGATCATAGCCAGGCAGGGGGTTCATAGGAGATGATCTCATCTGGTGATGCTGGTTTGGATAGTGGGAATCACATTGGAAAAAGGGGGCACTAGAGAGATCCTCATGTAGGGTGTGAGTGCTAGAAGGGGTTCTCCTGGGAGGGCGGTAGCCAAGGAATTCAACCCATGCGCAGGGGGGGTAGGTGATGAAGAGCGGCACGATAGCTGACTTAAACAAGCGGTATTGCATGTGGGAACCATGGTGGCCACTAGGTTTATGATGGGGCGGTGGCTGATGGATATTGAAAGAGGATCTCGTGGAATCAAGAGGATGATATCACGATGGAAGCTCGAGGGGACTCACCGATGACTGCATGGAATCCACAGCGACCACGGGGAGGTGATGGAGGCTTGAGGTTGGGAGGGAGGTGGCGAAGGGTTTTTTAGGGAATATCCACTGGAGAGCCTAGTCATGAGAGGGAGGTGGTGGCCGTGGGAGAAAATATTCCTATGGAATCTTTTTTTAGTTATTTTTTTATTTTTTTATAATTTCAAAGATTTTATGGGAAGAAATTGAAAAATAAAATCAACCTAATTATTAAATCAACACAATTATTTTATACTATAATAATAATGAATTTATTTATTCTTTATTGATCTTTAATATTTGGACAATACTTGGACATAATGGTGGGGCCCACCATGTCCTATACACCTATTCATAAGAATAGGTCATGCTCTTGAATATTCTATTGTGTGTGACCCTTTAGGCCTTTATCTCAATAGCAGTGAAGACCATTCAAAGACTAGAAGAGGAGTCTAACAACCCATCAAGGCCCCTAAAGAGAAAATTAATAGTCATAGCAACAACAACCATCCTATGATTATTCAATATGTAATATAATATCTTTGTCTTGATATCTCATAAAGAGGGATACACAACTTGTGTCATCATACATTCTTGGTTTATTATTTGTTGATCTAACTGGAATGACTTTCCTTTTATAAGGACCCAACCTTAAAACATTACATAATCTTGAATTTTAGTTGTGAAATTTATTTCTTTCACGTTGAGGATCTTTTCAGGTTTAGAGTTTTAGAGAATTAGGACATAATACATACATAACATTCCATATTCATAAAAAGTGGATACTACTAAACAATATCTATTTCTTCCAAAATAAAAAAACATTAAAAATAAAACATGATTTCATTGAAAAATATTCATAACATTCATCATTATTTCCTTCTTTATCTTACCCATACTTATAACCTGTGAATTTTTTTTAAATCTTGGGATGAGGACAAAAATCTCTGTAAGGGATATAAATAAAGGAATCATTAGTCAAGCGATAACATAAAAACCAATAAAACCCATTTCATAAAAACTCATTATCATGAATAGGAATATCATGAAGTTTCCTTGGGATATATTTTCCATATCACTCTTACATTCACCCTTACACATGGAATAACCATTCATTCAACTTCCATTTTTGGAGTACCCAATGCGTTGGAGAGCTATAATGGGGCTCACCCATTATATCTTGAGCTATAATGGGCTCAAACCCAACATATCTTGATCCATAATAGGGATCAAACCATAATATCTTGATATATAATGGGATCAACCCAAAATAAAAAAATTTTAAGTAAAATATCACAAATAAAACACTTGACAACTCATTTAAACCCTTGAGAAAAACAAATTCATATTTTCAAAATACCATTTTTCTGTAAAAAATCACTTTTAAAATATAAAAATCATGCACATAATAATGAAATAATATTCATAAAAAATAACTATAAAAACATATAATTGAAATATTATAGTAATTAAAGAATCATGAAATCATGATAAATTGATCATTCCATATAAAAAACAATCTTTTTTAATTTCATGAAAGAGACATTTAAAAGGATTTTTAAAGGAAAGCCCCTTACCTCGGGTTCGAATTCCTTAAAAAGTGTTCAAACATCCTGTATAATGGTTTTAATAGTGTTATTAATATATTATAGAAATAAAATCATGTTTATAATACCTTACATTATCTTTTTATAACATTTTCCACCCACTTATTAACAATATTTTTTTATTTTCATTGTTTCGGGTGCGTTCTTTTCATTGTTTCCAAGGTCGGTTTATTTGTGGTCTTCTAAGTAAAAATGAAATAATAATAAAAAAGTGATAATATATATATATATTTAGTTCATTTTAAAAAATTTCATGTGAATTTAACCTTACCATGATTTCAGTAAAAGGGAAATGAAAAATCATCGTCCACAAAGGCGGTGAATTAACACACCATAAACGAAAATTTCGTTATTTAAGAATAAAAAGAGAAGATGAGAGATTTTATGATGAATATACCATAAGAACAAAAAAAATCAAGTATATATGTGACAATAGAGTTGTCATGAAACATTATATATGAGGTGGGGATAAGGTATAAGTGATAAATAATTTGAAAGAGAAAAAAAGAAATTTACCTCTTGAAAAATTCTCCTTGAGAACCTCTTCAAGGCTCCTGGAAGTGGTATTTTTAGGAGAATAGAAGCTAAATAATGTTTTAAGATACAAGTAGGTGGTAATTTTTCATATTTTTAATGAATAATAAGGATTAAGGTTATGGAAATTTGTAAAGGAGGGAGCCTCCTTTTATAATTGAGGTTAGGGGTAGCATAAGAATTACTCAAATTATTAAAATATAATAAATTTATTATAGGGTTTAAGACTTCCAAAATGACTAAAAATAATATTATATCCAAATTTAAAAGTAATATTATCATTTTTCCCCTTTTCATGTTTTTTTTATTTTTAAATAATTTAATATAATAATTCAGTCATGGAAAAATAATTTTGTCAAATTAAAAACTATTCACAATCATGAATTTAAGCACATCAAAAAAAGTTTTCAATTTGAATTAAATTTTTTATTATATATTATACATATTATAATTACCTATAAAAATATTTAATTGACTTAAAAATTTTAAATTATATTTATTTTACTATTTTTATAATCATTAATATGATTTATTCATTAATTAAATATTTACTACATCATAATTGTTCAAGCCATTAATGTAATTATTTATTACATAAAAATTAAATATAAAATTTTATGAGAAATATAATTCTATTATATTTACAAATTCTATTCGTTTTTTAAAAACACTTTTGGAAAACTTCATATTAAAATATTATACTAATTGAAAATTATAGTGTGAACAAGTTGTATTTATTTTTAATAAAATAATATAAAGGGACTAATTTGATCAATGTGGGTCCAAAATATCCCCAATTTTAATAAAAAAAATTGATATTGGATTAAAATTACACATAAAAGTAAATTTATACAGTTTATGGGTCAATTAAGTATTCTTATAAATTTAATTAGAACAAATTTTTTTCTTCTGCTTTCACAAGCATTGCATAAGAATTAATGTTAATTATTTAATATATAAAAATTAAAAATAAATTAATATCATAAAAATAAGTTAATTAGTTTCAAAATAAAATTCTATATTCATCCATTATTTATATTCACTCATATACATGTAAAGATAACATCTTAAATTTGTTATTTTGTCTTTTCTTTCCATGCGAAAGCATTGCACGGGCATTTAGATAAGATTAATGTTATATAAATATAAAATTATAAATTAATATAAAAAAATAAATAATTCATAATAATTAATAAATTATTCTTTAAAATATTTTTTATCACTCAATTATTAATTACAATGAACCAAATTTGACATTTCCAATACTGCGCAGACACTGACAATAATTTTTATACTTATCATGAATAAAATATAATATTCACATTCTAAGTTATTTATGTACAATATTACTCTTATAATATCATTATTTAATTATTCAATAAATTTAATATATTTTATATAAAAAAATATGCCTTCATGACTTCACAAAAAATACCGTATTTTAAAAAAAATTGTATTTTTTACTATTCACAAAAAATTAAAATTTTTCATAAAATTCTAAAAAATTAATACAAAAATAATTTCAACATTATGAATTTAAAAATGAAATTATTTTTTTCAAATTAAAATTATATAATTTAAAAATTAATTTTTTAAATAAATAACCATATAATAAATTATTTATTTTAAGAATTACTATTTAAATTAAGAATACTAATAAATATAAAAACAAATTATTCTATAAATACATGGGTTGTTATACCTTTTATCACCATGGACATGTATTTAAGGAAGGTACTGCCATCATGATCAACTAGGCCTGAGAGATTACATACTCAACTCAGAAGTGACAAATTCTATCTTGATCATTCAATCAATGTCATACCACCAAAGACACCCAACACAAGATACCCCACCACGACGTCAATGAAATGGGTTTTTTATTGCATTAAATTACATGATCAAATGGTACACATTGATAATGATCTAAATTTATGAGACCAATACACATGTTCATGGATAAGAACAACTAATGACACCTGAAACATGTGGTGTTCCTTTTGGTAGGTTTGTCCCCATAATCTCAACTACTAGAGATCACTAAGTGTGAACTTCTTGAGAAGAAGTCTCAATTATTATGATCCCCCAATAGCTGATGTTCGTACATCATCTCTATCCTATCAATATGATGTATTTGGACCATAGGAATCCACTTTAATATTACTATCATGGTATCTCTAGGTTCCCATTATAGCCTAAGAACAACTATACCCTTTTGAAACAATATTTAATATAAGTAAATTACTATAAATATATGAGACTCAAATGTATCAACACTTTTCTGGTAATATAAGTACATGTATACATAAAATTTTATACATGTAATGGAAATTAAAAGTACATAAATAAGTTGGGTCTAGGGAACCCACTTTTAACAATTGGGTTGTAGGTTTTATTTTTCTCACATCTTGGTTATGTATTATGGTACTATATATATGCTCAGACACATTAACCTTACTCTAATGGAATATCTTGATTTATTTTATATTTTATGCATTACATGTAATATGACTATTTATTATAAAGTTATTAATTCTACCCATGTTTATTTTTAGGAATTCATGTCTATATGCTTTATATTATTGACCTATACTTTGTTTGGTTATTTTATATTTTCAAAACTAATTATTTATTATACATGACATCCCAACCTCTATAACGGTCATGAAAAATATATGAGTGTATTTTTTATTGATTTTATTATTCATTATGAAAAAATTCTCAATCAAGTATGGTTTTATTCCCTGATAAAATTTGTTATCTTTTTGTGATCTAGAATTCACCTTAGGTCGGGTAATGGATTAACCAAGGTGACATTTTTGGCTGACTCGGGGTATTTTATTATAAAGGGATATAAATTCCAGATCCTTGTTTTTTGTTATTTTAGAAATATAGGTATATAAGAGATAGTATCTTCAGTTCTCAAGGGTAGGTGTGAGAGAGTTTCAGGGAAAATATTTCTCATGTTGAGCCTTAAGTTACCATAGTTAGTCAGGAGATTTAATTCAATCATGATGTTTAATCTTCAATTGTTTTTGAGTTATTTTGATCTAAATCGATGGTTATATGTTTCATATTGATTTTATATTTTATATTTTGAGAAAATATAAGTTTCTGGGTTGAAATGGGAATAATTACCTGTGTTCATGATTAAAAAACATATTTGGGTAAACCATAAAATGTTCATGCATCTGGTTCTATAATCTTCTCATAGAAACATTCATAGTTGGAACATGTTTTGATAAACCATGTATCCAATTTATGTAATATTAAAAATCCCCTTATCTTGGGTGTTTTTTCTTTACCATACTTCCATGTTTCCTCATTTATTGTTTATTATTTGTTTTAGGTAAAATTGGTGTAGATTTTTGGGATGTTTTTTTACTTGGGTAAGTTTGATCCAATTCTATTATAATTTGTAAACTATTTGAAATAAATATTTGATGAGATATATGGGTTTATTGGTTTAATTTTATTTTAAATGGTTGAGTTATATGGTATCATAAATAATATAAGTTATTTTCAAGGATAAGATGCTTATATTTTTAATGGGTTTTTGATATATTTTCAAGGATTAAATTATATGGCTTCCTAAATGTTATAAGTTATTTTTTGATATTCTTATAATAAAATGTTTATGTTTCAAAAAGATATTTGGTATCCTTTATAGAGAAAATTTTCCTTCATGATTGGTTCTTTAGAAAAAGTGTTTTGATAAATGATGTTGGGTATGATGGTGTTGTAAATGGGATTACTATAGACACAACTCATGGGAGTTTAAAAAATGTTCACCTGAAAATATTATGAAATTATTATAATCAAAAGTGAGATTTTGGGGTTTTATGGTTTTTCTAATGTAGTCTTTCATGATTTTGTTGGATCCTAAAATTGGGTTTCCATGTTTTTAATGGTAGTGATTCATTTTCAAAATGGTTACTAGGGTTACAAAGAGTGAATTTCAATGTAAATTATTAAATATTTCAAATTTTAAAATCTATTTTTTCTTATTAATAATGATTTTATTTTGGTCGGTTCTTTAAAATATTTTATCTAGAATATATATTTATGATTTTTTGATATGTTATTGTAATTTAATTTATTGGTATTTGATTTCACATATTTGAATATCGGGTTATATGTTGATTTTGTTTTGTGTTCTTGTTCATATGGATTTATGTAATCTAAGAGATTAAAAATGAATCATTTAGAGGTAGTGGTGGGTTATTTTATATCATATGGTCCTCTAGTAGATACTAGTAATTTTTTCACCATCATACATATAGTTTTATTTATATAAATTTTTATGGATTTGAGTCCACCTTAAAATGGGGAATGGAATTAAGAATTCTTGGACCAAAATTCTCCTAGAATCAAATGTTAGAAAGTTCTACAGAATCAAAATAGTGGTTTAAAATGGTTGAATAAATAATCATTATGATTAAAATATTAGAAATTATCAAAGTGGTATTTTCCATGTTGTTGTATAAAGGTCGCAGATTTAAATAGTGAAAGTCTTTAAATCATGAAATCCCAATAAAGGAACAATCATGTGATTGTTTCAAAGAAAATTTTATTCAAAAATTTTATCCTAAGGCCACTAAAGTAGTGAATTAAATAGATTTTTCCTACATTAAGTATGGTGATTAGGTGGTGATAAAGTACTATAATAATATTTCTAGGATAATACTATATTTTACTAAATTATACTAAAATGATACCTTGAAATATTTATGTTTTATAAGGGGTATTTATTCAAATATTCAATTGAATATATATTTTCATGGTAAAACCTCTTATATTCATATGGTGTATCAGTATCTAAAGATAAAATCAATTATTTCTAGCATATATAGAAGCATAAAAGTTTCCTTTATACTTTAGATTTGTAGATAAGTGTCTATTGGTGAAAAGTGAAATTACGTTAAATTTGGTCAGAAGGGTAATAATGGTATAAAATGGAAAACTTGAATTAATTATTAAATATGTTATCAAAGTAAATTTTTAGTGCACTATCAATGTGGAATTCCTGATCAAAAAATGCCTACATGTCAAGAATCTATGAATAATTTTCATGGTTGTGATCAGTTGGGTCATATCCAACAATTAAATAATGGTTTTTGAAAGAGATATGTAGTTGTATCAGTTTGAGGTTTTTTGAAATCTTTATGTTAAAATATTTTTTATTTTAAGTAAGTGCCTTACTTTACTAAAATATGATCTATAATAGCGTCTTTATTCAAATATTATTTGTGGTAGTCAATTAAATTTTTTTGTAATGGTATCCTTGAAATTTTAAATATTTGGTGATATCTATGCGAACATTAAAGTTTTTATAGTGGATTGTGCTGATGGTAGATGTGATTTGTAAATGCCTCATTGTATTTTAAAAAAATTGGGGAATTTTTTGATGTGTTATTTTTTTTCATCTTCTTATCTTTGATTCAAGTTATTTGAATCCTATAATAAAATACATGAATTCTAAATAGTTTTGAGACCACTGATAGACGGTCTCTTCTACTATTCATTTGTTTTTATTTTGGGGTTATTATTTCTCCATTCATTCTGAATTAGTCAGTATGTATATAGTAGGTATGATTTTTTCCCTTGTCACCCTTACCTAGGAGTGCAATGAGGTTTCTATGCATTATTATTTGTTTCAAACTTAGAGAACCAAATAACTACCATGTCTTTGACTTAGTTATCACCTATGTAAAATGTTATTCTTTTATCTTTGGAGAGTTTGAGTTTATCAAATTTATGGGAAAATTTGACTTCTCACATTTATATTTCAATCCATCAATTCTTATTTACTTTAATAGGGTATAAAGTTTTATTTTAGGAAAAATTGTGACACACAAAATGTTTCTACATGGAATATCATTCATTAATTGATCTATTTTGAGCTTTCCATAAATTTTAGGGTATTATTTTTTGTTTTTTTGGAAGTTTCATAGACTCAAAGTTTGAACATGATTTTACCAAACAATTAATTAATCACTTACAAGTTGAAAATATGTTTCTTATATTAGGTCCATATTATGTGCATGATTTACTAAATCCTATAGTTAAACCAATCAACCCATTAAAACCTAACTACTTTTTAATTTATAAATTTCATTTTTGTGATTCTACCTCCCATTTCTTCCTCTCTCAGTCGAGTATCTACTATTCATAAACCTCCCTCCCATGGTTCCTCTCAATTTAAAACCATATTATTAGTGATTTCTCATAAAAGGTTTTTAATTATTAAAGGTTTCTTCATCATGATCATCTCCTCTTATTTTCTTCTCCCCTTCCTCTCTTCTTATTTCCCTCAAATGGTCATGACGAATAATGGTTTTGTCTTACATGTTTTTTAATTATAATTTATCTATGTTTGGGATTTTATTGATCTTATAGGGTTTCATTTCCATCTATATTGATGGAATAACTTCTATTTTCAATGGATTCATAGATTAATGGTGGGTGATACATTATAATTTTTTTTGAAACCACATATTCATTCTTTTTTCAAATAATGTTTTTATAATAAAAAATATACAGTAAGTTACTAAAATTAACATGTGTTTATTTCTCATATTTTTTCATAATAACTCACATGAAATCCATGTTATTTTACATATTCAAAGCGTGAAATTATTCTTGTGAAAATTTACCACATACTACGTGTTCAAAAAAATATCTATAAATTCGTTTTCAAAGAAATATCGAAAAAAAATTACTTGTATGGATCTTTAATAAATTATAAATAATAAAATGATGAGTCTAGAAGATCATGGAATCACTTTAGGGGTAAATAATGGGTACCCGTATTTGTACCAATTATCTTAATCTTATTTTTTAAATTTATTTATTTTAATTAAACCTCTATCTCAATTAGGATGTATGGATCTTTATATTTCACTATAAACAATTTCTATGATATAAAATTAAAGTACCTATTGTATATAAAGGCACACAAATATTTTTACAAGCTTCGGTCCTAATGTCGGTACCTACTCCTTTCTACATCTGGAATCACCCATGAAACCAAGTTTACACTATAATATCCATCACAGATTACAAGTTGTGTGGGAAGGAATCACCATTAACCATAATGTTTCACTATATAACATAATTTAAGGATCATTATAATGTGTTTGTATGGTCTTAAACCTCTAGGCCAGAAGGGATTTTTTTAAACTAGAACCACCAGTTCTTCAAGTCTCCTTCAGAACATCATTATGGATAAAACATCAACAACCTCTAATTTTTTGACGAACAAACATCAAAATAGTTCAATAATACTTATATTAAATTGAATATTAGAGATAAAAATTTACTCATAAGCTAATTTTATAGTATTCTTAACATTATTTGTAACTTGATGTTTTATTATTTCAAAACTTTTACTCAACAAAATATTTCTGGAATTCTTTGGTAAACAATTTCCTATAAATTTTTCTTCTACTAAGTAGAACTATCAAATAATTCTTCTCAATATAAGATCATTTCTCAAAAAAGATATCATCCATTTTTATAGGCTTAACCTTCCTAATAAGTTTGATGAATCATAATATTTTATCTCTAAAATTATCTCACCTCCAAATATTTCATTGAATATCTTCAAAGATTCTAGAAACATTGGATTCAAAAAAATTCATAATAACTTCTTCAAATCTTAGTGTCAACTATCTTCATTACCTTCTAAAATCCCATCTAGAATCATGATATTTCCTTTGTGAATATTGATTCATGAATTTTAATAATTGAATAATCACCATGTTTAGAGATACTAAATATGTAGTAGTCTCTATCTAAAATATTCTAATAAATTATCTATCTAGTTCTTCTTTATGTGAACTTATTCATCTGTAATTTCTTTATAATAACTCCACTATCTAGAAATTCACCATCAACTGCTACTTTGTCCAAATATTATTTTTCTAGTACCTCTTCATCTAGATATTCTTTATATGGATCCCCTCTATATATAAATATATATCCTATGAACTCAAGTTTGGAATTTATAGACATGAAGGCTAATCTATTTGAAATGATCTTCAATATCAGGGACTTCTCTATATAGTATAAATATTCATTAGGATTTATCTATATTATGAACTCACCGAATATTGTCCATATTTCTCTATCTGATAAACTTATAGATATTCTTAATATTATAGCTTTAAGATCTCTTCTATCATGAAAAATCCAATTAAAAGTTCATCTAATACATTCATAAGATCTCTATAGTCTAATTTTCTTCTGTTTGATGAACTCTCCACGGTACAGAAGCATGTTCTATCAATCATGAGTGATTCTCTATGCACAATATTATCCTTTGGATAGTAACATCATTATAACACTCTTTTTAGTTTAGAATTATCAATATGATATCCTCCATCATAATCTTAGTCTGATATCCTCTATCTGGTGGTTTCATTTCATGTCCCCTATTTCTCATACATTCTGAATATACTATTTTTCATGAAACATATCACATGTCATTATAATAATATTTCATGAGACAACCATATGTATGTTTCTAAATCATCTATATCTAATAATCTCATCAACATAATACTATTTCTAGTCATATCATTTTAGTTAACATTCAATCTTTATCAGAAAAATAATTCTTTAAATTTGGTCACTGTAGTAATTATATACTCCATCTAATGATCAAGGTCCTATAAAACAACATATATTGGTCTAGTGAACTTTAAAACTTCATCTAGAAAACAATTATATCCATCCATTAACTATATTAAGGATATAATCCATTTGTTAAAGTTCCTCTTGTGATTCTGATGAACTTTTTTTGTTTCATATTTCAGATGACTTCATAAATCACCTACTTCTAGAATTACCAATCCTCCATCCCCAATCATTTTGTGTCAGATCATTACTTAAAATATTCAGGTATATAACTTTATATGACCACAACTACACAACTTTATAACTGAATCTTTTCATAGTAATTTATTTTTCACTTCATAACTCTAACTTAGTAATGTACAATTTTTTCTGGTGATGTTTAAACGTCATCTTGGAAAACTCAATATGAAGAACTGTATCTTGGAAACTCATTCTAATAACTTTAGTCCTATAATATTATATTTATTATTTTAGAATACTATTCTACATAATAGGATTATATGTATTTACTAAGTTTCATAGTATAACTCTCTTCATAACATTAGAGTAATCACTTAAGAGATCAAACATTGTAATTAAGATATATTTATGAGATTGAAAATTTCCTCTCAGTAAATAGAATTACTTAAACTTCCTATTAATACATACATTGAGTTACTGTAATCTAAGGTTTCATCATCCAATGTATATACTCCATGTGGAATAACTTCCCTAACATCCAAAGAAAACTCCATATTTTTTTCTATGGTAAACTTCCGTAGGAAACTTATTCAAATTATTCTAAAAAACTCATTGAGTTTTCCATAGACCATTGAAAACAAAGACAAAACTTCCAAAATCATAATTTAATGGTCACTTCAATATTCCCATTTGGATTTTTTCATTACAAATATCTTATTTAGAGTTAATCAGTTTCTCCCCCATTATTGGAAATAAATTCAATTTCTCTTATAACTCATTCTTTCAAGATATTTATATGAGTTTCTCACCTTTTTATTTCATTTAACTACATGTATATATTTAATTCCTTGAGAGAAGGATGGAATAACTTTACTTGAAGTAATGAATGTAAAATAAACCATCTCTAAATCTACACGAGTAGTGCCCAGTGTAGAAAAAAAGAGTGATTAAATTAGACATTAGAGAAATTCATTAAATTAGCCAAGTGATACCAACTTACAGATTCCTCTTTCAGGGGGTAATTTGAATAGATTTTCATTTAACTTATTTCATATAACCATATCAACAAATAGACAAAAAATGTTCAATCATAAAATAGTAGGTTTCTCCCCCTTTACAAAACATTTTCAAATTTTCATCAAAAATTAATATTTCCATTACATTTAAACATATTTTCATATATAATATAATATTATGTAAAACACAACTCAATATGATAGAAACTTATTTTATCGATATTTTTAGTATCAAGAACTTCATCATCATTTGGAGATTCAACCTCTAGGTACTTCATTGTTAACTTTACTAGAACTTCATAATCAAGTTTCATAAACTATGGTTTTCTAGAATTTTTAACTTCATTTTAACTTCATAATGTTTCTAAAATCACTAGCTTCCATTTCAGGGGAAAACATCCCCTCCATTGAATCACCTTAAATTACCTTTTTATTTAACATTATCAAAACTTATCAGGGAATATGGTGGATATTACTTTCCTCATCATTTATAAGAATATGGTTGAGAAAATTTTCTCAATCTGGAAACTCCTTTAATTTTAGCTATATTTTTCTTCATGAAATCATCCTTGGTTTTCTAATAACTTCTTTTCTTAGGCTTTATGGATTCCATCTTATTTCCTTTTTCCTTCATTTTGTGTGTTTGAATCTTCTTATCTTTCACTAGAAAATCATAATAATTTTTCTTTTCTTCTGTTACCATCTTCCTTGCTTCCTCTAATTGTTCTAGACATATAGTGATGAAATTTTTAGGAGTGTAGCTATTCATGTTAAACCTTCCACAAATATTATTTCCTTTATATAATTTAACCTTCTATGGTAACTTATGATGAACTTCATCATTTTATTTGGAAGAGTCATTCAGCATTTAAAACCCCTTACCTTTTCCACGGGTTGATTAAATTATTTTTAAATCCTGATTTATCTAATCTAAATGTTCATGAATAACTTATATCTTTATATAAAGTGACCCTTTCTTTCAAAAAAAATTATATATTCTTAATCAAGACTTCTTCTATTACTTTCATCTTAGGTGAAATCATATTTATAACTTCATTTTCACTAAACTCTAAGTAAAAATTATCACCTATCATTTTTTCACTTTTCTTTAGCTTTTGTAGCCTACTTCCTTTATATTTAATTGATTTATGTTTAGTAGTTATAAAATAGTACTTACCATCATGGCGAACACTTCTTTTACAATTTCCATATATCATTTCAAGATATTAAAATCTATTATATGTGAATAAATTTTCCTTCTTTAATATATTCAGTTTGATATTAGTTATATATTAATATCATTTTTCTCACTACCCCTAAATATAGGCCTTATAAATTTACCATTAGTTGATATGTTATTCCAAAAATCTATGGCCTGATGTCTAAATTTTTCACAACACTAATAGTAGAAAAAAATATTCTTTTATTCCTTTGTGATTTTTTCTGGATGGTGGATGTATTTTATAATTATTAAAAATTAAATTATTTCTTTTGAAGATATTGAGGGGAACCTCCTCCTCTATTTATTTATCCTTCATTTAAGAAAATTTTGGGATTCTCTTGAACTTTCATTACCCAAATATGTCATAAATAAGATTTTTTTCTACACTAATCAAAGAATCAGAATTAGTACATACTAAATTTTATGATCATGGGATTACCTTCTTCTTTAGATTATCATAAAGTGATGATTTCAATGATTTCATGCTTCTACTGCAGGTAAATAGATTATTTTTTGAAGTAGTACTCTCCTGTGAAATCCTAATGGTAGTGGTTCTTTGCTCAACTCTGTATGAATAATGATCTTGACCTTATTCCATATTCCTTAACATAATCTCCAACTCAATACACTTTAAATATTAAGTGTTTTTCTATTCTTAAATAAATTTTAAATTAACTTCACATTCACCTTTTTTCCATATATAAATTTTATTCATTCATCATACTCTCTTCTAACACTATTTTTTCATGATATTGTGTCTATATTTTTTGACTTTTAGTTGAGATTTATTGACATCTATTGTATCTTTTAGTGAATGGAATATTTCCTTAAAATTTTACTTTAAAAAAACATTAAAATAAAAATTATTCAAAAATATTCTTCTATAAGGTTGAATGTTTCTTGAGAATATAATACCATTTCTTCCTTTCCTTCACAAGTTTAGTGATATTTCAACAGTCACTTACTTTCTTAACCAATGATTCCTCCATTTCATCATCTTCCTTCTTGATCTAGGTTTTTTATTTATAAATTTTATTGATAAATATAAATATCTATAAGGAAACCTCACTGAGAAACTTTTTCAGATGATATTTAATTTCAAAGTAAAAAAACCTTAATTATTTAAATGTATTCATACTCATCAAATCTTGAACAATTATCTTCTAGAGGATTAAAACTAGTAGTTTTTCAATATAAATTCCACAGATTTTAATTTCTTTAAGTAGTTAATACTTCTTCCACTTATCTAAAGAGGATGAATTTCTTAACTTTTGAACCTCGTTCTTCTTTTAGTTTTTCATTATTTTGGATAATACTTTAGTATTTTTAGAACACATTGTATCTTTCATTAACATTTTCTCAGGAATAAATTCCTTATCTTATGGAGAGAATATCTCTTAAAATTTCATAAATATTTAATTTATATAGATCATATATGAATAAATTGGAACAAAAAAAATATATACAATTAGAGGGAACCTCCCCTCTGATACCAGTTTATGAGTCCAGTTGTTTGTGTAGTCTTCTTAAAAGGTGGGGATGAATCAAGGGTGATTTTTTTTTACTAATTTATATCTATATAAAATTTTTTACTTTCTTAAAGTTTATTTATCCTCTATCATGATTAGGATATATAGATATTTATATTGAACCCTAACCACTTTCTCTGATATGATATGAAAGTAATGGCAGTAAATAATGACATATAAATATTTTAATATGGTGCAGTCTCAGTGTGGGTAACTACTTATTGTGGAATCTGAAATCACCTATGGAATATATTTTACACTATAATATCCATCATATATTACAAGTGGTATTGGACGGAATCACCCTTAACCCTAATGCTTCAATATATAACATAAGTGAAGGATCTTTATAATTATTTTTTACAGTTATCAACCTCTAGGATAGAATGATGTTTTTTATATTGGCCCTAAGAGTTCTTCAAGTCTCCTTTCAAACTTTCTTATGGATAAAACTTTTACTACCTCTCATCTTCCACTGAAAATACATACACATAAGCTAATCATACTTTTGATAAAAAAAATACCAAATCTCTCACATTCCTTGAGAATATATATTTCTATCTTCTCTCCTTTCTTCAAAACATGATGTTTTGATATTATCAAAACTTAAACCCAACTAAATATTTCTATAATGCTTTGGTTGACTACTTCCTATGAATGTTTTCTTCTATGAAGCACTCTTAAATAATTATTCGCATCATTATCTCATTTATATGAATGTAATCAACACTTTTTATAGTATAAAAATTCTTTAAAAGTATATTCATTCACAATATTTAAACTCTATTATTTTCTTGCTTTCAAATATTTCATTTAGAACTTTCTAAGATTCTAGAAAATTTAGAGTTAAAAAAAATCTTATTAAATTCTTCAAATATCTTTGTTAATAATCTTAATTACCTCCTAAAATATATATTATAATCTTGATCATTACTTTACGAATATTTATTCATTGAATTTTTGACTCATCATCATCACCATATATAGATATTAAAAATATGTAGGAAAAACTCTCTGAAATAGGGTAAAAACTTATCCATCTGGTTCTTCTTTATGAGAATGTCTTAATCAAGTTCTTCTTCATGAGAAATCCTTAATTTGGTAATTCACCATTTGGTGATTCTTTGTCCAGATATTCTTTCTTTAATACCTCTTTGTTTGTATCTTCTTTCTCCAGATACCCTCCATTCAGAATCCTCTATTTGATGAACTCACGTTTGGAGTTTGGAAACATAAATGCAAATCTGGTCAAAATTATATTCAACTTCATGAACTTCTCCATCTGGTATAAATGTTTGTTCGACATTCATTATTCAAAAAAATCACAAAACTTAATTTGGATTTCTATTCCTGATGAATTTTCAAAATTTCATCACCCAGTAGCTTCAAGATCCATTTTTTCTTGAAAAATATGTCATAAAGTTTTTCCGTTACATTTATAAGATTTCCTTCATCTGAATTTCTTGTATCAAATAAACTCTATGTGGTGTGGTAGTGTGTTATTATGATCATGAGGGGTTATCTATACACACTATTATATTCATGATAGTAGCATCATCATAACACTTTTATTAGTACGTACTTCCCAATTTGATATCCTCTATGCAATTTTCAATCTGATGTTCTTCAACTGATTGTTTCATTGTATGACCCCTATGTTGAATACATTCTAGGTACACCATTTCTCATGTAGCATATCACATCTCACTTTATAAGTCTTATGTGGACTATCCATCCATATTTTTCTACATAATATCTATTCAATAATCTCAAAACACCATATTTATCTGGTCTTATCAATTCGGTTATATTGAAAACTTTATCAGACAAATAATTCTTTTCATCTGATCACTATGTTAATGATATACTTCGTATGATGATCTTAGTCTAGTAACCTCATATATCTCATTCAAGTAAACTTAAAAACATTATTAGACAAAAAAAATTCCATTTGGTCACTTTATTAAGGATATAATTCAACCTATAAAGTGCCTCCCATGATTCTGATGAACTATATCCATTTCATCTTTTAGAAGACTCCACAAATATCTTTCTATCAAAATTACCAATCCCCCAACTAATCATTCTACATCCAATTATAACATAGAATATTCAATGACTGAAATTCATAAAACTATAACTCCATGAATTTATAACATGATATTTTTATTGTAGATACTTCATCACTTCATAAATCTGACTTAGTAATTCAAAACTTTGTTAGGTGATGTTTAAACTTATTCCTTCTAAAAAACTAAATCTAGAGAACTATATCCAGGAAAATATTTTCTATAAATTTAGTATGTTAATTTTATTTTTCTTATATTAGTATACTAAAATACATAATGGGATTTTATATCTTCTTGAATTTTTATGGTGTAACTCTCTTCATAACATTATATTATTCAATTCAAAGATCAGACTTTATAATTACGAACTTCTAATAAAGTTGTATTTTACTTCCTAGTAATAATAATTAATCCAAATTCCTCATAATAAATCCATGGAGTTAATATAATCTAACATTTCATCATCTAGAGTATGTATTACATGTAGAATAACTTAAATAACAAACATAGAAAATCCATATTTCTTTATCCATATTAAACTTACATAGGAAACTCATTCAACTTACTCCAAATAACTCATTGACTTTTTCATAAACCATTGAAAAAAATAAAACACTTACACCATAAATATCAACTATTAACATTATAAATAACATATTTTGGTAACATGGTCAATATGAAAATGGGATGTTTTTATACTTTAAGTGTTTCATAAAATGTTTTAGTTAAATTTTCAAGGAATGAGTCTTTATGTCTCCTTAGTTCCATGGGTGTTTTCCCATAATGACTGTTATGTGATGTTTGAGTAGTTACATTATAGTTGAGTTAGTTATGATTAGATATTAGTATCCATGATAGTTATGAAACTTTATATTATGATTTAAGTTACATGTTACCTTGCTTATTTCCTATTTCTTTCGTAGTTATTTGTCACTCTTATTGCTTTATTGTTAGTTGTTATTTAATAATACCAATGATTCCTATATATTTTAAAAAATTTGATTATAGTTCAAGGATTTCAAACTTCTAAATATTCATTCCTTATTGTTTTCAAAACTAGTCATTCTATAAAAATTGTTAAATTACAAAAGTAAGGATGATTTTAAAATAAAATTGGGGATATATATATATATATATATATATATATATATATATATATATTGAATGATGTAGAAGTAAAATAGTTCTCCAAATAAATTCTTCTCCTTGGGATTTAATGTTATCACTCTCCTGATTTTTTTACCCTTATATGTTGTTAAATGATTTGATTTTTTAAAGATAAATTGACTAAGAATTTATTATTAATTTTTTTCTAAATAAAAAATAGAATATTTTGGTATATTTTATTTCAAACTAATATACATGGATTTATTTTTAAAAGGAATTGTAAATATTATATATTGGGATCTTATTTGGTGTGTTTAGATCGCACCCTACATACACATTATATGTGTATGCATTTTCATTATGATCTTATATAGTTGTTACTAGGTTTATTTAATTCAATTGAGGACTATATTTTGGGTTTAGGTATGGTGTAGGTGGTAAGATAAGTACATCATTCTTGACCCAAAGATCTAGATTGTAGTTTTTATTTTTCTCATGTCTTGATTATGTATTTTGGTACCATATTTAATTATAGTACTCCTCAAACTTCCTCAATTAGTGTCTCTTTCTTTCTTTTATATTTTGTTCATTACATGTGATATGATGGTGTATTTAAAGATTTTAAATTCTATGCATGTTTATTTTCTCATATTGATGTCTTTATGATTTATATTATTGATTTATACTTTGTTTAGTTATTTTATATTTTAAAAATTAATAATTTATTGAGCATGAAATACCAAACTCTAGAATGGTTATTCCAAACTTATAGGTGGAAGTTCTATTGTGTTTATGATTCATTGGATGAAATTGTTCACAATAGTGAATGGTGTGATGCCCTGATACTAGTTTTTAGCTCGTAGTGATCAGGAACATTCCCTGAGCCTTATTGTGGACTAACCTACGTGACGTGTTGGGTTCACCCATGCCGGTTCTCTGGAAAAAAGTCATAAAATTATAAAGTGTTTATCTAAAATGGAACAATAACATTGTTTTTGTTATAGTTATTTTACTACCCATGTCAAAAGGGACGACATTATGATATAACATCATGCCTTCCCAACAATATAACATTAATCTATATCATAGGAAGCCTCATGATGATATCACTATCCAATGATATAGTATTTTAAAATATCATAGATATTTATAGGATTATAATGTTATTCATGTTATTAAAAAAAATATGTTGTTTGAAAACTTTCATTGGTGTTGGATAATGGTCCCATTCAAAATCCATTTGATTTTAAACTACATCAAAATTTGTTTCTGGTAGAAAATATTATTGTCTAAATTTCTTTTTCTCATTAAAAAATTAAATTATTAATTTATTTATTTAAATAAAAATTTAATATTCCTATTTATACATTTATTATATTATAAATATTGATATTATTTAATTTAAAGTAATTATAGTTCTTATTATAATTTTTATTCCATGTATATAAGAGTTACATGCTGGGTATGACCTAAGATTTAATTTCTTTCAACCAAGAATATGATTTATTTTGGTTAAAAATTCAATAAAAATATTGATAATTATGTATATATATTAGCTATTAAGATTTTTTTTGGAATTTAAATACTTCATGAGTATTTATATAAGGATTGTTAGACTTTGAGTCAGCATACACTTGCCTATAGAATACAGTTATGCCATAATGGTGATTATTTGGGTACATATCAAGCTATATCTTCTCTCAAGTAAGATTTTTGGTTTAATATGATTATAAATATTTACATAATAGGGTTTTAGGAACTTTATTCCTAATATATATCTTTATATGTGTGTATATAATTTTATTTTATTTTTTGTAATTAATAAAATTAATTAGTTGTATAAGGTGTTATAATTTAACATGTATGATTCATATTAATTTGGAAGAAGGTATAATGTATAAAATTAAATAATAGAAGAATTTATATATATAGGTAATGAATTATATGAAACTTAATAAAGAGAATTATAAATATATAGTGAAACTAATAAAAAACACTAAAAATACTAACTCTGTGACTCCTTTCAAAGGTAACACTTCTGAAGATCTAGATCATTCAATATGGGTGAACCTATCCATTAGGTTCCTAAATCTAATGTGTGCTTTAGTTTATATTTATATAGTTAATACCAACCATTAGTTATATTGATAAATAGTGTTATTTTAATTCATATGATGAATTGGGATATACGTTGTCTACTTAATTTCTAAAAATCAAATATGATATATTTGGAATGATTGTTTACTATAAATAGTTAAGGATTAAGAAACTAGCTTATCTAAGTTATCTCAGGATTAAATATAGATCTTGGGATAATAATTAATATGATTTATGGGGTTATAATTTTCATGGACATATGTTCAATAAAAGTTTATATTTAATTGACATATAACATAATAATAACCTAAAAATATGTCTTGTTATAGATTATGCCATGTATCATGAACATTATTTTTATATTTTTTATAGATTGGGTATATAGTTTAATAGATTGGTATCTATTTTTAAGAAGTTTTATCAAGGAAAAAAATTCTGATAATCAATGTGTGAATGTTATATAAATAAATTTTTCTAATTCTAACTCATGGGTATTGGATAATGGGTATTCATCAAACATTTTTGTTGGTGTATAAAGATTAAAAAATGGGAGATAATTCATGAAAGGATAAATATATCTTTATATTTTCAATGGGGAAATAGTTTTTCATTAGATCTAGTCACATAATATCTAAATATATATAGTAGATTAATTATAGATTTGTAAATCATTTATTATGTCCCATATATAAATATAAATTTAATTTCTATATCTTAATTGAATAAGAAAATATTTCCATCTATAAGAACATGGATTTTTATATATACATGAATTATATGTTTTATAGATCAAGGAATATAGTTAATGGTTTATACATTATATACATGTATAATTTAGTCAATAACATTCAAGATAATAAAGTTAACATAGTTGATCCTAACACCACTTTTATTTGGAATTGTTAAGTTGGGAATATAAATGAGAAACACATCAAGAGACTCTAATATAATTAATTTTAAGAATCATTCAATTATAAATAATTTATAAATGTCAATATTTTTTAGAAAAAATGTACAAAACACCTTTTAATAGAAATTTTGAAAGGGGTAGTATGTTATTTAATTTTATACATAGTGATGTATATAGTCCATTTAGTACATAATAAAGTAGTGTGTCTATATACATCATGAAATTTATTATTAACTTTTGTTTTTATGTTTATGTATTTATTATGAGACACAAGTTTTCAACCTATGAAAAGTTAAAAGGGTTCAAAAATTAAGTAAATAATAAAATTTATAAAATTATTAATATTATTAATCATATCCTAGTTATGAATACAATATCAAGGAGTTTATCAATCATTCGAGAGATAGTGGAATAGTTTCAAAATTCAATCCTCCTAGAACACCATGGTGGAATGGTGTGAATGAGATGATGAATCATACCTTATTCATCATGATTATATTTATGATGAGTTAGTGTAGAAAATTTATATCATCATTATGGGACTATTATCTATATGTAGAAACTTTCATTTTAAACTATATTACATCTGAGAAAGTTTTAAAGAAACCATATAAGATATAGACTAAAAGGAATCCTAATTTTAATTTTATTATGATTTAGAAGTATGAATTATATATAAGAAATTTTAAATCAAAAAAACATTTCCCTAATTTTGATAAATGGATTTTTTAGTTATCATAATGATTCAATGAAAATTGTTTTTTATAATCATATTGAAAAAATATTATTTCTATCCCAACAGAGTGTTTTCATTTGGAAGGATCTTATTTCTCAAGGAGTTGATGGGGGGAAATTAACTTTGAAAAGTTCAAGACCAATGAACAAGAATGGTTTCTAATGTGGGATGAATTATTTCCACAAATGGTTATAGATACTAATCTAAATTAGTTTATAGGAAAACCATGAAGGTATCGTAGGATACATTAAGAATTGAAGAGATATAGATTTATTATAGGAAATGATGATGAGGGCGAGTTCATAAAATAAAAAACTACCACTTACCTTGAGGTAGTTAAGATTTATCATTCTTTGTAATGGTTAGAATCCATTAAAATTGAGATTGGATCCATGTAGACTAACCATGTTTTAAAATTGATGGATATACCTAAGGGGTGAGGCCCATTAAGTGAAATTGGTTTTCTAATAAAACAAGTATGACCTTGATGGTAGATTGGGTAACTATAAATATTTATCGATGGTGGATATGTATAAAATATTCATCGTGTTGAATATAAAGAGGCTTTTTCAAAAATTATGATGATAGAGTACATTCATATATTTACCACCATAAAAAATCATTATGATTATGAGATATATAAAATTTATATCAAAACCAGTTTTCTTAAAAGTAATTTTGTTTTGGATCTATATATGACACATTCCAAAGTTTTTAAGGATCCAAATTATGTTATTAATGTATACAAGTTTCAATGATATATTAATTTATTGAAGAAAGAATCTCTAAGATTGAACATTTAGTTTAATTATGATGTCAAAGAGTTTGGTTTCATTAATAACATGGATGATTCTTGTATATACAAGTGAAATACTAGAAGTGTTGTGGTATTTTTGGTGTAGTGATAAGACCTTGTGGTGAGGACAATAAAATATACATTTATAATCTCCCAAGATATAACATGGTGGATAACCTTGGGGTTTATCTCAAGGAAAATGTTTCAAATTTCCAAGTGATTATCTAAAATTATTTTTGTGCTTTTATATATTTTGAAAAAAAAGAAAACATGAAAAAAACTATTAAAATCATAGAGAATCACTTGGACAAAAAGAATTTTAGAGAATCACTTGGACATTTATAATCTCCCAATAGTCTCTATCACCTTCCAAAATTTTCTCATGAATCTCCCAGCTCCAATTTTTTCATTTGATAATTTTAGACACCATATATAATTTTTTCAGCATGTTATTTACATGGGGTGGTTATCTTTGTAAAACAACACAATATAACTCCCTATTTAACTTAAATCTTAGTGAATTATATTTCCAACATACCACTTCCATAATCCATGTTTATATGGATTTTACTTCCCTTAATTCCATTACATATTCAATCCACCATTGACATTGTTACTCTTCTTCAAACATACTCCATTAATGTCGCTTCACCATTCCAAATATAATATTTTACATTTATTCATTAAAACCATACTGCTTTAGTTCATGTATTCAAATCTGGAAATTCATATAATATTTTATTATTCTTCAAAAAATTCCTACTATTTTTGTTGACTCTAAATTGATACGACAATAGATATTCACCTTATTGAGACCATAATATAGTGTTGTTGAATCATGACCTTCATGAAGCTTAAAATTCCATGATTCACTCAAACATAAAAATTAATACTCCTAATAAAACCTTTATGAAATTCAAAATTTTCCATATTTTCAATACCAACTGTGAGCAACATCCATAAGAAAACATGACGAACTTGAAAAGTGGTTTCATTGAAATAGCTTGTTCATGTAGTTCTGTAAACACCTGGCGTGTGTTCTATGATGGAGACATAACCATAGAATTGGGGATGAATGTGGTCAACCAATATATTCAATCCTATATAAAGTAAATATCAAAAAAAAGTTCAACCATATTTTTAATAAGCTTCGGATTCAACAACCTATGAATTCATCATCTTTGATTAGTTCAAATATTCTTTTTCATGTATGGTAGTTTGGTGCACTCGGGGTTAGTTCCATTTGATGGAATAAATATTAAATGTTCTTACTGATTAAAGAAAAATATATCTTGGAATTTGGTTCAGTTGATCTCCAAATGGATTTCATCCTCCCATTAACACCTAGATTTGATGCATTCTTCATAATATCAACCTCAATCAGATAATTTTCTTTATTCCATACAGACTCACCATAGGGATCAGATTCTCTAGAAGGGTGAATAGAAACAAATAAAAGGTATTCCTCAATAATATTCATCCACCAATGATACTTGATGGCATCTGGTTTTTCATTGTTCATATAACACCGTCTTCCTCAATTGGAAAGGCTCAACTTGGGATCTCTGATTGGTGTAAGATTCTAGTTCAGTTTAATAGCCATACTTCTTTAGAAAGTAATATTTTTCTTCTTCTGACCTCGATTTATTCCATTATAAGATCAATGTTTTATCTAGTCTTCATATACAATAACAGTGAGGATCGACTCAGAAATCATCAATCAGTGAACTTGGTTTTCTTCTCCAGCAATCCTAGGATAGGGATTGGGTTTGAACTAATGTGGAATTGGATCTTCCTTTTTCAGCAACATTCAATAGTTCTAAATCTTCCCCAAAAAATCTATTTCAGTTCTTACTCAACTAGTAGAAGAGTTTTGTCCTCATGTTTCAACTAATTTCATTTTCCTCTATCAGTTTCAAATTCTTAAAGCTTGGTTGGGGGATTTATGGAGGTTAGAAGAGGCGTAGTAGAAGGAAAATGGGAAAAAATAGTGGAGAGGTGGAGGTTTCTAATGGTATTAATAGTAGTAGGATTTAGGGATTTGGGGAAGTTCCATGGGGGATCATTGGAAGTGTAAAATGTTTTTATTATAATGGTAGAAAGTGGATGAGAAATATCAGAAGATAGAAGGATCATAGGGTAGCGGAAGTAGATGTTGGTGGTAACAGAGGATTATTGATTATCCACTAAACGAGGCTAATATTCATGGTTAATATATATAATATTAATGTTATTTATTATTCATAAACACCATTTTAGTGAATTTTACACTTTGAACATCATTTCACATTATGATTGTAATTCCTTCTTAAAATTCACTATTATGTGGTACATTTTTGAACATCATTTAAAGTACCCAATGATTCATCTAATTTTAAGGAATGTAATTATCCATATTTTAATTTGATATTTTGGGAAATTTATATAAACTTCAATATGAACATGTTTCATTCAGGGATCAATGGAGGATTCATAAATGATGATGGATATATTTGGAGATGAAGGGAAGCAATTCTAGAGAAGGCTGATTGGACACCAGCCCACTGATGAGAATGTGTGACCCACCTCACAAACCCAATGAAGCCCAAATTTCATGGGATTATATAATAAATATATAGGAACAAATAATTCTTCAGGATCTAGTGCTAATTCAGAATCCATTGTGGTTATTTAGGCAGCCCAATTTAGAGATAAAATTCTGGGCCAGATTCTGTGGCTCAGAAAAACATCCCACTAATAAAATCATATCTCTGAATAAACAACTCCAAATGGTCCTAAATTTTAAAGAAGATTAGGAGACATCATTAGATACAATTTCTTATTCTATTTACTACTATAATTATGCCATCTATAAGGTCTTACAAGCGCATCTATTCGGTGTATGAAAGATGAATGCCACCTCAGGTCAAGGGTGGAAAAATCAACTCTCCCTCAACTTTCCACCCACCTATGGCCTGCCAAAATTAATTGAGGAGACTTGGACTATTTAAGGATATAACCAAGGCTTAAAAAATTCCTATTTAAGGTAGTGGTGGTGTAGGAGTTGAGGATCTTTGAGCTTTGTTTCGTTTTAATGTTATGCTACCAATTTGATGTTGTAATCGCATTCCTTCAATTATAAGTTCCTTGAATTACCTTAGTTTATTTATAAAAGTTCTTCATATTCTATTTTTATATTATTCTTATTATCACTTTGATACCATTTCCTCAAGGTGTGAACTTTTTAATACCAAACCTTGTGAGATTATCACACAACGGTGGGGTGATTGTTTTTTTACATTGTTTTTTTACTTCTCCAATTCCTCCCTCATGAGTCTACTTTCCGCTTCCATTGAAACCATGGGATCAATGGAGGGATAACCCACTTATGGGTTGATCAAAGGGAGTATCAAGGGGCTGTATTGGATGTTATTTCTCACTCCATTAATGGATAATCACTTCTTTTAAATGAGATTTTATTTGATGATTTTAAAACTTCTTCATCCTTATTGAATTTAAGGTCACACATTTCAAGTGCTAATATGAACCTTTAACTTGGAGGGATCAAAAATTTGATCCTTAAAGTGTATAGGTGATTAATATTAGGGTGTGTAGGCATTAAACCAGTAAGTGATGATTTTTTTTGATCTCCTTAAATGAAACCATCTCAAATATAAGAAATTGAAATATTTTTACAAGAAAAAGAATGCATCCAATCCACCCCTTGTAATAACCCAGGATCAACCCTTCTCATAATTTAAATTCACTTAAGACTTTTAGTGTTAACTTAAACACATCTAAAATAAACCCAAATTTGGCCACTAAATATACAAAAATAGTCCATAGAATGTACGTGTCCATAGGTTACTTCTTAGGTCTATGAGGATTTGACAACCAAAGCTAAACTACAAAGACCATTCTACCTTATTCTCTTGGGTAAATTTGAGCATGAATCAAATTTTGGCACCGTTTCCTGGGACCCAAGTAAGTAATCTAAACACCCATTCTATTCTCCCACACTTCTTATTTTCTCATCCAAATTCTCTTATCTTGTCCCTTTCTCATTTTTTTTCTTTTGGTGCATGTCCGCCTACATCTGTGATCAATCAAACCGTCTAGTTAGGGTGGATAGTCTTGGGGTTGGGGAGTCAAGTACACCAAGGGAACTCTTTACATTAGATCCTAATCTTCCTAATACTCCAGAGTCAAAAATTGAGCCTATTTCAATGGAAGGTCTTCAAAGAAACCAACTCATAAACCCGGGTTGGAACCAAAATGGAAACCCAAATGAGGCAGCCCCAAACCTGGGGAATGCAATTGATCAAACCATGAATGACTACCTCAAACCTTCCTAGAACAATGCCCCCTCATTCATTATACAAAATTCCCTAGGAGATTCCAACTACGTCTTTAAACCCCATGTCCTAAACCACCTTCCCACATTCCATGGAATGGAGTCTGAGATGCCCTCCCTTCACATTAAGGAGTTCAATGACATTGTAGAAACCATGTGTCCCCCACATTAACTAGAATCAGCTAATATGTGGCTATTTCCTTTTTATTTAAAGGATCAAGCTAAAAACTGGCTAAACAATTTGATACCATTATCCATCAACTCTTGGGACCAACTACAAAGAGAATTTCACAAAAAATACTTTCCCCACCACAAAACAATTTCACTTAAAAAGAGCATCCAAAACATTTTTGAAAAAGAGAGAGAATCATTATATGAAACATGGTAGAGGTTCAAGGACACTCTAAACATGGTTCCACATCATGGTTTTTCTATTCCAGAACAAGTGAGAATTTTCTATGAAGTTTTGGGTCTAGGGAACAAACAATTCATTGACATGATGTGTAATAGAACCGTTAAAAACAAAGCCCCAAATGATGCTTACGAGTATCTAGAAATCCTTTCTGAACAAAACCAAACATGGGAAACTTCACCTTATTCTGAAAATACACAAAGAACTACTAGAATTCATACACTTAGAGAAGAGGAAAGACATAGGGCTAAACTTGCAGAACTCTCTAGGAAGGTTGAAGAGATAGACCTTAGGAAAGTCCATGAAATCCAAACTGTAGACCCTGTTTGCACAATTTGTGACAAACATGACCATAAGACAGACAACTTCCCAACCATTACATCCATCAAAGATGTTATTTTAGGAGGAACCCCAGCAGAAGTAAATGCCTTGAACTTTCAAAAGCCTCAATACCAAAACAACTTCAACCCAAGGTATAATGACCACCCAGGATTCCGCTGGAAAGATAACCAGCAACCTAGCCAACCACAGGGACAAAATCCTTACCCCCAACAGAACTACCAAACCCATAACTAGTTCCAAACCCAACCTATCCAATACCAACAGCCACTGGTCCATTTTCAACAAACAATCCCACCTCCAAAATATCCCTCTGGGATAAACCAATCTTCTCAAGCACCAACCCAAACTGTTCCACAAAGCCTACTAGAAAAACTGTGCAAAAAAATGGAGAGGATGAACTCAGAAGTATCTTCCCTAAAACAAGAACTTCAAACCATAAAAACTGGAAAGGCACCCATGCCTACTCAGGCGGTACCATCCTCAACTTCAAGGGGAGAGTCAAGTTGCACTCAAACAACTCATGAAAAACTAAAGGCTGTGACTATTTTAAGAAGTGGGAAATCAATTGAGAAACCTGAAAAATAATTCAAAACCCACTTGAAGATTCAAACTTGGATGAAAATTCAAATGAACCAAATAATCAAATTGAAAAACACGATAACATTGTCAAAGAAACAACTCTTCAACAAGCAACCCCACAACCTGCACCATTTCCTCAACGCATGAGGGGGAAAACTAAGCCTGAATTGAGTGAAACATTGAGGTAAATCTTCTCACAATTCAAGTTGAACATTCACCTTCTCGATGCAATCCAAACCATACATTCCTACTCAAAGTACCTTAAGGACTTGTGCACTTTTAAAATAAAATTTTCACATAAAAACCAAGTCCTTTTGGCTGCTAATGTGAGTACCACCATTCAAGGGACCATTCCTCCTAAGTTGAAAGACCTGGGTTTCCCTTACATCAAATTTGAACTAGGAGAGAGAAAAATTTTCAAGGCCTTGTGTGACCTAGGTGATAGTGTCAATCTCATTCCCTATATAGTGTACTACCAGTTAGGCCTAGAATAACTCCAACCCACATCTTTCACACTTCAACTTGCTGATCGTAGCATTAGGGTTCCAAAGGGTATTTTAAAGGACGTTCTGGTAAAGGTTGAAAACTTCATCTACCCTGCTGACTTCATTGTCCTTGACAACCATCCAAACTTAGGAAATAAGGAACAAACCCCAATTATACTTGGTCATCCCTTCCTTGCAACAATCAACTCTGTTATCTGAGTTTGAAATGGGAACATGACCATCACCTTTAGGAACATGAGTCTAGACTTGAACATCTATAATGAAAGCTCACAAATAGGGGATGATGAGGACATTCATGAAGTAAACATGATAGGAAGTATTGATAATGAATCCATAGAACATAAAGGAATATTTGATGGATGTTTAAGTTAGGATGATATTGATTTCCTTTGTTCACATGAAGGAAGTCTATCTCCTTGGATTGAATCATTTTCAAATTACTCTTATGATGAAGTCTTAGGTCCAACAATCAGTGAAACCTTTCAGGAAACCAATTTCATGGAGACCAATCAAAATTCCTTCCCTAAATCTGATCAAGAAAATCTAGTAGATGAAACTTCTACATGTGGGGAATTAATCCTATATAAAACTCTAGGAAACAAAATTGATATTGATCCAATGTCCCAATATTCTACTGAAATTCCGAACCAACCTGATCTTGAATTGAAGGAACTTCCTGATGCACTCAAGTATGCCTTCTTAGGGGACAATCAAACACATCCTATTGTCATTTCTTCTTCTCTTGAATCCAATTATGAGAGGATGCTTCTAGATTCCCTTAGGAAATATAAGAAATCCATTGGTTGGACCTTGTTTGATATTCCTAGGATTATCCCACTTATCGGGACTCATATGATTGTTCTATAAAATGATTCAAAGCCCTTTAGTAAACCTCAATGGTGAATCAATCCTAATATCATAGAGGTAGTAAGGAAGGAACTTCTGAAATTGTTAAAAGCTGGTATCATATATCCCATAGCTGAGAGTGAGCGGGTCGTCCCAATCCAAGTGGTTCCCAAGAAGGCAGGAATCATAGTGATAACCAATAAGGATGGAAATATTCTTCCAACTAGGGTGAGTAGTGGATGGAGGGTTTTCATTGACTATAGGAATCTAAACTCAATCAATAAGAAGGACCATTTCCCCTTACCATTCATTGACCAAGTCCTTGAGAGAGTGGCAGGTCATGCCTTCTATTGTTTCTTAGATGGGTACTCCGGGTATAATCAAATTGAGGTCTCCCTAGAGGATCAAGAAAATACAACATTAATATGTCCATTTGGCACCTTTTCTTTTAAACGCATGCCCTTCGGGTTATACAATGCCCCTGGAACCTTCTACCGGTGCATAATGGGAATGTTATCAGACATGGTAGGGGATTTTCTAGAGGTCTTCATGGATGACTTCTTTGTGTTTGGGGATACATTTGAGGGATGTCTGAGGAATGTAGAGAGAGTCTTGTCAAGATGTGAAGAAAATAATCTAGTCCTAAACTGGGAAAAATTCTATTTCATGGTTAAAGAGGGACTAATTCTAGGCCATCTAGTCTCAGGTAGGGGGATTGAAGTTTATAAAGCCAAGGCTGAGATCATTCGTCACCTTCCATCACCCAAAACTGTCAAGGAAGTGAGGTCTTTCTTAGGACATGCTGGTTTCTATAGAAGATTCATCAAGAACTTTATTTTAATCTCCCGTCCCGTTTGTGCTCTACTAGTAAAGGATGCTCCATTTTTTTGGATAGAAAGTTGTGAGGGTTCATTACCAACCCTCAAATACTCTCTCACCTCTCCTCCCATTATGAAATCTCCAAATTGGAACCTTCCTTTAGAACTTATGTGTGATTCCAATGACTTTGCTGTTGGAGCTGTGTTAGTACAACATTGTGATAAAAATCCTTATGTCATTGCTTATGCAAGAAAATCCTTAAATGATGCCCAAATAAACTACACCACCAATGAAAAAGAGTTACTTGCTATTGTGTTTTCCTTAAATAAGTTTAGGTTCTAACTCTTAGGATCCCCCATCACTGTGTTCACTGACCATTCTGCACTAAAATACCTCTTCCAAAAACAAGATGCTAAGGCTAGACTAATTAGGTGGGTCCTTCTCTTATAAGAATTTGACCTCACAATCAAGGATAAAAAGGGAGTTTAAAATGTTTTAGTTGATCACCTCTCTAGGATGGAATTAAAAGACAACTCAAATCACCTTTTTGTGTCTGATTCATTCCTTAATGAACACCTATACTCTATGAGTGATTGCCCTTAGTATGCCGACATAGGCAATTTCTTAGTTACAGGAGTCGTCCCAAAATTCTTAGGGAATCAAGCTCAAAGGAAATTCCTTTCTGATGTTAGGCACTATGGTTTGATGATCCATACCTCTATAAGTTCTGCCCTGACCAAGTCATTAGGAGGTGTGTCCCAGAATCTGAATAAGAGTCCATCATTAAATTCTGTCATAGTGAGGCATGTGGAGGTCACTTTTCCTCTAAGAAAACACCTACTAAGATTATTCAGTGTGGTCTCTTATGTCCCACTCTCTCAAGGGACTCCTATACATTTTGTCAAAGCTGTCCTAGGTGTCAACAAGTAGGGTCTATCACAAAAATAAATCAAATGCCACTCACTCCCATCTTAGTGATTGAAATCTTTGAATGTTGGGGAATCGATTTCATGGGTCATTTCCCAAACTATAGGGGATAACTCCACATTCTATTAGCTGTTGATTATGTCTCAAAATTGGTTGAGTCCATTCCCACAAAATCCAATGATCATCAAACTGTGATTAGATTCCTAAAAGAAAACATATTCTCTAGATTTGGAATTCCTAGAGATATCATTAGTGATCGTGGAACTCATTTTTACAATCGTCCATTCTCATCACTCATGGAAAATTATGGAATTTCTCACAAAGTATCCACTGCTTACCACCCACAGATCAATGGTCAAGCTAAGTTATCCAATTGAGAAATCAAACAAATTCTTGAGAAAAATTTCAATCCTTCTAGGAAATATTGGTCCGAGAAACTCTTGGATGCTCTTTGGGCATATCGTACAGCATACAAAACCATCATATGAATGTCACCATATAGGTTGGTTTATGGAAAATCATGTCATTTACCTGTTGAAATTGAGCATAAGGCCTTTTGGGGAATTAAGAAAATGGATTATGACCTCTCATTGGCCGGAACAAAAAGGAAATTAGATCTCAATGAACTGGAGGAACTAAGTATGGAGGCTTATGAAAATTCAAGGATCAATAAATCTAGAGTTCAAGCTTACCAATCTTGGAATATCAAAGTCAAACATTTTGAATCAGGAAAATTTGTGCTCTTGTATAGTTTAAAACTTCATTTACACCCGGGAAAGTTAAGGACTAGATGGTTAGGTCCATACATAGTGCATAAGGTGTACCCCCATGGGGCTGTAGAAATTCAAGATCCCACCAATGGTCAAACCTTTAAAGTTAATGGTCATAGAGTCAAACCATTCATTGAACTATTCCAAAAACATGAAGTTGATGAAGAATTGTGTGAACCCACCTTAGATGATAAAAATAATTAATCAATTAGGGGTCCAAGTCGAGTTAATGACGTTAAAAAAAGCGTTGTATGGGAGGAAACCCATGGTTTTCAAGTTTCCTATCATTTTGTTGTTTTAATCGACTTTATATTTTAAATAGGATTAATTAATAATTTTTATATTTAATAAAAAAATAGATTGTTGACCTATTATTCTATGGTGAGTATGGATGGGTATGAAAATGGAGCACCATATTCATTCGTGTCACATGGTGTGATCCTTGAGTAATACCTTACCCAAAAATTTAAAAAGAAGACAATGTATCATCATTTTATTTTATTTTATTTTTATGTGTTTGTAGGTTAAAATAAAAATACAAAAAAAAAATAAAAAAAATATATTAATAATAAAAAGGCCACATCGTAGGTCATGGGGAAAACCTCGTCCCAACCGGCGAAGCCGCGGGGATTTGAACCCGGGACCGAAGGGAGATAGGGGTGCGCGCTTACCACTGACCTATGACCTTTTTTGCTTCCTTATTCTATAATTTTTATATATATACTTATATTTTAATTTCTTTATTATATAAATAAATATATATATATATATATATTGTTTTTTTCTTTCTTTTTTCCTTTTTCTATAGGGAACTCTGCAAGTGACATGGATGTCGAAGGACTAAATTGGAGCAACCAGAACTTCAACTTCAACCACCAGGTGACTTCATTACATGATCCTCATATTTCAATTTCCTTTTTGAAATTCCCTTACCTTCCTCTACTCCTTCAAAATTTTCATTTCTTCAAACACTAGGGATAGTGTTATTTTAAGTTGGGGGGAGATAAAATTAAAAAATGCTTTTGTGTCAAAAAAATGAATGATTTGAAAAAAATGTGTGTAAATGGAAGGAAAAAATCCTTTAAATTTGAACATGGTAATACACATTTCACATTTTGAAACTGAATATCAAATAATTTAGCACGCCTTGATTTTGATTTTAATCCATGTATAATTTAATGAGCATAGATTTTGGAAAGTGTGGCTGTCTAATGTGATATTTCATGGTTTATATTTTCATCCAAATAAAAGAAAATCAAAACGCATGTCCTTTGGATAGTGGGGTATTAGTTTGAGTTCATGGGGTCCCCTAAATAAATAGCATAGGTTTGGTGATCATTTTAGTTTTAATATGAGTATTCAAAAAGAAAAATAAAAAAAACAATAAATTTGCGCGTAGAGCAATGAAATGACCTAATGAGTGGCTTTCAGTACTTAGGGATCATGACTCCATAGTTTTCTGGCCCAGAGTTAGTAATTTTATCTCTATTTTTGGTAATTTTAATTTGTTTTTGACTGAGTTAACTCGGTATGATGCTTGACTATGTGGGAATCACTTGGTTCCCTAAGGTCTTTGAGCCTGGGAGTCATCATTAAAGTCTTGCTACAGAGGTTGACTCTTTTGAGTGCAATTTCAATTACCATGGAAAAATTTCAAAAAAAAATACAATAAAAAAAAATTGAATACTCATCTTAATATTTAAATTTGATTCCACCTAGTGCTTCTATCATTTCCCCTTGAATAAATATGAACCCCCATGTCTATTGTGATATACAACACATCCTCATACTTAATTGATATTGGATGAAATATGGCAATGAATTTGAACAAAGGAATGGGCTTGGGATTGGAATATGATTATGAAACTATCTTGTATTAAATTATTTTTATGAGTTTCATGATTTTTTGGTATAAGGGTTTTTGGTGATCATTGTGTATTAATTTTATTTTGGAAAAGGGAATTCGAATTTCATATTGTTGAGATACATTTTGCTCGGGACTAGCAAAACTCAAGTTGGGGGTGTGATTAGCCACTAAATGAGGCTAATATTCATTGTTAATATATATAATATTAATGTTCTTTATTATTCATAAACACAATTTTAGTGCATTTTACACTTTGAACATCATTTCACATTATGATTGTAATTCCTTCTTAAAAAGCACTATTATGTGGTACATTTTTGAACAAAATTTAAAGTACCCAATGATTCATCTGATTTTAAGGAATGTAATTATCCATATTTTAATTTGATATTTTTGGAAATTTATCTACACTTCAATATGAACATGTTTAATTCAGGGATCAATGGAGGATTCGTAAAGGATGATGGAGATATTTGGAGATGAATGAAAGCAATTCTAGAGAAGGCAGATTGGACACCAGCCCACTGATGAGAATGTGGGACCCACATTAAAAACCCAATGAATCCCAAATGTCGTGGGATGCTAGAAGAAATATAGAGGAAAAATAATTCTTCATGATCTAGTGCTAATTCGGCTTCCATTGTGGTTATTTAGGTGGCCCAAGTTAGAGATAAAATTCTGGGCCAGATTCTGCGGCCCAGAAAAACAGCCCACTAATCTAATCATATCTCCGAATCTGCAACTCCAAATGGGCCCCGATTTTAAAGTATGTTAGGAGACATCTGGGATCCATTTTCCTTTTCTATGGAACACTCTAATTCTGCCATCTATATGGTCTTAAAAGTGCGTCTGTTCGGTGGATGAAAGTTGGATGCCACCTCAGGTCAAGGGTGGAAAAATCAAATCTCCCTCAACTTTCCACCCACCTATGGCCTATCAAAATTAATATATGAGACTTGTACTGTTGAAGGATCTACCCAAGGCTTCAAAAATTCCTATTTAAGGTAGTAGTGGAGGAGGAGTTGAGGATCTTTGAGCTTTGTTTCGTTTTAATGTTATGCTACCAATTTGATGTTGTAATCACATTCCTTCAATTGTAAGTTCCTTGAATTACCTTAGTTTCTTTGTAAAAGTTCTTCATCTTATCTTTTTATATTATTATTCTTATAACTTTGATACCTTTGCCTCAAGGTATGAACTTTTTCATACCAAACCTAGTGAGATTATCACACAATGGTGGAGTGATTGTTTTTTTTTCATTTTTTTTACTTCTCTAATTCCTCCCTCCTGAGTCTACTTTCCACTTCCATTGTAACGATGGGATCAATGTAGGGATAACCCACTTATGGGTTGATCAAAGAGAGTAGAAAGGGGCTGTATTTGATGTTATTTATCACTCCATTAATGGATAATCACTTCTTTTAAATAAGATTTTTATTTGATGACTTTAAAACTTCTTCATCCTTATTGAATTTAAGGTCACACATTTCAAGTGCTAATAAGAACCTTTACCTTGGAGTGATAAAAAATTTGATCCTTCAAGTTTATAGGTGATTAGTATTAGGGTATGTGGGAATTAAACCAGTAAGTGATGATTTTTTTGATCTCTTTAAATGAACCCATCTCAAATATAAGAAATTGAAATATTTTTACAAGAAAAAGAATGCATCCAATCCACCCCTTGTAATAACCTAGGATCAACCCTTCTCATAATTTGAATTCACTTAAGACATTTAGTGTTCACTTAAACCCATCTAAAATCAACCCAAAGTTGGCCACTCAATATCCAAAAACAGTCCATAGAATGTACGTGTCCATAGGTTACTACTTAGGTCTTTGAGGATTCGACAACCCAAGTTAAACTACAAAGACCATTCTACCTTCTTCTATTGGGTAAATTTGAGCATGAATCAATTATGGTAGCATGAGGGACTAGTGGTAGCATGGAACAATTGCAAAATTATTTTTCTGGTAGTACCACTACACTCAATAGTAATAGGGAGCTAGTAGTATTAGGCTCTAGGGCTTGTGGTTGCAGATGATGGTAGTAGGAGACCTAAAAAACATAGAATTTTTCTGATTTAGTGAGATACTAAAAGAATGATTTCAATGAAACATTTATCAATGAATTAACCCAATTAAATATTTAATTCTAAAATTAGTGAATAAAATAAATTTATGGAATTTATTTAGAAAATAAATTTACCCAACTAAATATTGAATCCCAAAATAAAAGTATATTTTACAAAAATTGTTTAATAAAAATAAGGAATTTTATGAAAGAATTAATTTAATATAATCCTCAAAATAATTAAAAAACAAAATTATATTTATTTTGAACGACTATCAAAAATATTTTTTCTAGAAAAATTGTAAAATTTAACTCAAGAACATTTCAGGAATTAAAACACCACATACAAACATTTAAAATAATATTTTCAATGAATGAAAATTTCTTTTAAAAATTATAAAATGACCATAAATTATCTAATTTATGAAAAAATAATCATTAAATATATCATTAATTCCCTAAAAATGAAATGTTAAAGTCTATAAAAAACACTCACATCAAACTCCCTCAATCATAATCAATTTCACTATAATAAAATTCAATGAATTTTATTTATTTATTTATAAGGACTATTAAATATGATGATATTTCCCATCTACAAATATGTACCAAAATTAAGGAATGTAATAAATCCCTCTATTTCTTGAAATTTTCATGCCTTGTATGTGATTATCACCCACTATCGTACTTAAAACTAAGTTCAAATTCATGTTCAAGGAGTGAAGAACTATGAGATTCAAGTGAAATTAAATTTATAACAAGAAGCGCCACCAGTTATTACTCTATCCCAGTTTCCTCAAACAAAAGTTATAATTTACACTTAATTGATAAAACTAAAAAAATCATTATAAATATATTTCCCCCCTTTTCATCTGGGCTCAATATTCCCTACCCCTTAATAAACTCATTTTTGATAAAGGAACTTTATTTTATTTTTCCCAGCCATGATTTTTTTATAATAGTGTGCAATTAATGTATTGAGTTTGGTTTTTATTTATTTAAAAAACACTCCCAGTGCTATTTTCACAAAGATTCACCATAGGATCTCAATTTCCCATTTTACCACAGTTTTGAAGGACTCATATTAATATCGACTAAGTTGGCTCCCTGATGTGTTCTATTTTACCAATACTAGGTTACTAGGCTCAAGTTTAGACTTCAATATTACTAATGCTATGATTCCAATTCCCAAAAAAATCTAACCTATCCCACTTCCTTTATATGTTTTCAAATAGTATTTTTTATAAAAATAATGGACAATATCACTCTACAATCATTCAATTCTAACAATCTCAGAACCAGTGGAATCCCTCAAAATGAGAATTTCATTTTCCCCTAGTCACGGAACATAGTTTTTTATTTTTATAACTTAAAAACACATAAAAATTTATTTGTTAACAAGTATAAGATCCTAAAATGATGCAGAAAGGGAGGCAGTTTTTAAAAAAAATGGGGGTTTTATGTGTATAGAATTGAAGCATAGTTTAAAATAATTAAATACCCATATCCCCATACTTAAAACCCAAAATTTTCCCCAACTATTTAATCCTAAGGTGATAAAAACGATTTAATACAAAACATATATTCAATTTAGCAGTTTAAGAAATGTTTAAGGGGTTACATTTAAGTTCAAAAATAGCACATTTTCCATACATCCAAAAAGATTTTTTAAAAAGTATTTTTTGAAAAGTTTATGATTTATATTCTTTATAAATAGAAATAATAATTCTCAATTAATATAAAATAGAATCATTGTAAGAAATGAAACAAATTTTTTTTAAATAACATTCATTTTAAGGGTGGAAACAGGTTTTAAAATTTTGGCTAAATTTGTTTTTATCACTATAGATATCAATAAGCCACACACCCAAACATATTTTCAAAATTAAAATTAAATAAGGTGTATCTCCTACATTAATTAAATGTATCATTTATAAAAATATGATAATAATTATATCTAAAACTCCCATAGTGTATAAGGTTTTCATTTTTAAGTTTGACCAAATATAGAATCCCTAATGCTCTTGGGAAACCCCTATAGTTACCCATTGAAAGTGCCTACAAAATTAAACATATTAACATTAGATTTAATAACTTATATATCAAAGTGAAATGAAACCATAGTTTGAGTTAGATAGTTTAGTCCTATGATTTATAGTGCGTAGATCCTTTTTTCTTTGATTAGTTGAATTGTGTATTCAACTACCTCTTTATTTTACTATAAAAAAACCACACAATTAAAAATAGTGTGAAAATTTAAATGAAAAAAATAACTATGAGAAGGTGGATAATATTGAGATAATTTCCCCTTACTAAGGGGTGCTGTTTTTAGACTATCCACAACTGGACAATCAATGTTTCAACCTCATTCTGATGGAGGTTGTAGATTATTTTCTAAGAACCCCCAAATATTCTTCTTTATATCTTTACTAATCTCCATCTTGTGGAATACCCATTGTTTATATTCATACCAATATAATTACTTGTTAGTGTACCACTTATGATGTTATAGAGTGGGAAAAATAATGTAAGTGTTCTTTACTTTTTCTTCTTTTTAAAGCGTGGTCTGTACAGGATGTGGAAACTGATCTCTTGGATGTGACTTATCTTCTTGTTTAGTACAAAATAGTATTTCTTCTTTGAATTTAGAAAATTTGAAAACATATTTTTTTATCTTAGTGAATAGGACCAACACTTCTTCTTCTTCTTTGGATTCTCCCACACATAAACTATCAGTAAATATTGGGATCTTTAAATGTTCCTCACATAGTGCAATATCAACTTCCTATTGAATCTCCATGAAATCACAAAAATTAGTTTCCACATCAATACCTATAAAGGGATTAATTAAATTACAATCATAATTAGTAAAATCAAAATCAAATAAAAATTCATATTCTTCCATGAAATTTTTCACTCCCTAAATCTGTTCATTTTTTTATAATTCAAGATTAAATAGTACTTATAGGAGTAAATATGGGTTGGTAGTGAGGTAGTTATCCTTCTCATGATTATCTTTAAAAAAACCACCCCATGTGTGGTTTATTCTAAGTAAAATGGTATCTTTTCTTATATTGGTTCACCCTGTTCAAGCATGGAGAGATCAATAGACAAATTAGTGTATTAAAAGTCATTATAATGAAAATTATAAATTAAATGATCCTCAAAATGTTTTCCAAATTACTTAGTTTCTGCATCTCTTATCTCCTTACATCCCTTGAAAAAGACCTCAATATGTGGATATTGTAATTACATTAGTGGGTCAATGGGAATTTCAAACTCAAATATTAACAGCTCCGATATATTTTCTCTTTTCTTCTTATTAAATTACTAGAATTTTTTTTAGCAAGTTACTAGAGTGCTACCTTATCCTATTGATTCTTATTGATATTATCTATATATTACTGATATATTTTCACTATTTTATGATATTAATACATTTCATCATCAGTAATAACTCTATGTTTCCAATCTTGTGACTAATATTGAAATTATGCTACAACATCCTCAATTTATTGAGTCAGATCAAATAATGATATTGATTCAAAATCGATAGTATCCATAACTATATTTTTTTTCCTTTTTATGAGAATAAAAAACATAGAAAAAAGTAGAGAAAAAATAAGACAAATGTTTCATCCTTGGAAATTGTGCCAAATTTTGATAAGCCCTTTCCATTTGGGATATCAAAGATACATTTATAATCTCCTTAGATATCTCATAGTGGATAATCTAGGGGTCAATATCAAGGAATTAGTTTGGAATGTCCTTATGATTCTATAAAATATTATATATATATATATATATTTAAATAAGAAAATGAAAACATGAAAAACGATGATGAAAATCATAGAGGCAGTGTGAAAAGAAGGATGAAACAATGGGTAAATAAGAAAATAAGAGAAAGATAACAAGAAATTGAGAAGTAAGTTAAAACAAAAGAATATCATATATAGGTCTACCCAACATTCAATTACCTATCATTCATCTTAGATAGATTAGATAATTTTTTAATCTCAATATACACATGCTCGATATCTCAATTCACTCACCTCTCTCACTCAAAACGATGAACACCTATACACAGAATCTATTATAGTATATAAATATTCTCCCAAAACTAAAGTAATCATCCAGTCAAAACTTCTCAATAAATTATCTCTTCCTATCCAAAGTGATATTAATGAGATCCTTAATCACACAATAGCTCCTAGATACTCTATAAAGTGATCTATAAAAGGAAGGGGATAAGGATGAAGAATAAAGAGTAATGAAAACTTCTATTTGGTGTTTGTTATCTAGCTTCACCACTTACATAGTCACTGCCCAAAAAGAGTAATAAATAAGAAATATGACCAACATGATTCATGGATCTCCAAGAATCATCATGTTTCACTTCCCAAAACTAAAATTGCAAATTATCCACTAGTCTCTGAAGGTTCGAGATCAAAACACATTGAGTTGGAGTAATGAACAACATGTATTTACAAATTGAAAATAGAGTTGCATAATGAGAGAATATGGAAGAGAAGGAGAATCATACTTAAGTTCCAAGAATCAATAATGATAATTATAGAGGAGGACACTTCCTCTTATTTTAAAAAATAAATATAAAACAGTTACATTCTAACTAAAAGGTAGTGGAATCCGTGTTGTGTGATTTCATGTTCTCTTCCTCAACTTCAGGTGACTCTCCAGTGAGTATGATTAATCTCCATTAACAAATTGAAAACTCCACAAATTATTATCATAGACTTGGAGTAATATCCTATTTAGTGTACAATTATCAAAGTCTCTAATACCTTCTAATTTTTTCTCATGCATCTCCTGACTCCAATTTCTTCATTAGATAATTTTAGGGACTGTATATAATTTTTTTTCCAAGTGCGATATTCATAGGAAGCTCATCTTTATATAGAAACCAAATTATCTCCCCATTAACCTTGACTAAATCTTAATAAATGAAATTTCTAACATACCATTTACAGAAGCTGTGTGTCTAAAATTTGAAATTCCCTTGAGCCACTTCTAGATTCAATTCAACTTTGAGGTTGCTAATCTACTTCAAACATAATCCATACAAGTTCACATATCCATTTCAAGCATCATATTTTAACTTTATTGATTAAAACCTGACTTATTTTTTAATGTATTTAACTCAGAAAATTATTAGAATAATTCACAATGCTTCAACAGATTCCCACCGTTTGTGTTGAATTGAAATTTCCCCAGCATTATATTGTCACCCTGTTAAGACCACAATATAGTCTTGTTGAATCATGGCCTTCACAATACTTTAAATTCCATTATACACTCAAATGAAGAATTTAACACTTCCTATATGACCTTTCTAAAATTTATATATGTTTTCAATAAAAACTCCAAGAAACACCCATAGTGTGAAATCCCAACCCGAACCACTGAGTTTGAGTTGAAGTTACACATGATCTCATGTGCTCCACCCCATATTCAAGAGGATTCTGAATAGTAGTGATTCTATATGTTTGTTAGTGGGGAGATTATACCCTTAGTTTCATTTCATAGCTAAAATAAATAACCACTATCATAACCAATCAGATAATAGGGGGAACCTAAATATGGTATATATATCTTACAATAAATAACAAACTAAAAAAAATCCAAGGTACAAGTAAATCTAGTAATAAATTTAGAAATTGAAATCCCTCTTGAAATCCCTCTTATTATATCAGCATCCTCCAGTGCCACCTTCTCAATCATCCACCACATGGCCCTTTCCCTTCACTAGATCCATGGTTGTAAAATCTACAAGCACACCAAAATTCCTAAGTATGGTGTCAGTACACGACTCAGTATGACACCACCAAGAGCCCTTAACCTCAGTTCATGATATATAAAAGTGAATTATAGGATTGTAAAAAAGGTATATATATAAAAACAATATATTATACAGGGAAAAAACACTACCCAGGTACTCATAGATTATCTCTACCTTCTTTGGAACCTTACCAAGAGAAGCATACCTTCTTCGTAAACATGCCAATAGAACATTATTAACCATCCTAACACATCGTCCTTTAGTGGATATCCCCAAATATGTGACAATTTCCTCTATCTAGGATATTCTATGTACATGTAGACCAAAATTCTAGCACATACCTCTTTAGTAGATATCCCCAAGCATGTGTCAAATATCACATATCGACCAATGCCTGACACATCCCTCCTGTATAGAATGTGCCTATAATGTGACACATCCCAATGATCAAAATAGTCTAAGTACATGTTGACCCAAGGTATATAACATCTTGATACCACTCAAGTGGATAGTTATAAACATGCATCAAGTCTCAATGCTATCCAAATTCTGACCAAAACATATGTCATATCTCACATGTCATCCAAATAGACCAAACATGCATGATAAAGTGGAGAAGACAAGAAGATGACATATATGATACAAATACATATGAAATATCAAAGATCATATCGAATCAGAAAGTATCATAGTCATCACAATAGTCCATTTGAAACAAACTCAAGAACATGTCAACATGTATCATAATCATCACAATAATCCATATGCAAGAAACATAAGAATAAGTCAATGGGTATCATAATCATCACAATCCATATGCAATAAATAGAATCATAGTTCAAGGCTGTACACACCCACACCTCACGTGATTAAGAATCAGCCATAGGTTTCTTAGCAATACACATGCACACTAGAAATCATGCCAATAACCCATATAAGACATGTCCTAAAGTAAAGGAATTGAAACCTTAAGTTTTTAACGTAAATGTAAAGGATATTCAATGGTTTCATCACTTGTACTAAATTCATACACCAGTCAAAACATGATCACACACCCATGAATCCTAGAATTGGTTTTAATATGATATGATATAGGTTCTAGAGAAAGGCAAGGAGTAAAAAATTCAAGGTATCGAACCAAAATTACCTGATGTCTATATTCATCAAAAGAGATCCACAATCCCAGTCTAAGAAGTGGGGAGGGAAGAAACTAGAAAATTAGGGGTATCCATAGTGCAAGATAGGGACTATGGCATGAAGGTATATTGGAAAAGACCACCAAAATGTAGGGTGCAATACTACGGTGAAGAGTTGGCTGGGAGAGACCACCATGATGAAATATTGTTCACCATAGTGTAGTATAGGGTAACAAAAGAATATGAAGGACAAATACAACATGGAACTATTCGAAAACTCAAACCACCATGGCATTGGGAGAGTGCTACATCATAGATCCTTTCTAAAACACTTTTGAAATATATAATCATTTAAAGAAGGGTGGGGGAAAGGCATTTTCAAGTGTAAGCATCTATGTTGAAAATACCTTGTTAAAACCCCATTAACATTTTAGTAGAACTTAATGAGGTTTAATCACATGAAAACTAACATATTTCAATGATTAATTTCTATAACACCCAATTGATGTCCATAATCACCTAAAGACCAATGGGGTTCCCCAAACTAAGTAGTAATTAGACTAATTAAGAGGCATTAATACCTAAATACATACACTCTTCACATATTGACACCATTTATCAGATACCAATGAGGAGAAGAGCATTTTTTCATGTCCAAAGATACCATGGCATAACCTTCCTGAACAACCCTCCATGGTGGGGGGCTAAGATGCAAACCCTAAATAACCCCATCACCATGATTAAACCCTTATTTTGTAAAATTTCATTAAATCCAAAACTCTTCTACACCAACACAATTTTCATTATGATCCTACCACTTTACGGTGTGGATATGAGGGATAAATCATGGTTACACTATTTTGGCTAGAAATCTCACTTAAATCTCAAAAATTTCCCAAGGATACTCTCAAGGATTTAAAAAACTCCTTAAATCCCGCTAACCATTACCAAAATAATGATAAACTCAAAAACATGGAGGTGTAAGATGCAAAATAGATTTTATTAATGAAAAAAATTAGGGTGTTATAATTCCCACCCTCTAAAGACTTATTATCCTCAAAAGGTATCTCCAATGGTCGGGATCTAAAAATCTCAAACTGTGGAGGTTCTTGGTTCATCATCCATAAGAGCTTGGTAAATTGGATAAACCTAGCCATTCAACACTCCATGATTACCCTAGGTTTCATGAGTCACCTTGTTTATCAAGATTCGTGATGCCTATACCCTTTTTCAAGGTTCTGACCTAGTTACTGTAATATGTATCCCCAAAGTTTGATCATAGAACCACTTCAAATACCCTTTCTTTCCACACTAGTAACAATCCTTAAGATAAATAGTTCTATTTTTAGATAAGTTTTCCCCTCCTTCTATGGTTATAGAATATAGGAAAAAAATCTCCCTTAGAGGGATTCGATGAACCCTTAATCTACTCCACTCAATGACCATATCCCTAGCATCCATTTTTTGAATTTATCTCCTTATTCTTAGGATAAGTAGTTGGGACTTCACTGGAGAAGGTTCTTGTTGGTATACTAATATCTGGATGAATACCAGTAGCTAAGTCTTCCTCAATTACCTTCTCTATTATCAATGATTTACAAATCACTTCTTTGTAGGGTTTCAAATAAAAAATCCCGACATGTCACCTCATCTCTAAGAATAGGTCAATCTAGAACATTCTTATCTTCTTAGAATTATTCCCTGATAGTAGAGTATAAACTAGAATCATATTGGTGAAGCTTTCTAGATAGGTTGAAACAGTCATAAACCCTTTTTGGATCTCCATAAACTCTTAATCATGATATAGTTTCAGTGTATTTGGAATGAAATCATCAATTAGGAGATCCTTGAAGGTTCCCCAAGATAGTCCTTCATACCTACCATCCTACAGCATGAAATCCCACCATCAACCAACTGCACCTTGAAGCATAAAGGTTACAAATATAACCTGTCAATCCTATAGGGTCTCTACTATGTCAAAGATCTGCTCAATGATCCATATCCAGTTCTCCATGTCCTGATCACCTCGATTTACCTATAAATATAGAGAATACTAGAGTTGTAATACCTAAGCATAGTCAAACATAGTCTTGGAGACTCCCTCACCCAAAAAGGCATAATCTAAAAATTTCCCACCTGAATGGGTTTCTTATCTTGAATCATCTATGCCGGTATAGGAGCATTCTGGGAAACATCCTCCTACTCCATGGGTGATGGAACTATAGGATACAAGGTTTCCACACCTGGAGGTTCTATCATACATCTCTGAGGTGGCATAATTTCAATGCTAGGAACATTAGAAACATAAAAATTCCATACCAATCTAAGGGAGTACACACATTTCTTCCTAGGAGTTTTCCAAAATCCCAAGGTATACACTTCCAAGAACTAACCCTATTCTTCATCCCTACACATTAGTCACTATCATCACATATATAAATTAATAAAACAACAATCTCATTTCAACTAATTAATGAAAAAAAGATACATCTCAACAACATTAAGGAATTTAATTAAAGAACTACTATGCGGCACAACAATAGGTACATATATACATGACATATGAAGATAAATTTCTATTCATAATGAATGAACACAAAAAAACCCATAAATTACATATGAACACCATGTGAATCACCCAAGGTGAATTTAATCAATGATAACAACAAAACAGAATTCCCCACATTAGGGAAACTCATAGGTCCACTATCCAATGTTGATCAGACACTGACATAGTTCCCCTACCATAGTCCCATACATCCTAACTCCCACCTATTTTTTTCCCAAATCAATGCAAAGAGAAATAAAATTTATTGAATCATGGGGATCTAATACCATTTTGTAACATCCTTACTTGAACCATCAGATCTAATCTAGAGTGACACATGACCTCATACATGCCTCCTGATACATATGAGGTTTCTAACTAGCAACGAGGGTCTATATCCATCAATGGGTAGACTATACCATCAGTATTATTCCATAGATCAAATAAATAACCAATATAATAAACAATTATTATAAATTTAGAAACTAAATATAATATACATATCTTATAATAAATAACACACTATAAAGGAATCCAAGGTATGGGTAAATCTAGTAATAAATATAGAAACTGAGGTCTTTCTCCAACTTCAGGTAGAAACATCAACATCCTCCTTCTCCACCTACTCAACCATCCACTACAAGGACCTTTCCCTTTACCAAATCCATGGTCGTGAAATATACATGATCACTAAAATTCCCAAGTAGGGTATGAGTACAAGAATCAGAAGGACACTACCAAAAAACCTTAACATTAGTGCATATGATATACAAGTTCATACCATGATCATAAATAAGGTAAAAATATTAAAAAAATGTCATAAAAGGGATAGAAAATATTTTGGTTACTTAGAGAACAACTCTACCTACTTTGGAACCATGCTGGGAGAAACATACCTGCATTGAAAACATTCCGGCAAAACATTGGTAACCAGCCTGAAAAATACTCCTTGAATGGATATACCTAAAATTTTGACACATTACAATAGCTAATATAGTAATTGTACATGTCAAACCAAAGTCTCACACATCCCTCTTGAGTGGATATCCCCAATATTTTATCAAATATCACATGCCAACCAAATCTTAGCACATCCCTTCTATATGGATATCCCAGAGAATGTGACACATCCCTCTAGATAGAATAGTCCAATTACATGTCGAGCTAAGGTATATCATATCCCTCTACAGTGGATAGTCCTAGAAATGAATCAAACCTCACTTGTCATCCAAATATCGACCAAAAAAAAGCACCATATCTCACATGCCATCCAAATAGTACAAACATGCACACTCAACTGTATAAGATAGGAAAACAACATATACGATGAAAATAATTATGAAATATGGAACATCACACCAAATCAACATGTATTATAGTCATCACAATAATCCATGTTTAAGAAACTCGAGAACAGGTCAACAAGTATCATAATCATCACAATAAACCATATTCAAGGAACAAAATCATAGGTCAATAGGTATCATAATCATCATAATCCATATATAATAAACACAATAATAGGTCAACGCTACACACACCCACACCTCATGTGATCAAGAATTAAACATAGGTTTCTCAGGGATAGACACATACACCATAAATCATGCTAATAACCCATATAAGACAGGTGTTAAAGTCAAGGGATTTCTACATCAAGTTATTAACATCGATGGTAAGGATTGTCAATGGTGTTATCACCCATACTAAGTTCATACACTTGGTGGAACATGATTGCATACCCAAGAATCCTAGAACCAATTCCAATATGACATGTTACATGTTCTAGAGAAATGAATGGATAAAAAATTCAAGGTATTGAACCAACATACCTATGGTATATTATCATCAAATGTGATCAAAAATCTTGGTCTTAAAGGGAGGAAGAAATACACTAGATAATAAACGGTCTCCACAGTTCAAGGTAGAGACAACGACATGGATGTGTGCTAGAAAAAGACCACCATGGTGAAGGGTGTAACAATACAATGAAAAGTTAGTTAGGAGAGACCGAAGATTCTCATACATGGATGTTACATATTTTTAAATGAATATTCATCGCTATACACAAACACATGAATGAGGAACATAATAGTTTGTTACCTTTAGAAACATGGAAACATAATCTTCTAACTTGGTGAAAGATCTTAAATTTTTCCCCACAAAGATCTTCCCATTTATTACTCTTCATAGAAAAATCCTATATAAAAAATTTATTCATAACCTGGGGAAAGGAAACATGAGAAAGGGTGATCTCAAATGTTCAATAAGGGTAAAAATAAGAGATAAATAATCATAACATAAACATAAGGGTATAAGAGCATGAGAATAACATTTTAAAACTATACCCTACATATTAAAGATCATAATCATGATTCATGGAAGAAATATTGGAAATTCATAAGACATGAATAGTAAGATAATTAACGAACATGATCCATGAGAGCATAACATTGGAATAATACTTGGAATTTGTGGTATACACATAAGCATAGAAAATAATTTCCATATTAGTCAAGGCCCACTTCCAAGACCATCATAGTGGAAAAATTATTTTACTAAATTCGGTTCACTCCCCGTTCTAGCCATGTATTACCGAACTGGTTTCAATTCCCATTCCAGCCCTGTATTACTGAATATGGTTCACTTTCCATTCCATCCCTATATTACTGAACTAGGTTCACTTCCATTCTTGTCCTATATATTTCATGATATATAAATCATTACCCAATGCATTAGAGGTAGATATAATTCCCACCATTCACATAATTAAAACCATATTTATGTGTGACATAGGATCATAAAAATTTATCATATCATAACCCATGAAATGAAATGGGTATCATAAAAAATACTCATATCATAATGCATGAAATTAAATGGGTATAAAAAACATTTAATCCTATTATAAAATGTGTAAAAGATAGGGGTTTCATAATCATTTCATCAAAAGATAACCCGTGAAAATAAGTGAGTTTCATAAGAATTTTATTATGGTATAACCCATGGAAGGTAAATGGGTTTCATAAAAAACTTTTCATTATAAATATAAAAGATTAAAAGAAATAATAAGAATGGTTTCCTTGGATAATATCCAAAATAAATCATAAATTATATCAAAGTATGTCAACTTATATGGATAAAGATTTTGAAAGATCAATTGGAACATTTCTTAAGGAAAAAATAACCTTTATTTTAAAATCAATTTTTAAAATTTAAAACATTTTCAAAATCATTTTCTTTAAAAAAACTTTGAAAACATATAAATAAATCTTTAAAAACCATTAAAACATTTCTTGAGGAAAATATCATTTCCACCGTAAAAGAATCTTTCTAAAATATAAAACATTATTAAAACCTTTTTCTTCAAAAATAACCTTGAATCTTATAATAGAAACTTTAAAAATCATTAAAACATTTCTTGATGAAAATATCATTTCCAACCGAGGAGAGAAATAAAGTATGGTTTTCTTAAAAACATTTTCTTAATTATATTAAGTACCAAAGATTGGGAAAATGGTAACATTACATGAAGATATCATGAATAACTAGAGGAAAGGAGAATTCATGAAAATTCTTGAGATATGGATCATAATATTTCATCAATGTAATCATAATCATAAACAATCCTGATAAATGATGATATTTTAGCGATAAAATCTTACTCCGTAATCTATTTTTTTTATATAAAACAACTTTTTGGTAAAGTGGGAACCATACAACCATAAGATACGTGAATTCAACACCCATAATGAAACCATTACCCACTACTTTTCGAAAGCACATTTAAAAATTCAAAAATAAAAATGACCGCCCTCATTCATCTTGATCCATGAGTCACAACTACCACGAATCATGAAAAATCACACATTACCCTCGATCCATGAAATCTGAATAGGAGACACCTGCTGCCATTTTTAGATAGACAATGCTATTCTCACTGATGGAGAAGGAAATTGAAGAGAACCCTATGTTGTCACTGCCGTCCAATTCCATCATCGTTGTCGAGTCTCCACAACGCCATTGAAGTCCATCATAGAGCATGATAATTGAGTCTCCATGAGAAACCACCATAATGCACCAACCATCATTACCAAATCCACAAACCACCGATGAAATCTGAAACGTCACTGGAACCCACCGACAACATTGTGACGACCCATAGGATGGAATAATCCATGTAAGACCGATGATCCTCCCAAATAACTCAACACTATATCCAAATATGACCATCGAGAGACACAATTGACACAAAAATGCCACCGAACAATGAGTAGATCTGATAAAGCCATCACTGTCTCCTTCCTAGAGCCAATGAAGATGAAACCGCCACGATCCACTGGGTACCACTCGAACCCACATCCCAAAGCACCAAAGAGACTATTGCTCAAACCACTTTAGAGATAAATGTGAAATTCTGGAGCTATAGTAGAGAAATTGGAAGATAGTGGCCACAAAGGATCTCATCAACAACCCCCCCCCCCACACACAATGCAAATGGATGAAAAAAATACCCAAACAATGCTAAAAAACAACCTCTGTAGAAGGAACACACAAAACATCATCAAAATAAAGACTAAAAATCCAAAATAGATTCATTGAAGATACCTAAGCCACCTCAGAATATAAACCAAGATGATACCAATAAAGAAGAACCTGGAAAACCCACAACTGCTAAGCCTCTTAAACCAAAACCATTGAGTAACCATCACCCCAGATCCAACCTGGAGAGGAGCAATGGAACGTGAGGTCAAAGAGAGAATAAAGCAGTCGGGGCTCCAGTAACCACCATCGTCGGGAGTGAAAACCTCCATGTGAGAAAATAACCAAAAACCACACCACCAGATAGAATAAAACAACGAAACAAATAAAGAAAGTGAGAATAGTCTGGATAAAGATAGAGGAAGGAAGATTGGAAGAGAAGGAGATGGGACAACGCTCAGATGCACTACCGACCCCGGGGAGAAAATTCCCTTACTGCTTTGGAAATGTTTTAACCATAAACCCCATGAAAAAGAGATCCTAAAATGGATATTTTAATCACAATAATTCTCAATATATGAATCATAAAATAAATTAATGGGTCATATACACATAAAATATAATAAACAGGTGGTGAATATATCATGTGTGTCACAAAAGTAAAAAGTGAGACAGAAATCTCTTACCTTAAGTCTTGAATTATATTGTAATCATTCAATCCTAATGTATAATAAATATAGGTTTACTATACAACTATAAAAGAACCATATTAATTTATATAATAACATATATGATTTTATTATGACCTTTTATTACTCATTTATTAACAATTACATGTTAAATTTTTGTTTCAGGTAATAACCACTTTGTTTTTCGCATATGTTTTGATTTGTTATATTTTTGGTCCTCTTACCTTAATCATGATTTCATAATTTGAAAAATGATAAAAATTATGTAAATATAATATATAATCAGTATATATGTATTTATAATAATCTATAAAATATATAAATAAGAAATTAAATACACTGTTCATTGAGATGGAAGGTTGTACGTACGCATGAATGTTGTTTTTTTGCATTTTATTATTGGGATGAAAGAAAGAAAAGTAAATGGAATATATTATAATTAAATAATAATATTTATTTCATATATATATAAAAAATTTATTAAAATCATCCTTAATAGATTCCTTGTATAGTGTGAACAGATCACATCACTTCACGAGGTGGTAGTCCACCGTACACATGAGCAAAGTTATCAAGTTCCTACAAAATGGAAAGAATAAAGTTATGTGTGATATAAAAATTAAAAAATAATAATAACATAATAAATATAATATATATAATATATATATCATATATAAATAGTATTTATATCATTATTACCAGCCTTTAAAGGTGGTAATGAAAAATTAATGACATTGGTTCGCGAGGCGGTAGTCCGCCGTACACACGAACGATGATTTTATAACCCATTTGATGGAAGTGTATGTGGTTGTAGGACTTAACCTTAACATAAAAATATCTTATAATATTTAAGATACTATGGTTGTTATATAATAATGATATGAAAATAATTTAATGGGTTTGAGTAATAAATAAAACAAAAATGTTCATTGATGAATGTTTCCTATTATTCGGGTATCTTCTTTCAGTTTGCACCAAAGGACTTCCTTGGTTGAATTTATACCCAAATTAAGGTTTATAGGATGATTTTAAGTAATTTTATATGTTATTTAGGTATTTATTGGATGAGAAAAATGGATTGAGATGTGTGAAGAAGTGGGGAGAGTGAGTGCCTTTTTATAGATGAGGTGGAGTGGGATTCTTGTAAATACTCAAAAGTATTCACTATTGGGAGGTCAAAATTACCTAAAATGTATAAAAAACTAATAATTAAATGTGTGGATGGATTATATTTTCAATAAAAATCTCCACCACACATTTATAAAAAAAAATTAAACATTTAATTCCTTAACTTCTAAGTGTCCTTATTTTACCATTTTGGTATTTTTATTATGTTAACTAGTTTTCTAACCCATGTAATTTATTCTTTAAGACTAAGTTAGAGTGATAATTATTATATAATTTTTGAATCTATGATTATAAATATGATATATACTTATAAAATATAAATCCTATGTGTTTTTAAAATTAAATTTAACACACGCACATGTAACGCGCAACAATACCGCTTTAGCTGTAACCGCGGTAACCAAGTTTTTTTTATTTAACAGACAATATAGCCATTATAATATAAAAATTGGTCTATTAATGAACCATATTTTATATTTAATAATATTTATAAATAAAATAACAGAATATAGGATTTTTATTAATTTTAAATCAATTAATAAAATATCATTTATTATAAAATGACATTAATGTAAATTTTAAAATTATTCATTAATTTAAATTAATATATATATATATATAAAATAATTTAAATAAAATCCATTATGTTAAAACCCATTTAAGATGATATATTCATCTATAAAAATAATTTAACACAATAATTTATTCAATTTACTTCACTTTTAATGTTTTTAGTATCATTTGATTTATTTAATATTAACAAAATAATTCTTGTGTTGGAGTTTATTAATAATTTAATGTAATTATATCAAATATAAAAAATTAAAATAAATTATATTGATAAAAAATTTCATTTATCCTATAAAATAATATAAATAACTGAACCTACGCATTTTTTCCCTATTCCCAAGCTATATAGAAATTAAAAAGAAGAAAGGTACCTTTTGTGTCTTTTTATTTACTTAACTTATTATATGGGTCACTTTCATGGAAAATTGTCCAAAAAAATCATAAAATTAGATACTAATATCATAAGGGTATAAATATTTCCATTTTATGTGTTTTTGAAAAGTTTTGGGTCATTATTACAACATATATTCTAAGTTAAACCACTAAGTAAACTCGTTGTTTCTTTAATTGTTGTATTTAATTTTAACTTCTATCACTAATAATTATGGTAAAAAATTAAGTTAACCTAATTAGATAATATGAATTATTATTATTACAAATATGGAATCAATTTTTTCAAATTCAATTCATAGAAGTGGGAAAACATAATTTAAAATAAATCTCGTAGACATGATGAGAAAACGGGTTTTAAAAGTGAAAATGTTCAAAAGTTTACAATATTTTTATATCAAAATGATTCTAATGACCTGAATTAGATTAATATAGGTATAATTTAACTATTTTTACTTTAAAATCAATTCAAAATATAGTTTAACATTATAAATTATTTAAACGAAAAGGAAGTTTTCAATTAAAATTTAGTATTTTTCTCTATTCATAAAAAAATAAAACTTCTTGAAAAAAATACAAAAAGTTTAGTATTAAATAATTTTGACATTACACTTTAAAAAATTTTAGTCCTTTAGAAAAGATACCATTTTTTGAAAAACATATATTCTTCTTTTAAATGATTATTATTTTATTTATAATCAATAGATAACTAATAAAAATTTTAAAAATATATATTTTCATAAGTTAGTTATTCTTATTCATTCTCTCTATTCTAATGGTTAGGTGATAACTATCATATTAAATAATAATATCAATAGTATATTTTAGTTCAATAAAACTTAGTCTTGAATGCAACACAAGCCAAAATCAATGTTGCATGTACCGAAAGCTAATCTTAGTTTTTTTGTAGAATAAGCTTAAATTGGTGTTGTATATAAAGAAAGATTAACTTGGCGTAGCATGAAAATCAATCCATCAAAGAATTTTATTTTATTCAAAAATAATAATTACTAAAAACTTAGGGTGTTAAAAGGTCACACAACGTGTGGCCCAGCCACATAGTGTGTGATCATTTTCTTTTTCCTAATCCCTAGTCACCATAGCTAGGTGACTACACGACATATGTTTATCCAAGTACATGCCATGTAGTTGGGATATTCAAAGAAAAACTTGTTCTTCATATGGATCCTAGATCATCCACTTCCACCATGATCTGCGCCAGTTGACCACCCAAAAATGGTGGTATTCACCTTTGACCATCTATTCTAGCTCTATGGTTGCTGAAAATAAGATACGGATCACCCACAATGGTCCATTGTTCATCCCGCACACCTCCCATACCATTTTCGTAAAATTTTTAGATCTATAATCCATGAATCTATCACCTCTACCTACAATCCTATATTATTCATCCTCAACACTCTAATCCATTCGTTGTTCACATATCCACCATGAATCCATGGGTTCGTTTGCACTCCCAAATAGTAATACTTGAATCATAACCTTGTTGACTAATGATGAATAACATGAAGAATGGTTGAGGTAAAGTCACAAGAAAAAAGTTCATATCATTGTTGGAAAATAATTATAGGCCAATGATTAGAGAATTGAGGATTTTCTAGGGTAATTTCATGGAATAGAAGATAAAATTAAATCAATAATTTAATTTTACAAAATTGGGATCATGTGAAGGGAAGATAAATCATAGATCAAAATAAGATTAATAAAATCCATTTTCAATAATTTAATCAGTGGAGGAAACAACAATTGATTAGTCGTACTTTGATTATATATAAATTCTTGGTGAAGAACGTGTTTTCCAGCGATGGGGAAGATTCATTTCCTTCACTTTCTCTCAATCTACCTTGAGGTGTTCATCATTCATCATTCGATAATTATCCACCAATTATAAATGATCTCCTCCTCCTCTCAAATATATAAAGGGTTATATGGATAACCCTTGTAAAAATAATTATAAGAGTGTATTTATAGAGGATTAATTAGGTCATTCAATAAAACAAATAAATAAATAAATTTTTATTTTAATTAAATGCACCTTCCAATTACTGCCTCAACTGGATGTTCAACACCGACCAGCCATAGGTCACAGATATGGTAAAATGTATGCTCTAGATTAAACTGCGGTATCATATTTTTGATATGAGACTCTATTTAAGAGATATTCAATTATTTCTAAAAAACTTCACACATGTGATGTTAATATTTTTAATATTTTTAAAATATCAATTTTGAGCCTAGGAATCTTACATCATCTCAGTGCCTGGCTCTGAAAAAATTCCTTAATATATTTCAAAGTATTATAAGTCAAGAATATAGTCTCTACATTATTACCTCCATTAAAAAATTTCATCCCTAAAAATCACAAAGTAAAAAAAAAGTTGGGGATACTAGGACCATATCTCGATCTCCCTGTAAAGACCTAGATTTTCTATGTATTTTTTTTAATTATATGGAATTATTAAGAGTCTGCAAAAATTGACGGTGCATGATTCCGAGACCCGGTGTGCCCAGAATGAATTTATGAACTTTTTTTAAGGTACGTTCAGTAAACGCACGACCAACGTTTTCTAAATTTTGAAGCAGTGCTTGAATTAAAAATCTGAGAACACCGTTGAATCGGTAGTTCTGATATTTGATTAAGGAAGGTTTAACCTTGATAGTAGTGGGTTTAGATAGGGATGTTAGTTTTTCATTTTTCCATGGTAAATTAATAAAATAAATTTATTTTTATTTTATTTTATTTCCACCTCTCTTTAGGTTTTAGTGGTGGGACCACAATGAGGCAGGGGGTGATCAGGCATTTAATGCATGGAATTAAATGCCCAGTAACACAAAATGTGTAACCACCAATCACTTTAATTAATAAGATTCATTAATTCTAAATAAATGAATCACCTCTGAAATTAGGAGTTATTTTAAATCTTCCTCTAGGTTGGGTGTTTTTTTCTATTGGAGAAAGGAGTAGGAGGATCTTAGGGCTCTTGAAGAAGAAAATATCTCTCAATTGAGAACTGTAGATTGTCGTTCAAGTGGCGTCATTGGAGGCTTGTTGTAGGATCAGCAAACGCTGACCCTTCCTCAAATATGGACATTCTCCAACAATCTTGAGGTGGGGTTTTTATTTCATTTTTAGTTTCAAGAGTTGAATATTATTCTACCCTCTTACTATCAAGCTAACATAGGGTAGACCCGGGCCGGGTTAGGTCGACCCAAACCGGGTCAGACCAAGTCGGTCTAGCCGGGTCAGACCAGATACGGACCCTTCCAGGCCCAGTTTCGCTAAAAGAGCCATAACTTGTGAACCAGATTTTCATTTGAAGAACTGTATACGGTGCTGTGATCCTTGTATCAAGATGGTTATTTTGGTATACTCCACTTGAGTTTTATATAAAGTTGGAGTATGAACGGGTTTGATCGAACCCGAATCTAACCAGGCCCTCGATACTAAAACACATATAAGTCATAGTCCGGGCGTCTGATTGACGTACCGTCTATCACGTTGGAACCCTTACAACATGGAGATCATTTGGTACACTTATTCATGGAACTTCAGGGTGGTTGAGATATTACCAATGGATTGAGGAGCGTATCCTCCCGGAATCAAGCGTTCTAAGTGCGGGAATCTCGTGGCAGGTTGTAATGTGAAGAAATAAAATTGATCCTATGTGGGTCAGCATCTATCGATCCTGTGTTGGTAAGTGCTTAGAGATCCTGTGTGGTTCAGTATCTATCGATCCTTTGTGGGTCAGCACCTAGTTATTCTATGTGGTTCAGCATCTATCGATTTTATGTGGGTCAGTAGCAGAGCCTCTTGATAGAGTAAGATGATCCAACAATACGTCTAATCATTTGTACTTATGTACATAAGTTATACCTGGTGTGAGCTGTGTCTTTACCTTTTTGGTACTTTTACCTTTGTGGTTTTATCATCATGGTGTTACCTTTTTGGTACTTTTACCTTCGCGGTGTTACCTTCGTGGTGTTACCTTTGTGGTACTTTTACATTCGTGGTGTTACCTTCATGGTGTTACCTTTGTGGTAATTTTACCTTCGGGGTTTTACCTTCATGGTGTTACCTTTTTGGTACATTTACCTTCGTGGTGTTACCTTCATGGTGTTACCTTTGTGGTACTTTTACCTTCATGGTGTTACCTTCATGGTGTTACCTTTGTGGTACTTTTATCTTTGCGGTGTTACCTCTGTGGTGTCATCTTTGTGGTACTTTTACCTTCATGGTGTCACCTTCGTGGTGTTACCTTTATGGTACTTTTACCTTTGTGGTGTTACCTTCGTGGTGTTACCTTTGTGGTATTCTTACTTCATGGATCGGTTGTGAAATTTTCTTAAAAGTTGGATCCTTATGTTTCCTCATGCATGAGACGAGTATATTCTGATGACTTAGGTATATGTATGGGCATATACCTAAGTAGAGTTGATGACTACTACTTCATGATTTGTGATTGAGGTCTTGCTTTGTGGTTATTCCTTTGGGGAACTCTAGGAGACCTTCAGGGGTATCGGGGTCCCTACTGAGTATTGTTATACTCATCCCTACATGGGCTATACCCACACCTTGTTGTGTCTTGTGCAGACGACGGATAACATTGATTGAGGCTAATGGTGCCAGGACTAGACGATGCTCTGAGGAGGACCATTTTATGTGAAGTGACGTAGTGACTACTGATCGTGAGTTGTTCCTACCCTTCAGTTAGGATCCTCGATGGATGTTCAAAGAGCTGTTTTCTCTTTTAGTGGTACTTTTACTTTCCAGCTGGGCTTCTATTCCGGCCCCTTTACTATCTGCACACTTTTTACTACAACAGTTATTTCATGGTTGCTTCTTTTTGTGTTATTGGATTTTTTGTTTGTACTGGTATAAAGTCAATGCCTTCCCGTTATTGGGATACACCTTTTTGGTGCTAGTCGCCAACCCCTGGCCTATGGAAGGTGTGCTTGGGGTAGTCACGGCACGGGCCCCGGGGGATGGGTTGTGACAAAGTTCTATCAAAGGAGTTTCTTCTACCAAAGAACTAGGACTCTGATCTTTTCTATGTGGAAATAGTGTTAAGTGTTATGAGTGTGGTTTTCTATTTAGGGAATCCAGTGTTCATGCGGCGGCCGACGTATCCATACACCAGGACCCTGAATTCTAATTTCTGACTTAGTGCACGAAAAAATTAATTGTGTATGTTTTGAAAAGTTTTACTTTTGATCTCTTTGAGTCATCTCACTAGGTATAACTTATTGATCATGACACACCTATTTTCTTTTAGGATGCCGCTACGTAGACAACCAACCATGATTCCAAAGAGATTACATGATGATGGCCCACCAAGTGATGAGGATTCAGTGCAGGTCCCTCTTACGGTGATAGTACCATCGGGTGGTGCACAGTAGCACCACCACCCATTGGGAAGTAGATGCCACCAGCCCCACCAGCAGAGGGTGCACTTTGATTGAGCGCATTGCACAAGTTTCAACAACAGAGGCTATAACACCCCAAACATTTTATGGTATGCGTCTCTTAAATATATTCTATTAATAGTATATATTTCATAAATCATTGTGTTCCTTTGAAAAAACACTTGGTTATTTAAGAGATAGTCAAAACCTAGCCATTAAATATAAATTTTCAACTTCTATGTTTTGAATTTCGAAAAACGGTCATCTAGAGTTGTGACGAGTAGGTCATTTGGAGTCTGATAGAACCAACTTTATTTTTTGATGAATAGTAACATACCCCTATGAATAGTAATATTAATAGTAATATGACCCTTATAAATAGTAAATAATGAGAATATTTTATTTTCTTAAGGTAATAAGATAATGAGATCTTAATTAATTTTTCAATGTGATATAGAACTAATTATATCTTTAAAATGGTTATTTTTTGAATTAACTATGATTTTATTTAAAAATTAAATTAAAAATACATAGAAAATTATTTTCAAAAAATGGAGTTAATTTTTGAATTCTACACGTCGAAAAATGGTTAGGGTGAATTTTTGGGATTTTTCTCAAATACTTGAATTTTTCATGAATAGTAAAAATATAGTTTTGAGTTTTCGGTAGTTTAATGACATCATAATGATATAATAATTAAATATAAAAGGATTTTCGACTTGTGTACAGTAAATTATCACATGAGGTGTCCCAAGTGGAAAATACCATGGGCAAATACCATGGGCAAGCCCATGGTTTTTCAAAAACCACTAATGAGTTGTCCCTTTTGATTAATAAAAAACTCCCTCTTAATTACTATAAATACCCACTCACCCATTTCATTTTATTTCATTCAAAAATCATTATCCTCTAAGATCTGGTGGTATTACCTCCCTAGGAGTCTTCCCAAGGTGTCCTTAAACCACCAAGGTCCCAACCATCATGTTTTGGGAGTTACTCTACAAGGTAAAAGAATCAACAACCCTTCTCTTTTCTTAAATATTTCATTTTATGTTTTCTCTTTTATTTTCAATTGGATTATGTGGGGATATTTCATTCCATATTAACCTTATTTCCCATATTATTTAAGATTTATGAGATACCCCCTTTCTCTCATCAAATTATTTTATTAAATTTTAAGTGATGTCGTTAGGCTGTCGAATTTTAGTAAGAGATTTCTCAATTTTTCTCTTATTTTGAGTTCCTTTATTTTATACTTATTTCATCATCTACCCTAATCAAAATGCTATGATAATTATAGTACCTTACATGAACTGGAATTATATTATTCTAATGTAACATTTCTTCATCATCTCTCTTTCCCCCTCCTCTTATACTAAAAATGAAAACATCGTTCGAGATGTGTTAATTTATCACATTCAAGGATGACGAGTTCTCAATTTTTGTTACCATATTTAATTTTTGTCATGAAACCATTTTTATGGTTGAACCAGATCATAATATATGTATTTAATCTCATTAATTTTCTGGAATCCCTACACACTCATGTTATGGAATAATAATACAAAACAAGTTCATTGTACACAAAACTGCCAAGCTAAATCCAAGCGTTTATCAATAACTTTTAACTAATGATTCGTCCTCAAGTATATAAAATAAAATCATTATAAGATAATTTATATATCTTTAATGTCACTAATAATATATATTAACAATTCTGGATGTTTAACCACATTTCAAACGAACTTCCATTCATGAATTCAAGTAAACGAATCATGAAAACCAAGGAAGAAAATGCTTCAAAAACAATAAAATTGAACCTCTTAAACCCATAAAAAGGGCCATGAATGAACCTAATAAGGTTATAATAAACCAATTAAATGTATATGAGGTTCTTTAATTATTAATTTATGAATCTAAATTTTATTATTCAGGTCATTAAAACAAATTAAGAACACACTCGAGCATAAGGTAAGGGGTTTCTCATCTCACTTTTAATTCTGTGAGATTTCCATTGTTCACCACTTATTTCTTGCATGTGGTATATGTGTACTGAAATTTCATATATAATAACATTATTCTATTTATTTTCATGGTATTAAATGATTCATTTTATGGTTATTAAGTTTTTCTCATATGATTCGACCGATTACATTGTGGTAAGGGAATTTGTCTCAACTACCATTTTGTTGTGACTAACTTTGTATTGTGCACCTAATAATCCTTATGTGGTGTACCTAATGCCCATTTTAGATCAATTTTCATTTGAAATTATATTTCTATTAAATATCCATAATCTCATATCATGGATATGTTTATTTTATAAACTGTATACCATTTTACATTTAGTGTATAATTGGAAAGTTATTTTAACTATGGAAATATTGATGAATCTGTATTCTCTACTCTATAATGATATTGAAAAGGAATATTGCTCTTGTATTAAATCAATGTATAAATAATTATTTGTAATTTCAGTGGCATGTGGGGCCCGCTATATCCCCTCGATGCATCGACAAGTCTCATGAGACAAATTAGTTGGTGATGAACCCTTCAAGTTTGTTTCCAAAACTCAGACGAGTTTCTACCCACAAAACTAAACCGTTTTAATGATATTATGGTATCATGTTCCAGATACATGATGTCCAATTAGAAGGAATTCTCTTTATTCATTATCAGTTATTACTATCCATGAGATATTCACTATCACAAAATCTATGGATGCAGTTCCATTCTCAGTTTATTAATGGCGTGAGTTTTAATTTATTCACCATGACATATTGATATGTAAAATTGTTTATGATTCAGTTATTATTGATTCATGATTAGGCTATTTTTAACCCTTACTGAACATTTGATCTCACCCCTTTCAATTGTTTACCTTCAACAGGTGATGAAGAGGATATCATTTATTGAGTTTATGTGGATGTAGTTTTTAGTTTTTGTTATGTTTTGTATTTTGTAACATTTTCCAATGTAATTTGAGTTACATATATGTATCTAGTTTCTTAAAGACCACTAAACTTATCATTACTTTAGGATTTTCATTCCTTATAACCATGCCAATATAACAAGTAATGCACCGACTCTGGTATAGAGGGGTTGGGGTGTTACATTTGGTATCAGAGGAAGTTTAGTAGAAAACATGGAAACTAGAGTTGGAGATGTATAGCAGGGAAAAAACCTTAAGGTAGTATTTGAGGATAAAGATACAATAATATCCTGGTATTTTGGTAAGGAATAGATTATGCGAATCCTTATAGAAAATACATCCCTGTCTGGATACGAGCAGGTAGAGGTGGCTCTGGCATAGATGTACCTAGGAGTGAAAACTCTGACAAGGAGTTTCGAGCTTGACCCGGGGTATCCTGGTACATGAAAAAGGGCCTTGATGCACTCTTGGTTACGGAACTCCCAGGGTATATGCTTAGGATAATTCATATTTTCTTTACAATCCATTATGAAGGATTGGAATGTAAATTATTTCTCAAAGAAAACATTTTTCTGATTATGGGATCAACCATGCGTAGGATCTCAATATATGCTAAGTATTTTGTTAAGTTAAGATTATACATTATGATTCATACCCTAATATAGTATGTGACATTATTTAAAAATGGCGTCTAATAGAAGAAGGGGAATCAATACTTGTTGGCAATGTAGGAATCTCCCCACTGAGCAAATCAACACAGTCAATGTTGGAGCAGATCAGATCATGGCCATATTTGGACAACTTAATCAGGTTGTAACAAATAACCATTCCACACGCATGTTGGATCTTTTCATGTGGTAGAAGCCCCCATATTTCAGTGAGACTACTAATCTAGTAGTTTTTGAGCAATGGATCGAGTCCCTTTAAAAGATATTCATGGAATTAAGATGCAATGAAAATGAAAAGGTATTACTGGTAGTATATTGTCTCAAAGGCAACACTGATCAATGGTGGTCCTTGATTAAAAATACCATAGAGGAATAATAAATAGAAGATATCTAATGGAGGAATTTTAAGGAAATATTCTTCAAAAAATATTTCCCTTGTGAGCAACGAACTGAAATGAAGAGGAAATTCCTTGGCTTAAAGAAAAGGGAAGAAGACAGTGTTGTAGAGTATGAGGCTACCTTCACAAGGCTAGCCAAGAATTCTGTAGATTACATACATGACTTGGCAGATAATATTGATCATTTCTTTGAAGGTCTTAAGCGAATTCTTCTAAGGGAACTGGATTCTGAAACATTTTCATCATATGATGAAATTGTCTCAAGTGCCACAAAAACAGAGAAAGAATTTTCTAGATCAAATTTGTTCAAGGTAAATCAAGATAAAAAGTGGTACTATAATAACCAAGGGAAAGGTGAAGTTCCAAAGAAGAACAAGAGAATAAATAAATTCCCATTATGTGAGAACTGTGGAAAGAATCATCTTATTAAATGATTGAAAGGCAAGGGAGTATGCTATAAGTGTGGATAAAAGGGTTATTTATCTCATGAATTCAAGGGGAAGAAACAATTTGATGATGTTCAATGCTAAAACTGTAGATAGATGGGACACTATGAAAATGAGTGTCCTAAGCTCCAAGGAAACATTCCTAAAAAAATCCAAGAGATCAAGAGAGAGCTTATGCGATTACAACTGTGGAAGTTTAAGTTCCTAATGATGTGGTGGCAGGTACTTTAATTGTTTCCTCAAACTTAGCTAACACTTTATTTGATTCTGGATCATCACATTCATTTATATCTTCCTAGTTTTCCAAGAAAATTAGACATGACCAACTTGATTTAATAAAGTAGTTATCAGTCAAAACTCATAGGGGATGCATCATTGCAACAAAGGTATATCAACTAGTCCCCCTCGTGACACATAAACATTCATTAGTTTCTAACCTTATCATTATACCAATGAATGACTTTGATATAATTCTTGGTACGAATTGGCTATCAAACTATGATGAAAAGATTTATTGCAAGAAAAATGAAGTTACAATTTTTGAAAATGGTATAGAACCTCTTATCTTTAGAGCAGAGACCTCGCTATCTGATTCTTTTCTATACTCACCCCCAGTAGCTCTATTGAATGAAATTCTTGGAGAGGAAGAGAACCCAATATCTATGGGTGAGGAAAGAAATATTCAAATTGAAGATGTGCATATAGTGCAAGAATACATTGATGTGTTTCCATAGGATTTAGCTGGACATCCTCCAGAGCGGGAAATTGAGTTTTCCATTGACTTAATTCCTGGTGCAAGACATATATCAAAGACCCCCTATAGAATGGCCACTATGGAGTTAGTGGAGCTAAAGAAACAACTAGAGGATTTGAGTGACAAAGGATTTATTCGACCTAGTGTTTCTCTATGGGGAGCCTCAGTCTTTTTTTTCAAAAAGGAAGATGGATTCATGAGGCTATGCATTGATGACAGGGAAATCAATGCTATTACAATAAATAATAAGTATCCTCTGCCTCAGATTGATGATTTATCGATCTACTTCATGGAGCTCAATACTTTTTGAATATTGACCTTTGATCCGGATATCATCAGCTACGTGTGAGGAAGGAAGATATTCCTAAGACAACATTTCGAACCAGGTATGGGCATTAAGAGTTTATAGTAATGCCTTTTGGACTAACTAATGCACCCTCTGTTTTCATGGATTTAATTAATAGAGTTTTCAAGGAATATCTTGATAATTTTTTTTGGTTTTCATCAATGATGTCCTGGTATACTAAAAAATCAATGAATATCATGAGGCTTACTTTTGGATTACTCTGAAAACTCTTAGAAGATATGAAATATATGGGAAGTTTAGAAAGTGAGAATTCTGGCTTCAATTAGTTTCTTTTCTAGGCCATATTGTCTCTAAGGATGGAATCCTAGTTGATCCTACGAAGACAAAGGAAATCCAAGATTGGCCCATCCCAACAAACATAACCAAGGTATGCAGTTTTATTGGCTTAACATGTTACTATCGGCGTTTCGTTCAGAATTTCACCTGACTGGATAACCTGCTAACCAAGCTCACATGTAAAGGAGTTAAGTTTGTGTGGACAAAAGAATGTACAGAATTCTTCGAAGAATTGAAAAGAATATTGGTCAATGATCCAATTTTGACTCTTACATCTAGAATTGATGGATTTGTAATATATAGTGATGCATCAAAGAATGGGCTTGGTTGCATCCTTATGCAAAATGGTAAAGTTATTGCTTATGAATCAAGGCAGTTGAAGACTCATGAGAAAAATTTTCCAACACATGATCTTGAGTTAGCAGCTGTAATCTTTGCTCTGAAGATATGGATACATTATCTTTACGGTGAAAAATGTGAGATATAAATAGATCACAAGAGTTTAAAATACATTTTAACACAGAAATAACTCAACATGAGGCAAAGGAGATGGCTCAAGTTATTCAAATATTACAATTTTTCAATACACTACCACCCAGGAAAGGCAAATAAGGTGGCAAATGCATTAAACAGGAAAGATCATGGACTTATGACTCAAATGAGGATTGAGAGAGATTCTATATTCATGAATCTACTAAAGATGGATATGGGAATTATTAAGGAAGGGGAACATCTTTACTCTTTCAAATGATTTCTAAACCATATTTACTAGAGAAGATAAAAATATCTCAATCTGATGATGAAAATATACACAAAAAAATTATTGCTGTTAAGGATGGGAGATTGGAAGACTTCATGTATGAGGTAGGAGTTTTGAAGTTTGGGGAGAGGTTATGTGTTCCATAATCACCCGAGCTAAAAAGGGAACTATTAGATGATGCTCATAGCTCAAATTTCTCTATACACTCGGGTAGCACAAAGATGTATGCAGATCTGAAGGAATATTTTTAGTGGAATAATATGAAGCGGGAAATTGCTGACTACATGTCAAGGTGTCTAGTTTTTCAACAAGTGAAGGCATAGAGACAACATCCTAGAGGAGTGATGAAACCTCTACCTATTCCTATATAGAAGTGGGATAACATTACAATGGATTTTGTCACCAGACTGCCTAGGACACCTAGAAAGAATGATGCAATATGGGTAATTATTGATCGTCTCAAAAAATCAGCACATTTCCTTACTATAATAGAGGATTTACCACTTGAGTTCCTGAAAAGACTTTATATTAATAAAGTTGTAAGACTTCATGGTGCACCTCTATCGATTGTGTCTGATCAAAATCCCTAGTTTACATCAAAATTCTAGAAAAGTATCCAGAAGGCTTTGAATACTAAGATTTGTATGAGTACTACTTATCACCCCCAAACTAACAGATAGTCTGAAAGGACTATTCAAACTCTAGGATACATGATGAGGTCATGCTCTCTTGAATTCCAAGGTATGTGGGATCAATACTTGCCTTTGGTGGAATTTTCATACAACAATAGTTTCCATTCTAGAATTCAAATGGCTCCATATAAAGCATTATGTGAAAAGAGATGTCGAACTTCAACTTGTTGGGACGAATTTGGTGAGAGGAAACTTATAGGCCCAAAACTTATTGAAGAGACCACGATAAAGGTAAAGACAATCCAAGCCCATATTAAAGCATCCCAAAGTAGGAATAAGAGTTATGATGATAACCAGAGAAAGTATTTGGAATTACAAGTGGGAGATCATGTATTTCTAAATGTATATCCATGGAAGGGTGTCTTAAGGTTTGGTAATAAAGGGAAACTGAGCCCCAAGTACATCAGACCATTTGAAATTCTGGAAAGAATCAGAGCTGTAGATTACCGTTTAAAAATATCGCCAAGTCTATCCAAATTTCATGATGTATTCTATGTGTCATTGTTGAAGAAATACATGCCAGACCCAATGCATATACTCACCTATGAAGAAATAGAACAGGAACCTGATTTGTCATACTGTGAAGAGCCTATTGGGATACTTGACACAAGGGAGCAGGTATTGAGAAACCAGACGACTTTTCTAATAAAGGTTCTTTGGAGAAACAAAAATATATAGGAAGCAACATGGGAACTTGAGGATTTTATGAAGAAGAACCACTGACATCTTTTTGGTGGGCTTTATACATAAAATTTCAAGGACAAAATTTCTGAAGGAGGGAATAATATAACACCCCAAAAATTTTATGGTATGATTCTCTTAAATAAATTCTATTCATAGCCTATATTTCATAAAGCACTGTGTTCCTTTGAAACAACACTTGGTTATTTAAGAGATAGTCAAAACCTATCCATTAAAAATAAATTTTCAACTTCTATGTTTTGAATTACGAAAAACGGTCATCTAGAGTTGTGATCAGTAAGTCATTTGGAGTCTGATAGAACCAACTTGATTTTTTGATGAATAGTAACATACCCCTATGAATAGTAATATGAATAGTAATATGAATAGTAATATGACCATTATAAATAGTAAATAATGATAATATTTAATTTTCTTAAGGTAATAATATAATGAGATCTTAATTAATTTTTCAATGTGATATAGAACTAATTATATCTTTAAAATGGTTATTTTTCGAATTAACTATGATTTTATTTAAAAATTAAATTAAAAATAAATAGAAAATTATTTTCAAAAAATGGAGTTTATTTTTGAATTCTAAATGTCAAAAATTGGTTAGGGTGAATTTTTGGGATTTTTCTAAAATACTTGAATTTTTCATGAATAGTAAAAATATAGTTTTGGGTTTTCGGTGGTTTAATGAAATCATAATGATGTAATAATTAAATATAAAAGGCTGGTATACTTTTTTACAGCAACTTATGATATGAGGTGTTCCAAGTGGAAAAAATCCTGGGAAAATACCATGGGAAAGCCCATGGTTTTTCCAAAACCACTAATGAGGTGTCCCTTTTAATTAATAAAAAACTCCCTCTTAATTACTATAAATACACACACACCCCCTTCAATTTATTTCATTAAAAACTCATTATCCTCTAAGATATAGTGGTATTACCTCCCTAGGAGTCCTCCCAAGGTGTCCTCAAACCCCCAGGGTCCCAACCTTTATGTTTTGGGAGTTACAATACAATGTAAGAGAATCAACCACCCCTTTCTTTTCTTAAAGATTTCATTTTATGTTTTCTCTTTTAATTTCAATTGGATTATGAGGGGATATTTCATTACATATTCCCCTTACTACCCATATTATGTAAGATTGATGAGATACCCTCTTTCTCCCATCAAAATATTTTATTAAATTTTAAGTGATGTCGTTAGGCTGCCGAATTTTTGTAAGAGATTTCTCATTTTTTCTCTTATCTTGAGTTCCTTTCTTTTATACTTCTTTCCTCATCTCCCCTAATTCAAATACTATGATAATTCCAGTATCTTACATGAACTGGAATTATATTATGCTAATTTAATATTTCATCATCATCTCTCTTTCCCCATACTCTTATACTAAAAATAAAAACACCGTCTGAGATGTGTTAATTCATCACATTCAAGGACGAAAAGTTCTAAATTTTCGTTACCATATTTAATTATGGTCATGAAACCATTTTTATGGTTGAAATAGATCATAATATATGTATTTCATCTTATTAATGTTCATTAATCCCTACACACTCGTAATATGGAATAATAATACAAAAAAAAGTTCATTGTAAACAAAAATGCCAAGATAAATCCAAGCGTTTATCAATAACTTTTAACTAATGATTTAGTGGAGGGTGGGGCCCACTATATCCCCTCTATGCATCGATAGGTCTCATGATACAAATTAGTTGGTGACGAACCCTTCAATTTTTTCCCAAAAATCATACGGGTTTCTACCCACATAACTAAACCGTTTTAACGGTATTATGGTATCATGTTCCAGATACATGATGTCCAATTAGCAAGAATTCTCTTTATTCATTATCAGTTATTACTATCCATGAGATATTAACTATGACAGAATCTATGGATACAGTTCCATTCTCAGTTTATTAATGGCGTGAGTTTTCATTTATTCACCATGCCATATTGATATGTCAAATTTTTTATGATTCAGTTATTATTGATTCATACTTCCACTATTTGTGACCCTTACTGAGAATTTGAGTTCACCCCTTTCAATTGTTTAACTTTAAAAAGTGATGAAGAGGAGATCATTTATGGAGTTTCTGTGGATGAATTTTTTAGTTTTTGTTTTGTTTTGTATTTTGTAACATTTTCCAATGTAATTTGAGTTACATCTATGTATCTAGTTTCTTCAAGACTACTAAACTAATTGTTCCTTCTGGATTTTCATTCCTTATAACCATGCCAATATAACAAGTAATGTACCAACTCTGTTCTAGAGGGGTTGGGGTGTTATAGTGGCCTCCGAGTTTCTGAGGTGAGATAGATTCGCAGGTGGCTGAGGACTGGCTGGAGGCTGTGGCTAGAGATTTTCACATAGTTGGGACACCAGCTGATATAATAGTGATCCTAGCTGCTAGTCTCTTCTAGAGAGAAGCTCAGAGATGGTAGATTCTGACACTCCAGTTACACAATGAGGCGACCCTCACCTGGGCGGACTTCAAGGGCCTTTTCAGGGAAGAGTCTGTCCCAGCGACCCTATGCTCAGTGCGTATACAAGTGTTGTTACACTTACGTCAGGGGAGCATGACCGTGGATCAGTACTTGGTGCAGTTCACTGATCTCTACCGCTACTCCACCGACATGGTACGAGACCCTTTATTTAGGGCCCAGACCTTTGAGTAGGGTCTTTTATGGGAGATCAGAGCATTGATGATATCGCTCAACATTCTGACGTAGGCTGGGGTGCTAGAGAGAGCGCTTTTGGTGGAGAGCTTTCTAGCTGAGCAGGCACCGACAGCGAGAGCCACCACCGGACATTAGGTAATAAAGTCATCCAAAGAAGGTAGTAGACATATGACGCATGGGCCCAAGAGGGCCAGACCTTATGGTGGATGACCTCAGGATACAGGGTCAGTGGTGTGGGGATCACAGGACAGAGGCAAGTAGATGATGAGCAGGCAATGCTACTCGTGTGGCGGGAAGGGTCACATAGCTCGCGATTGCTCGACCCACCGTACGGATAACCAAAAAACTATCGAGGGAAAGCCGAGGAAGAGGCAAAGGTTCGAGCGAGGTGGTCTGTAGGGTGGCAGACGTGGCAGAGGAGTTGGCCTTGTAGTAGGCGGTGGGCGGAGATTCGAGGTTCTACTGCCAGTTCCTCTAGGTGGTCCACCCTAGCCACAGGGAGCAGGAGGATAGGGACGAGATCAGATCCAAGCAGCTGAGGCCTAAAACCACGGCACTCTGAAGCTAATTCGAGGTACGATATGTGTCTACTCCACCCTATCTTCAGTACTTATAGACACAAGTGTCAGTCACTCTTTCATTTCCATATCTCTCATTCGGAACTCAGAGATTCCAGTAGAGTTGTTGGCTTGATCCTTACGGCTAGAGACTCATATAGGAGGGGATTCAATGATTACACACTGGTTCCGGTATTGTGATCTTACTCTAGGAGGTGAGAGCTTCAGCTGGGATCTTCTAGTAGCGGTGTCGAGGCCTTATGACATCATCTTGGGTATGGACTGGTTATCCACAGTCCTTGCTCAGATTGACTATATTAGGCGCAAAGTGCAGTGTGTCTGTGAGGTTGAGACCAGGTTGTCCTTCACCAGTGAGAAGAGAAACTTTTTAGCATAGGATGGAATTTCTCGGAGGAGGGTACATCCGACCACACATCAGTTGACTAGCCTTAACCTCAAAGCAGTTGATGTTGAGAGTCCGAGCTATCCTATAGTGGTGGACCAATATGATGATGTCTTTCTTGATGATGTTTCAGGACTACCTCCACACAGAGAGGTAGACTTTTATATCGAACTATAACCCAGGACAACACCAATATATACATAAGAATATCAGATGGATCCCACAGATCTTCGTGAGTTACGAGTACAACCGGAGGACTGGTAGAGGAATGGGTTCATAAGGCCAAGTGTTTCTCCATGGGTAGTCCTGATTTAGTTCTATAAGAAAGAATATGGGAGTTTGAGACTCTATGTGGACTATCAGTGCCTGAAACAGGTGACTGTGAAGAACAAGTATCCACTTATGAGAATTGATGATCTCTTTGATCAGTTGAAGGGATCTTGATGGTTTTCAAAGATAGACCTCAGATCATGCTATCATCAGCTCAGGGTATGAGATGAGGATGTGCAGAAGATGAACTTAAGATGTCTGTATGGCCACTATGAGTTCTTGGTTATGCTATTTAGCATGACCATTTCCCCTGCAGTGTTCATGTGACTCATGAACATGATCATTCATCCATACCTCGATCACTTCATGGTGGTCTTCATTGAGGACATCTTGATGTACTCAGTGTGGATGAGGAGCATGCCTATCATCTGCAGATAGTTTTGGATACACTTCGAGAGCACCAACTTTATGGTAATCTCTCGAAGTTCCAGTTCCAGATACAGGAGGTCTACTTTCTGGGACATGTTATATCAGAGGCTGGAGTTGCAGTGGATCTGGAGAAGATAGAGGTTGTGCTTTCTTGGGATCCAGCCAAGAGTGTGACCGAGGTGCAGAGCTTCCTAGGGTTGTCTGGGTACTACCAGATATCCGTTCCTGAATTTTACAGAGTTGTGGAACCATTTTAAGCTTTGATGAAGAAAGGACAACCCTTTATATGGTCGGAGAGATATCAGCATAGTTTTTAGGAGTTGAGGAAGAGACTAATGAGTGCCCCCATCTTGAGGTTACCAGAAGAGGGCATTGGGTATGTAGTCTACTGTGACGCATCTGGGACTGGAATTGGATGTGTCCTGATGTAGGATCGAGTAGTGATCGTGTATGGTTATCGACAACTGAGACATCATGAACAGAACTACACTACCCATGACCTGGAGTTAGTATCAGTGGTCTTTTCCTTAAAGATGTGGAAAAATTACTTGATGGGAGAACGTTTTACAGTCTACTCTGATCACAAGAGTCTCATGTATATCTTCTCACAGAAGGACCTAAACTTGAGACATCGATGTTGTGTAGAGTTCCTATAGGAATATGACTTTGAGATAGTCTACACTCCTGGGAAGGGGAACGTAGTAGCAGACTCACTCAGCAGGAGATCTGGTCTATAGTTTCTGAGTGAGGCGACAAAGCAACTAGCCACGTTACAAATATACTTTGTGGATAGAGATGGAGTATCTTACCTCCAGTTTATGACTCTCACTCCCCCACTTCTTCAGTGAGTTTGGGAGGCACATCTTGGGGACATTGATTGTGAGGCTCGACATACCCAGATATCCTTAGGAAAGGCACTTGATGGATTTTATGATGATGGGGAGCACATCAACCTCTTTAGAGGATGTACCATAGTACCCATGGCGCTACAAAAGGAGGTGTTGAGGGAGTTCTATATGTCCCCTCTGGTAGTACATCCTGGTGTGGTAAAGATGTACCAGGACCTCCAGCATCACCACTGGTGTACAGGGATGAAGAAGGTAGTGGCAGAGTTTGTTTCATGATGCCTCATTTGTCAGCAAGTGAAGGCTGAGCATCAGGTTCCAGCTAGCTTAGCGCAACCACTAGAGGTTCCATAGTAGAAGTGGGATGGTATCTCCATGAACTTTGTGATAGGGATTCAACATATGTTTAGGGGACATGATTTCATCTGGGTGATCATTGACCGAATCACTAAGTCGGCCCACTTCCTACCCATTCGAGAGTAGGGATTAGTAGTGGGCTTGGGAAACATCTATGTACAGAAGATTTTATGATTTCACGGGGTTCCATTGACAATTGTTTCTAACCATGATGCACGTTTTACATCCCGGTTGTGGAAGGGATTACAGGAGGCATTCAGGACTCATCTACATTTGAGCATTTCCTTTCATCCATAGACGGATGGTCAGACAGAGCAGACCATTCAGACACTGGAGGACATGCTTCGTGCTTGTGTCCTAGATTTTGGCCATAGTTGGGAGGATCACTTACCCTTGGTGGAGTTCTTATACAAAAATAGCTATCCCTCCATCATCGGTATGGCACAGTTTGAGGCCTTGTACGTTCAACCTTGCAGATCAACTCTATGCTGGGCAGACCCAGGGGAGTCAGCACTTATGGGACCAGAGTTAGTACCGGCTACCACTAAGAAGGTGCAGATAATCTAGGAGTGGATGAAGACTACACATAGCAACCATAAGTCTTATGCTGACAGGATATGGAGACCTCTATATTTTCATGAGGGGGACCACATATTCTTGTGAGTTTCCCCTCATCGGGGATTACAGAGGTTTGGTCGAGGTGGCAAACTTTCACCTAGATTTATCAGACCATTTCTGATACTTCAGAGGATTAGAGAGGTGGCATAGCACTTGGAACTGCCACCGCAGTTGGAGATGGTGCACGGTGCGTTCCACGTATCCCAGCTGAGGAGATACGTGTATGACCCATATCACGTCATCGACCATGGAGAGATGGACTTTGGGGAAAGGGAGATGTTTACGGAGGTTCCAGTGGTGATTGAGTATCGACATGAGGGGGTCCTTTGTGGATGATCGATACCTCTGGGGCACATTCGCTGGTAGTACAAGAACCTCCAGAAGAGAACATGGGAGCAGGAGGCTCATATTTGTGCTCAGTACCCCAATTTTTTTCCTTAGACTATATTGTGGCTTTTGGGGAAGAAAATCCCTAAGGTTTGGAGAATTTAAAGACACTGATTTTCTATTTAATTTTTGTAATTATATATAATTATTACGAGTCTGCAAAAATTGACGGTGTGTGATTTCGAGACTCAGTGTGCCCAAAATGAATTTCTGAACTTTTTTTAATGTACGTTCAGTAAACGCGCGAGCAGAATTTTCTAAATTTTGAACCAGTGCTCGGATTAAAAATTTGAGAGCACCATTGAATCCTCAGTACCGGGATTCTCTTAAGGGAGGTTTAACCTTGACTGTAGTGGGTTGAGAGAGGGATGTTAGTTTTGCAGTTTTCCATAGAAAATTAATAAAATAAATTTATTTTTATTTTATTTTATTTCCACCTTTCTTTAGGTTTCAGTGGTGGGGACCATAAGGGGGGATGATCGGGCATTTAATACAGGGAATTAAATTTCTGGTTACACAAAATGCATAACCACCAATCCCTTTAATAAATAAGATTAATTAACTTTAAATAAATGAATCACCTCTTAAATTAAGAGTTATTTTAACTCTTCCTCTCGGTTGGGTGTTTGTTTCCATTGGAAAAAGGGGGAGGAGGATCTTGAGGCTCTTGACGAAGAACGGATCTCTCAACCGAGAACCGAAGATCGTCGTTCGAGCGGCGTCATTGGAGGCTTGTTGTGGGATCAATGAATGCTGACTCCTCCTCAAATACATACATTCTCCAACGATCATAACGTAGAGTTTATATTTGGTTTTAGTTTCAAGAGTTGTTGAATCTTATTCTACCCTATTTTTATCAAGATAATGCGGGGGGGGGGGGAACAAGGCCTGGACCCTCCACCTTTTGTTCTAATTTGGTGCGTTCTTTGCAAGAATTTTATTCGGGTTGAAAAAAACTCAGTATGGTGGGTGATGGAGGTGGCCGACAACGGCCGATTGCGGAGGAGATAACGGTACGCCGTCAAGCACCACCATCGGAGAAGGCCGCGGTGGGTGTAGACGGCGGTGGGATTCGGTCGGACGTAAAGGAAGTGGCGATGTGCCATCATGTGCCGCTAGAGAAGGGGGTCGCGGAATATAGCTGTGGTGGACAACGACAGACGGCACCATCCGGCCGTGGAAGGAGGTGAGCAGCATGCCGTCGTGCGCTGCTGAAGTTGACCGCAACTTGGAAGCCGCGATGGAGGGCCGAGACATGCAGCGGGTCCCTCGGGCGACCTGGAGGCACCAAGAGGCATCGCCACTTCGCCTTCTGAACTGGGGAAACTGCTCCCCCCATGCCAGCTAGGGTGGGCCCTACTCCAGCGGGCCATGCGTGCTAGTGGGTCGCATGAGCCCAGCGGGCCACACCTCTCCGTGGGGCGGGCCGCACCGCCTAAGCGGGGCAGGCCGGTCTGCGGTTCAGTGGGTCGAGCCCACCGTGGCCCAGCCCAACCAGGTCGGCCTAGGCCAGTTCGGGCCAGACCCGAACCGGGTCGGGTCGACCTGAACCGGGTCAGGGCGGGTCAGTCCGACTGGACCCAGACCCTTCTAGGCCCAGTTTCGCTAAAAGAGCCATAATTTGGGAACTGAATGTCCGTTTGATGAACCGTCTGTGATGCTGATATCCTTGGAGTGAGAAGTTCCTTTTGGTATACTCTACTTGGTTTTTGGGGAATGTTGGAGTACATATGACTTGGATCGAACTCAAATGCAACTGGGCCCTCGGTACTAAAATGCTTATTAGTCACAGATCGGGCATCCGATTGACGCACCATCTATCGCATTGGAACCCTTATGACATGGCGGTCCTTTGGGATACTTCTCCATGGAACTTCGTGGTGGTTGAGATAGGACCAATGTCTTGAGGAGCGGATCCTTCTGGAATCAAGCTTGTTTAGTGTGGGAATCTCATGGCTAGTTGTAACTTGAAGAAAAAAAATCGATCCTATGTGGGTTAGCATCTATCGATCCTATGTGGGTCAGATCTTAGAAATCCTATGTGGGTCAGTATCTATTGATCCTATGTGAGTCAGCGCCTAGTGATCCTATGTGGGTCAGCATTTATCGATCCTGTGTGGGTCAGCAGTAGAGCCTCTCGATAGGGTAAGATGATCAAGCGATACGTCTAATGATCTATACATATGTACTTAAGTTATACTTTGTGTGAGCTGAGTCTTTAACTTTGTGGTACTTTTACCTTCATGGTTTTACCTTCATGGTGTTACCTTTGTGGTACTTTTACATTCGTGGTGTTACCTTTGTGGTACTTTTACTTTAGTGGTGTTACCTTCGTGGTGTTACCTTTATGGTACTTTTACCTTCATGGTGTTACCTTTGTGGTAATTTTACCTTCATGGTGTTACCTTCGTGGTGTTACCTTTGTGGTACTTTTACCTTTGTGGTGTGACCTTTATGGTACTTTTAACTTCGTGGTGTTACCTTTGTGGTATTCTTTCTTCGTGGATCAATTGTGAAAATGTCTTAAAAGTTGGGTCCTTATGTTTCCTCATGTATGAGACGAGTATATTCTGATGACTTAGGTATATGTATGGGAATATACCTAAGTAGAGTTTATGACTATTGATTCGTGCTTTGTGATTGAGGTCTTGCTTTGTGGTTATTCCTTTGTGGAACTATGGGAGACCTTCAGGGGTATCGGGGTCTCTACTGAGTATTGTTATACTCACCCCTGCACGAGCTACACCCACACCTTCCTGTGTATTGTGCAGATGACGAACAAAATTGATCGAGGCTGAGGGTTCCATGAATGGATGGTGCACAGAGGTGGACTATTTGACGTGATGTGATGCAGTGACTTCTGATCATGAGTTTTACCTACCCTTCTAGTAGGATCCTCGGTGGATGTTCCAAGAGCTGTTTTCTCTTTCAGTTGTACTTGTACTTTCCAGTTGGGCTTGTATTCCAGCCCCTTTACTTTCAGTACACTTTTTACTACATCAGTTTACTTCGTGGTTGCTTCTTTTTGTGTTCTTAGATTGTGTGTTTGTACAGGTTTAAAGGCAACGCCTTCCCGTTATTGGGATATTCCTTTTCGGTTCTAGTCACCAGCCCCTGGACTATAGAAGGTGGGCTTGGGGTAGTCATGGCACAGGCCTCGGGGGACGGGTCGTGACACTCTCGCTCCCAGGAGCTCTACTATAAGATCCCATGTTGCCAGAGCACATAAACCAAGGTAATGGTTCATCCATGCAGGATCCTCTCTTATTGATCCTTGATCTCCACTGGGTACTCCATGAAGATGGATCTATCCTTGATGTTTGGCTCACCCCAATTAATAACATTCATAGGATCATGCATGTATCTCCTCAGCTATTACAAATAGAAGACGTCATTAAACTTCTCTAAATGTGTGGGTAAGGTGAGGTGATAAGAATCCTCACCAACCCTCTGCAGGATCTTAAACAACCAGATGAAACTTACAGATATCTAGCCTCCCTGACCGAATCTTCATAATCTTAATCATGGGGAGGATTTTAGGAAATCATTTCCTCTATTCTTAAACTCCAAGGGCCTATGAATTCGATCTGCATAATATTTCTACCAGATCTAGGTTGTTCTCATCTGCTCACAGATCACCTGGATCTTCTCAGTCATCACCCACACCATTTATGGCCCAAAAAGAGATGCCTCACCGATCTCATTCTAGCATAAGGGTGACCAGTAATGTCTCCCATAAAAATCCTTGAAAGGTTTCATGCCAATAGTAGTATGATAGCTATTATTATAAGAAATATATACCAAAGGTAATTGAACCTCCTAGCTATGGACAAATTCTAACATGAAAGCCTTCAACATATCCTCTAACACCTGGATAGTGTTCTCATTATTCCCATCCATCTTGGGGTGAAAATCTATACTCATATTCAATTGTTACCTTAATGATTCTTGTATGAGACACCACAACTATGACATTAACTATTCATCATGGTCAATGAAAATCTCCAAGGGCATCCCATGAATGCAGACAATCTCCAACATATACAACTTCCCCAAACTCTCTATCAAACACCACTCCCAGATATAAAGGAAGTATGCCGACATGGTAAGTTAGTAAACTATAACCTAGATGGAATCATGAACTATCATCATTGAAATAATCCCTATCACAAATTCCATGGATATGTTGTCTCATTTCCACTTCAGGATCTCAAGAGGCTACAACCAACCTACCAGAACCTGGTGCTCATCCTTCACCTGCTGACAAGTGAGACACTAAGAGATGAACTCAGTAATTCTCCACCTCATTCCGGCCCACCAAAAATACCATTAAAGGTCTCTTTACACATTCCTTAAACCTATATGTACAACTAAAGGAGAAGTGTGAAACTCCCTCATAACCTCCTCTCACAATGTGAACAGAACCACCATCCGTCCCTAAAAAATGATGACATGATTCCCTCCTTCAAAAACTCCATATGGTGAATCTCATAAGGATATCTGGTCACATAGGACACCAAATTCTATGACTCTTTATTAATCCTCCCTCACACTCTGAAGAAGAAAAGGATTCAATTCCTTCAACTGAAGATAAATTTCACCACACTCCTCTACCAGGGTCAGCTGCAAAGAAGCCAAATTCTCATATACCTCCTCCACCAAGAGAGATCCAGACATCCTACTAAGGGTATCTACCAACACTTTTCTCTTCCCAAGAGTATATAATATGTCAAATTCATATTACTATAGGAACTCCAACTAGTGACTCTATCTCATGTTCAAATCTCTCTTTATCAATACATAACTGAGAATCTGATGGTCTGAGTAAACAATAAAGCGCTCTCTCAAAAGGCAGTGCCTCCACATTCACAAAGTGAAGACTATCATTTCTAACTCTAGGTCATGATTCATGTAGTTATTCTTGTGAGGTATCAACTACCTTAACCCATATATGATCATTGAATGTCTCTACATTAACACGTAGCTAAGCCCATCTCTAGAGGCATCACAATACACTACATACTCCATGACCTCTATTGGTAGTCTTAAAACAAGATCACCAGTTAGCCTCATCCTCAAAAACTCAAATGATATCTAGAACTAATAATTATAGATAAAAAGGTGTCCTTTTCATGTTATAAAATTCAAAGGGTATGAAATCCAGGATAATTCTACCATGAACCTCCTGTAGTACCCCATTAAGCTAAGAAAAATCTTCACCTCTAAAATTCTCTTGGGTGGCTCCCAAAAAATCCATACATCAATATTTACTATGTCCATAGATAAACCATGATTAGAAATTAAATTCCCTATAAATTGAACCTCATGGATCCATAACTAGAAATTTGAGAGCTTACCATAAATTTTGTGCTCCTAGAGAAAGTCTAGGACCATCCTCAAGTGATTTACATGCTCCTCCTCTGAAGTATAGTAGAAAAGTATATCATAAATGAATAAAACCAAAAATTAGTCCATGTATTATTGTAAGATCCAGTTTATCATATCCTTAAATACATACGGGGCATTCTTCACACTGAAAGGAATCATTAGGAACTCATAGTGTCCATAATGACATCGAAATTCCAAATTTGAAATATTATCCTCACGAACCCTTAACTGGTGGTATATGAACCTAAGATCTATCTTTGAGAACAATATCATGCCTTGAAACTGATTAAACAGGTTTTCAATCATTTAAAATGAGTTCTTTTTCTTTGTCATGTCTTGGTTTAGGTGATGATAATCAACACAAAGTCACAAGCTACCACTGTCCTTTTTCAAGAATAGAACCGAATATACCCTGGGGGATACACTAGGTATTATAAAACCTTCTATTTAAGGTCCTAAAACTATAACCTCATCTCCTAAAGCTCGATAGGGTCCATCTGATATAATGAAAAATATATTAGAGTAGTACTAGGGTGCATGTCGATGAAAAACACCATCTACTAACTTAGAGGTAGTTCTAAAACATCCTTAGGGAAGACATAAATATAATCCTCCATGACTAAAGGAACCCATATTTTTGAAGATACCGCTACACCAAGTGACAAACTCTCCAACTAATGAGTGATGGGTTTAATCTTTCTACTCACAAAAACCACTTGCTCCACTATGAGATCTCTCTTTCCCATAAATGAGAGTCTAGTACCATCTTTCTGAAGGCATATGACACATCTATAATGATATTAAATCTTGTCTTAGGCTTTATAAAGATATTCCATACCCAATACACTAAGTGATAAACTCTCCAACTATTGATTGATGGGTTTCATCTTTCTACTCACAAAAACCACTTTCTCCACTATGAGATCTATCTCGCCCATAAATGAGAGTCTCATTCTATATGTCTGAAGGCATCTAAAACATATAAAATGATATTCAATCTGGTATTAGGATTTGGAAAACTAGTCCATACCCATGATGATGTTATAAGGTCTCATCATGAAGACTAAGAGGACCCACCAAAAACTATATCCACCAAGTGATAGCTTACCCTTCCAAAAAATAAGTGATATCTAAGAAGTGTTCCCTATAGAAACCTCAAGAGAAAGCTACAGAGATAAAGTATCAACTAGAAGCTCTTAATATAGAACCAGGAGTAAGTAGATGAAGGAATGACTCACACCTATGTCTAATAGTACTGAATAAAGAGTAGAATAAACACATACAATACCTATAATCATCTCATGTTCCACTGGTTCATAAGCCTCTATAGCCTATATCTACCCAAGAACTTGACCACTAGCTCCATGATCCTGGTGTGGGCCTCCTGGTTGTTGTGGTGGTGCAAGTATCTCATAACATAATCCACCACTATAAGCTCCTCCTCTAAGATACCCACATCCTCCTCTGCCATCTATCCTCCCTAAGGGACTCCCTAGCCACTCTTGGGTGAACCATGATCATGTCGATGCCTCTACTATGATGTTCCATCTACTTCCTATATGCCCTCCTCAGCATGTCTAGTTGGGAAATCATTTTTCATGTGACCTAGCCCATCACATGCATAACATCTCCCCTCTATGGGATACCTTGGCCCTCTATGTGATTCTTGTGCCTCATGACCATGTTCCTGAGTTCGACAAAGAGTACACCTCCTATGTCTTGACACCTATTTTTTTCCAGATACTTTAGACAACTCATCCTAGGGATTCCTACTAATAGCTCCATCCACATGGAATCCCTTATATAAGAATATATCTATCATTAGTGCCTTCTCCAGCACTCCAACATATGTGGGAGTGTATAGGGGTGCCACACTAGAATGGATGTCTCTACAGAGACCCTACTCAAACATCCAAATCCAGAAGTAACCATCCTAAATCATTTCGTGGGAGTACCATATAAGGTCAGTGAACCTTGTGACATACTCAGAAACTATTATCTCTCCCTAATACTACTCCAAAAGTTATTAAATTTTAACAGAGTGCGAGAATGGGGGGTAGTACACTTCATGAAATAACTATTTGAAATCAGACCATGAGAGCGATGACTCGTCATGAATCTGTGTAACTAGACTCCACCAACACCCTACCACTTCATGGAAAAAATTGTCTTCCAATGCAACCATCTAATTGGTTTGGATCCTCAAAAGTCCAAAAAAATTAGATCACCAACTCAATCCAATCATCCACTTCCTGGGGATCCATCTTACCATAGAACCACAGTGGACTCTAGCACTGGAAATCATGGAGTGAGTTAAGCCGACATGCATCTTGATCCTGTTATATTGGTACAATCTGCTACTTGATAGGTGGGGGTGCTAATACCTACCTTCATAGAAGAAAGATCTCACAAGATGAACCCCAAACTATGGCCTTATCACCCATCAGGTCTTCTTCATGATCCTAAATTAGTAACCTGAAGGGTTATCTTCATGAAGTAATCCTAAAAGTAATCAAGATGTACCATGGTCAGATGAGGATATATATATATGGGGAGATAACTCAAGAAGGAATTTCAAGGTACTAAATAATATATGATGTATGTACCAATATTCCCTATAACCAATATCTCAGTATACCAAGTCTACAAGTAGGTAATCAGAGTCTTGGTGAATAGATACATCGATCACTGCACCAACACTAGGTTCCCTAGCCTGAAAGCCACACTCGAGACACTTTGACACTGTTTACCTAAATTATTAACAAAACTTCATAAGGGAAAAAACTCAAAACACCATCCTGAGGTTGAACCACCTTTGATACCACTCAATAATATCCTGACCCATTAGGGCCCACCTATCCAGTGGAATACTGGGCCTCCATATCCCCAATCTTACCTCCATAGGCTAGGGGTTGGTGACAAGCACCGAGAAGGCATAAATAAAATGGTAAACCTTTTCTAATGTACCTATACACACACAACCAATCATATCCATGTAGAATTATATAAGAATAATAATAAATGATAGTAACATCCAGAGTAAAAACCATGTATATAATAACCTATAGGAAATACAAAAGAGTACAGCAGTTAAATTCAAAATTTAAAGGGAAAAAATACATGCCCACCCAGAAAAGATGTCCCAACATGAAAAAAATTGGAATAGAAAGTATCTAAGAGATACTAGATTAAAATCTCAAATCCTGACCTCCGTATGCGATCAAATACACCCAAGTACCCGTAATCTCCTCCAGTGCCATTTCTGGCCTATCAGTCATCTGTATAAGACATATAACATGTGGACAAATCCCATGTAGGGTTGAGTATAAACATACCAAATAGGGTTCCTTGAAAAATGAAGAGGGAGAAATATAAGACATGATAGAAGTAGTTAGACCAACCCAAAGAAATAGGGAAACAAAACCCAACATCACATATGTATGATCATATGAGAAACCTAGATGAGAGAGAAAGGGGATCTCCATATCACAGCCCATCCCATAACTATGAGTATTACTATAGTACTAAAGGTCCATCATTTAATCCCAATAACTTTCATGTCTATTAAAAAATTTCATGAGTAGGGATCACACCTCTCCACTGCTCCACATCCTGAGGGATCGCAATCTCAAAAAGTTAGAGGAACCATGCCCTAGTACATTAGGGGAATGAAACTTAGTAGATAGAGAGAATGTGATCATTTAGGAGAGTATCATCTTTATATCTATGTATAGAGTATGGGTGACTGTGACCATGTAGGGGAGTAGCATCTCTATATCTGGTATAATGAGTAAGGAGAATTCACACCCTAGTGCGATAGGGGAGTACCATTTCCATGGATAGAGGACCCACACCCTGGTGTGATAGGGTATTACTATCTCTATTCGAACAATGGGTATGGAGGACCCATACCATTTTTCAACAGGGGAGTACCGTCTCCATGGATAGAGGACTATCACCCTAGTATGATAGGGGAGTACTGACTCCACCAGATCAAAGAGTATGTAGGAACCTCACCTTGGTGCAATAGGGGATTACTATCTCCATGTATAGAGGAACCACACATTGGTATGATAGGGGAGTATCACCTCTAACTGAAAAAAAGAACATGAAGAACCCGCACCCTGAGGTGAAAGTGAAGTATCATATCCATGGATAGAGGACCCATGCCTTGATATGATAGGGAAGTACCACCTCTTCCTGAAAAAAGAGTATAGAGGACCCGCACCCTGGTGTGATAGGTGATTACCATCTCCACGGATAGAGGACCGAAACCTAAGTATGATAGGGGGGTTCCACCTCTACCTAAATAAGGAGTATTGAGGACTAGCACATTGGTGTGATTGGGGATCACCGCCTTTATATATAGAGTACTTGTGACCTAGTACTACATGTAAGTACCACCTCTACCTAAACAAAGAGTTTGGATGACCCACACCCTGTTGTGACAAGAGAGTATCGTCTCTATATGAACTCTCCAATGATTATTATTGATAGCTTCTATAATCAAGAATCAACTAAGGAAGTTTCGTGCTAGGAACATCTTGATTAATATCTCAAAATATATTTCAAAATACACCATCACTTTATATGTAGAAAATTACTCAGGATAGGCTACTCACATGCCAAAATCCATGTCAAAATAAAGGAGATACGAGAGTTAGAAGTTATAGAGGGAAGCACACTGATTGTATGGAATCTAAATGGTGTGTAGTCACAGTCCTCTGCCTAGACATGTTCTACTCTAGACATGAATCAGTGGTCATTTCACCATATATGGCATGTATGGGTCCCACATAGCATGTCTTGGCCACTTGGGGCCTGCTTGTGTGCTCTTGGCCATGACCGTATCTGTCAAGCCATGTCGCGTACCTAGCTGTGTACCTAGCCATCCCCAAGTACTAACTCATGGCCATATACTCCCAAAGCACACAGTGTATCCTCCCATATGGGGTCTTGGTCATGTGAAGCAAGCACATGGACTAGCATCAGGGGAGAGTCATAAGACGTGTGTCCCAAGCACACGATGTGTGATCCTTATCATTTTTACCAAACCCTAGCTGTCATAACTAGATGACTACATGGCATGTGTTCATCCAAATACACACTATGTAGTTAGGATTTTCATAAAAACACTGGTTATTCATGTGGATACTAGATCTTCCACTTATACCATGATCCACTCATGTTGACAACCTAAAAACAGTGGTAGTCACCCATGGTCATCGATTTCATCCCTCATGTGGTCGGAAATCGGATCTTGATCACTTGCGGGGGTCCATTGTGCATCCTAAACAACTCATGTTCTACTTCCATCACCACTTCAGATCCTAGATCCATGAATCCATCATCTCTACCCACAATCCTCTATAATTCATCCAAAAAACTCTAACCTAGTCATTACGCACACATCCACCATGAATTCTGGGGTTATTTTGCACTTGAACCCACCCGACAATAGTTAAATCATGACCCTATGGTCCAATGATGAAGAATATGAAGAATTGGTGGGGAAAAGGAACAAGAAAAAAGGTGATATCATCTTTGGCCAATAATTATTGGCCAATGATAATAAAATCAAGTATTTTTAGGGGTTATTTTATGGAATATAAGATAAAATTAAATCATCAATTTAATTTTCCAAAATTAGGCTTATGTGATGGGTAGATAAATATCATATCAAAAACAGATTAATAAAATCCATTCTCAATCATTTAATCAAGGGAATAAACCATAATTGATGATACCTAACTATAGTATGGATAAATAATTGGAGAAAAATATGTTTTCTAGCAATGGAGAAGATCTAATGTGTTCTCTGTCACTCGAACCACATCAGTCTGGTCGTCATTCATCATTCGATGATGATCCACCAATGAAGAACACCCTCCTCATCCTCTTAGATATAGTAAGGGTTATTTGGATAACCCATGTAAATTCATCATAATAGGGTATTTATATAGGATTTAATTATGTCATTTAATAAAATAAATAAATAAATAATTTATTTATTTTAATTAAATGCACCTGCCAATGATTACCTCAACTGTACATCCAGCTCCGACTAGCCTTAGGTCATTCCTAGGGTAAACCCCATCCTTTGGACTCAACCATGGTCTTAAATTTTTTATTTGAGAATAAATTCAGTAGATATTAAATTATTTATGAAAAATTGTGTGTGTGTGATATTACTATATTTAATATATTAAAATATCAATTTTGGGCTCACCGGGCCTCAAAATCTCACGTCGTCTCAGGTTCTGGATCTGAAAATATTCCTTAATATATTTCAAAGTATTACAAGGAAAAAATAGAGTCTCTAAATAGTAAGACTTAAATGGGTGTGACTACCTCTATCCCATATACAAGTGAATATGGGGTCGCTTGTGTGGTGGTATGGGTTGTGTTTTGATAATCCTGCAAAGCATATAAGAGCTTGTATGATAAATATTTCTTGTCTTTGTACACCATCATTTTAGGTATATTAGACATATTTTTTTTTGAAGTCCTATATAAATCCATTATTTTTTTAATGATATTGGGATGAGTGGATGAACTGAATATTGTATTCCTGATACAACCTTTTTAAATTTGGAAGAACTAAATTTTTTGTCATTTTCTATCAATATTTTATAAGGGACACCAAATCTAGTAATGATATTACAAATAAAAAAATTGATGATATCCTTTGTTCTGAAATCCCTGATAGATATATCCTTATAAAAATTGGAGAATAAATACGTAGTGGTAAGGATGAACTTGAAATACCTAGTTGTAGCTGGGGGTTTGGCCTCATGAAATCTATTCATTACATGAAAAATAGACAAAAGTATTTTTCATTGCGCAATAACTCTTTGGGTTGATGGATGAAGTTGTTATGTTTCTAAAAATATTGGCACTTCTTCATTAATTCTAGGAATTATTTCATCATTGAGAGACATAAGTACCCAAGTCTCCTGATTTGATAGAAGAGTTTGGTTCCTAACTGGTGTTCATCATAGGCACTCACATGGAATTATTGTATAAAAGTGAATGTATCTCCTCCTTCAAAGCATCAGAGGAGGAATCCATAAAATCTACTTTTATAATGGATTTTCTAGAAATTTGGTCCATAATAGAGGATTAAATTTATTGTTAGACAATGGATTAGTTCCTTTTTGGCTCAATCTGGTGGGAGAATCCTATTTTGAAGGTATTTTATTATGCATGATGTGTAGATACCCTGGATCCATTTTCCTAAAGCAGGTTCCTTACTTCATTAAATTGGAATAATAAACAAAGAAGACACATCCCAAAGGACTGAATATTTTAGTAGTTTTGTAAAAATAGATACAAACATTAGTTTTACATTACAACTTGAAAGGGAAAAAATATAGTAATTCTATTTTAAACATCCATAACCCCTAGATTATCCCTGTAATACATTCATAATATTCATCTTTTCATCCTGGGAAAAAATAAAACATAAGAAAGGGGTGAACTCTAATGCTCAGTAAGGGTATTTAATACAGTATAAGATAATATAAACAATAATAAATGATGGAAAACTAAAAACACATGTTGTTAGAATATAAACTTGAGCATAATATGTCAAGAATAAAAGATAAATAAATAATTCTATAAAAATAATTACATGAGAATGAATCTTAACCATGAATATTTTACTAGTCGAATATTCACATGGATTTTCAATTAATAATATCATAACGAGGGAATGTATAATGTTGAAAATCTGAAACGTATTTTTGAGGCATTAGTCAATACATCTAAAAATAAATGGTTAAGTCCTCTGCCAAAACTATCTCTAAAAATGGTAAAGGCCTCAGCCAAGTCCATATCTATTTTGTCTCATGAGACCCACCGAAGCATCAAGAGGCTATAGTGGCCCCCAACAATCACTTTATTAGTTTAATTAATTACTAATATGAATGGGGTTAAACATAAAAATTATATATATATGAAATTTAAATAACCATCCCCAATCTATAAACATAATCACTAACCATTCTGAGTAGTATAGTAAATAGTATCAAGATAGAACATCCACAATAAAACTAATCATAAACCATTTAATAAAAAATGATAGATTATAATCATAATATATAAATATAAATAAAGAATAAAACTTAATAAATGTGTTTAAATAGATGAAAATACTCTAGTAAAATCATCGAGGAATTCTTGAGAGAAGTACCCTATTTTACTTTACAAAGAAGAGTTCTTTTTAAAAATTATTTGTATATGTCATAATTGTTTATATAAAACCAGAAATAGAAAAATATAGTTTTTCATGATAAAATTATTGATTTTATAAGAATAATAGTATATTTAAATATATTATGGATCATACTTGAAAATCGGTAAGAAAATGAGACGTTCCCTTTAATCAAGCTTGCGTACCGGGAATAATTGAGAAGGGAACCTTGAAAAACATGTATTTCTTATAAAAAATGAAACGATCTAGAAACAAGATTTTGTAATGTATACATAGAATTTATAAGACTAATATAAAAAAATTAAGAATTACATTAGTGTATAGAGGAACAAATCATAACCTGAATGAAAATGAGGGTTCGAGAATAAAACCTTTACCTTATGTCCGAATGTGTTATGCACTTGACCTTAATGTCCTGGATAATCAAATTGAATACATTAATTAATTAATTAAGATATTTTTATTCATTTATTTTATTAATTATATTTTTATTAATTTCATTTATGGACTTATTTATGAGTTATAGTGTTTTATTTCATCGTTCAGGAGCATTTGTTTTCTTGGTTTTCATGATCGGTTCGCTTGTTTATAAGCAATGAAGTTCATTTAAAATGGGTATAATTCTATAGAATTGGAATTATAAGTTATTAATGAACACAATTAAGTTTAATTGGTTTTATATATTGTTTTTTCCTAGATATTAGGATGAATCATTAGATAACATGTTAATGATAACCGTTTAGATTAATTTTAGTGGTTTTAGATCATAATGAACTTGTTTTGTTTTATCATTTAGTATTATGTAAATATGTTAATTCAAAGAAATAAAAAGGGTTTTAATATAAATTTTACAATATATTTAAAACATTAATTTTTTTTATGAACATCCTTGAAGACAGTTAAGGAAAATAAAAACTTATCATCCTTGAAGGTGATGAAACAATACCTCACGAACGATGTTTCCATTTTTAGAATAAAAGGGAGAGAAGAAGGGGAATGAAGATGGATTATTAAATTAAAATGATATAATTATAGTATATAAATGATACTATATTTATAATTTATCTTTGTATAGGTGAGGTGAGGGAAGAATAAGAAAATAAAATAAATTGAAAAGAAAATAAAAGAAAAGAAAGAGGATTTTTACCTCTTGAATTCTCATTCTTGAAAACCTCCTTAAGGGGATTGGATTTGGTCTTTTGATGTGAACAAGAGCTCCTGGAAATGATATAGGTGATTTAAAAGAGTATTTTATAGAAATTTTACAAGGATTTAATCTTGGAAGGTGTGAGGAGGAGTGGTGGGGGTGGTATTTATAGTAGAGGAGAGGGGTGTTTTTTGAATATTTTATTCATTTGTTTATTTTTTTGGCTCAATACTATGAATAGTTTGATAATTATCACAATATATATTAAAATTATTAAGTATATTTCTATATTATGGTCTTACATCAGTCATAAATCACTTATGACTCAATAATTCATGTATTTAATAGTTATCGTAAATTTTCGTATTTTACTATTCACTAAAAAATCAAGTATTTTAGAAAAATCCCAAACATTCACCCTAACCATTTTTAGATGTGTAGAATTAAAAAATGGACTCCATTTTATGAACATAATTTTCTAAATATTAGAAATTTAATTTTTAATTAAAACCACCATTTACTCAAAAAATACAGATTTTAAATTTATAACTAATTTTATAACACTCCGAAAAATTAACTAAGGTCTCATAAAATTATCCTAAAATCATAATAAAAAAATGTTAATTTATGAATACATTTTATTAAAATAACTTTCCTTTCACATAAATTTATTAATTATAAAATTTTAATTAAATATTTATGACTTACAAAAATACCAACACTTGATTAATAATTTTTAAAATATTTATTTACTTATACTATGATATAATTATATCATAATTTCATTTATAATATTCCTAATTTTTTTTATAATTTTATGGGTGAGGTTACTATCCATTTGGCCAATTTACTATTCATAAGGGTCATATTACTATTCCTAAGGTCAAGTTACTATTTCATCAGTATAGGTTCCTTAACTTCTAGAAATACATTTTAATTAATTCATTATTAATTTATAAAGTTTTTATTGTATTATCTAAGTGATTTTATGTGATTTATAATATATGAAATAATCATAAGAAGGGAAATTTCATTGATATAAATCTGGGTCGTTACATTTTCCCTTCCTATAAAAAAAATTTCCATGAAATTTCTAAAATGTCACCTCATAAAAATATTTGGCTATTAATTCATCATAAGTTCCTTAGGATCCCACATAACCTCTTCAATTTTATGATTTTTCCAAAGTACCTTTACCATCTGAGTCATCTGATTACTCAACACCTGTTCTTTAGTATCCAAAATCTGTATAATCTCTTCACAATAAGATAGGTCAGGTTCTAATTATATACCTTCATAAGTGAGTACATATTTTGGTTATGGAATGTACTTCCTTAATAAAGAGATTTGGAACACATTTTTACTTTGGAAAGGCTAGGAGGAATTCCCAAATGTTAAGACACAAATCTAATTATCTCTAAAATTTCCAAAGGACCAATGTACATGGGGCTTAGTTTCCCTTTTTTCTAAACCTTATAACACCATTCCATGGTGATACTTTCAAGAAAACATGATCTTACCCTTGAAATTCCAAATTCTTCCTTCGATTATTAGAATAACTAGTTTTCCTAATTCGAGCTGTTTTGATATGGGTTTGAATAGTCTTTACCACAAGATTCCTTTCACCAACTTCATCCTAACAAGTTGGTATACGACATCTCTTTCCATACAATGCATTATATGGTTCCATTTGAATACTTGAATGAAAGCTATTATTGTATGAAAAATCAACCAAAGGTAAATACTGATCTCACATACCTTGAAATTCAGGTGAGCATGATCTCAACATGACTTTTAAAGTTTGGATTATACTTTACGACTGCTTGTCAGTTTGAGGGTGATAAGAAGTACTCAAATAAATATTATTATCCAATGTTTTCTGAAGAATTATCTAGAATTTTGATGTAAATAATGGATCATGATTAAACACAATTGAGAGAGGTGATTCATGAAGGTCTTAAAACTTCATTAATATATAGCCTTGCAATGTGATCCAGTGGAAAATCCTCCCTTATAGCAAGGAAATGTACATATTTGGTAAGTTGTTCAAAAATCGACCATATTGTATAATTATTCCTTGGAGTTTTTGGTAATCCAGTGACAAAATACATGGTGATATCATCCCATTTATATGTATGAATAGGAAGAGGTTACATGAATCCTATAGGATGTTTCCTTTTAGCCTTCACTTGTTGATAGACTAAACATCTTGATACATAATCAGAAATTTTCATGCTACATATTATCCCACCAAAAAATTTCCTTCAAATATCTATGCATCTTAGTGCTTCTAGGGTGTATAAAAAAATTCAAGCTATGGGATTCATCTAATAACTCCCTTTTTAGCTTGGGTATAGAGGGAACAGAAAGCTTGTTTCCAAATTTCAGAATTCCATCCTCATACATGAAGTCTGCTAATTTCCCTTCATTCACAGCTTTAATTTTCTTTGGAAGATTCTCATCATTAGACTGATAACTTTTAATATTTTCTAATAAATATGGTCGGGAAACCAATTGAAAAAGTAATGATGTTTCACCTTACTTGATAATTTACATATCCGTCTTTTCTAGATCTATGTACAGAAGGTCCTTGTCAATCCTCATATTTTTCAGAACTCCATGATCCTTCCTGATCAATGCATCTTCTACCTCATTAGCCTTCTCTAGGTGGTAGTGTATTAAACAATCATAATCCTTGAGTAGATCGAGCCATCACATTTGCCTCATATTGAGTTATTTCTGTGAGAAGATATATTTAAAGCTCTTGTGATCTGTATATATCTAACATATTTCACTATAGATATAATTTCACCATATTTTCAGAGAAAATATTATAGCTGCTAACTGAAGATCATGAGTTGGATAGTTCTGTTCATGATTTTTTAACTACCTTGATGCATAGATAGTAACTCTATCATTCTACATAAGGACACAACCAAATCCTTTCTTTGATGCATCACTATAATTCACAAATCCACCATTTCCTGACGGTAGAGTCAATAATGGAGCATTCACTAATATCCTATTCAATTTTTCAAAAAATTATTCACATTATTTTATCCATACAAACTTAACCCCTTTATGAGTAAGCTTGGTAAACGAGTTAGATAATCAGGAAAAGTTCTGAATGAAATTCTGATAATAACCTACTTAACCAATAAAACTACATACCTTGGTTATGTTCATTGGTATAGAGCATTCCTAAACTTCCTTTGTCTTCATAGTATCAACTGAGATTCCATACTTAGAGACAATATAGCCAAGAAATAAAACTATTTGTATCCACAATTCACACTTTTTAAACTTCCCATATAACTCTTTTTCTTCTAAGAGTCTCCATAAGAACCCACAGGTGGTTCTCATAGTCCTCATAGATTTTGGAATGTATTAATATATCATCAATAAATACCAAAAAAAATCATAAATACATTCCTTGAACACTATGTTCATTAGATCCATAAAAATAGTGGGTGTATTAGTCGATCCAAATGGCATTATTTTAAACTCGTAATGTCTATACCTGGTTCAAAATTTTGTCTTTGGAATATCTTCCTTCCTCACATGCAATTGATGATATCCAGATCGAAGGTCAATCTTCAAAAAATATTGAGTTCTGTGAATTTGTTCAAATAAATCATCTATGTGAGGCATATGATACTTTTTCTTTATTTTAATAGCATTGATTTATCTATAATCAATGTATAGCCTCATGGATCCATATTTCTTTTTAACAAAGAGAACAAGGGCTCCCAATGGAGAAACACTAGGGAGAATAAATCCTTTATCACTCCATTCCTATAGTAGTTTCTTCAGATCTACTAATTCCACAGTGTCCATTCTATAAGGATTATTTGATATAGGTCTTTCACTAGGAATTAAATCAATAAATAACTCAACTTCTCATGCTGGAGGATGTCCGGGTAAATACTATAGAAATACATCAATATATTCTTGCACAATTGGTACATATTCAATTTTAAGATTTCCTTCCTCATCCATAGATTATGCTTTTTCTTCTTCCATAAGATTTTCATTTAGTAGAGCTATTATGGGTGTATCTAGATAATAATCAGATGATGAGGTTTCTTCTCTAAAGATAAGGGATCCCCCATCTTCCTCACCAATAATAATTTCCTTCTTTTTTCAATATATTTTCACATCATATTTTGAAATCTAGTCCATACCAAGGATTATATAAAAGTAAATCATAATTATGATGACAAGGACAAAAACTAAATCACGTTTATTCTTCATAAAGGGGACTGATCAGCACATCTTTTTTTAATTGATATATCCCTTAGGAGTTTTGACTAATAACTCCTTTATTAATCAAAAGGAAAATGTATAATTTTCTTGGAAAACTAGAAAGATATAAACAAACATGATGATCCAGAATCAAATAAAGTATTGGATAAGTTTGAGGAAATGATTAAAGTACCTACCACTACATCATTAGGAACTTCAACCTTCGTAGTTGTGATTGCATAAGCTTGGCCTTACACCCTTGGCCTTTTCTGAGGCATGTTTATTTAATTGATTGGAAAATAATTTTCATAGTGTCCCATATCCCAATAATTATAACATTGAACATTGATATATTCTTTATTTCCCTTTAAATTATTATAATTATGGCCTTTCTTTCCACAGTTGTAGAAAACTCCTTTTCCTTTTAAGTAAGAACCAGGGTGTTTCGTTCCAAAATTATCGCATGTTGTAAAATTCCACTTTTTATTATTTCCTTTATCCCTTCTTTCCTCTTCCAACCTCTTATTATCTTTCTCCCTTAAATTAATAATACTTAGAGAATTATTTCTCTATCTTAATATCACATGACACTATATCTTCATATGATGATAAATTTATGGAGACTAGTTCCATTTGGAGGAATAGTTTTAAACCATAAAAAAATCAATCAATCTTGCTACTTGGATTACATATTTAGTCCATGGAATGACTTTATAACCTTTTAAAGTTATATTTATACTTTTAAATGTTTTTATCCTATTTTTGTTTCAGACTCAAGAATTGCCTCTACATATCCACTCTCTATTCATGAGGAAAATATTTTTCTATGAAAATTTACTTAAAATACCTCCATTACAAATTTTTAATTTCTCCCCCCTCCTTTGTTTTTTAAATTAATGACCACCATTGATCTACATCTCCCGATAGATAATAAAATTCCATGAAAACTTTCTCCCTTTCATTACTTCCCAAATCGAGAAATATCTTCTCTAAGGAACTTATCCACTACTCCACTACAAATGGGTTTTGTAGTCCCATTGAATGATGGAGGTTGTTTCCACATAAAGTGGTCTAACATTTATACTCCATTTTGTAGATAAGGATGCTCCATATGGGTAAGGTTATTATTCATAACCTAATTTAGCTATCCCTATATAGTTATAAGTTTCTCAACACTAGTCGCAGTTCCAGTACCAACATCCTTATATTATATAGGAGTTCAATATATACATGGGATACATGCATTGATATGGTTTACATTCCTTCAAATAGGTTCCATTTATAAATAATGGAATGCACTATGTTAGGTTATGAATCATAATATATAATCTCAAACCAGAACAACACTTTTCATAAATTGAAATTTTATTTATAGATAATCTCATAATCATAAACATGGTTTCTTTGGTGACATATTTACTTTTAAATCCTTCATAATGGTTTGTAAATAAAATGTGAATTATACTAATAATATCCCCTAAGAGTATCAAAAAAGTTGTGGATTAAGGCCCGTTGTCATGTACCAGGTTACCCCGAGTTAAGCCCAGGACACCTTTTTAGAGTTGTTACCCCTAGGTACATCTATTCCAGAACCATGTCCACTTGTAGTGTCCAGACATGGTTGCATTTCTAAGAATACCCACAAAATCTCTACCTTAACAAAATTCTATTATGTTCTTCTATGCTTATCCTCAAAGTCTATCTTATGGATATGTTACCTAATCTATGTTTTATAAATCTAGATTCCAATGTTTTTACTAAACTTCCTTTGATACCAAATATAGAGACCCTGACCCCAGTTTCCAAGAGTCGATGCCTTACTTCATTAAATTGGAATAATAAACAAGGAAGGTTCATCCCAAAAGATTGAATAGTTTAGTAGTTTTGGAAAACTAGATAGAAACATAAGTTTTAAATTATAACTTTAAAGGAAAAATAATATATAAATTCCATTGGAAACATCTATAACTAATAGATTATCCTTACAAGTCATTCATAATATTCATCTTCATATTCTGTGGGAAAATAAAAAAAAAATAAAGGGGTGAGATCAGATTCTCATTAAAGTTAAGAAATAAAATATAAGCTAATATAAATAATAAGGAATGGCGTATGACTGAAAACACGTTTCATTATAACATAAACTTGAGAATAATATGGAATGAATAAAACATGAAAAAATAATTTCATAAAAATAATCACATGATAACGAAGCTTAACCATAGATATTATACTAGTAGAATATTCACATGGATTATCAATTACTAATATCATAATGAAGGAATGAATAATACTAGAAATATAAAATATACCATCAAGGCCTCATCTAAGACATCTGAAAATAAATAGTTAAGGCCTCAGCCAAAACCATATCTGAAAATGGGCAAGGCCTCATCTAAGTCTATATATGTTTTGTCCCATGAGACCTACCGATGAATCAAGGGGATATAGAGGGCCCCAAAATTCACTTGATAAGTCAAATTAATTCCTAATATTAATATGTTTAAACATAAAAATTATATACATATGAAATGTAAATAACTTTCCCCAATTTGTAAACATAATCACTAACCATTCTGAGTAGTATGGTGAATGGTATCAAGATAGCACATCCATAGGAAAAATAATCATAAACCATTTAATAAAATATGTTAGATGATAATTATAGGATATAAATATCAATAAATCATAAAACTCAATATATGTGTTTAAATAGATGAAAATACTCTAGTAAAACCATCGAGGAATTCTCGAGAGAAATACCCTTTTTAATTTTCAAGGAAGAGTTCCTTCAGAAAAAATATTTTTATTTGTCATAATTGCTTCTATAAAACCAGAAATAAACCAATATAGTTTTTAATGACCAAAGTGGTGATTTTATAAAAATAATAGTGTCTTAAAAAAGATTATGGATGGTACTTGAAAATGGGTAAGAAAACGAGACATTTCCTTTAATCGAGCTTGTGTATCGGGAATAATTGAGAAGGGAACATTTAAAAACATGTATTTCTTATAAAAGAAAGATGAAATGATATAGAAACATGAGTTTGGAATGTATAAACATAATTTAAAATAACTATATAAAAATAATGAATAATAACATTGTTTTATAGAGCAAGAAAGCATAACCCAAATGAAAATGAAGGTTTGGGAAGAAAACCTTTACCATATGTCCGAATGTGTTCTGCACTTGAACTTAATGTCCTAGATAATAAAATTAAATCCATTAATTAATTAATTAATATATTTTTCTACATGTATTTGATGCATTATCATTTTATTAAGTTCATTTATGTCCTTATTGATGAGTTATGTAGTTTAATCTCATCGTTCAGGAGCATTCGTTTTCATGGTTTTCATGATCGGTTCGCTTGTTTATAAGTAATGAAGTTCTTGTAAAATGGGTATAATTATCCAAAATTGGAATTATATGTTATTAATGAACATAAAAAATTATAATTGGTTTTATATATTATTTTTTTCCCAGATACAAGGATGAATCATTAGATAACTTGTTAATGATAAGCGTTTAGATTAATTTTAGCGGTTTTAGATCACAATGAACTCATTTTGTCTTATCATTTAGTATTAAGTAAATATGTTAATTATAGAACATAAAAAGGGATGTAATATAAAATTTAAAATCTATCTCATCCATTAAAATTATTTTATGAAAATCCTTGAATACTATGACGAAAAATGAAAACTTTTCGTCCTTGAAGGTGATGAAACAACACCCTACGAACGATGTTTCCATTTTTAGAATACAAGTGAGAGGATAAGGGTCTGGATGATGTATTTTTAAATTAACATGATATAATTATAATATATAAATGATACTTGAGTTATAATTTCTCTTTGGACCGGTTAGGAGAGGGAATAATGTGAAAATAAAATAAATTGAAAATAAAATAAAATAAAATAAAATAAAATAAAAGAAAGAGGATTTTTACATCTTGAATTCTCCATCTTGAGAACATCCTTAAGGAGATTCATTTTGGTGTTTTGATTAGACCAAGATTTCATGGATGTGTGGGAGGGGATTTTTAAGATTATTGGGTATAAATTTGACAAGTCTCAAATCTTGGAATGTGTGAGGATAATGGGTGGTATTTATAGTGGAGGAGAAGGGTGTTTTTTTGAATATTTTATTCATTTTTTGGCTCAAGACTATGAATATTTTAAGAATTATCACCAAATATATTAAACTAATGAAGGAAAGTTTTATATTATGGGATTAAATCATATATACATCACTTATGACTCAATAAATTTATGTATTTAACATTTATCATAAATTATCGTATTTTACTATTCACCAAAAATTCAAGTATTTTGGAAAAATACCAAAAATTCACCCTAACCATTTTTCAACATGTATAATTAAAAAATGGACTCCATTTTATGAAAATAATTTTCTAAATATTATAAATTTAATTTTTAATTCAAATAACCATTTACTCGAAAAATACAGATTTTAAATTTATAACTAATTTTATAACACTCTTTAAAATTAACTAAGCTCTCATAAAATTATCCCAAAATCATAAGAAAAAAATGTTAATTGATGAATACATTTTATGAAAATAAATTTTCTTTTAAATCATTTTATTAATTATAAAATTGTAATTAAATATTTATGACTTACAAAAATACCAACACTTAATTAATAGTTTTTAAAATATTAATTTACTTATATTATGATATAATTATATCATACTTTAGTTTATAAGATTCCTAAATTTTATTTACACTTTCATGGGTGAGGTTACTATTCATTTGGCCAATTTAATATTCCTTAGGGTCATATTACTATTCCTAAGGTCAAGTTACTATTTCATCAGTACATATTCCTTAACTTCTATAAATACCTTTTATTTTATTTATTGTTAATTTATAAAGTTTGTATTGTGTTATCTAAGTGATTTTATGTGATTTATAGTATATGAGATAATCATAAGAAGAGAAATTTCATTAATATAATTTAGGGTTGTTACATTATGTCTATCCAATTATTGTATCAATTAGTAAGGGTAGAGGTTCTCTTTGATTAGGGGTGGTGTTAACATCATTGATTTGTTCCATATCATTATCAATAAATGATGAGATCACCTTGTGATGTGTGATATGAATGATTGTCTCATCCTAGTATAGATTTGTCGGGGATGTCATTGTATTGTCCAATGAGTCCTCTTGGGAAATCGATGAGCATGGGATGTGGGATAGTGTTGACTTTGAGGTAAATTCATCCATCAACCCTTACACATAATCAAGCAATGGAATTAGCTCTTCATTGTGTATGATGTAGTCTCCATTGATTTTATTGATTACTAAATCGGATTCACCCTTGATATTCAATCTTGATATTGATATATATAGGTAAAATTCCATTCCCATGATAAGGGTTTGGTATTATACCTCATTTTAGCCCATACTTATGATAGAAATATGAAGTAATGCATGACTACTTTTGTTGGGGAGACAAATAAAATCCCTAAGCTAACCCAGTTGAGTTTCAGATTTTCTATCCTTATACCTTTTAGATTCTTGGAGGCACCATCAAAGTACATTTCCCATGCCTGGTAGGATTCATGAAGGAGAATACTTCTTTATTAAGTAGTTCCATGTTTAGTAATGATTTCTCTAGGACAAGGTGTGTTGTGAGGAAATATCCCAGCACTTTCCCTTTGATCACTTCAGGAGACACAAAATGGATTTCAAACTTCAATAGAATGACCTCCCACTAAACTATATTCTCAGTTAATATCAAATTACTGGGGATATATTTGATTAAATCAACACGAGAGATTAGATAGAACATGTGGTGTTGCAGATAATGTATCATTTTATACACTATAAAGATCAAGGGAATTTAGTTCTTCTTGATGTTAGAATATTAGGTCTCAGTATCTGTCACAACCCGTCCCCTGGGGCCCGTGATATGACTACCCCAAGCCCGCCTTCCATAGGCCAAGGGCTGGAGACTAGCACCAAAGGTGTAATTCCCTAAAACTAGGAAGGCATTTCCTTTATAACCTGTAAATAAACACACAAGCAAGCACAGAGATAGACGAAACACCAAGTAAACTATATAACAAAAGAGTGCTGAAAGTAAAAGGGGCCAGAATACAAGCCCAACTGGAAAGTACAAGTACAACAGTGATACAATACAACTGAAAGAAAAAGGGAAGATAGCTACTGGATCGTCCTCTGGGGTTCCTACCTGAAGGGTAGGCACAGATCACCTCCTCAGCACTCCATGTCCGTCCGTCTCCTTTGCGTATCGACACACCGTATGGTCCACCTCTGGGTACCATCCAGTCCTGGTACTCTCAGCCTCAGTTAGCACTTCTCATCGTCTACATCCAACACAACAAGGTGCGGGCATAGCCCGTGCAGGGGTGAGTATAACGATACTCAGTAGAGACCTCGAGACCCTCAAGGTCTCACAAAATTCATCAAGGATAAACCACAAATAATGAAATCAATAGATAACCCTACTTAGGTATATGCCCATACATATACCTAAGTTATCAAGTGATCCATATCAATCATGAGGAAAACACAGAAAAATTTACTCAACTCAACCAGGATTTATTCTAGGTGTAGTGAAAAGTATCATTCCGAGCACAACGTCAAACACCTCAGCTTCTGAAGAACTCCTCCTATATCGAGTACAGTGGTCCTACTACGACACCAAATGTGCTTCCCACTAACCTTGGACTACTGAGGTACTCCTCATGTCGAGTATCGTGGATCTGCCATGTCACCAAGCGTGCTCCCCACTATGGGTCTGCCACATCACCAAGCACGCTCCCCTGAAAAGACTACTGAGGTACTCCTCTTTTCGAGTACTGTGGGTCTTCCGCGACACCAAGACACTCCCCACCGTGGGTCTTCCTCGTCACCAAGGTGCTCCCCACTGGGACTGTCGAGTCACTCCGAGTCAAATGGTCAGTAGTCGTCAAGTCTCAGCTAGCCACAGGGTTCCCATACTATGCTTGCTTGTCTCCAAGAAGATCAAATCCACAAGCTACTGGTCGATGCTCCAACTGCCACGAAGTCCCACAAAGAAGTATCTCAAAGGACCGCCACGTCAAGGGGGTCTCAACGCAATAGACGACACGTCAAACGGATGCCTGGTCTGTGAGTTATTAGCCTTTTAGTCACGAGGGCCCGGTTGGATTCATGCTCGATCCAACCTGACACTTTCTCATCTCAATCCAAAACTTAGTGAAATATACTCAATGGGATCGTCTCACTCCAAGATTTCCAGCCCCACTGACAGTTTGTCAAACAGATGTCTGGTGCCAAAGATATGGTCGAAGGAGCATAAAAGGGGGGGTCATAGTGGGCCTGGGTCCGATCCGACCTGGCCCGATCTGGCATGGGTCAACCCGGTTCAGGTTGACTCGGCCTGACCCGCTAGGTCAGGCCCATCCCGTGATGCGGCCCGGTCCGCTGGGGGGGTCCGGTAAGCCGTGAGGGGCCGCGGAGCCTGCGGGTGCCACGGAGTGGCTCGACTGCGGGGGTGTCGCAAGGGTGCAGGGAGGGTTCGGTCGGGGCGCCATGGGGGGTGCGGGCCAGTTCGATCAGGGCGCCATGGGGGTGTGGGTAGGTTCGGTCGATTCATCCAGGGCGCCGTGACGGTGCGGGCCGGTTCGGTCGAGGCGCCGCGGGGGTGCGGGCCGGTTCCGCCGGGGTGCCGCGAGGGGTATGGGTGGCTCAGCTCGGGGTGGCGGCTCAGCTCGGCTCGGCGGCTCGGCACGGTGGCGGTTCGGCGGCGGCGCGGAGCGGCAGAGGCCATGGGTGGCGGAGCACCGTTACCTTCATCGCCTTTGTCATCTTCATGGCCTTCCTTCATTCCAATGATCACCACAAAGACGAATGACAAAAGGGGTCGGGCCATGTTTGTTTGTCCCACACCCTCCGCATTTAGAGTGGTATCATTTGGCTCATTAAGAAAGAAGAACGATGAACTTCAAACTTTACAACCTCCGTAATGATTATTTTCCATACCACAAAAGAAAATAAGGAAAGTATTATCATGAAAATAAACCCCCTACCTTGTTCGTTGTGGGTGTTAGCACGAGGAAGAAGGGGAATTTGTCGACATTCATCTCGTCCACCACACACCACCAATCCCGGGCTCATGCGCTGATTCGTTGCAGTCAAAGACGTTCCTTGTTGGCATTATTCATGGAGGAGGCATTCTTTGAGGAGGAAGTGTTCTTCGTGGGAGAGCGTAATCCTCCAAGTGTTGGGTGTCGCGTCACTTTACCAGCGCTTCATCGCTTGGTGAAGCTGTCCCAAATCCTCCTCCCAAGCTCCATATATCTAGGATATGGGGGATGGTAGGTAACAATCGTGGAATTTATGAAGGTTCATTTATTAAAAACCTTCCTAAATTCCAATGATGCTGTTACTTAATTTAAAAAGGGGGAAAGCCAATTAACTAAGTTGGCACAATTAAAGGTATGTGCATTGGAAACATTAATGTGGAGGAAGCTCAAGAGGCTCCTCCACATTAATGAGGTAGTTGAGGGTTTTCTCCCAAGTAAAAGGTGGGTTTAATCCCAGGTGGTCCCCACCACCATAAACTCTCATGGGAGGTTAGGCTCGGGTGGTCCCCACCACCATAACATCTCATGGGAGGTTAAGGTTTGGAAGTCCCCACTACCAACTTCCACATAGAGGTTTAGTTCTGGTGGACTCCACCTCCCAACACCCACATGGGTGTTGCAAATAAAAATAAAATGTTTGCATAATTTTATTTTTATTTTATTCTTACACAAAAAACCCAAAAACTAACTTTCACCCTCGACCAACTGCCATCGAGGTGAAAGTCTCCTTAAGCAAAAACCGGCGCTGTGAGTTCAATAGTGCCCTCAGATTTCAATTCCGATCACCGGTTCAAAAGTTATAAAATACCACTCATACGTTTACTGAACATACCCGAAAAAAAAGTTCAAAAATTCATTCCAGGAACTCTGGGCCTCATAATCAAGCTCCGTAAGTTTTCGTAGACTCCTAAAACTCCCATTTATTTAAAAAAAATTACATGGAAATTTCATGTCTTTACATTCTCCCCACCTCAGGCTTTACGTCCCTATAAGACACAACTCAAACTAAGGGAACAAGTGGGGGTACTGAGCACACATCTGAGCCTCTCACTTCCATGTGCTCTCCTGGAGGTTCTCGTACTGCCAACAAATGCGCACCAGAGGTATCGACCATCCATGAAGGACTTGCTCCTGCTGTTCTTCAATCTCTACTGGAACCTCTGTAAAATTCTCCCCATCATCGACGTCCAGCTCACCATGGTTGATGATGTGAGAAGGGTCATGCACATATCTCCTCAGCTGGGATACGTGGAAGTCATCATGTACCCAGTGAAACTGATGTGGAAGAGCTAAGTGGTATGCCACCTCTCCAACTCTGTTGAGGACCCAAAAAGGTCAGATGAATCTCAGAGATAACTTTTCGCCTCGGCCAAATCTCTGAAAACCTCGTCGAGGTGAGACCCGTAGAAAGATGTGGTCACCATCCTCAAACTCTAGAGGTCTCTGTATCTTGTCCGCATACGACTTATGCCTGCTCTGTGTATTCTTCATCTACTCCTGGATGATCTGCACCTTCTCTGTGGTATCCCGAACCATCTCGGGTCCCACGAGTGCTGACTCCCCTAGGTCAGTCCAACACAAAGGTGATCTGCAAGGTCACCCGTATAACACCTTGAAAGGTGCCATGCCAATAGTGGAGTGATAGCTATTTTTGTATGAAAACTCCACCAATGGTAATTGATCCTCCCAACTGCAACTGAAGTCGAGGACACAAGCACGCAACATGTCCACAAGGGTCTGAATAATCCACTCAGTCTGGCAATCCATCTGAGGATGGAAGGCGGTGCTCAAATGAAGAAGTATCTCGAAAGACTCCTACAACCCCTTCCATAGCCAGGAAGTAAATCGTAAATCATGATTGGAGAAAATCGTCCAAGGTACTCCATGTATCCACACAATCTCCTGCACATAGAGGCATCTCAAGCTCTCTACTGAACCCTGCTCTCTGATCGGTAATAAGTGGGCCGACTTGGTGAGTCAGTCGACGATCACCCAGATAGAGTCATGTCCCCTGGATGTACGTTGGAGTCCTATCACGAAGTCCATAGATATCCCATCCCACGTCCACTATGGTACCTCTAAAGGCTGAACCAAGCCTGCTGGTACTTAATGCTCTGCCTTCACTTGCTGACAAGTGATTCATCAAGAGACAAACTCTGCTACTGCCTTCTTTATTCCCATCCACCAGTGCTATTGTCCGAGGTCCTGGTACATCTTCTCCACTCCTAGATATACCGCTAGAGGGGATGTGTGGAACTCCCTCAACACTTCCTCTTGAAGTGACACTGGTACCATGGTACATCCTCTTAAGAGGATGATGTGCTCCCCACCTTCAGAAAATCCATCAAGTGTCTGTCCTGTGGATATCTGAGCATGTCATGTCTCGCAGTCAGCATCCCCACGCTGCACCTCCCTGACTCGCTGAAGAAGTGGGGGAGTGACGGTAAGAGACTGTAGAAAGGCTGCTCTGTCTCTATCCACAAAGGATATCTGCAAAGTGGCCAGCTGCTCCATCGCCTTGCCTAGCAGTTGTATACCAGATCTCCTGCTAAGTGCATCTGCAACAATGTTCCCCTTCCCAGGAGTATATACTATCTCGAAGTCATAGTCCTGGAGGAACTAAATCCAACTTCATTGTCTCAGGTTTTGGTCCTTCTAAGAGAAGATATACCTGAGACTCTTGTGATTAGAGTACATGGTAAAATGTTCTCTCATAAGATAGTGCTGCCACATTTTTAGGGCAAAGACCACTGCTGCTAACTCCAGGTCATGGGTAGTGTAGTTCTTCTCATGTTGTCTCAGCTACCGAGAACCATAAGCGATCACTACTCGCTCCTGCATCAGAACACATCCAAGCCCGGTCCCTGATGCATCAAAGTAAACTATGTACCCTATTCCCTCCTCTGGAAGCCTCTATATGGGGGCACTAGTCAGCCTCTACCTCATCTCCTGAAATCTCTGCTAGCATCTCTCTGACCACACGAAGGGTTTGCCCTTCTTCGTCAACACTGATAGTGGTGTTGCAACTCTGGAAAAGTCTGACACAAACCTCTGGTAATATCCAACCAATCCCAAGAAACTATGTACCTCTATCACACTCCCAGGTGGTTCCCAAGTAAGTACTGCCTCAATATTTGCTGGATTTACAACAACTCCATCCTCTGATATGAAATGTCCCAAAAAGTGAACCTCTCGGATCCAAAACTAGAACTTCAAGAGCTTACCATAAATCTGGTGCTCTCGGAGTGTGTCCAGTACTACCTGCAAATGATAGGCATGCTCCTCCTCAGTAGTCGAGTAGATCAGTATGTCATCGATGAAGACTATTACAAAGTGATCAAGGTATGGCTGAAAGATCATATTCATGAGTCCCATGAACACCGTTGGAGCATTGGTTACACCAAATGGCATAACCAAGAACTCGTAATGGTCGTACGGACACCTGAAGGTCATCTTTTACACATCCATGTCTCGTACTTTGAGCTGGTGATAGCCTGATCTGAGATTTATCTTCAAGAACTAGTGTAATCCCTTCAGCTGATCAAAGAGGTCTTCAATCCTCGAGAGTGGGTACTTGTTCTTCACGGTCACCTGGTTCAGGCACCGATAGTCGACAAAAAGTCTCAAGCTCCCATCCTCCTTCTTTCCGAACAAATTCAGGGCTGACCAAGGTGAAACACTAGGCTGGATGAACCCCTTCCCCTACAAGTCCTCTAGATATACCCACAACTCGTGAAGATCCACAGGAGCCATCCGATACACTGGTGTAGATATCGGTGTCGTCTCGGGGTACAAGTCAATGTAAAAGTCTACCTCTATGTGAGGAGGTAGACCCAGAACATCATCTGGGAAGACTTCCATGTATTGGTCCACCACTACAGGAAAGCTCAGACTCTTCACTTGAACCGCTCCGAGGGTAAGGATAGCCAACTGATGAGTGATCGGATGCACCCTCCTCCAGGTAAGTCCATCCTACACTGTAAAGGCTCCCTTCTCACTCGTGAAAGTAAACCCGGTCTCATCCATGCTGACACACCGCACTTTGTTCCTAATACAATCAATCTGAGCATGGACTGTAGATAACCAGTCCATACCCAAGATGATGTCGTAAGGCCTTGACGCCACTACTAGGAGATCCCAGTCAAATCTCTCTCCTCCTAAAGTAAGCTCGCACTGCCGTCACCAGTGCGTAATCATCGAATTTTCTCCCGTAAGAATCTATAGCCATAAGGATCTAGCCAACGGCTCCGTTGGAATCTCTGAGCTTCGAATGAGGGAAGTGGAAATAAAAGAATGACTGGAACCTATTTCTATAAGTATTTCAGCTAAGGTAGAGTAGACACAAATCGTACCTCATATCATCTCTAGAGAACCGTGATCATAAGACTCAACTGCCTGGAGCTGAGCTCTCCCCTGTCCACCTGCTCCCTATGGTCAGGGTGGACCTCCTAGTGGTGGTGGTGATAATATCTCGAATCGCCGCACACCGCCAGTTGCACGACCATCTCCTCTTCCACGTTTACCTACTTCCTACAGACCACCTCGATCGAATCTATGTCTCTACCTGGGTGGTCCTTCGACCATCTATTGATCATCTAAACAACAAGTCGGACATTTACACGCTATGTGACCCTTCCCACCACATGTGTAACATTACACGCTCCTAGAATGTCTGTCTCCGCCTCGGGTGCCCCGCACAACTGACTCTAAATCCTGCTGTCGTCCACCTATATGTCTGGTCCTCTTGGACCTCTGCGACATCTGTCTACTTCCAGCTATAGAATACTCTACTACGTGTCGAATGGTGGTGTATCTCGTTGCTGGAGACTTCTCAGCAAGGAAAATCTCCACTAGGAGGGCTCTCTCTAACACCCCCGCCTACATTGGGATGCTGAGTGAGATCACCGAAACCCTAATCTCCCAACTGAGCCCCTGCTCGAAGGTACGATCCCTGAATAATGGGTCCTACACCAGATCTGTGGAGTATCGTGAGAGGTCAATGAACATCGCTGAGTACTAAGCCACAATCATGCTTCCCTGCTGCAGATGAAGTAGCTCCTGTATGCACACTGCGTGAAGAGTTTCTAGGATAAACTCTACCCAAAACAGGCTCTCGAAGTCTACCCAGAGAAGCGTCACCTCGTCGTGGACCTAGAGCATCAAGATCCACTATCTGCCTACTACTGCCTGTAGAAGGATGGCGGCAGGGATCACCATGAGATCGGATGGTGTCTATTTGAGTCTAAAAACTCTCACCACAGCCTCCATACAATCCTCAACTGCCTGTGGGTCCGTCTCTACCTTGAACCTGGGTGGTCTCTGGTGATGGAACTCATGAAACATGCTCAAGAGGCATGCATCATCTGCTGCTAGGGCTGGTGGCATCGGTGGCCCAACGGGGAGTGGTACCGCCGTTGCCTCTACTGGAAAAGGTCCATACACCAAGGCCTCATCTCTTGGTGGGCTATCAGTGCATAAAACTCTCAGAATTCTAGCCGGCTATCTGTGTGGAGGCATCCTGAAAATAAACAGGTGCACTACGGTTAAAAGTCATACCTGGTGAGCTAACCTGGTGAGCTGACTTAAAGAAAACTTTTGGAAACACACATGCAATTAGTGTTTTCGTGCACTGAGTCAGAAATCAAAAGTCAGGGTTTTGGTGTATGGATAGGTCGGCCTCCACACCAATACTGGACTCCCTGAACTGAAAACTGCACTCACTAAACATAACACTATTTCTTCACAGAAAATATTTGTGTTTAATGTTCTGCGGTAGAACCAACTCCTCTGATACCAATTTGTCACAACCCGTCCCCCAGGGCCTATGTCGTGACTACCCCAAGCCCGCCTTCCATAGGCCAGAGGATGGAGACTAGCACCAAAGGTGTAATTCCCTAAAACTGGGACAACATTACCTTTATAACATGTAAACACACACAGAAGCAACCACACAGCTGGACAAAACACCAAGTAAACTGTATAACAAAAGAGTGTTGAAAGTAAAAGGGGCCAGAATACAAGCCCAACTGGAAAGTACAAGTACAAAAATGTTACAATAAAACTGAAAGAAAAAGGGAAGACAACTACTAAATCTTCCTCCGGGTTCCCTACCTCAAGGGTAGGTACAGATCACCTCCACGACACTCCATGTTTGTCTGTCTCCTCCGCGTATCAACATGTTGTATGGTCCACCTCCGAGTACCATCCAGTTCAGGTACTCTCAGCCTCAGTCAGCACTGTCTGTCATCTACATCCAACACAACAAGGTGTAGGCATAGCCTGCGCAGGGGTGAGTATAACGATACTCAGTAGGGACCCCGAGACCCTCAAGGTCTCACAAAATTCACCAAGGATAAACCACAAATAATGAAATCAACAGATAACCCTACTTAGGTATATGCACATACATATACCTAAGTTATCAAGTGATCCATCTCAATCATGAGGAAAACACAGAAAAAATGACTCAGCTCAACGAGGATTTATTCTAGGGGTAGTAACAAGTAACATTCTGAGCACAATGTTAAACACCTCGGCTTCTGGAAAACTTCTCCTCTATCGAGTACAGTGGGGTTTCCGTGACCCCAAGCGCGCTTCCCACTAACCTTGGACTACTTAGGTACTCTTCCTGTCGAGTACCATGGATCTGTCGCATCACGAAGCGCGCTCCCCACTGTGGGTCTGCCGCGTCACCAAGCGCACTCCCCCTCAAAGCCTGATAAGGTACTCCTCCTGTCGAGTACTGTGGGTCTGTCATGACACCAAGGCGCTCCCCACCGTGGGTTTTCCGCATCACCAAGGCACTCCCCAATGGTCCTGTCGAGTCACTCTAAGTCAAACAGTCAGCAGTCGTCAAGTCTCAGCCAGCCACAGGGTTCCCATACTATGCTCGCTCATCTCCGGGAAGATCCGCTCCACAAGCTACTGGTCGATGCTCTAACTACCACGAATTCCCATGAAGAAGTATCTCAAAGTATTGTCGTATCAAAGGGCTCTCAATGCAATAGACGGCGCGTCAAACAGACGCCCGATCTGTGAGTTATTAGCCTTTTAGTCTCGGGGCCCCGGTTAGATTCTTGCTTGATCCAACCTGACCGTTTCCCATCTCAATCCAAAACTCAATGGAATATACTCAATGGGACTGTCTTGCTCCAAGATTTCTAGCACCACTGACGGTCTGTCAAACGGATGTCCAGTGCCAAATATATGGTCGAAGGAGCGTAAAAGGTGGGGTCGTAGTGGGCCTGGGTCCAGTCCAACCTGGCCCGACCTGGCATGGGTCGAACCGGTTCAGGTCGACTCGGCCCAACCCGCTGGGTTATGCCCGGCCTGTGATGTGGCCCAGTCCGCTGGGGGGTCTGGTAAGCCGTGAGGGCCGCAAGGGGCCACAGAGCCCATGGGTGCCACGGAGCGGGTCAGCCGCGAGGGTGTTGTGAGGGCGCGGGGCCGGTTTGGACGGGGCACCACGGGGGCATGGGTCCAGTTCGGTCGGGGCGCCGCGGGGGGGCACGGGCCAGTTCGGTCGAGGCACCGTGGGGTGTGCGGGCCGGTTCTTTCGGGGGCGCGGGTCGGTTTGGTCGGGGCGCCGCGAGGGGCGGGGGCCGGTTCGGCCGGGGCACCGTAGGGGGCATGGGCCGGTTTGGCCGGGGTGCCGTGAAGGGCGCATGACGGTTCGGCCGGGGTGCCGCATGGGGCGCGAGCTGGTTGGGATGGGGCGTTGCGCGGGGCGCGGGCCGGTTCGGGCGGGGTGTTGTGGGGGCGCGGGCCGGTTCAGCTGTTGTGCCGCGTGGGGCGCAGGCTGGTTCGGCCAGCGTGCCACGAGGGGTGTGGGAGGCTCGGCTCGGGGCATTCGCTTGACTCGGCAGTTCGGCTCGGCTCAACGACTTGGCACGAAAACGGTTCGGTGGCGGCGTGGAGCGGTGGAGGCCGCGGGTGGCGGAGCGCTGTTACCTTTGTCGTCTTCATCGTCTTCATCACCTTCCTTCATTTTGAAGATCACCATAAAGAAGAACGGTGGAGGGGGTCGGGCCATGTTTGTTTGGCCTACAGCCTCCGCGTTTAGAGTGGTAGCATTTGGCTCAACAAGAAAGAAGAACGATAAACATCAAACTTTACGACCTCCACAATGATTCTTTTCCAAACCGCAAAAGAAAACAAGGAAAGTATTATAATGCAAATAAACCCACTACCATGTTAATTTTTTGTGTTGGCGCGAGAAAGAAGGGGAAGTCGTCGACGTTCGTCTCGTCCGCCACACACCACCAATCTTGGGCTTGTAAGAACCCGGTTGAACCCGGTTCTTATTTTAGAGGTACGAGATTCTTCTTTTCCTTTTCCTTAAGTGTTTTTGAGAAAACATGGAAAATGGGGAAAAATCTTGAATTTTGAAACTACACGCCGTCTACTTTTCCACACGCCGTGTACTTTTGGCCGTGTTGGGATGAGTACATGGGGCATGTAGCCTTGTCGGCGATTATGGGTGTAGGAACTGACTACACGCCATGTAGTGGTAACTTACACGCCATGTAGTCCGTCGGCAGGCTTGAACAGTAAGGCGGTGGAGTCGCCACCAGCTGGGTGACAGTACATGCCATGTACTCAGAAGTACATGCCATGTACTCAGGTCGACGGGTGAACAGTGTGGCAGTGCTGCCAAATGAACAGTTAAATGAAGGAAGTACACGCCTTGTACTCAGAAGTACATGTTGTGTACTTTGTTTTTTTGGCTTAAAATAGGTAGTAGCCTCCTCATTTGGCAGAGGAGGCGTTTGAGACATTTTGGAGCCAAAGGAGGAGGCTGGATATTTGAAGATCCACTGGGCATTTGTCTGGAATCCGTTTCGGCTTTGGAAGATTTTGTTGGAACCGCACGAGTAAGCCCTCTCCTCTCCTGGTACCGTTCTTACCAATTCTTCTCCTAACGTAAGTTATTTACAATTTAATTATTTTTGTTCTTCGTTAGATATATGTCGTTCTTGGGCGTTTCAGGAACCGATGTTCGTGTATAACGCTCTTTGGCGTATAAGGTAGGTGGATTGGTGTTTAGTTTTCCAACTGCTGTGTGTTTTGTGCTTTTTCGTGCCATGAACCCATGTTGGGGTGTCGTGTGGCTGAGACCATTACTATATTTAATGCCTAGAATTGCATAGTTGATTAAACTATGATAATAAAATGCTGGTTGGGATCATTTCTTGGATCCGGAACCACCCCAGGGGTGTGTTTCACTGTTTATCCATTTGGCCAGGATACCTGAGGGTATGCCTTTAAAGTAGTAATCGTAGAATTTCCTTGAGAAGAATTGCTTGTTTACTGCTTTTGACATGTTGGGCATGGCCCAGTTACCTGTTTAGCCTGAGGGCGTTGTTGTGATTAGCCTGTGGGCATTGTACTGTATTAGCCTGAGGGCGTGACTGTTTTAGCCTGAGGGCTGTCGTTATTCCGCCTGAGGGCAACATTTCGTGCCTGAGGGCTTGACATCTGTGCCTGAAGGCGACACTTCATATGCCTGAGGGAGAGAATTCTGTTATTCCTGAGGGTACTACCTGCGAGTAGGATTCTGTATAGCCTGAGGGCAAGCCTGAGGGCGTGGTTTTACTATATTAGCCCGAGGGAAAGTTTCTGGTTGTCCTGAGCGCTTGGTGCTGTTGAACACAAGAATGTTACTAAATTAAATGAATTAAATGAATAATAAAATGGTAGTTTAATTGTTAAGTTAGTTACTTTTTAGTACTACTTACTTTATTGCATTTTATTATTGCACACTGTTGTTGCATGCTTACACGCAGTTGGGCACGGGCCTTTGGTGGGTGCCTACTGAGATATATTTCTCACACCCTGTTTGGGCCATGCTTTTCATCCCAAACATATTACACTGCTGCAGGTGTAGATAGGGGCAAGAGTCCCAATACAGGTACTTGACTGTTGCTGAGGAGTAGGAGGGCATGGGACCGAGCCTAGGCTCGCGATGCCGCTGCCAGCTGTTTTTCTTGTTTTGATGTACTCTGTATTTTGTTGTACTGTATTGATGTATAACATGTTCTGGATGTTTTCTTAGAACTTGAAACATTTAGGATCATCACTTATATATTGTTGGTTATATCCACTGCTGTAGTTATTCAGTTGTGTATGTTTACTTCTTCCACTGTCGTGTATGTTTATTTTGTTTTTCCACTGCGCTACACTTTGACAAATAAGGTCATAGTTTCCCCACTATTAGACCTGGGCCCTCACTGCTAGTCGGCAGCCTCTAGCATTTGGGGAAATGCGCTTGAGGTCATGTGGTGAACCGGGCTCGGGGCACCCGTTGCGTGGCACCCAGGTCCGGGACGTTACAAAGTGGTATCAGAGGGGTTTCTTTTCTTTAACTTACTATTTAGAGCCGTAGTCAGGGAAAGGATGGAACGGTAGTTGGTAATAAGTTGTTCCTGGGCATAGCTAACCTGTGTATAGAGAAAATCCAGTCTACCTCGTATTTTTCATTCTTTTGATTTTGCAATTTTACGGTTGATATGTTTTTACCATTGGGTGACGCACTTGGATTGTGCTGTTTATATTTTATCTGTGGGTTCTATTTACTTGCAACCTGATGAGATGAGGGTATTCCATCTCATGCATCATATAGGCATGTGCTATATATCACATGCCATGCATAGTTTCTATGCCATGTAGGTGCATTATAAATTCTTATGTTGTTGTGATAGTTGTTGTGCTAATAAAGCATACTGTTGTGATAGCTTCTTGATAAATACCTGCGTTGTGATATGGTATGTTTGTTTGAGCTTGTTTATAAAATGGGCGCCAAACTTAGGTTTTTGGGGAGTATGGGCCCCCATTGACTGGAATTTGGTGGATCATTGACTGTTTATTGGTTATAACACAGATAAGATGTCAAACTTTGATTCTTGGGGAGTATGGGCCCTCACGGATCAGAATTTGACACTTAGGTGTTGGTTTTTAGTATTTTTTGGGTTCCGGGGAAGTTTCTGAGGCATACTGTCTGGAAACCCAGTATATACGCCATGTAGTATTTTAATACACGCCGTGTATGCTCTTCTGTTCGAGAAGAAAAATAAACTTTTTGAGTACACGCCGTGTACCCTGAGTACATGCTGTGTAGTCTCTTCCCGTGTCACAAACCGTGTGGGCGGCGACACGGGGTGGGGCAAGGCTTGATTAAAACACACCGTGTACCGAATGGAAATGTCGTGTAGCATGACCCGGAGTCTGGCCGTGTAACTAAAAACACAGGTCGGTGAACTCCTTGACAGAACATGTCGTGTCAATAATAGACACGCTGTGTAGTGTGACCTGTAGACTCGGCCATGTAGCTAACAACACGGGCCGGTGTCACCTCTCCCTGGACACGTCGTGTACCTGTAGGACACGCCGGGTAGTCTTGTGTGTGGAGTTAGCCGTGTGGCTAGGAAATGGGATGGTGTACATGCCGTGTGTAGGTGTAACACACCGTGTGGTGTAAAGCCGAGTAGTCGGTCATGTCACAGACGACACGGGTAGTTGGAAAATAACACCATACATGCCATGTAGATATTATACACACCGTGTAGTTTTTTTGAACGGAAGTCATGTGGATTAGCTGTGTAGAAGGACCTGGGCAGGGGAAGGGAAGTCAAGTACACGCCGTGTAGTCATTGTACACGCCGTGTAGTCTTGTATTGCAAATTTTGAAATGCTTCCTTCCTCTTGTTCCTTTGTGGTTCCTTCGCTTTCAGTCTTAATAATCTTAAATCTAAGGCGTTCTTTTGACCTTGTAGTGTCATTCCGCCTAGACGACCGCGAGTTGTTCGCCAGGAGAGCGGCGACGATTATACTCCGGAGATGGTGGTCCATGGGCTACCAGTTGATCCACCAGCAGAGGCAGATGCGGCGCCAGCTGTTATACCAGACACAGGCACGAAGGCACAGTTTCGTGAAGTCTTATTTCGGTTCATGCAGACCTTTCAGGGAGCACCGCAGGTTGCCACATCTATGGCCGAGATGACTTTTATCTTTCAGCAGTAGCAACGGCCTATGTTTTTAGGGGATGGCGGACCACAGGCTACAGAGTCTTGGCCAGGATCGATGCAGACTATTTTCGATCACTTGGATATTCCTCCAGGGCGGAGGGTCAAGCTCGCGACTTACATGCTGCGTGATTCTTCCAAGAGGTGGTGGGATGTTACCACCCAGACAGAGCATCACAAGGACATGGCGTGGGAAGATTTTCAGGTAGTTTTCTATGAATTCTTCTTTCCCGAGATGCTGAGGGAAGATAAAGCTCGAGAGTTCATGAATCTACAGTAGGGCGCTATGTCGGTGATGGACTATTCTACTCGTTTTATGGAGCTTCAGCGTTTTTCACCCGTGCTGGTGGGTGATGAGACGTTGAGAGCCAGACATTTTTAGGATGGTCTTTGGTATTACATCCAAGCACTGTTAAATGTTTTCAGGTTTCCTACTATACACGTGATTATGAACCAGGCGTTGATTACAGAGAAGAACCAGCGGGAATCGAGTGGTGTGGGCCAGGGCGGTTCAGCACCAATTAATGGTGCTATTTCTACTGGAAAGAGGAAGAGACAGATGTACTTCTCTTAGGGTGGAAGTACCAGCCAGGCAGTGTCTTCAGGTGGCCCGATCAGGTGCTACCAGTATGGCAGAGAGGGGCACAAGAGACCGTAGTGTCCACGAGACCTAGTTGAGTGCCGAGCTAGCAGAAATATGGGTCATCTGCAGCGCTTTTGTAGGGAGTTTCTACCAGTGTCTAGTGAGAGGGGTTCTGTGTAGACTCCGCATGCAGGAGCAGGACCAGTGGCTTCTTCCCCAGTCAGGGAAGTGGAATACGTCAGGGTGTCCAGGCATAGATGGTGGTCGTGGCCGTGGTATCCAGACACCAGGATCGTAGAGGCAACAGGGCGGGACAACTCAGGGTAGCCAGGATGTGTCGCAAGGACGCGACACTGGGCAGGCATATGCAGTGCGATAGACCCAGCAGGAGTAGGATCCCAGACCTTCTACAGTCATAGGTACTATTCTAGTAGCTTCTGTCTTGTCTTCAGTACTTTTTGATACGGGTGTTACACATAGTTTCATATTTGTACCCGTTGTGGAGAGCCTTGGGCTCGGTGTTTCTACTTCTTATGATATCTTGACGTTAGACACTCCTTTGGGGATTAGGATGGCTGGTGTGCGTCAGTGTAAGGAGTGCCCCTTTGAGGTTGGAGGGTGTCACTTCCTTTGGGACCTCTATGTCTTGGAGATGGCGAGCTATGACGTCATTCTCGGGATGGACTGGTTGGTTCCCTTCTGAGCCTTTGTAGACTGCTATCGTCGCAGGGTGCGTTTCACGTCACCAGAGGGCGGGGAGTTTCTATACAAGGGAGAATGGGATGTTTAGGCGAGTCGAGCTGGACCAGAGCATCATGGGCAAGGTGGAGTCACAGCCCATATTGTGAGCTTATATCTGGATGATCAGGGGACTTGTCAGACAGATTTCCCTCTAGTTGTTGATCGTTTTAGGGATGTCTTCCCGGACGACTTTTCAGGTCTACCTCTGGTGCGAGAGGTGGATTTCTCTATTGATCTAGTTCCAGGAGCATCACCGGTGTCCATTCCTCCTTATAGGATGGCCATTCCTGAGTTGCAGGAGCTCAAGAGGCAGTTAGAGGAGCTGTAGGAGAAGGGTTTTATTCGACCAAGTACTTCTTCTTGGGGTTCTCCAGTCCTTTTTGCGAAGAAGGTGGATGGTACCCTCAGACTTTGCGTGGATTATCAGAAGCTGAACCAGTTGACGGTTAAGAACCGATATCCCTTGCCGAGGATTGATGATCTGTTTGATCAGCTTCGTGGAGCACGAGTGTTCTCGAAGATTTACTTGAGATCCGGATATCATCAGCTGCGTGTGAGACCATCTGATATACCTCTCACATATTTCAGGAGTAGGTATGGTCTATATGAGTATACGGTTATGCCATTCGGACTCACGAACGCGCCATCAGTTTTCATGGCTCTGATTAATCGTGTGTTCCATCCGTACCTTGATTCATTTGTGGTAGTATTCGTGGAAGACATCTTGGTGTACTCTCACACTCGACACGACCATTCCACCCATCTTGAGATCGTATTGAGTACACTGAGATAGCATCGGCTATATGCTAAGCTCTAGAAGTGACACTTTTGGATAGACCGGATTCACTTCCTGGGTCACATTATCTCAGAGGCAAGAGTTGTAGTAGACCCAGAGAAGGTGAGAGCAGTAGTTTCCTGGGAGCAGCCTAAGAACCTGTTTGATATACGGAGTTTCTTAAGGCTGTCTAGTTACTACAGATGCTTCATAGAGGACTTCTCCCACTTAGCAGCACCGTTGACAGGTCTGTCTAAGAAGGTTGTGAAGTTCATTTGGTCAGAAGCTTGCGAGACAGCTTTTCAGGACCTAAAGGGAAGTTTGACATCTTCACTGATCCTGATACTCCCAGAGTAGGGGAAGAGCTATACAGTTTACTGTGATGCATCAGGGATTGTGCTAGGATCCGTTTTGATGCAGGGTGACCGGGTTGTTGCGTACGAGTCTCAGCAGTTGACGCCACATGAGAGGAATTACCCGACGCATGATCTCGAGTTGGCTGCAGTTTTTCATGTGTTGCGCTGTTGGAGACACTATCTTTTGGGAGAGCATTTTGTGGTTTTCACCGACCACAAAAGCCTCAGGTATATCTTTACTCAGCTTGACCTGAATCTGAGACAGAGAAGGTGGGTCGAGTACCTACATTCCTTCAATTTTGAGCTTGACTATACACCTGGTAAAGGTAATGCAGTAGCTGAAGCACTAAGCAGGAAGACTCAGATACAGACAGTGCAAGAGGCCAGTGGTGAGTGGCAGCTTATGGCTTTGTTCTCTGAGATGCATCTGGAGGTGAATGACAGTCAGGGGAAGACTTATCTGTCCTCGTTAGCTGTGACTTCTACCCTCTGGACAGAGTGAGGATGATGCATCTATCAGTTTCAGAAGGCCTAGTTCTACAGGAGTCGGTGGCAAGTGAGGACCCTCCTCTCAGTTGGACAATGGGAAATGATGAGGTTTTGCATTTCCATGGACGAGTATGGGTTCTAGGGGATATACACGAGGAGCTGATGCGGGAGTTTCATGCTTCAGCTTGGGCAGTTCATCCTGGGGTTACCAAGATGTACGGAGACTTGAGACGTCAGTACTGGTGGCCGGGTATAAAGGGAGAGATAACTGGTTTTGTTACGAGGTGTTCCACCTGTCAGCAGGTGAAGGTCAAGCACCAGAGGACAGTTGGGCTGTTACAGTCGTTGCCCATTCCAGAGTGGAAATGGGATGATTTTGCGATGGATTTCATGACTGGATTGCCGAGGTCACCTCGAGGTAATGATGTTGTGTGGGTTGTTGTGGATAGACTCACGAAGGTAGCTCACTTCTTGCTGATCAAGGAGACCTTCGGTGTGGACGAGCTTGGAAGGCTGTATATTTGAGAGATCATACATCTTCATGGGGTCCCTCATTCTATCATTTCAGATAGGGACTCCCTCTTTACATCTCGTTTCTGGAAGAGTTTTTAGAGGGTGCTGGGTACACAGGTGCTTCTGAGCACAACATACCACCCTCAGACAGATGGCCAGTCAGAGCGGATGATACAGGTGCTAGAGGACATTCTGCGCGCATGCGTCCTAGACTTTGGGGGCTCTTGGGAGAAGCATATACCCTTATTTGAGTTTTACTATAACAATAGTTTTCAGGAAACTATTGAGATGGCACCATACGAGCCTTTATATGGTAGGCCATGCCGATCACCTTTGTGATGGTTAGAGGTAGGTGAGGATGCTTTACTGGGGCCACAACTCGTGCAGGAGACATCTGAGCAGGTCCAGTTGATTTGGAAGCGGATGGCTACCGTGCAGTCTCGTCAGAAGTCTTATGTTGATCACCACAGACAACCTTTGGAGTTCATGGTCGGGGATCAGATTTTATTACGTGTTTCACCAAGGTTAGGACACAAGCGGATCAGGAGATAGGGTAAGCTTTCACCGAGGTATGTGGGGCCATTCGAGATTCTGGAGAGAGTCGGGCTGGTTGCCTATTAGTTGCAGTTACTGCAACGATACCGATCCGTGCACGATGTCTTCCACGTGTCTCAGTTGCGTCGCTACCATTCAGACCCGTCTCACACCTTTCAGCCAGAGGAGGTTGAGCTGTAGCATGATGCGTCTTTTGAGGAGCATCTGATCCGTATCGTTGACAGGAGCACAAAGGTTCTCCGAGGCCAGTCAGTTCCTCTCGTACGGGTGCTATGGCAGCATGTTCGGGTGCAGGACGAGACCTGGGAGCGGGAGGCCAACGTACGTGCTCAGTGGCCAGAGCTGTTCTGAGCTTTATCTTCTCCACCCTTGGAAGGGAAATTCGGGGACGAATTTCTATAAGGGGGGAAGTTTGTAAGAACCCGGTTGAACCCGGTTCTTATTTTAGAGGTACGGGCTTCTTCTTTTCCTTTTCTTTAAGTGTTTTTGTGAAAATATGGAAAATGGGGAAAAATCCTGAATTTTGGAACTACATGTCGTGTACTTTTCCACACGCCGTGTACTTTTGGCCGTGTTGGGATGAGTACACGGGGCGTGTAGCCTTGTCGGCGACAAGGGGTGTAGGAATTGACTACACGCTGTGTAGTGGTACCTTACATGTCGTGTAGTCAGTCAGAAGGCTTGAACAGTAAGGTGGTGGAGTCGCTGCCAGCTGGGCGACAGTACACGCTGTGTACTCAGGAGTACATGCCGTGTACTCAGGTCGACGGGTGAACAGTGTGGCGGTGCCGCCAAATGAACAGTTAAATGAAGGAAGTACATGTCGTGTACTCAGAAGTACATGCTGTGTACTTTGTTTTTTCTGCTTAAAACAGGCAGTAGCCTCCTCATTTGGCAGAGGAGGCGTTTGAGCCATTTTGGAGCCAAAGGAGGAGGCTAGATCTTTGAAGATCCACCAGGTGTTCGTCTAGAATCTGTTTCGGCTTCGGACAATTTCGTTGGAACCGAACGGGTAAGCCCTCTCCTCTCCTTGTACCATTCTTACCAATTCTTCTCCTAATGTAAGTTATTTACGTTTGAATGGGTTTTGTTATTCATCAGTTCTACTCCGTTCTTGGGCGTTTTGAGAACCGATGTTCGTGTATAACGCTCGTTGGCGTATAAGGTAGGTGGCTTGGTGTTTAGTTTTCCAACTGCTATGTGTTTTGTGCGTTTTCGTGCCACGAACCCATGTTGGGGTGTCATGTGGCTGAGGCCGTTGCTATGTTTAATGCCTAGAATTGCATATGTGATTAAACTATGATAATAAAATGATGATTGGGATCGTTGCTTAGATCTGAAACCACCCTAGGGGTGTGTTTCACTGTTTAGCCGTCTGTCCAGGATACCCGAGGGTATGCCTTTAAAGTAGTAATCGTAGAATTTCCTTGAGAGGAATTGCTTGTTTACTGCTTTTGACATGTTGGGAATGACCCGGTTACCTGTTTAGCCTAAGGGCGTTGTTGTGATTAGTCTGTGGGCACTGTACTGTATTAGCCTGCGGGCGTGACTGTTTTAGCCTGAGGGCTGTTGTTATTCCACCTGAGGGAAACCTTTCGTGCCTGAGGAATTGACATTTGTGCCTGAGGGCGACACTTCGTATGCCTGAGGGCGAGAATTCTGTTACGCCTGAGGGAAATACCTGTGGGTTGGATTCTCTATAGCCTGAGGGCAATCCTAAGGGCGTGGTTTTACTATATTAGCATGAGGGCAAGTTTCTAGTTGGCCTGAGGGATTGGTGTTGTTGAGCATAAGAATGTTACTAAATTAAATGAATTAAATGAATAATAAAATGGTAGTTTAATTGTTAAGTTAGTTAATTTTTAGTACTGCTTAATTTATTGCATTTTATTATTGCACACTGTTGTTGCATGCTTACATGCAGTTGGGCACGGGCCTTTGGTGGGTTCCTACTGAGATATATTTCTCACACCCAGTTTGGGCCACTCTTTTCAGCCCAAAAAGATTACATTGCTGCAGGTGTAGATAGGGGCAAGAGTCCCTATATAAGTACTTGACTATTGCTGAGGAGTAGTAGGGCATGGAACCGAGCCTAGGCTCCCGATGCCGCTGCCAGCTGTTTTGCTTGTTTTGTTGTACTATGTATTTTGTTGTACTGTATTGATGTATAACATGTTCTAGCTGTTTTCTTAGAACTTGAAACATGTAGCATCATCACTTATATACTGTTGGTTATATCCACTTCTGTAGTTATTCAATTGTGTATGTTTACTGCTTCCGCTGTCGTGTATGTTTATTTTGTTTTTCCGCTGGACTACACTTTGACAAATGAGGGCATAGTTTCCCCACTATCAGGCCTGGGCCCTCACTGCTAGTCGGCAGCCTCTGGCGTTTGGGGAAATGTGCTTGAGGTCACATGGCGAACCGGGCTCGGGGCACCTGTTGCGTGGCACCCGAGTCCGGGACGTTATAGGGCTCATGCTTTGATTCATCTGTGTCAAAGACCTTCCTTGTCGGCGTTCTTCGTGGAGGAGGCGTTCTTCGAGGAGGAAGCGTTCTTCATTGGAGAGCGTAATCCTCCAAGTGTTGGGCGCCGCGTCACTTTACCAGTGCATCGTCGCTCGGTGAATCCGTCCCAAATCTGCCTCCCAAGATCCATATATATAGAAGAGGGGGGAAGGTAGGTAAAAATCATGGAATTTATGACGGTTCATTTATTAGAAACCTTCCTAAATTACAACGATGTTGTTACTTAATTTAAAAAGGGGGAAATCCAATTAACTAAGTTGGCACAATTAAAGGTATGTGTGTTGGAGCAATTAATGTGGAGGAATCTCAAGAGGCTCCTCCACATTAATGAGGGGGTTGAGGTTTTTCTCCCAATTAAAAGGGGGATTTAATCCCAGGTGGTCCTCACCACCATAAACTCTCATGGGAGGTTAGGATTGGGTGGTCCCCACCACCATAACCTCTCAAGGGAGGTTAAGTTTTGGAGGTCCCCACTACCAAATTCCACATGGAGGTTTATTTCTGTTGGACCCCACCTCCCAACACCCACATGGGTGTTGCAAATAAAATTAAAATGTTTTCACAATTTTATTTTTATCTTATTCTTACACGAAAAACCCAAAAAATAACTTTCACCCTCGACCAACTACCGTCAAGGTGAAAGTCTCCTTAAGCGAAAAATGGTGCTGCAAGTTCAATGGTTCCCTCATATTTCAATTCCGAGCACCAGTTCAAAAGTTATTAAAACCTGCTCGTACGTTTACTGAATATACCTGATTTTTTTTTCAAAAATTCATTCCGGGCACTTCGGGCCTCGAAATCAAGCATCATAAATTTTCACAGACTCATAAAATTCCCATTTATTTAAAAAAATTACATGGAAATTCCGGGTCTTTACATTTATTAGAAACCATCATAAATTCCACGATGCTGTTACTTAATTTAAAAAGGGGGAAATCCAATTAACTAAGTTGGAACAATTAAAGGTATGTGTGTTGGAGCAATTAATGTGGAGGAAGCTCAAGAGGATCCTCCACATTAATGAGGGAGTTGAGGTTTTTCTCCCAATTAAAAGGGGGGTTTAGTCCCAGGTGGTCCCCACCACCATAACCTCTCATGGGAGGTTAGGCTCGGGTGGTCCCCACCACTATAACCTCTCATGGGAGGTTAAGGTTTGGAGGTCCCCACTACCAACTTCCACATGGAGTTTTAGTTCTGGTAGACCCCACCTCCCAACACCCACATGGGTGTTGCAAATAAAAATAAAATGTTTGCACAATTTTATTTTTATTTTATTCTTACACGAAAAACCCAAAAACTAACTTTCACCCTCGAACAACTGTCATCGAGGTGAAAGTCTACTTAAGAAAAAACTGGTGCTGTGAGTTCAATGGTGCCATCAGATTTCAATTCAGAGCATTGGTTCAAAAGTTATAAAAACATTCTCATACGTTTACTGAACGTACCCGAAAAAAAGTTCAGAAATTCTTTCCGGGCACTCCGGGTCTCGGAATCAAGCATCGTAAATTTTTGAGGACTAGTAAAATTCCCATTTATTTAAAAAACTTACATGGAAATTCCTGGTCTTTACAGTATCCAACATTATTCTACAAATATAGTAGATATTATTTTCCCTTCCAGCATCATTCTTTTGAATAATAAGGGAACTTAGTGATCACTCCAGGGTCACCACATAGAGAATGAGAATCTTCACTTCAACTAGTGACATCAAGATTGTTAGATGCAGAAGATATTTCTTGATATCATAAAATTATATTTAAATTTTTTATCCCACTAATAGGTAACCCCTTTCTTGATTAATGTTGTGAAGGGAAATAATTGTTTGGAGAGGTTGAATATGAAAGTCCTGAAATGGGAAAATATACCTATAATAAATACCTAAAATAGGAAAAATATACCTATATTAAACTCAAATATTTGATATTTTGAGGAGGGTGATATTAATTATCAACTTGATCCTTCTAGGGTTGACCTATATGAAATGGTGGCACACTATAAATATGATAAATATCTCCAATGTTACCCAAAAGTTCATTTTATTTGGTTTATTTTTGATCTATATTGCCTTATTTTTCTAAAGATATTTCAATATCAGTAATATTATCATATAATTATTGATACTTGATAATCATATTGTCAACATAACTCTCCAAAATTCTCCCTTAAAAGGACTAGAGGATATAGAGCATAGCATGTTGATTTTTAGAGTTGTAATTTTTTAAGCTGAAGGGAATTACTTTATAATAATATACCTCATATGGTGACCTAAATATAGAATCCTATTCATTATTAGGGTCCATTTAGATCTATTTATATCCTGAATACCCATCCATAAAGGAGAAGTCCCGGAAGCCATCGATTTCATCAATCAATAGTTCCATGATTGGGATTGTGAAATCATCCTTTGGACAGTGTCGATTAAGATCCTTAAAGTCATTGAAAATAGTAATTTTCTCATTATTTTTCTTGATGGGAATGATGTTGGGGAGCTATTTTAGGTATTAGGATTCCTGAATAAATTTATATTTTATCAAGTTATTAACCTTAACCTCCACCTTGGTAGTGTGGGTCAGATGCATCCTACTTGCTGCCAATTTATAGCCATGGTGGTTGTATGGTAAACCAAAATAATATTTGAACACCTGGGGATACCATATGAGTATTTCCATGTAGTTACATAAAAATAAATCCAAGTGTTTCTTAAGGAAACAAATGTATTTTTGTTTCTCTTCAAGGGTTATAAGAGAACTGATCAATGTAAGCTACAATTCTTCCTTCATACCCAGGTCCACTTACCTATGTTCATCAACCGTGATTAAGACACCTTCCCCAAAAGTCTTTGATTAATTTTGATAATTAGGCCAATGTTACTCAATGAATTACCAAATCAGGAAATTTCACCTCAATTATATTAATGTGAAACACATATTTTTCACTAAGTTCTCTCCAATAACTGATAGGAGTGATTTCTAAGCAATTAGGGGTAGTAATATAAATGGTTTTATTTACCAATGATTTCTTCCCCTTCATTTTTTATAACCATGCATCTATATAATGATATTTACAAGATGAAAAGGGGTAACTATCACCATAAAACACCACAAACTATCCCATTGATGGAGTAATTTAGGCACTAATGACATAATAAAGTTAATACCATGTGAATATGGATCCATAGACTTCCCAAAAAGATGTTGAAAGTTGTGTCTCAGTAGACTACCATGAACTCTAGGTAAAAATGAGATCATCAAATTAAGTTCTAAAATTGATCTTTATGAGGTTTTTATACTCACTCTTGTTATATAATTAGATAGTTAAGTTAGACAGATACAATTCAACTTCACTATAGCCTGGGCATAAGAGGGTTGTATCGGGATGAGGCTGATCCTAGAACCATTATTGACTAGATCCCAATGGATGTCAATATCATAAATAGTGTTTTATATATACATGGGTTTTATGTTCCAAAGTATGGTATATTCTTTCTCTTTTTATATAAATATAATGATTATATAGAATTCAGTGAAGCTCGTTTCTACACGATATGTCTCAACTACAATGATTTCTGCCCTGAACCCTTGAGGGATTGAGAGGGACATGTATAGGGATTCCATTATTTATATTGACAGTTGAATGGTTTATAATATTGATATCATATCCGTAATGATGTTCAAATGTTTTAAGATGTCATATTTATTGACTAGGGTTCGAAGATTCCTACCATGGGGTTTATCCTTGGATGGAGCCTTAGGATCTAAATCAAACTAATTCATAAATTTATTTCTTTGACTAAAATTAGAGGAAATATTTGCAGTTAAATGGTTGGGATAAACCTTCCTTATCAAGGATCTATTTTGACCAAACAAGTTCATGTATTATAATCAGTTTTCCAATATGATTGGGTTCGAACGAGACCTAGAGGATTCAGGACCCAATCAATCTTCTCAATGATCTTGAAAAAGATTATGTATATGGGATTCATATGTCTATATATCTTCAATAAAAATGATGATTGAATGTTGAGATCCACCATTAATTCCTATTCCCAGACCTCCTCATCCTTTGTGACATACTCTATAATTATGGATGGGGAGCTTAGGTATATATAAATATTCTTCATCAATAAAAGAGTATGCTAGTTGATGAAATTACTTGATCCATATTATGAATCTTTATCATATTAAGGTTATGTTTGGTGGGGTGGTTCTCATTGTCTCATTTGGTGGGATGAGTCCTATCCTCCCCATGATGGGGGTAGGAAATATTTGAGTGTTTAGAAAAGCTTGGGTACTAGAAATGGAACTTCCTCTTGGGAATTTCTCCTCTAATAATGATTGTGTCGACTCAATGAAAATGTAATCTCTATTATCAAAAATTGAATTGGAATAAAAATTGGTTGACTCATTCATGTCCTAAGTATATTATGTGCATGGATTACTAAGACTTGGCCTTATAGAACTGAATAGAATATTTTGATTTCTATGAAATTTCTACAAACTCCTAGAAACCACCATGGTATTTTAGAGGAAGATTTATATTCAAGGAGTATATCAATTTTTTATATTAAATGATGAGATATTAAACCATCTAACTTTCTTAATACTTTTTATTTGAGATATCTATGATAGATTTATTCCTCATCGTAGAGCTGAATTAATAATGGAATTATTTACATAGGTTTTCCCATTTTATGATAGACCCTACTGGTAATTATTTATACCAGAAAAACACTTTCCCCTCCTATTTATACATGAATCACCTAAGATTTAATGCTTCCTACTACTCTAGTGTTCCTATCATGGGGCCACACAAAAATTAAAATTACATGAGATTCTTCTTTGAATCTCTCATTCCATTAGATATTGGGAACATGGGATACCTAATATTGGGTGATGGAGGATTCAAGTCCACCCATTCAGAATATGACTTTCTCTTTGGCTGCACTATTCTACACAAACCCTTTATGGATTTTATCCAAGAAGTAAGGGACTAAATGGAGTCAAGGAGATCTGGTTGTACTATTACCTATGTTGACACTCGAATAATAGAAACATGTAGATCTGGATATGTTTGTCTCACTTTTGGATACTATTAACATATATATTGAGTTTTCCTAGGGTATTTTTCATATAATAGGGTTTTTCTCACCTTAGGGTGGGATATTATTGATATTATTCTTCCATCGAGATTATATCAACATGTTATCTGAGACTGATATTGGTCTGATAATGGGAATCTGATCTTGATGGTTGATCAGTTCCTTCTTGTTGAGAGGGATTTTATAGGGGAGATATGTTGGTCTCTTCTTGGAGGTTTCACTCAGGTGGAATATTTCCTCTTAGCCTCTTATTGATGGGCTACTTTAGATTCTCTAGCTCAATTTCATATTGTGCGGCCATCTCTTTAATGGAGAGAGGCTCAGTTTCTTCAGGTGGTTGGTAGTATATGGTGATGCCCTTCCCTTTATCTTTATTTTAGGCTCACCAAGTATGTGTTAGTGGGATGTTCAGAGGATAATTCTTTAGTATATATCTGATTTAAGGTATGTATGCCTTATTCATGTACTTTAGTGTGAAATTCATTTTCAATATATGCCTCTTCATCACATTTATTTGTGTCAATGTCAAGATTTGTTCCATCTATAGGGCTGACATTAACAAGATTTACCGATGTGAATCATGTAGTGGTAATAGTATACTCATTATAGTTGTAATGAATTTTTCATCCTCTAACTATACCTTGAGAGGTATATCATGGTCCTCTTTAATATCTTCCTTCTTGGTGGACTGTTTTGGTTTACAGCCTCAATGGAGATTCATTTTTCCACCTTGATTGTCCCCTAGAAGTGGTTTATCAATGACAATCTTAAGGTATTACCCAATTAATTTCACTGAGTGTAATACTAATTAATCTAATGTATTGTGAAGTTGGAGGTACCATGAGTGAGATTACAATAATGTTCCCTCTAGTCTAGAAAAAGGCAACTTTATTAAAGGAAAGGGTGGTAATAATTCCCCTAACCCTATGGACTGAGATTGGTTTTATTATACCACTATCATATCCTGGATCTAATTTGGATTTTATTATCCTAGGGGTGGCAGTGTGGGTAAAAATTACCCCATCCTTGTAGTATAGGGTTTCTACTCTAATGCCACTACAATAATTGTTGCATGGCCTTCTTGTTTTTTTAGGACTCCATTCAAGAAATAGATGGATACATTGATTGTTTGAGGTGAGAACTACATAAAAAAGGGTCTCTATATAATTATAGTTTTTTACTTAGACGAAAGGCATTATTGAAATTCTTGGAGTCTTTATGTAGGAGTATATCAATGTATTGGTCCCACTGAGTGTTTCACTTCTTAGCTTTATAAATGATGGGTTTTTATTGGATGTAACAACTAAAATATATATAGCTATGGCCTATGACCTTTTCTAAAGAGGATTTGTCACGACCCGCCCTCGGGGCCCGTGCCGTGACTACCCCAAGCCCGCCTTCCATAGGCCAGGGGCTGGCGACTAGCACCAAGGCGCAAATCCCAACAAAAAGGGAAGGCATTGCCTTTGAAAAGTAAACAAGCACCATAGAGTAAGCAAGCGGAAAAGTAAACACTAAGTAAAAACTGTACAAGCTGTGCTGAAAGTAAAAGGGGCCGGAAATACAAGCCCAACTGTAAAATACAACTGAAAGGAAAAACAGCAACTGAAAGGAAAAACTGCAGCGCCGAGCCGTCCTCTGGAAGTCCCACCTGAAGGGTGGGTACAGATAGCCTCCACTGCTCCTCGGGTCCACCTAACCGCTCCGAGTACGTCCCGCCCAGTGGTCCACATCCAGGTACTGTCCTACTCTGCACGCCTCCTCCATGATCAGCGTTGTCCGTCGTCTGCAACCAACACCACGAAGTGCGGGCATAGCCCGTGCATGGGTGAGTATAAGCTACTCAGTAGGGACCCCGAGACCCCCGAAGGTCTCCCGAAATCCACAAAGGATAATCCACAAAGGAAAGATACAATCACGAATTAACATCTGACACGGCTTAGGTATATGCCCATACATATACCTAAGTCTTCAATTCCCCGATCGGCTCCAACGTCTGAGCCCTAGCACAACCCAGTCCACACAGGAAAGCAAAACGCATACCCACGCAGGATAGAACAACACAATCCACAAAGGAGAGTAAACAGTAAATCCACACAGGATAGCTCAACACAATCCACAAAGGAAAGAAACACAAGATTCAGCTCACACAGGTATACTTCTTCGGATGACGATAAAGATGATCACTGAACCATCTAAGTCGTCGGACCCACGAAGGATCGATAGGTACTAACCTTGCAGTGACCCACACAGGATCAGACCCACACAGGATCGGGCCCACACAGGACCGGGCCCACGCAGGACCTGTAGGCGTTGGCTCACATAAAACCGTTGAGCGCTGACCCACGCAAGATCGGACCCACACAGGATCGGGCCCACACAGGACCGGGCCCACGCAGGACCTGTAGCACTGATCCACGTAGGATCGCTGAGTGCAGTAGTCGACGCAGTCCGCTGAGGATCTCTGCACAGTCGTCGCCGCAGTCCACTGAGGATCTCTGCACGGTCGTCGTCGGAGTCCACGGAGGATCTCTGCACAGTCGTCGCCGCAGTCCACTGAGGATCTCTGCACGGTCGTCGCTGTCGAAGTAGCAGTCGCAGCCAGCACTAGGGTTCCCGCACACAGCGAGCTCGTTCGGGAGGGTCCGCTCCATGAGCCGAGAGGCTGATACATCAACTGTCACGAAGTCCGAAGTTGATGTATCCAAAAGTTCCGTATCGACAACAGGAACTCAACGTCGCAGACGGCGCGTTAATCGGACGCCCGGTCTGAGAGATATTGGCATTTTCGTCCCAGGGGCCCGGTTGGTTTTTAAGGAAGAACCAACCCGACCGCACTCCACCTGCGTCCGAACCTCAGGCGGAGTATTCCAAAAGATCCGTCTCACTTAGAGTAATTCAACAAAGCTGACGGCACGTCAATCGGACGTCCGTAGCTCAAGATATGAGTGTTTCCGCTCCGAGGGCCCGGTTGGTCTCGTGTACGAACCAACCTGGCCGAACTCAAAGTATTCCGAAACCTTGAGTGCGATATACCGAAACGACCGTCTCGATCCAAGGATCGTGTTGCCGCTGACGGCGAGTCGTTTGGAGGCACGAAGCTCAAGTTACGGGCGTTTGAACGAAAACGTCCGAAGAAGGGGGGTACGGGCCCGGGCCGACCCGGCCCGGCCCAGCCAGGGCCGGTCCGGCTCGGCTCGGCCGACCGGCGTGGGTGGAAGCCACGGGCGCAGCCCCCGCGGTCGAGAGAGAACCGCGGCCCGCGTGCGGGCCGCGCTGGTGAACCGCGGACGCGGCTGAGCCGCGTCCCGCCTGGGCGAACCGGACCCGCGCGGGCCGCCGGTGTCGCTCCGGTGGCCCGTTTTCCTTCCCGTCTGCGCCGTTGCTTCTCTCGGGATCCGTTCTTTACTGCGGGATCGTCAAACAACCGCTGCAGCATGTTCCGTCGTCGTCCGTCAAATCCGCACAAAATGAAGAACGACGGAGGGTCGTCGGGCCGTGTTCGTTTGGCCCACACCCTCCGCGTTAGAGATAAACAACCGGGAGAAATTTATTCCACACAGGAAACAACAATTTTTAATAAGATTAAAAATTGTTCACAAAACGGTTCTTTAATTTCTTTAAGAAACATTGACGGGAATAATTAAAAAGGGGTAATTCTCATAATATAAAATCCCTACCTCGTCGATCGTCGCGTGTGGGCGTTCTTCGCGGAAAAGATCGTCGCGGAAGAGAGGGATCGTCGCGTCGTCGCGGAGAGGCGTCGCGTCGTCGCGGAATCCGGTGTTGAGTCGGCGAACTCAACGCACCATGAAACAGCAGATTTAATTTAATTAATTAAATCCGTGTTTTTGGTTAAGAACCACGAAGGAGATTAAGGAAGGTCCGAGACTCTTACCTCAAGAAGCCGATCGAAGATCCGTCGCGGAGGATGAGACGTCGCAGAAGAACGTTGTCGACGATGCGGATCAAGGTGTCGCGTCGTCGACTTCCGGGTTCGGCGTTCTTCACGTTCTTCGCGTTCTTCGTGAGGGAGAAGAAGAAACAAGGATCCTCTCAAATCTTCTCATAAGATTTTGGGTTGGTCTTATTTTATTAATATGCCAACACACGAAAACAGGTTTAAGAAACGATTGAATTAATTCGTTGAATTAATTCAACGAAAGAAACAGGCCATTTAATTCACGAAAGAAACAGCCCATTTAATTCACGAAATAAACCGCCCAATTAAATGGTCTGTTAAGAATTTAGAAAATGCGTCAGTTGACTTTTATTAAGATGGGTTTTCACGGGTGTGTTTCTTAGCGGAATGAAACGGCGGGGCTCGTGCAGGCCCCACCCCACAAATATCCTACCAATGGGGTAGGATATTTCTGGATAGCATCCTATCCAGTTCAACTTAGTTCAAGCCGCCTTTAAGTGGCTTCAAGTGGCTTCCAAGTTGCTTAAGTGAAATAAAATAAAGTTGTCGCAAAATTATTTTATTTCTTAACTTTAAGCCCGAAAATTAAAAACCACACCCGAGCAAACGCAACTCCGGAAGAGGCGTTTCTAAGCGAATACCGGCGCTTAAATTTCATCGGTGCCCTCAGAATTCGATTCTGGGCACCGGTTCAAAAGTTAGAAAAACTCGCTCGCCCGTTCACTGAACGTACCCGAGCCAAACTTCGGCAAATGATTCCGGGCACACTGGGCCTCAGAATCAGGTGCCGTCAGAAACTGCGCTCTTGTAAAATTCCAAAGAAAATTAAGAAAAAAAATTTCCTTGAAATTTACGGGTCTTTACATTACTCCCACCTCAGGACTTTACGTCCTCGTAAAGATACATCAAAAACTAGGGTAACAAATGTGGGTACTGAGCACGCATCTGAGCCTCCCGCTCCCAAGTGCTCTCCTGGAGGTTCCCGTGCTGCCATCTGATGCGCACAAGAGGGATCGATCGCCCACGTAGGACCCGCTCCTGTCGATCCTCTATCTCCACTGGGACCTCCGCAAAAGTCGCCCCATCATCCACGTCTAGCTCCCAATAGTCAATGATGTGCGTCGGGTCGTGCACGTATCTCCTCAGCTGGGATACGTGGAAGACGTCGTGCACCCGGTGCAACTGAGGTGGCAGAGCCAGGCGATAAGCCACCTCGCCAATCCTGCTGAGGACCTGGAAAGGCCCGATGAAGCGTGGAGACAACTTTCCTCCTCGACCAAATCTCTGCAAACCACGTCGAGGTGAGACACGCAAGAAGACGTGGTCGCCATCCTCGAACTCTAGTGGCCTCCGCCTCCTGTCAGCATATGACTTCTGCTGGCTCTGTGCTGTCCTCATCTGCTCCTGGATGACTTGGACCTTCTCTGTCGTGGCTCGGACCATCTCTGGTCCCACAAGTGCTGACTCTCCAGGGTCTGTCCAGCACAAAGGGGATCTGCAAGGCCTGCCGTACAACCCCTCGTAGGGTGCCATCCCGATGGTGGAGTGGTAGCTGTTGTTGTACGCAAACTCTACCAAGGGTAGGTGGTCCTCCCAGCTGCGACCAAAGTCGAGGACACATGCGCGGAGCATGTCCTCGAGAGTCTGAATGGTCCTTTCCGTCTGACCATCCGTCTGAGGGTGAAAGGTGGTGCTCAGACGTAGTCGCGTCCCAAACGCCTCCTGCAACCCCTTCCAAAGTCGGGAAGTAAAACGAGCGTCCCGATCGGAGACGATAGTCGATGGCACACCGTGAAGTCATACAATCTCCTGAACGTAGAGACGCCCCAAGCTCTCTACTGAGCCCTACTCTCATATGGGCAAGAAGTGTCCCGACTTGGTGAGTCGGTCAACAATCACCCAAATGGAATCGTGACCTCTAGAAGTGCGTGGAAGTCCAGTCACGAAGTCCATAGATATCCCATCCCACTTCCACTCCAGGACCTCCAAGGGATGTACCAAACCTGCTGGTACCTGATGCTCTACCTTCACCTGCTGGCAGGTGAGGCACCGTGAAACGAACTCTGCCACAGCCTTCTTCATGCCCGGCCACCAGTGCTGTCGCCTGAGATCCTGGTACATCTTCTCTACTCCAGGATGTACCGCCAAAGGAGAAGTGTGAAACTCTCTCAGCACCTCCTCTCGTAAAGCGACTGGTACCAAGGTACGTCCTCTGAAAAGGACATCGTGCTCTGCTCTAAGGGAGAAACCATCAGGTGCCTGTCCCGAGGATATCTGTGCACGCCGGGTCTCACAGTCAGCGTCCCCACGCTGTGCCTCTCTGACCCGCTGAAGAAGTGGAGGAGAGATTGTGAGAGACTGAAGGAAGGCTGCTCCGTCTCTATCCACGAAGGATATCTGCAAAGCGGCTAGCTGCTCTGTCGCCTCCTCAAGTAGCTGGATGCCCGTCCTCCTGCTGAGGGCATCAGCCACCACATTCCCCTTCCCAGGAGTATAGACTATCTCAAAGTCATAGTCCTGGAGGAACTCGAGCCATCGCCGCTGTCTCAGGTTCAGGTCCTTCTGAGAGAATATGTACCTGAGACTCTGGTGGTCAGAAAAGACTGTGAAGTGCTCGCCCATCAGATAGTGTCGCCATTTCTTCAGGGCAAAGACCACTGCTGCCAACTCCAAGTCATGGGTAGCGTAGTTCTACTCATGAGGCCTAAACTGACGTGATCCGTAGGCAATCACGGCCCGCTCCTGCATCAGGACACACCCGAGTCCAGTCCCTGATGCATCGCAGTAGACTACGTATCCAACTCCCTCCTCAGGCAACCTCAAGATAGGTGCGCTGGTCAACCTCTGCCTCAGCTCCTGGAAGCTCTGCTGACATCTGTCTAACCACACGAAGGGTTTCCCCTTCTTCGTCAATGCTGAGAGTGGGGCCACAACTTTGGAGAAGTCCAGCACAAATCTCCGATAGTATCCGGCTAGGCCCAAGAAACTTCGTACCTCTGTCACGCTCTTGGGTGGCTCCCAAGCTAGCACTGCCTCGATCTTCGCAGGATCCACTGCAACTCCCACCTCAGAAATGACGTGCCCCAAGAAGTGGACCTCACATAACCGTAACTGACACTTCGAGAGCTTTCCATAAAGCTGGTGCTCTCGGAGTGTGTCTAGTACAACACGCAAGTGGTAGGCGTGCTCCTCCTCCGTCGTCGAGTACACCAAAATGTCATCGATGAAGACCACGAAAAATCGATCGAGGTATGGCTGGAAGATCCTGTTCATGAGGCTCATGAACACTGCTGGAGCGTTGGTCACGCCGAAAGGCATAACCAAGAACTCATAGTGGCCATACCGACACCTGAAGGCCGTCTTCTACACATCCTCATCTCGAACTCTAAGCTGATGATAGCCTGACCTGAGGTCTATCTTCGAGAACCACTGTGCTCCCTTGAGCTGGTCGAAGAGGTCATCAATCCTGGGTAGTGGATACTTGTTCCTCACTGTCACCTGATTCAGGCGACGATAATTGACACACAGTCGCAAGCTCCCGTCCGCCTTCTTGGCGAACAAAATCGGGGAATCCCAGGGCGAAACACTGGGTCGGATGAACCCCTTGCCCTGCAAGTCCTCCAACTATACCCGCAGCTCTCGAAGCTCAGCGGTGGCCATCCGATATGCTGGAGTGGATATCGGGGCTGTCCCGGGGTACAGGTCAATATAAAAGTCTACCTCTCTGCGAGGAGGTAGTCCTGGGACGTCGTCGGGAAAGACGTCCGCGTACTGATCCACCACTGCAGGAAAACTGGGACTCCGCACGTCAACTGCTCCCAGGATGAGGCTAGCCAACTGATGAGTGATGGGCTGAACTCTCCTCTGCGTGAGTCCATCCTGTGCTGCTAAGGCTCCCTTCTCATCGGTGAAGGTGAACCTGCTCCCGTCGGTGCGCACACATCGCACCTTGCGCCTAAAGCAGTCAATCTGAGCATGGACCGTAGATAACCAATCAATGCCCAAGATGACGTCGTAAGGCCTCGACGCTGCTACAAGAAGATCCCAGCCGAAGTTCTCGCCTCCTAGAGTAAGCTCACACTGCCGACACCAGAGCGTAATCGTCGAGTCTGCTCCCGTAGGAGTCTCTAGCCGTAAGGATCGAGCCAACGGCTCTGTCGGAATCTCCGAGCTCCGAACAAGGGCAGTGGATATGAAAGAGTGACTCGCTCCTGTGTCTATCAGAACTGTAGCAAGGGTGGAATAGACACAGATCGTACCTCGAATCATCTCTGGTGCACCGTGGTCGTAGGCCTCCGCTGCCTGGAGCTGAGCCTGTCTCTGCCCGCCAGCTCCCTGTGGTCGGGGCGGGCCTCCTGGTGGTGGTGGTGGCAGAGCCTCAAAGCGTCGCCCACCACCTGCTGCTCGGCCAGCTCCTCTGCCTCGTCCGCCTCCTCCCTACGGACCGCCACGGTCGACCCTCTGCCTCTGCCTGGGTGGTCCCTCCACCGTCTGCTGACCCTCGGTATGACGGGTCGGGCAGTCACGAGCCATGTGGCCCTGCCCGCCGCACTCGTAGCACTGTCTGCCTCTCAGAAGGCTGGGTCCGGGCTGGGTGCCCTGCACTGCTGAGCCAGTGTCCCGAGGTCGCATGTCGGAAGGTCTGGTCCGCCTGGAACCCTGAGTCATCTGCCGGCTACCAGCTGCCGAAGACTCCGCTATCTGCCGCCCTGCGGTAGGTCTCGCTGTGGACTCAGCCAGGAAGCTCTCGATCAGGAGGGCTCGCTCCAGTACTCCTGCCTGGGTCGGGATGCTGAGGGAGATCAGCGATGCCCTGATCTCGTGTCTCAATCCCTGCTCGAAGGTCCGGTCCTGGAAGAAGGGGTCTCGTACCATGTCTGTCGAGTAGCGAGATAGGTCGGTGAACGTCGTCGCGTACTGAGCGACCGTCAAGCTGCCATGCCGCAGCTGAAGAAGCTTCTGGATGCGCACCGCATGGAGGGTGGCCGAGACGAACTCTGAGCGGAAGAGGCTCTCGAAGTCCGTCCAGATGAGGGTGGCCTCATCGTGTACCTGGAGCATCAGGCTCCACCATCGTCCAACTGCTGCGTGCAGTAGGCTCGCCGCGAGGATCACCATGAGGTCTGCTGGTGTCCTCACTAGCCTGAAAACTCGAACGACCGCCTCCAGCCAGTCCTCAGCTGCCTGGGGGTCCGACTCCCCACGGAACCTGGGTGGTCGCTGGCGCTGGAACTCGTGCAGAGCTCCGAGGCGTCGTGCGTCGTCAGCTGCCAGTGCTGGTAGCATCGGGGGCTCGGCGGGTAAAGGTACCGCAGGTGCCTCTGCTGTCAACGGGCCCTGTACTGAGGCCTCGTCGCTCGGCGGGCTGTCGTCGCGCCCTACTCTAGGAACCCTAGCTGACTGCTGTCATCATGCCATCCTGAAAAGGAAACAAGTATGCCACGGTCAGAACAGTATACCTGGTGAGCTGACACAAGTAATCACAAAGAAAACTTGAAACACACATGCAATCAATGTTTTCGTGCATTAAGTCGGGAATCAGAAGTCAGGGTCCTGGTGTATGGATACGTCGGCCGCTGCACCAACACTGGACTCCCTGGACTGATAACCATACTCAATACGCTAAACACTATTGCTTCACATAGAAGAAAGATCAGATTCTGCGGTAGAACCGGCCGCCTCTGATACCAATTTGTCACGACCCGCCCTCGGGGCCCGTGCTGTGACTACCCCAAGCCCGCCTTCCATAGGCCAGGGGCTGGCGACTAGCACCAAGGCGCAAATCCCAACAAAAAGGGAAGGCATTGCCTTTGAAAAGTAAACAAGCACCATAGAGTAAGCAAGCGGAAAAGTAAACACTAATTAAAAATTGTACAAGCTGTGCTGAAAGTAAAAGGGGCCGGAAATACAAGCCCAACTGTAAAATACAACTGAAAGGAAAAACAGCAACTGAAAGGAAAAACTGCAGCGCCGAGCCGTCCTCTGAAAGTCCCACCTGAAGGGTGGGTACAAATAGCCTCCACTGCTCCTCGGGTCCACCTAACCGCTCCGAGTACGTCCCGCCCAGTGGTCCACCTCCAGGTACTGTCCTACTCCGCACGCCTCCTCCATGATCAGCGTTGTCCGTCGTCTGCAACAAACACCATGAAGTGCGGGCATAGCCCGTGCAGGGGTGAGTATAAGCTACTCAGTAGGGACCCCGAGACCCCCGAAGGTCTCCCGAAATCCACAAAGGATAATCCACAAAGGAAAGATACAATCACGAAGTAACATCTGACACGGCTTAGGTATATGCCCATACATATACCTAAGTCTTCAATTCCCCGATCGGCTCCAACGTCCGAGCCCTAGCACAACCCAGTCCACACAGGAAAGCAAAACGCATACCCACGCAGGATAGAACAACACAATCCACAAAGGAGAGTAAACAGTAAATCCACACAGGATAGCTCAACACAATCCACAAAGGAGAGAAACACAAGATTCAGCTCACACAGGTATACTTCTTCAGATGACGATAAAGATGATCACTGAACCATCTAAGTCGTCGGACCCACGAAGGATCGATAGGTACTAACCTTGCAGTGACCCACACAGGATCGTACCCACACAGGATCGGGCCCACACATGACCGGGCCCACGCAGGACCTGTAGGCGTTGGCTCACACAAAACCGCTGAGCGCTGACCCACGCAAGATCGGACCCACACAGGATCGGGCCCACACAGGACTGGGCCCACGCAGGACCTGTTGCACTGATCCACGTAGGATCGCTGAGTGCAGTTGTCGTCGCAGTCCGCTGAGGATCTCTGCACAGTTGTCGCCGCAGTCCACTGAGGATCTCTGCACGGTCGTCGTCGGAGTCCACGGAGGATCTCTGCACAGTCGTCGTCGCAGTCCACTGAGGATCTCTACACGGTCGTCGCTGTCGAAGTAGCAGTCGCAGCCAGCACTAGGGTTCCCACACACAGCGAGCTCGTTCGGGAGGGTCCGCTCCACGAGCCGAGAGGCTGATACATCAACTGTCACGAAGTCCGAAGTTGATGTATCCAAAAGTTCCGTATCGACAACAGGAACTCAACGTCGCAGACGGCGCGTCAATCGGACGCCCGGTCTGAGAGATATTGGCATTTTCGTCCCAGGGGCCCGGTTGGTTTTTAAGGCAGAACCAACCCGACCGCACTCCACCTGCATCCGAACCTCGGGCGGAGTATGCCAAAAGATCCGTCTCACTTAGAGGAATTCAACAAAGCTGACGGCACGTCAATCGGACGTCCGTAGCTCAAGATATGAGTGTTTCCGCTCCGAGGGCCCGGTTGGTCTCGTGTACGAACCAACCTGGCCGAACTCAAAGTATTCCGAAACCTTGAGTGCAATATACCGAAACGACCGTCTCGATCCAAGGATCGCGTTGCCGCTGACGGCGAGTCGTTTGGAGGCACGAAGCTCAAGTTACAAGCGTTTGAATGAAAATGTCCGAAGAAGGGGGGTACGGGCCCGGGCCGACCCGGCCCGGCCTGGCCAGGGCCGGTCCGGCTCGGCCGAGCGGCGCGGGTGGAAGCCGCGGGCGCAGCCCCCGCGGTCGAGAGAGAACCGCGGCCCGCGTGCGGGCCGCGCTGGTGAACCGCGGACGCGGCTGAGCCGCGTCCCGCCTGGGCGAACCGGACCCGCGCGGCCGCGGGTCCGTTGGCCGCCGCCGCCGCGGCTGAAGCCGCGGCGGCTGAAGCCGCGGCGGCCAGCAGCTTCCGCGGGCCGCCGGCGTCGCTTCAGTGGCCCGTTTTCCTTCCCGTCTGCGCCGTTGCTTCTCCCGGGATCCGTTCTTTACTGCGGGATCATCAAACAACCGCTGCGGCACGTTCCGTCGTCGTCCGTCAAATCCGCACAAAATGAAGAACGGTGGAGGGTCGTCGGGCCGTGTTCGTTTGGCACGCACCCTCCGCGTTAGAGATAAACAACCGGGAGAAATTTATTCCACACAGGAAACAACAATTTTTAATAAGATTAAAAATTGTTCACAAAACGGTTCTTTAATTTCTTTAAGAAACATTGACGGGAATAATTAAAAAGGGGTAATTCTCATAATATAAAATCCCTACCTCGTCGATCGTCGCGCGCGGGCGTTCTTCGCGGAGAAGATCGTCGCGGAAGAGATGGATCGTCGCGTCGTTGCGGAGAGGCGTCGCGTCGTCGCGGAATCCAGTGTTGAGTCGGTGAACTCAACGCACCATGAAACAGCAGATTTAATTTAATTAATTAAATCCGTGTTTTTGGTTAAGAACCACGAAGGAGATTAAGGAAGGTCCGAGACTCTTACCTCAAGAAGTCGATCGAAGATCCGTCGCGGAGGAAGAGACGTCGCAGAAGAACGTTGTCGGCGATGCGGATCAAGGTGTCGCGTCGTCAACTTCCGGGTTCAGCGTTCTTCGCGTTCTTCACGTTCTTCGCGAGGGAGAAGAAGAAACAAGGATCCTCTCAAATCTTCTCATAAGATTTTGGGTTGGTCTTATTTTATTAATATGCCAACACACGAAAACAGGTTTAAGAAACGATTGAATTAATTCGTTGAATTAATTCAACGAAAGAAACAGGCCATTTAATTCACGAAAGAAACAGCCCATTTAATTCACGAAATAAACCGCCCAATTAAATGGTCTGTTAAGAATTTAGAAAACGCGTCAATTGACTTTTATTAAGACGGGTTTTCATGGGTGCGTTTCTTAGCGGAATGAAACGGCGGGGCTCGTGCGGGCCCCACCCCACAAATATCCTACCAAGGGGATAGGATATTTCTGGATAGCATCCTATCCAGTTCAACTTAGTTCAAGCCGCCTTTAAGTGGCTTCAAGTAGCTTCCAAGTTTCTTAAGTGAAATAAAATAAAGTTGTCGCAAAATTATTTTATTTCTTAACTTTAAGCCCGAAAATTAAAAACCACACCCGAGCAAACGCAACTCCAGAAGAGGCGTTTCTAAGCGAATACCGGCGCTGCAATTTCATCGGTGCCCTCAGAATTCGATTCCGAGCACCGGTTCAAAAGTTAGAAAAACTCGCTCGCCCGTTCACTGAACGTACCCAAGCCAAACTTCGGCAAATGATTCCGGGCACACCGGGCCTCAGAATCAGGTGCCGTCAGAAACTGCGCTCTTGTAAAATTCCAAAGAAAATTAAGAAAAAAAAATTTCCTTGAAATTTACGGGTCTTTAGAGGATAGATTATATTATATCTTCCCCAATATGCCTTATTGTCCTAGGAGTGAGCTAAAATTTAGAGATCGATATTCTCCCTACCCTCTAATACACACATGTGATGGGATGCTTGTTACTATCTAGAAAATTTTCTTCATACCATTGAGGTAAGAATATTAGGGTCCCTATTTTTTATTTCCCACTATAAGGTCCCAAACCACTAAAAATGTGGTTAGTTAAAATTGGAGATATAACTCATTTATCACCTTTTAAGCTGTTAACAAACTCCCCATAAGATAGGTATATGGTATTAAGCTGATGAAGGGTTGGACACTAGTTGCAATGAAAGTAGGGTATGTACTCCACTTTCAATGCCTTAAGAATATTAGGGTGGGGATTGGTGATGGACCAGAATATGACTAGTATTTTTTTCCTCAGGTAACTCCTTCCATAGGACCATTGAGTTCTCCTTATCCATTTGAGGCATTCCTCAACTTCATTTTCCCCTAATAGTCATTTATCTATTGCTTTGTAAAAAGGTTCAAGATCGTTCCAAATATCCTCAATCACATCAAATGATACATGGACCAAGGGAATCATGAATTATTATCACAACTTTGGGTTTTATTTTGAATAGGATGAGATATCATTGGTCAGTAATGAGGCATTGGATGCATTTTTCCTCGGTTTCTTAAGTGACTCATGGTATGAGGGAAAATTCAACGAGGATTCAACATGGGGAGTGACTTGATGTTGAGTTGATGATTCATCACTAGGATGGATTTCACAATGAGAACCATGGGAAGAATCTCCATAGTCGATACATGGTTCATAATCATGAGGTGGAACTCTATATTAGATATTTTTTTATTATAGGGAGGATATATGGAACATATAACTTAGGGAGGACCTTCAGGATTATCAAATTAGTTCTCATAAGGAAATACTTTGTAGTTACCATTTTTTTATGAGTTTGAAAAAGGAGGACCACTTTGCTAGTTAATATTTATTTTTTGGGAGGAAATCAATAACTTTTTCTATGGAGAGGGCCTCTAGGGTTGATCCTCATATTTCCCTGGGAATGATTTCTTTAGTAAGCACTCCAAAGAGGAACTACATAGTTTCTAATCACATTTCTATAGGGAGTACCTCTATATCCATTACTTCTTTCTCCTATTGATGAGAAACTAGATGATTATTCAGTCACTATCAATACATTGAAGAGACACAAGAATATCAGAATTGACATGGGGTAGAGATACAAGACTTATATTTGAATATATATTTATATTGAAAATAATTACTTTGAGAAATATTCTATCCAGAAACCAAGTTCATAACCTTAATCATAATTAGGGTGGGTAGTGTAGAAAATGATCCTCATAAGTGGGATCCCACCTAGATGGACCCTCAATTTTCACCAAGATGTTTCAAAGAGCTTTATGAAAGAGGGAAAGGATATGCGCCTAATCGGTGGTTTCCACTCAAATATGTCAATGGGATTCCTGAGTGAGATTAGAGATATAATACAGATCATGTGTTACCATGGGAATATTCTAACAAGACTCGTATTTCTAACGAGAGTGGGAATATGATCTAGTTACAGAGCTTTAGTTTCCATCAGGATATGCCTAAAAACTACCTAAGTGCTAATGAGAGATGGAATATGGGCTTGTTTCCAGGTTTCTATCATAATATGATAACAAAATACATGGGTGTGAATATGTATATAAGAATGTTCCCCAGTCATCATTGAGATATAATTAAGGTATTCATGAGTCTAAATGAGAATAGGTATATAATAATTCTTTTGAACTAATTATGGGATATACCTATAAGAATATTTTTCACAAGAAGGAATTGGTATAAGACCCTATTTAGGAGCATTGGTGTTTATTTCCCCTCTATGATAAATCCTCTTGGGTGAACTATCTTGTAAAATTCGGTTAGGTATCTCTAAGGTGGAATCCTCAACATATTCATGGGAAACCAGGGCTTTGTGGTGTTGGTAATGACATATTCTAGAAGGATAACTCCTATGAATCTCCTAAGAAACCATTGGTACATAGTCGACATCCTCATCAATCTACCTAAGGTAAGGAAGTAAGTTGTTATTAAGCTCATGGGAAAACTCCAAAAATGGTTGGAGGTGGTAGCATATCCCACCTTCTTTTCTGCAGCCCATCACTATGTGGAAAAACTATAAGTCTTAATCTTCTAAAGGATTTAACAATCCACCTCTAGAGTTGGTACTCCCAGAAAATAGTGTCAACTAACTAGTTCTGAATGCACTAAGTTGGTGACAACATACATCAGGGATTAGAGACAACATCCTTTATGGAAGTCAAGAAATATTCCTAGAACATCAATTGGTTGTGTGAAATAGGATGTGATTCTTTCTGGTTACTACTATATTGTCAAATGATCTTTGAATTTAACAGTGCACTTGGTGATAGAATTTGGATCAAACAGAGTTTCTTAAGGGATAAAAATCATAAAAACCCCCATTAATTCATCATCATAATTAAAATAATTCTTTATTTATCTCTTTCACGAGTAAAGGATTAATTTTGGGTTCACCATTCTATTTTCAACATGCCCTCATGACCACACATTTTGAGTTATTTATTTGAAAAGTTAGGTGGTCAACATTACTTTACCAGCAACATTTTTGGATATATATTGGTTGAGGGTATAGGATTGGGCCCAACCCTAAAAGGGTTTTATTCCTAATTTTGGGATCTCTTAATGACTCAATACATATTCATGACTATTTTCTAACAATAATATTATATAGGTTACCTCCAAGCTAGTGATTGATTGAAACTATGCATTGATGTGAATCATATATTCTCAATCTTTATTCTAATTATTAATATACTATATTTTAAAGCTGCACAATTTTGTTCTCTATAATTTATCACCATCCACAGAGGTGATAAGTGTTGTTGGGATAGAATCAAGACCCTAATAGTGTTTCCTATATATCCCTATGAAGTGAAACAAAACCATGTATTTTGATTCCACTTAATGATACACATTATACCTTTTAACTCTGTGTCCTAAGGACTGATGTGGTTTCTTTTAAGTTTGTGCATCCATAACCAATTGAATTACCTTTTAATATCATGAGTCTATGATATATTGAAGTATATTTTAAGTTCATTCATATAAGACCGATAATGTACTGGAATTGAACCTCAAATAGGTATCCTATGTATTCTAGTTAACATGAATCAAATCCCACATAGTTCATGTTGAACAGTATAAGTTCAAGTGACACGACTTATCCATATAGTTAAACGTCATGTTATAAGTATTATTGTGCTATGAAAGAGGTGAAAACAGGTGATTGAGTGGGGCGTATGTATGGACAACCATTTTTTCTTCATTTTTTCCATTGATGACTAGACAAGATAGTGTATGATTATACTCTCAGGGGTTATGGTCCATTAAATAATGACTAAATCTCAAGGGATAAATATCATTGAGGAAGAGGTACTCATTGGGGATAGACCCCATTGAGGAATGATAAGTCCACTAGGGATATAGTCCATTGAGGAATGATAGGATCATTCGGGATATGAACCATTGGGGAGTGATTGGATCATAGTGGATATGGCCCATTGATGGAGAATTAATCATAGGGTATATTTCCAATTGATGAATGGTTGGATCATGGGAGATATAGAATATTAAGGTAGAATTAATCATAGGGGATATGACCCATCAAGGAATGATTGAATCATAGTGGATATATCCCCTTGAGGAAAAGTTTGGGGCTTATGAATAGGCTATCGTTTCATGAAACTTAGAAGATGGTTCAAGTGAAGGTTGGTTCTAGGACTTGCACCAAATTAAAGGACCATATAAATATAGCTCATTAATAGACCATAAGGATAGATATAATTAATGATATAATGGTTAGGTATTACACCATATTTTTGTCCCATATATGGATATTCTTATTTACCCCCATATAATAATAACTATATAGGGAAAGATGACTGGAATCTTAGAGAATATTTCCTAGTGAGAGTGGGTTTGTGGATTAAACCTAATAGTAGGCCTAATGAGTATGGGTTAGGGATTAAACTAAGGAGGAGGCTCATATGTGTACACTTGGCTCATTGAGTAGATAAAAAGGGTCCATAAGATGTCGACGATTACATGTTTCTTAATATGGGACAATCAGGATGATAATTTTGATCTATAAGAGGTTTCATCAATATCCTAATGATAGTAACACTCATTATCAAGGTAATACATGTTTTAAACACCTTGAGGGCCCTACTAGTTGGAGATAGAAAATGTGGAAGATCTATTATCAGATGAATATATGATCAAAGGGGAAAACTCTAGCATGCACATCCTAGTCATATATCTTCAGTGGTCGTAGAGGAGGCCTAGATGAGTAGGCACCCATATAGGTGGATTGGGTGAAGTGTCTCCTATGTATGTGACTTGGGATGGACTTTTTGGAATGACCTGGGCATAAGTAACTCTAGGGATACTTGGGTTTTATAAAAATTAGGGTTCAAAGATCAAGTTCCATTTCACCCTAAATACATGAGTGAATGGGTTCCAATTTAATAGATTCTTGGTGTTGGACAAAAAATTTTAAGGTAGTCTTATGTGATCCCCTTATAAGATAAATATGGTCCCTTGATAAAACACTCGTATTTCGAATACACACCTTGAGGAGGTTCCTTCACCATGGTCTTGATGATGACCTGAATGAAGTGGTTTTTGAATTGTTATATTTATTAAATGATATAATTTCCATTTAATTATTTTCATTTCCCCATTGCTTAGAGTCAAAAAACATCTATAGGAGAGTTTATAGGAGTAGGTCATAGAGTTTAGGTGTTTAGTTTTATCTTCCTATCATTTATTATCACATCATCCCACTTTATCTCCAAAGTTTGGGGTATGGTGGTCCTTATATAGTCTTCAAGGGTTGGGTTCCCAAGTGATTTAATTTGTGGCCTCAGGTGCATATCTTGTTATGGAAAGGCATATGAAACATTCATGAAGCATGGTTGAGTGTGAAAAACGATTTTATACTAAGGAAAACTAGGTGCATGGGTTCCACATAAATAGGGTGTGTGGTTCCCTTTTTAGAACTAGTCACAATATGATATGCACACCTAACATGCCTCCATTTTTAATAATTATACAACTTCTCAAGGAGTATTAGATTTCTAACTTTTCCAAAATTATATTTACAATATTATATATCAAACCAGGTCATAGACTATATGCCTCATATGCATGAAATATACTTCCTATATGTGGTTTTAATGGAATTGAATTAAAGCATCGTCCACCCCTAACTACTCCTTCACTGCTTGTTCCTTTACCAAATCCACCTCTATGAGGTCCACCTTATTCACCTCAATGAATCCCCTAATCTCTAAATTGTCTCTGATGGGGAGGTTCATCTACAATACTTCTTTGTTTTTCCAATATTGCTCACTAGGTGGGGAAAACTGATCCAGGAGTTCTCTACCACCACATGCACAACATAATATACCACTTATATGGTTCTACCCTATGTGGGATACTTTCATCACTAGTCCCTATCAATGGATCATTATTTTAGATGAATCTGATGGCAAGTTACCATCGATAAACATTGACTATCTACCACTGATATCTCCTCTTTTGAAAAACTTATACCTTCAATATGATAGATTGTAACACTTCCAAATAACTCTTAATCACCAGGGATTGATCTAGATATATAGAATATGTGGGGGTACATAAGGTCATGATCCCATCCTGAATCTCCCTTCAATGGCCTCACTTGAACTTTTTAACTCTCGTAAATCCATCATGAATCATATCCAAGGAGTACCTCATGAGGTTTGTGAACCTTGAAGTATAATTGGACATGGGCATGTTCCCTTTCTAAAGGTCCACCACCTTCTAAACCTATACCATCATCAGTATCATTGGATAGTACTCATCTCTAAATAAGAACTCAAACTCTAAATAGGGTATTATGAGTCTAATTAACCAGTTTCCACTAATGTATAGCTTAATTGTGAAGAAGTTTTGAATCAAGAACCACAATTCGTTCGACGGGTTTCTAAATCAAATTGAAAATGCATTCCACTAACTCTATCCAATACTTTACTATTTGAGGATCTAGATCACCAAAGAAACTAGAATGTTTCTATCTATAAAACTCATAAAGAACACTCAATATGTGGGTAGTCTTGTCCCGCTCAACAGGGACTACCATCTTCTCAATATGTGATTAAAATATTTACATAAATAGTGGAAGATATCCCCCCTCCACTAATGAGGTGGAGATTCCTCTTGATCAGGCCCCTATATAAAACACTTATCCCTTATTTAATCAATTACTTGAGGTTGAATCAATGGAACAGGCTCACCATGACCATGCCTATGTATCTAAGATGTATATCTACAAGGTGGTATCCTTCATTTTGAAAAGATGAACCCAAGATTATTAAATCATGTCTGGTTGAGGTGAATCAATAAATACATGGATAAAAAACAACTAACACACTATATATGCATATAATATGTCATTATATCACATAACTAATGTCAATGAGTTTAAATTAAATATATATATAATCAAATTCTTAGTGAATGGATGTATTGGAAACCTACACTAATAATTAGGTTCCCTATTCTAAACACCAAACTCAATACCCCTTAAATCCACTTCCCTATGTTTCTCAAACCAAACCTCATAAGAAACCTTACTCCAAAATCCACCCTAGGGATCATCTTGGATCTGATACCACTATAACATAACCCAAACCACTAGGGTCCTACTTAGGACAGTAGTAGGTCGAGTGTGCCACTTCATTACTACCTCTAATAGGACAGGGGTTGGTTACTAGCACTAAGAAATCATATACACACATTGGAGGCCTTAGTTTAATAAAAACCATACATAACCACATATCTATAGAATAGAATATACAAATTAAATATAAAACAAAAACACTATATATAATATAAAATGAATACAACAGACACTAATCATCCATATCATATGAAAAAACTATCATTAGTAAGTATGAGAAAACATAAGGGACTGGTATCTCAAAGAAAAGAATGGCCTAAAAATTGAATATAGAGAACTCCATGGAACACTAAAACCTTAAACAAACACCATAAAAAACCATATCCACCATGCAACACTAATATATTTATATACCTAATACATGTCCACCTAAGACACCATTAAACTGTGTGTCATCTAAACAAACACAGCACATGTGGGCACGGAAGTTTTATAGGGGTGAGTATAAACATTCCCAGTAGGACACACCAAAATCAAAAAAGGAGGAATAAAATAGAAATTTATATTACAATGGTAGAAACCCTAGATACACTTTAAATAATCAAGACAACCAAAGATAAGAAGGAACCCAATCTTCACGTCTTAGCTCCATGGAAAAGATACCAAAGGGAAACCTTGAAAAACCTAAATATAATAAGACCCATATCACATGAACTACCTAGATTCTATAAATTCCATATCACCTCTATGGAGTCATGGTGGGGTGACCATTCCTTTTTGAGGTGTTCATGATGTTTTATGGGGTACCAACCCCTATGGATAACCTATACCATATCGAGTGAATTGTACATCGGTTGAGGGGATTAACTCCATTATGATTGGAGGACCAATGATCCATAATTAATGGGGACTAATGAATATACTAAGTATATATAAGACATATTCTCTAGTATTTGGGTGCTTCCATTGGGTTAATCAAACTCATGTTATCTTTAAATTCCTCACTTTTATCAAATAGTCATCTCCAAGAATATAAAGAACTCCAAATTTCAAAAAACACCATATGAAAAATATAGAAAATGAATAAGGTATGCATCATAACATTATATATCGAAAAATATCAACATATAAAATTAATTTATCTAATTATGACACTCAAGTGAGAAGTTAAGAAAAACACCAAAGTTCTCAAAGTATGAGACATATACTTTTTCCAGACATGACTAGTGAGCCTCAGGTAGTAGCCACATATGCACTACCATTTTTTGGGGGTATGGATTCAACCTTCATGGAATTTAAATAGGGTTACATGGAATACAATACCTTTGAGACAATTTGGAATATAATTTTATGGGAGTTATATTCACATCACCATAGAATACGGTGTGTTCACTTGACCACATAGTGTGTGTGGGAAAACGATTAGTTAGGAATGTACCATAGTATACCTTGGGCCATGTGGCCTACCAATATCAATGATTAACCCATAATCACACACCATGTGTAATTTTATTCTATTTGAACACCTTATCAACCAATCAAGTATGTGACATGGTGGAATTTATAGAGTAAAACATTGTGTGATATTTAATTCCTATGTAAAAACCCCTTTCTCGAATGAGCACAACAGATGGAGTATTCTCAAGGAGCACATGTCGTGTAGTAATTTATTATTCTCCATATATAGTTTCCTCATAATTACCTCCATCATCGCCACTTTTCTCACCATTTTATGTGCTTAAAAAACTACCTACTAAGTTCTGACACCACTACCTCACCTATGGTGGCCATCTATTCCACCCTCGTCATAGTCATTTCTCGCAAGCTGATCCAACCCATATGTTTTCAATTCCATGCTAATTTTTTGACCAAGTTTTAACTATGGGGATTTTTTCAAGCACTATTCAACAACATACTATATCAATGGTGCTTTCTTTTCTACTACCTCACCCAAACCTACACTGTACTCACCCATCATAAATCATCTCATTGTCCAAGATCTCCATATTCATACTACCAGCCATTTTTAATACCAATAGTGATTATACATCATAAAGAGAGGAGAAGTATAGTGGATGGTGCAATTTTAGACACATAAAAATCATTATATAATGAAATTAAAGGTTAAGTAATTTATATAGATCATCATAAAAGATTATTAATTATCTAATTTATGTTTCAACTGAAATCCATGATTGAAAATTCATTTGAATTATTATAAAAAATTAAAGAAAAAATATATTAAAATAATAAAATCATGATATTATCATGAGATGTTGAAAAAATAAAACATTATAGTGTAGATTAAACCATATAAATAATGATGAAAGGATGATAAATAATAAATATACTACATCATAGTGGAACACTGATTATTTTTTGATTCCTCCTCGATCTTGAGATTTCAATATCACCATTGAGTCCATGAAGAATGAAACGATCCTCCAAAAACTTATATAGGATATTAGTTTCACTAACGATGGTTAATCACACTTAAAAATGGATTAATAATATATTTATAATAGATAAATTATTTTTTTCATAGATATTTAGAAATTTTATTAAAATCCTGAATTGGGACTAGTATAGGGCCCATAACTCATGCGAATAAAATAGCACTCTTGGGGAAAACCCTCTCATTCTAGACACAACCATGGAGTTATAATTTCAATTTGGAACTCCATTTAGGAGATATAAGTTATATTCCTCATTTCTGTGCATGTGGATTAAAAATAGTATATTTAAAAATATTAGTTATTTTTTTATGATCCTTCTATTATATTAAATAAGTCCTACCATGCGACTCCTTAATAAAAATATTATTAAAAAATTTAATAAAATAAACAAAAAATATGATTTTTTACAAACCTAGTGGGGATAGCCCCACTGGTTTCTCTATCGGATACCTGGTGAAATACTACTTAGTAACCAGTGGCCACATGCTACAACCATATAGAAATTAATTTTTTTTAAATACATGGACACCATATCCAATACTTTTTACCTCTCTCACCATCACTAAATACCCATTATAAACTTCCTAAGATACCAAGAATGGTCACTTCCCCTATCAAATTCCAAATAAAATAAAATAAAACACATTTTCTCATCATGTTAATTCCCAAAATTTAAATCCCAAATCATTTTTAATAAAAACACTAGGAAATAGATCACTACATCAAAAATAAAATAGTAATTAAATATTAGTTATTTTATTATTCAGTTAACTATATTTTTGCAACACCAATATCAATATCCACATTATGTGTTGCATACACCTCATCTTAAGTGACCTAAAGTATTTTAAATGTATTTCCAATTATTCTTATATCTTATTTGAATTTATATTTAAAATATTCCACTACTTAATTTAATTAAATGCATATCAGCATTCTAAATTTCCTTTATAAGAATTGTAAGACAACCCTTAAATAATCATAATTCATTCAATTAAACACTATATTATCTCTAGGATATTTCCTTAATATTATTAAGATAATTTTTATTTCATGGTTCATATCACAATAATTCAAATCTTTCATGTCTTAATTCACATTTATTGTTTTAATAAATAACACACACACACACGTATATATATGTATATAAACATAACAAGATAACTCTATAGTTACATCTTATTAACACTATTTAAAATCACCAAGTCTTTTAGAGTAATTAATTTTACTTTAGTTTTTAACTTATGCACTTTACATGCTTTAATATCTTCATAATATCATAGTGGATCCCCTTTTAACACTATTAGTTATTAAATATATTATATTAAAAATATAACCATTATTATAAGAACTTCCATGTACTAAATTTCATCAAATAATAATAACTTATTATGTTTTTAGAATCTCATGTAAAAAGGATATTTTAATGAATTTATAGATAGTTTTCTTTATTCCCTTAATTTCTAACATATCCACATTACATGTTTAAAGCATAACCATAAATATTATGATAATTCACTTCTATTTAAATTAATAATTTAAACATAACCTAATTAATGTAAAAATAATTAATTATATTCATTATATATATATAATTTCATTACATAAAACTTATTTACCATAATGACTTAACACTTACTTTTAATATTGTTAAAATGATCTAAAGAACCTCATTAAAGGCATTAATGATTTATTCTTCTCTTCTCAATTCATAATTAATTCAAATTATTTATGTACTTTTGAACATAATAATAAATCACATACTTATCATCATTACATTTAAATTAAATAACATAATTGACAAAATTATCATTAAATTAATTCCCATTAACATTAAATCCATCATTCAATTATAATCAATAATATCATAGTAAATCTTTCCATCTAAATTTTTTAGTAAGAAAATAAGTGAAATTATTATTGTTTAATAATTATAATATTTCATTCATTATATTTTGGTCATTAAAATGGATACTAAATACTTATCATTATCACTTTAAGGAGTCAAATTATCTTCCATGATTTAATTATGTCAATTACATAGTAATTATTCAAGGACTGACACAAGTAAAAGTCAACATAGGCTCTTAACTCATCATTGATTCTAATTAACTAATTTATTCTACAAAACTTCCCCAAAATGACTCAAACAAGGATACATTGAGTATGGGGTGTCGATACAAGTCTAATGGGATTTTTGATGTTAAAAATAGAACTTCCATGTGGTCTCATTCCCCTCGGATTCTCTACATGAATAGGGTGTTTCCATGTGGTACCTTCATGTAATTCCACATGTTGTCCCAATAAATTCATGCTATTTTAACCCTTGAAAGATTCCAGACCATTGGATCATATGATATAATGGTACAACAAATTCTGCGTTGTGAAATAACTCAAATCCATGCCCACAGACGTAGACCATTAAATTAAAAAAATCGGATCATCCAAATTTAATTATTTCATTCCCCACACATATTCCCCCTATATTTATAGTCATTTGTTCTAATGATTAAAGAAAAAATATCTATATGGTAAATTGAAAATTTCATGACTCTATATGTTCACATAGGTGTGCATATCTATTTGATCTAAATGTAAAATGATCAGGCAGAGTCTGTGTCGTGTCATGTTATACCACACCATGAGTTCACAACTATGGTTATATAGAAACCTCATAGTTTTCCAGTCATTTATTGAACATCTCTATTTCCTCTATTGTTTACTCATTATTCTATTATTATCCACCACTGATCAGCACTATTCACTGTGTAATTTTATAAATGATAGAGATAAAGTCTAAAATTCTCTAAATTCTCTTAGTCTATTTATCTCATTATACATATCATAGAAATGTAACATTTTTGTAATTAATCAAACTTTTAAGACCACTAAAATTTAGATAGAATATGAACATTATATAAAATTATCTATTCAATAAATTTGAATATGTGTGTCTGATCATTTTGTTACTCATTTTGTTAGGTTCAACTCAACCTAAGTTAAATGATGGTATATCATTCAAAAAAATGTTCTTAAAAGATTTAATTTATTATTGAAATTATCAAAAATATTATTAAAATAAATCTAAAACTATAAATCCAAATTTGAAAAACATTATACCCTTATATATATATTCAAATATAGAAACATGATATAATATCCATTCATCATTAAATTTAGTTTTCATTCTTCAAATCTTAGAGATAGTTTTTGGATAATCAAACTTCTATCTAAGAATAACCTCAATTCTTAACATTTATTTAAATCATTCTAATTTCATTATATTAATAATTATTTAATATTAATTATCCATGAATTTCATACTCAAATTCTAATCATTGAAAATATAGGATAATAATTGGATTCAACGGTATTCCATTATGAAAAAAGAATATCGGAATCAAAGAAGCATAATTTTTTTACTTTGAATCCATAATCTCCATTAAATTATCTAATACTAACTGGATGCATCAATCAAAATAATTCTCTAGATCTAGGTTTAACATTAAAAACACTCAAAATATAGTTATACAAAGATTTTTAGGTTAAACAATATCTTTAATATATTTTAATATTTTAATTAAAATATTATCACTACAACTAAAAGATATAATGATATTTGGAAAATTATCAAAATATTATCCTAAAATAAATACCCTCATATTAAGCAGAATGGTGAATTTTTTTTCTCAATATCACACTCTGTTAAGGTGGAAGTTATAATTTTTTACATTTTAATCAAAAATAATAATATTTTCATTTTAATTTTTTCAAATATGCTTATTATCACTTCAAGAGAGTGTCATTAAAAAACATAAGACCTCATTAAATACAATAGAATAAAAAAATAAATTCAAACCCTAAATTATAACAATGTCATTATAAAAAGATACCTTAACTATTATTGGAGTCAAATTTGAATGTCAGACAACTTGTTATGCGATGCATTGTAGGTTATCATGAACCATATATATGTTGACCGACACTATAGCGTGGAGTCATCAATGAAGAGACATGTGTCAGTAATATAGTTGTGACAAGGTTTTTAGTCATTATTAATACTGAGAAACCCTTTTGGTGACCCAACCGACATCCACAAGTGACTTGTCTTCACCTATTAAGAAACAGAGATGGTATTTTAAGAACACCATATGCCTATATAAGTGAATAAGAATAACAAGTAAGTAATAAATACCATTATTTGTATCGAAATAGAGGTTTTTGAAGGATAATTAAATGGTAAAACATGTAGAAATGATTGGAATTGAGGAAAAAGATTTCAATTTTGAGTAGTGGTTGGTCAGTATGATACTATTTTAATGAACTTTTGTAAAAGGACACTGATTTCTTCAAGAATCTAAGTTCATTCAATACTCATATGATAGAGTAAAATAAGAGTTTCATTATGAAAGAGTTGTGTAAAGGTCTATTTTGTATTTTGTAGGTTACAAATGATTGAAGGGGGTGAATAATATGGGAAGATCATCCCTTTGGGTTTCAACACCACATAAGTGTAATCTAGCATGGAAACCCAGGAGAAGGATTCCAAGATTATCAATTTACTTGTTTTTAACATGTATTTACCCACCCACTAGTACTATGTGATATGATATTGTCTATTTTGGCCACCAAACCTCACAATTTTTTTCTTTTTAGGGAACCCACCCATTATAGAAAAAAGTATTGTATCTGGGTGAGGTGATCAACCTTATTATAAGGTGTAGAATTTGAACCTTCCATGACTCATGTGTAACTCATGGCCTATTGGAAATTCACATCCCATATCATCCATAAGATTATTATTCATTAATTTCATAGTTTCTTTGTTCAGGCTCTATATTTGATTCTCATGAATGGTTACCCACAATTGAGGATTTATAGTAACTTAAGCATGATTTGAAGATAATTTAGTGAAAAGGGCTAATGAAAACATTTCAAAAAAGTTTAATTCTAATGATTGGTAAATATATAAGTGTTTCTCATGTTTTACTAATTCTTGGAGGTTTATTGTATAATTTCTTAAAAGTTATAATATGGTAGATGACGCCTTTAATCATATTTGGTGGTAGTGAGTGGATTTTAGAAATTAAAAAAGGAATAAAAAATCACACATTAATCATTTATGGGGATTTATTAAATATGGTACATGTTGAGATCATACATTCTACAATAAAAAAATGAATATATATATATATATATATGAAAAAAATGAAAAAGAAGGGAACCCAAAGAAAATATCTCATTGGAAATTTGATAACTGACTAAGGACATAGGGGATTTTAAATGATATTTAGCTATGAAATGAAAAAATATATAATTTAGGGGATTACCTAAGTAGTAAAGTCACCCTGTAATATTTCATCAAACTTGGGTTCGAATTTGGGTAGCAGTGAATCTCTGTGGAATAGTAGCATCACTGTAGCACTATAGTAGGTATTATAGTGTGGTATTGTAGCAGAGGCAATATTCATAAAAACTGGGCTATATGGCCATATATTTTTTACTTTGAACCTTGATTCCATATCATGATAGGATTTCAAACTATGTACTAGAGAATCTCTAGACCCAATATACTGAGGGTTGATTACAGTCATTGGTGAGGTTGGATGGACGTAGGGAGATCATTGAGGAAGAAGTGGTAATGCGACTAATCATTAGAAGTAATAAAGAGATAATAGAGTACAAAACAAGTCCAAATGGTCTTGGGATTTATATTAATATGATTTTTGATTAATAATATTTTAAATGACCTAGAAGGACCATGTAGTTACTCTATGAGGGGGTGAATCTGTGTGACCCTATATTACTAAACTCTTTTTATTTTTTAATTTCCCCAATTAATATTTAAACCACTACATAAGTTATTATGAATGAATCTAATTATGAATTCCCAATATAAAATACCACATGAAAAGTAGTAAATAAACAAGACAACATTTTATGGTATTTTTTATAAGGTTCGATCCCAATGTGTCTATCTACTCATTTTTGTTTTTGGATTGAGTTCAAGACATAACTATCCAATATATTAATCTAGTAAATAAAAGTGGGTAATGTTTAATCCTTAACCTCTAAATTATCTCCTGAAAACCCTATATAGTCTCAACTATTTTTAAAATATCTTGATTCATTAATTATACTAGATCCTGCTAGTTTACAAATTATACTCCCAACTCACCCCAGAAAAATATCTTTGAGATATTATAATATTTCTCTACATCATAATAATAATATGTTTCTCAAAAAAGGACTTATATTTCCAATATATTATCCATATAAAAACATTTAAGTATACCATATACTCTTATTCAAGTGAAACAACTTCTAAACCTTGTAAAGGATTCAAAATATTTTCATTTATAAATCAATTCAATCTTATTTGAGCCTTATATGATATTTAATAATAGATCCTCCACAATACATAAGATTATATACATATATGATAAATAAAAGAAGTGGTTATTTTCTTTCTCTCTTTCTCTCTATCTCTCTCAAATATTTAAATCTTTTTCTTCTTATTCGGATTCTATGATATGATGATATCATAGGAAAACTCTTTTTACGTACTTATATTTCTTATTTATTCTATTATTAATTTGATTATAATAGGATATGTATCAGTAGAACCCCATAAGCCTCATTCTCATTCTTTATTTGCTTCTTATTTGATATACAGGATTTAAACAGAATGTAGTATATATTTACTTCTACAATATCTCTCTAACCAAAACATTTTGTTCTTATTATTACATTTATAATCATAGAATCACATGAATATTACTTCTAAATTTTGAATATAGAAATTACATGATCTTTGGAAGAGTGAAATTTACATTATTTATCATTTAATAGAATCACGAGGGTATACTCCCCATGATCTTACAATATTATTTTCCCTTAAAAATCATGCCTCTAATGGTATTCCAAAAGTACACATCTTCTCAAACTAGTTAAAAAAAACTCACAAATTCCTCTAAATTTTATCTATATAAATGATTTCAAATATTATACTTTGAAATATAAGAATTATCATGACTAGATCTTGTCATCTATTTCTCCTTCTATCTTGGCTTGAATCATAGCTCAATCGTGATATTTAATCATGAATATTAGTAAAGAATTATTTGACTTGTTTCAATGATAAATTCTATAAAAGTATTTAGTGAAGTCCTATAACTTTACTTCTAAACTAGAAAAATTAATGTGAGGGTTTTTTACTCTTAAGTATCCTCTGAACTATTCCATAAACCCCTTATGTTTATCCTAGGAATTCCTATTTACCCTTACATATCATATTGAAATATATTATTTATCATTCAAAATATTAAGTTCACCCTTATATATCCTTCTTTTAACTATAACATATGAATTGTAAATTTGGAGTCACTCTTAAGTATCACAATGCACCTCTAGTACTTTGTAAAGTCTTAATATTACATCTAAGTTCCTTTATTTATCCCTTTTCAGACTATGATCAACCTTTTGAATCAATAAATATACATCTATATATCATAGTGTGACTTATTACTTTTCCAAATTCTAGTCTACAAGGTCTCTGAGTACCTTTACATATCCCTTTCTAACCTATGATAACACTTATATATCAATTAACATACCTTGTTGTGTCATATTTTGACTCCAAACTTTGAGATTTTCTAGTCTACAAGGCCTCTAAGTAACTTTACATATCCCTTTTAACATATTCTTTAAAATCTTGAAGAAACTATTATGCATCCCTTATGAAATCTGGATGACTCTTATATATAGAGGGTTTCTTCAATTTTCCTAAAATCTACAACTTTATAATTTCTATATTTCATCTCCAAGTTCTTCAAATTAACTCTAAACAATGTCATCCACTCAAATTCATATAAAAAAACTTCAATGAATTTAGAAATATATCAAATATTCTCAAAACTCATCAAAATAATTCCAAAAGAATCTTGTACCATATAAAGACTATTATTTGGGTATTCTAATCAACCTCAATAATTCTAACTTTAAACTCAATTTTATCTAATAATCATCTAACTGTTATTATCTATTTATTACGGTATCCATCATTCTTGATAATCCAATTATAACTCTTCAATCTTCCTTACCGATTTTCTCTTCAACACAGTATCTCTATTATTCATCAATCACATATAGGATATTAAACTCATCAAGAACATGTGATGGAAAGTGATCCTATCTTCCATCATCACTTAAAATTTATTCTCATTTAAGTTCAACTCAATAATCATTATACATATGTTTGTTCTTCCTTGAATATTTTTATCTAAGAATTTCATGCTGCATCAGACTTTACCCATTGTCAAGAGCAGTATCTCAATGTTCATCTTCACATCCAACAAATGAATAGATCACCCTCAGTATTTATAATAGAAAGAAACACATTCAATCATCATTGTAACTTCAAGTTTCATCTTAATAACTTCCAAACTCCTTCATTCATTGGGCTCTTCATTATCTCCCAACACAAATTGACTTTACTCATCATTAAAAAATTAACAAAAAATACAACTATCTTTATCTAAATCCATTTGGTAACTTTAATATCACCCTTTGGTATTTATTTCACTTCCAATTTCCATTCTATCAATTTAATTTATAACTTCAATATCATTCTCCCCCTTGTTGACTACAAATGAAAAGGTGAAAGGGTGAGGGAAATTCCTACTAATCTCATACTTCTCCATTATTTTAGATTTAATCTTATCCCCCTTAATAAAACTTGGTACACTTGAGACAAGGGTGAAATCACATTTCACTTAGAAATGACCCATTAATTAATAAAATCTAAGTATACATGATAAATCTTAGTGTAGAAAATAAAATTGACCAACCTTGATATCAAAGTTGTCCATAAAACTATCCAGAATTTGATTCCAACTCAAATTTATCTTTCCAATTGTATTTCAATTAGTTATTCAATAAATTTATCACCATAAATCAACTTAATAAACACATCAAAAATATTCTACTATAATCAATTTTACCCCCCTCCAAGATACCTTTCATCTCAATAATTACTCCCCCTTAATAATTAGAATTGATTTAACTCAAAAAAATTAAGGGAAAAGTGATTACCATGCCCCATATTTAGATTTATATAGAAGTACTAGATTCACATAAATGATTTCTTCAAGAAAACTAATCATTTTTTAAAATCTCCCTAAAGTTATAAACACCATTAGTCTTCACCAAGGACGATATTTTTTAAAATAATCTCCAACTATATCCTTCTGATATCACTTGAAATATAGAAAGGAGTCATCATGATATTAGTTAAACTACTATATGATGGATATATCTCCATAATGTATAGATATCAAAATATTACCTAAGTTCTCATCTTATATATTCCACCTTTAATTCCATATATTCAAACATAATCACTATTTGATATAAGAATAAGTTAGGTTACCTAATTTTTAACGAGAGACACAAGGTTGGGATTTATTTCTTAACCCAAAAAAAAATTATTTTCTACATTAGTGGTGTGAAAACTCATAGTGATAGTTCCTCCTGTAATTTTACAGCCTTCAGTATTTATGGAGAACATGGTCTTCTTACTGTTTACAATGATCTTCTCATTTGGAATTGGATTTTTCACATTATTTATAAAATCTTGTTAATTATTTTTTGGTTTATCTATCTTATTTAACTTTTCTAGTTTATCTAGACATATAACCATAAATTTATTAGGATTATTTACAGATTTCTCCTTACATAGAATCCCCTTTTTAACAACTAAATTTTTGGAACATTGAGTTAATGGTACTTTTTGTTTATTTCTCAACATCTTCTTCAATCTTGGTAGTCATGTCTTTTATTTTTCAAGTGTATGTCTAGTCTGTTTTCACCTTCCACAAAACTTCTCACTCATCTTTACATAACCCTTCTTTAGAAAATTTTATAAATTTTTTTCTTTCATGTCTTCCACAAAACCAATCATTTTGTTTAATTATTGAATTTATTCTCTTTATTGTTCTTTATTGCTATCTTTGTCATTAATCATGATGGTTTTATTACAATGGTCTATATAATTTCCTTTTCCCCCATAATATAAGCATAAAATATTTGGTGTAGCATCTTTCACAATCTTCTTTCATGTGATTTATTCAATTCATATATATTTTTATCCCCCAAGGTTAACTTACTTTCACTGTTTCTTTACAATTTTCTCTTTTATTATGGTTTTATTCTATTGAAATAATATAGTATAAGCATAGTTGATGTATACCAGAATTATTCATCATTATAAATAAATTTGTTACAATTTATATAGAATTTTATATGACATTAAAATCTATTCTTAATGTATATATTCTCTTTATTCTTTGAACTTTGATTCTAAAATATAATATTTCTCTTTTCTTAAGATCTTATATCCCTCAATAAAAGCCTTTTATGATATTTAGGGATTGAAAAATTATGCTAATATTTAATGGCCATGTGTCCAAACCTTACACATCACCAAAAGTTAATAACAAACCTTGATTTTATCTTTTGTACATCAGTCTAGAAATCATAAATACCTTTTTATTTTTTAATGAAAACTCCATTATTTTATAACCTTTTAGGGAACCAATAATTATAGTATTATTTATATCCACCCTTGATGTTTTGTGGATTTATCATAGTATTTTTTTCACCCATATTTTTCATATTTTGAGTTATAACTTACACTTTTCATGTAACCAATATTAGTGAAAATAGATTTTTAAGAAACAAGGATATCCTCTTTCCATGATCTTGTCATAGATAGATCACTAGATGATATAAAGTCCTTTATACCACTATAATTATTATTTTTATAATTAATAATATTATCATAACCTTTCATGGGAGAAACCCTTATTTCAAATACATGTGAAGATTTAACTTGAGTAACTTTCACATTTGTTAAATATACTTCCAACTCAATACACCAAAAATTTAGGGTGTTTTTCTGATCTTAAAGAGATTTCACTCTATCATCGCATTCCTTTCTTATATTCTCAACTTGAGTTTCATACAACTTACACTTTTATTATAGGGAATTGGTAGACTTATTTATCCCTTTACCCTTGATTTCCAAAGGAGAATATTTTACACACAGAAATTCATTCAACACATGAAACATTTATTTAATGATTTTATTAATCTCAACATTATCATTTGTTGATTTCTAAAATAATTCTTCATATAGGTAATTCTTTTATTTGTAAAGTAATAATGATGGTTCCTTGGATTCAATATGTTCGGTGAGAGTATTTCACTTTTAAAACTTCTTAATTAACATTGTTTTCATAGCTTCTCCATTTATTTTAAGATATGTTTTCTAATCATATAGTTCTTTGGTAAGACAAAATATATAAGTGATAGATTTAATATGAAAATTCTTCAAGTAATCCTAAACTTTAAAGTATAGGTCTTCAACTGATTCAATATTATCATAATATTAATTGTATGAATATGATTCTTTAAGAGAATGATTCACAAAAAAATTAATAGATAAAACACCAATTTTATTACCATGAAATAGTGGTGTAACCTAATTCTCTAGATTTATTCCTCAACTTATTTCCCTCTTTCTTTGGGTTATTCTTCAAGGTTTTGGATGAAAACTCCATTTTCTCTTTGATGGAGATGGAAATTATAGTCTCCATATAAGAAAAATATAAACCTTCTTCAAATACATAGATCATATATGTTTGATAAAATAAACTAAGAAAAATAAATATAATCATAGGGAACCTAGATTAGCTTTGATACAATTTAAAATTCCACATTAGGGTCGTGCAATCACTCTTGGAGATGAGTGAATTAGTGTGACCCTATTTTACCAAATTCCATTTCTTTTTTGATTTCACCACTTAATATTTGAACCTCCACATCAGTTAAGATGAATACATCTTCTTTTGAATTCTAAACACACAATACCACATTAAAACTATTAAATAAATAACAAAAAACAAACTTCATTTTTTACAATGTTCAATCCCAATGTGATTATCTACTCCTTGATGTGTTCAAGATGAGTCAGAGATATAGATATTAACTATATTACTCATGTGAATAAAAGTGGGTATTGTTTTATCCTTAACTCTTGGGTTATATCCCTAAAATCCTATATGATCTTTTTTTATAATCTCAAGATTAGTTCTTTATATTATCCCCTACATTTAATAAAGGGTCCTTATAAATCAATCCTAAACAATATCTTTAAGTTGTTCTAGGATGTCATTGTATTATAATCATAAAATATTATTCCTCAACAAAAGACTTCAAATACTAACATATGACCTGTAATACAGCATGCAAGTCTTCCTTGTACTCTTATTCAAGTACAGAAACTTTTGGACCTTGAACAAGATGTAGATTATTATAATTTCTCACTAAAATCAATATTCTTTTAGCCTTATGTAATCATAAATCACAAATGATCCTCAATTTTCAAGATCCTTAAAATATATGATAAATGGTAGCTATGGTTCATTCTTTTATCTCTCTCTATCTATCAAATCTCTACTTATTTTTCATCTTCTTCAGATTCTATAATATATCAATATTATAGGGTAGGTTTTCTCTCATTATTCTTCTTATTATTTTATCTCCCCTACCTATGATGATAATAGGGTATCACCAGTATCACCTCATCATCCTTCTTATCCTTATTTCTCATCTTCTTATTTGATATATAATTTTTTAAGTAGAATGCAGTATCATTTTTCTTCTCCATTCTCACTCACTATCACATTATGTTCTTCTTCTCATATCTATACTCATATTATCATGTGAATATTATTTCCATATTTTGAATATATAAGTTTCATTATATTTGGCACTATGATCTTCTCATAAATTCTCATTTAACATAATCACATGGTTCCACTCTCTATAATCTTAGAATATTCATTTTCCTTTTAAAAACTTTCCTCAATTAGTATTCCAAAAATAAAAAAAATCCTAATTTAAACAAAATTAAAATATTATCATGAGTTCTTCTGGATTTGATCTTAAAAAATTATTTCAAATATTTTATTTCTAAATAACATAATTATAAAACCAAGATCTTCTCATTTAATTATCCTTCTAAATCATCTTGAATCATATCTCAATCATGATATTTAATCCATAAATATCATCAAAGTATAATCTGACTTATTTTTCTAATAAATTATATCAAAATATTTAATGAATTCTCATAACTTTAATTTTAAACTCACAACCTTCACATGAGGGTTTTTTACTGTTACATATTCTCTGAACCATTCCATCCAACCCTTATGTTTATCCTAGGAAGACTTATTTACCCTTACATATCAGCCTAAAAGACATCATGTATCCTTAAAAATCTTTAGGTCACCTTTACGTATCCTTATATTAACACTTATATATACACTAGAAATTTGGATTCACTCTTATGTATCATAGTGAGACTTTGGAACTTTTTCAAATCTCATTTTTTCCTCTGAGTTCCTATACAAATCCCTTTAAAAACTATGATAACCCTTATGTATTAAGAAACTTACCACGATGTATCACAATGTGACTTGGTATTTTATCAATTTCTTGTCTCTAAGGTCTCTTGGTAAGTTTAAATATCCATTTTAAAATTATGATCACACTTATTTATCAAGAAACTTACCTTGAAATATCACAATATGATTTAGTAATTTTCAAACTTCCAGTTTGTAAGGTCCCTGAGTACCCTTAAATATCCCTTTAAAAATTTATTTCACTATTATATATGCTTCATAATCTTGGAGTGAATCTTATGCATACCTTAGAAAATATGTATGAATCTTACATAAATAAGATTTTTCCAATTTCTCAAAAGATTATAACTTTTGAATTTATGTAACTTATCAATATATTCTTAAACTTAACTCTAAACAACATTAGACACTCAAATTCATTAAAAAAACTTCAATGTCTTTAGTAATATATCAAATATTTAAAAAAAACTTTAGTAAAATTCAAAAAGCATATTTAAGTATATAAAGACTCTTCTTTGAGTATTGAAATCAATCACCATTTCTTCAATAATTATAACTTTAAATATAGTATTCTTTTTTCATCATCAAATTTATACTCTCCTTTTATTATTATATATTTACTTTTTGATAATCCAAGGATGTTTCTTAAATATTCTAGACATATTTTCTATTGAACTCAGTGAATATATTCTTCATTAATCACATCCAACATCTCAAACTCATCAAGAACATGTGGTAGAAAGTGAAATCAACTTTCACCAAAACTTTTCATTAATTATCATATAAGACCAACTATACAATTATTAGATGTATGTTATTACTTCCTTGAATCTATTTATCCAGGAATTCCAAGAAGAAGTAGACCTTTCTCATTTTCAAGATTAGTATCTCAATTTTCATCTCCTTTACTAACATATGAATGGATCTCCATCAACATGTAAAATGGTAGGAATCACATTCAATTGTTATAGTAACTTCAAGATTCATCTCAATAACTTCTCAAATCCTTCAATCATTGGGATATTCATCATAACCCAACACATATTGACTTTAATCTTCATTGAAATATTGAAAATAAATATTAAAAATTGTAACTCAATTCATCACAATCTATTTTTGAACTTCAATATTAACAAGAAAGGGATTTATATGGGTTTTTTATCATCGATACCATTCTTTTATTAATTATTTATGTTGGTTCTCTATTTTTTATGATTATTACAATGTTTTAATGAGTTTGTTAATATGAAACAATTAAAATAAGGATGAATTACTAAAAGGATAAGGAATTTCCTCATTATTTCTAAGTGAGAATAAAAAATTAATAGTGAAACAAGGTATCAAAAAAATAATTTTAGTGATAGTTAATAAAAAATTCTTTAATGAATAGTGATGACTGGAATTTTAAGTAATTCAAAAATAAATAATCAATTATACTCAATTAATTCACTATCCTGGTGGTTCACATGGTTTTATTTGGTTATAGTTTGATATGATCGATGGGGATAGTGATATTATAGTGTGATTAGTGTAATATTCATGAGGAAATTATATTTAAAAAGAATTGAAATCATTAATAACATACTATATTGATCTTTATTCCCCTTTATTTCCTAATAATTCTCAAACGTTATTAATCACTCTAGGTCCCAAGTTTTCCATCAATCCCTTTAGCATATATTTTTGCTCATTAGGTTTATTTTTCTATTACATACACACTCTCGTATTTATTTCACTACTTCTCATTCTATATTTCTATTTTTCATTATTTATTTATTTTAGTTATTTTTTAATACTTGAGACATACTCTTATCCCTATGGATTGAACCTTCACCACTATACTTCTCAGTATTTAAGTTCAAAGTATAAATTTAGTTTTGTCAGTCCATGATTATGGTAACATGATTAGGTACACTTTGATGGCTAAACCTAATATTTAGGTAACTATATGAATGAAGTTGATAAAATCTATAAGGTATATAATGGAAAGTTTTTGTCCACTTAATTATCTAAGAGTTATATATATATAATTAACATGATTTTATACCAAGATATATATGTAATAGGATAAATTCTAGACTTAAACCAAGGAATAGTAATATATATATTTTCACCCATTAATAAAGTATTATAAAATATGGCCATTATTTTAGTAGAAGTATATTAAATAAAATTTATTATTAAATATTTTTAAAACATGATACTTATTTAAAAATGATTTTATCATAGATAAAATGTTGATGAATACATTATCAAACTCATCTTTGAGGTTAATTTTAAAAAATAAAAAACTAAATGATAGAAATTCCTTAGATTAGTATCAAAATTTGAGATTATCTCTAAAACAATAGAAAACAATCTATGTTTTAAAGTATACATTTTTTAGGTAACTTTTGAAGAATCTAGTCGAGTAAAATAGGACTTTTATAATAAAGATAAGAAAGATTCACTTTAAATTTATACATTTACTCTTATTTCCATTGACCCAAAGTTGTTAAAGAAACATAATAATTTAGATGTTTAAGGAGTGATAGAAAACATAGAAGTGATATATCAAGAACAAGATAGACATGAGAGATATAATGTTTTGAAAGAACTATTTAAATACAAAATAACCAAGGATATTTTTTTCACTTATATACTCAATATGATTATATGTGTAAATTAATTAGAGAAACAAGGGTAACCACTCCAGATATATCTAGTTACAAACATTATCCCAGAATTTTTTCCAAATATATTTCATCAATTAATCATTAATAACATGAATGTATTTAAAAAACTATATTCAATATCCTAAATATATCAATGGTTATTGAGTGGGACATGTGAGTTAAAAACTCATGATTTATGATGGTGGTAAAAAAACTTAATAGTAAAATTTTGGGATAGTGGAGAAATATAAAAGTTCATCGAGCATCCACACATCCTTATATGAAACCATAAGTAGGTGTCTCTAAGTAATGATGATGTTTCCACTATGTTAATATGGGAAATTGTAAATGAAATTATACAAAATAATTACATAAGTTAAATAAACATTATAGAGATTTCATATAAGGTATTTATGTTATATAAATCAATTTATCTATTTCAAATTAGTATATGTGTAATATCCCAGATTTTGTATATATATTTTAATAAATTTTATTACATAACTTATATGTTTAATAATTAAATTCATTCATTTTTTTTGATGATATAAACTTGGAATTTATATATATATATATCCATTAATTATTTTTATTCCTTGATTAAATACACATTTGTTTATAAAATATGAATTAAACTATAAAGGTATACCATAAATAAATTGTATGCAACACATGATGAAATAATATTTATTTTATTTATATATTATTGAACATTATAAATAAAAGATGAATACATTCCATAAAATTAAAACAAGTGTAATTATACAATAAACACAAGTAAATATCATTACTATAAGTTAAAAAATTATGTATCATGGTTTTCCATAAATACTACAACCATGAACATCACTATAAAAAGAAAACTAAAGATTAGAAATAAGATATGTATTTTGTAAAACTAATATATAGAACCATGAGAGAAACACAAGTGAATAAGAAATTAAGTAATTAAGTAGTGTATATGGGATGTAAAGGGATATATGACTATTGTAAATGAGTAAATAATCCATTGGAAACATTACTATTAAAATAGTAACTTGATCATTGAAATGGTAAAATTATTGTTAGGATAATTGATTAAATAACTATATAAGTAAACATATACCATGAATAAAATAAGTAAATATAAGTATTATAATACCATAAAATGAATTTTTAAATCATGTAACTCAATGTAAGTATATGCGTAAATTTTTCATAAAGTATATTTTAATTTATTTAGTAAAAAACAAAATTTTTATTAAATTTAATTATTTGACTTGCCTAATTTTGAAATTTATTATGATAAAATCGATGTTATTTTTAAAATCATGGTGTAGAAATTTTTCAATGGTTATTTTTTATATACATTTTTCTAAATACTATTATTAGTCTTTAAAATCATTCTTATTCATATTATTGAGAAAATATAATAATTTATTCAATACTTTATTCAAAATAAAACCTATCTTCTTCAACTATAAATACTACCATTATTTACAAATTTATCCTTATATACAAACCTTGTTAATTTTTTTTAATATCTACCAAAATATCTCCCTAAAATCTCCTATATAAAATTTGTAAGCCCTAATCTCATTAAGAGACCATTATTTGAAACATTATGTCACATACTAAAGGATCCATCTCAAAGAGGTAAGTAAGATTTACAAGCATGACTCTTTAAATTATTTTCTTCTTATTTTTTCTATTTCATCTTTCTAAATTTCATAAAAAAAGTATGTAATCATAATATAAAGGATATTATTCTAATTTAATATGAATTTCAATATCATATAATGAATCAAATTAATTTTATAGTTTTTTTTAAATATTTTGTTCATGTCTGGTTTAAACCACCAATATAGGAAATGTTATTAAAAAACTATACCACTATTCATTATTAGTCCCAATCACTTATTTTATGGTAAAAAATAAAGATAATAATGATTTTATAATATTATTCATATTATAGAATGGTAAAATATATATGAAAATAATTATGTTAAATTATGTTTATCATGGTCAGTTTAACCACCTATATGGATCCATAAAAATGTAATTTGTTATGATTAAATATAAAATTAACAATGAATTCATTTAATGATTAAGGTTATTTAATGGAAAAAATTTTATCACTGTGATTATATTAAATTAAATTATCATTTTTGGTAAAACCTCTTAAATGGACATACCATGAAACATATTCTTTTATAAATTTGAATTTTTATACATTATGAAACATATATAACAAACATGAAATTACTTAATTCTATAACATTTATACCATAAACTTCTAAAGTTTATAGATTCATTAGAGAAAGAACTATGACTAATACCATTATATTGATGCATCATTGGAACTCTGAAGCAAACATCTCTAGACAATCAACATGAACAACATCAAATAAATTAATGGTTAATAAATGAATATAAATGAATAATAATATTGAAATAAACATGTAAGAGGTTATTAATAAAATAAATAATAAATATAATTTGATTATTTAATAGGTTATAGGACATATAAAGTGATTTGAGAATCAAGGTAAGGGGATTTATTATCTTAATTTCTTCCCTATGAATCATGTTCCCTTTTATTTATATATCCCATTATATGTTATGTATATGTTTTTATATTAAATCATCTTGTTAAATTTTCATGTAATTTGTAGGTATTTCATGTCCATATTCAAATTTACTTTGTTTTTCATTCATACTCATTATGTTATAAAATCTGTAAGGGTGGAAAATGCCACATCTGAGTGGTACTCAATAGGGCACCAAATCCGGGTGACTAGGTTTCAAACCCCAACAACATAATATTTTGCCCCTAAATAATTTGGGGGGTGATGTTGTGTGGATGGTATTATTCAAATCCAGCAAGTTTCTGGCCTTCTCTTTGCGTAGGCAGTGCAAGATGGCCTCTACTCAATAGTTATGGTGATGTGGGAGCCAACACTTCTTAATATCAGTGTTGGGTAAGGCGGTGGTGATGCAGGGGAGAATAGAGGTGGTGATGATGAAATAATGGGGCATGGAATTACGTATTGTAGTAGTGTTAGACAAGGCAGTGAAGGTGGAGGGTTGTTGTCCTAGTGATGGTTGTGCATAGGCGGACTAGGGAGGAAGTGTAAATGTATCAGTGTATGAAAGGTGCCCCACCCAACATTGGGGGAATTTTGAATGATTGGTGTGGTTGATGGAAGAAACAGGGTGGCCTATAGGATAATTATATGTATCTAATATATATATATATATATATATATATATTATACATATATTATACATAAGGATAGGGTTTAATCTGGACTATCCTGGGGGGGGGCTATGGACTGGGTTATTCCATTTGTGTGTGTGTGTGCACGTTTGAATGTAATTGTACCCCCAAAAAACTATATATATATATATATATATATAATCTTCAAGGAGTTATATTTTAATCCCTTTTCTTTCCATGCACTAGTTTCCCTATTAACTATTACCTTCTATGAATTTAATATACTAGCCCTCTAACTTCTAGTAATTTTTTATATTTATATATTTATATTCCCTATCTATTTACTATACATATCAATTATTAGTACATAACCTATAATGTTGATAAGGGAAACAATCTCTCTAACTTTATTCTCTTTTGATCCAAGCTTTATATTCCTTATCTACCCTTTTATATATTTCATCTTCTTCATTTAATCAACTTTTAATATAGTAATTTTCCCTTCTTAACAATGGCTTGCATATTATGGAAACCGAACATTTAATACACAATTTTGGACATAATTCCTTAACCAAATTATTACATTAATAACATAAAAGTAGCTTTTTTAGGTTTAGTGTCATGGAAACGAGGTACCTAATACATGAAGTATATAAACATTATTTAATCCTCTTGAAATACTCTTTTAATCCAATCCTAGTTCACTTCACTGTATATATTTTTTAAAAGGTAATGTCTTGGTCAAATACCAAGACACAATTTATTAATAATCAAAGAAGGGAACTACAAAAGTCTGAAAGAAGGGATTTTATTACAATCTCTTTCGTAAAGAGGAAGAAGGTCAACCGGCATATTATCAACCCATGTAACGCTCTGGTTGATACCTTTGTTAGCAAGAGCATCATCCACCATGTTCTCTTCCTAGTAGGTATGTGTGGCAATATATCTAATCTCCCGAAGAGAGTCCATGCATCTCATCCAGCGAGATGTAAGGGGCCAGGAAAGGTGCACCACGCCATTCCAAATTGCTTGGACGATGGAGGTAGAGTCGCTTTCAATCCAAATGTCATTCCAAACCTTTGCACAAAATAAATAGTCTGGATCACCGCCATCATCTCAGCTTCTAAAGAAGTGGCACTGGCACAACCTCCAAAGAAACACCCATGATAGTGGCCCAGATAATCCCTGCAGACAGCTCCAAAACCTGATGGAACCAGGTTCCCTTTTGAAGCTCCATCCATGTTAATTTTGATCCATCCAGGAATAGGGGATTTACAGAACACCTCAATTGATTGAAGCGTCTTTTTGTAGAGTCCGACAACCCGAAGACGTCTAAGAATCATAAAATATTCAACGGAATTGTTACAAAAGTCCTTTTGAATCGAAGCGGCATCCCTGATAGCAGTGAGAATTATCGAATGACCTACATTGATATTGAGTGAGTTCCTGTTATGTAAAATATCATTACAATCATACTAGACAACATGGAGGAGCTCGACAACAGTCGCAAGAAAAAGGTTCTTGATTTTCTTTGAGGATTTGAGCTCCACACAGCGTTTCAGATGTATAAGAATTGAGTTAGAACAAAGCCACTTGCAATCAAACATGTCAGTAATAAAATTCCAAAGATCCGAAGCAGTAGCACAGGATAGGAATAGATGGTTGGTATCCTCTCTATGCTGATGAAACATATGACATTTAGAACAAAGTTGGATGCCAAAGGTCTGAAGGCAAACATCAATAGGAATACAATTATGTGCAATCCTCCAAATAAGATTAAGTCTAGAGACCTTAATCCAATGATTATCAAAATGTTTGAACCACCCAAAAAAAATTCAGATGAAGAAAAATTATGATTATATAAGGCTTTTGAATCCAAGATACCATTATGTGCAGGTTCCCACACAAGGAAATAATCTGTAATAGAGAAGGTTTGACTATCAACCACATGCATAATGGCCTCCGGGATATTGGGACAAGGGGCATTCATAACCTCCTGAATAGAGAGATTTATGTTTTCAGGAGGGGAGTGTGGAGATAACATGGAAATCAGGGGGGATCCAGACCATTTATCGAGCCAGAAATTCAAATAGTATTTTTTACTGACCAGACATCTAGCTTTATGCATAATGTTGTGAAAAGATTCTCTGATGGAGGGCCAGATAGAGGAGCTAACATAACTCAAGTTACCTATCTTAAGCTTTTTGAAGAATCTTTTTTGAATAAACTCAGTGGCATTAGTATTTTGATTGATCAAATTCCAAGTGATCTTGGCTTGAATCGCTTCATTAAAAAGTTTGATATTCTTAATGCCGAGACCCCCATTTTTCAACGGTTTTCAGCACGTAGACCAAGGGATGGTAACAAGATTTCTTTCAATAGTATTGCCAGACCAAACAAAGTTTTTAATGTAACCATTAATTCTTTTAAGCAGAGAGGTAGACCATTTGTAAATCATTAGAGAGTAGACCATTTTGGAGATAATGGTAGATTTGACAAGGAAAATCCGTTTGGACATGGATAGGGATTTCCCCTTCCTGGAAGAAATTTGGTGAAGAACCTGATCCACGACAGAAGAGAAATACACAGCTTTAGGTCTTCCCCAGAATAAGGGAACACCTAAATAAGTAAAAGGTAAAATACCCTCCTTAATGCCAAGTCTTTTAATGATGTTGGTTTTACATTTGGCAGGGAATCCTTTACCAAAGAAAATAAACGACTTGTTCCAACTAACAGATTGACCTAAAACCTCCTCATAATGAGCTAAAGAATTTTTAAGATTCAGAATATTTATATTGCTCCCATTAATAAAAAGGATAGTGTCATCCGAATAAAGAACATGGGTCGGGGCATTGAGGCCACGAGCAGCTTGTATCAGTTTTAGTTTGTTTTGATAAACCAAATTAGTGAGAAGTCTGATAAGATAGTCTTATGTGATGGAAAAAAGGATGGCAGATAGAGGATCACCTTGTCAGACACCCTTAGAGCATTTAAAATATCCTTTAGGGGATACATTAACAAGGATAAAAATGGCAGAAGATGTGAACAAAGAACCTATTAGTAAATACCACATTAAATCCAAAGTGACAGAGAACATTGAAGATAAAATTCCAGTCCATGGTATCAAAAGCCTTCCTAATGTCAAGATTAATGGAAAAATTGCCGCCTCTTGAAGCTTTATTAAGCAGATTGGTACATTCCGAGGTGAGGAAAATGAAATCTTGAATGGATCTACCTTTAATGAATCCAAATTGGTTCCAAGAAATAATTTTGTTACAAAGAGGTGAGAGACGGTTATCCATGATCTTAGTAATAATTTTATAAAGTATGTGACCATGGATAATTCATGATGCATAATAATAGATCATGATCATAAATACATGAGGTGTAAACTAAGAGCATGATCATAAGTACATGAGGCATAAAATAAGATTGTGATCATAAGTGCATGAGGCATAACATGGAAATTTGGCTACAACATAAATATGAGACATTCATAAGAATATCACCAAGGTTCATCACCATGGTATCATAAAACATATTACCAAAGTTATTCACCAAGTTATAAAAATAATGTTTTCTCTAGATATTTATTCTTTACCAAATATATTGGAGCGCTATCAGGGTGAACCCTTCATATGTTTAAATTCTTGTGTTCCACATAGATCATATAACCTATTTTTTTCATAATTTTATCCCATGATTAGAGAATGTGGGTTTCATAAATGGAAGTCCATAATCAATTAAGCATAGTTATATCTATATGAATACCATTAATTCAATATAGAGTTGATTAATCACAAAAATATGGAATAAAAAATGAAGAGATAATTTTAGAAGCATAACAGGTGTACATAAAAGTTCATGGAAGGGTTTAATGAGAGATAAAGGTACTCTATCATTATTTGGGTAGTAAAAAGTTTTTAAAAACACATGGAAACATAATTATGTATAAATCAAAAAGATTATAACAAAGAAGATTCTTGAATTGAAAAGAGGTGGAATAGAACCCCTTACCTTGAGAGGTTTCTTATTAAAGATTGGGAAGAGAATCTTATAAATAAGAAATACATGTAAAGAATTTAAAGGGAGAAAGTTAGAGGAATTTAATGCTCAATATCTAGGTAGTGAATAGGAATGGGAGAATGGGTGGGTTTTTGTAGCAAATGTGAGGGAATTGTTTATTAATTTCCAAAACGTTGGCCTCAGACACCTAGTTCATAAAAAATACAAAATCATTGGAATTATCATGGTTTTTACCCATGGTATTTTCCAAGGACTAGTTTTTAATATATTTATTATTTTATGAAGAAATATCATTAAAAATTATCATTGATGATGTAGAAGTGAGACATGTTCATAAATAATTATTTTTAAAATCTTAAAATATCCTTTCATTTTTGGAAGGTTATTTATAGGTATATAAAATTAATCTTATTACTTTAAAATACATTATTTTTATTATAAAAAACTTTTTTGGTTGATAAATTCATTAAATTATTTATTACATAACTTTTATGTCATCATAATGTGATAATACCTACCGTGTATTTATACTATATTTTACTTTTTACCCCAGAATTCGACTGTCTTGGAAATATATGAAAAAATAATTATTATATAATTATGACATATTTATTTCAAAAATGTCATCCATTTTATCCATAAAATTTCTAAATAAGAGAAATTTCATTTTTAAAATAAAAAAATTATTTTTTGAAAAGTAATAGTGTATATGACATAATCAAAATTTTAACCCTTGTAAAAATTATATAGTTAATTATAAAATTATATTACCATTTATATTTAAATAAATATTATTTTATAATATTATTACATAAAAATAAATTTTATTTAAAATAATTGAATTTATCATAAAGGTGTATTTTAATTATATTTTTTTTCCAAAAAAATAATTATGTTTTATTTTTATCAAAAAAACTATTTATCATATTCATCTTATATTCATGAGTATTTTATTAAATAAAATAATAGTGAAAATGGGATTGAATATACCACTATTTCTTTTATAAAAAGAAAATTACATGTTATAATACTAAAGACTAGATATATAACGCCTTATTATGTTGACATAATCCCTAACGGTAATGTATGAAATGGTGGTTATTTAATGGGTTGGATTATATTGCATTTATCTAGTGGTGATATACACAAACTTGAACTTCTCCTATAGTCGATTTCACTCAAGCATTACTTTGTAAAGCTCTACTTGGGCTTGGTTAAGAGGAAACCCCAGTAATTTTACATCTCTTCCAATTTCTGATATATGGGCTTCAAAAGGGATGATCCTATTGGTTAAGTCCATCATTTATACCTTTTATATCAATTATATATTTTCATTACCCATTATATAAACTAATTCCAGTAGTATAATTCCCAACAGTCATATTGACCAACAATCATATTAACCAACAGTCAGATCCTAACAGTCATATTACTTATTACTCACTATATATATACACTCAATCATTCTCATACTTCACCATTTTATACTTAACTTATAATGTTTATAAACTTACCTTGATAATGTGTGTCACATTCCTAACTCTCCTATTTATTTTTACTATTTTTATAGAAGGAGCAATCTTCATTAGAGAATTCAATCCTATAGAGTTTACAATATCATGTGCATTTTTTTTTATCGCTTTGTATTATTTATAGAGGTTATAGTAGAAATCAATTCATGATATGTAATTAAATATTAAATTCCATATATGTGAATCAATTTTAAAACATAATAAAATAGTCATTGTGAAACATGATTTCTTTAATTACGGAAATTCTTCGACAGCTTCATTCCCCCCCCCAAGAGATTTCACCCTAAAAAATTGTGTCCTTAAAATAAATGGGGGTATTTCACTTTTATCACTTCTTTATAATCCAAGGTTTCTTCTTCGAACTTGTCATTTCACCACATGAATTTCACAAGTTGTGTTTTCTTGTTTATCAACACTTATCCCATTTAATCAATAATATGGACCAGTTCTTAATAATATGATAGTAAAGTTATAATTCCATGCCATTTGTGTCTAGTATATGGGTCGGTTCTAACATATACTTTCTCAATTGGGACATGTGGAAGACAATGAGAATATTGGAAAGATTTCAAGGTGGTGTTAACTAATAATCAACTACTCCATCATGCTCATAATCTCAAATGGTCCAATTATCTTGGACTTAGTTTTTCCCTATTTATAAATCTTGTGATCCCTTTATGTGGTCATATTTTTTAGAATACATGATCCTTAATATGAAACTCTATTTCCTTCATTAGATTGTTATCATAACAAATTTATCATCTCTAACCATCCTTCATATGTTTTTGGGTCATGTGTATCCTATCCATAGTGTCTTTTACAACTTCTGGTCCCAATAGTTTTCCTTCTCCAAATTCATCCTACTTTGTTGGACTTTGACACCTCTTCCCATAGAGTGATTCATAAAAATCCATTTGAATACTCTAGTGAAAACTATTTTTATAGTAAAATTCAATAAGTGGAATATGTTAGTACCAACTCCACTAAAAATCAAGTGATATAACCCTTAACATATCTTCTATTGTGTGAAAATTCCTCTCATATTTCCCATCAGTTTATGGATGATAGGTTGTGTTTTGGTTTACTTCAGTATTCCTAAGCTTTTGAAGGATCTTCAAGAATTTATAAGTTAATATTGAATCACGGTCTGAAATAATTGACCATAGTTCCCCATGAAGTCTCACCACTTATTGAATATACATCTGATTAAGGTGATAAATGGAGAAATCATCTTGTATAGAAATAAAATAAATAGACTTGTTAATTTATCAATGATTACCCTAATGAAATTGTTTCCCTTTGATGAATTTTTAATGTTGGTAACAAATTCCATAGTGATGTTGTCCCATTTCTATACAGCTATGATTAGTGGTTACATCACTCCTTTGGGAAGCTGTCACTCTTCCTTCACTTGCTGACATACCAAACATCTTGTTGTATAGTCAACAATATCCATTTTTATGTTATCCCACTAACAACGATGTCACATATCTTTATACAATTGGGTTATTCTCAGATATATATAGAATATAGAGATATTAAATTCTTCCATCATATTTTTCTTTAACTCTATGTTATATGGGATACATAACCTTCTATAATACCTTAATACTCCCTCTTGATCAACATTGAACTAAAAAATCCTTCCCATTTTTCATAGATCATATCTTATTTTGTAACTTAGGATCTGGTTGCACCCAAATTTACCCTACTAGTAAAAGCAGCCGATGTAGTACAAGTAGGGGTCAAATCCACAGGGACCGAAGAAGAAACCTTGAGACACTATGATTTTGTGGAGGATGGGCTGTGAAGTGGCCAACTTTGAGGTAGATTTTAATTGCAGAACTAATGATATAATTTAAATAATAGAGAAGAAAAATGATGTGAACAAAACAATTATTGATGATGGTTTGATCTTAGGGTTTCGCTTGGGGTGGATTGGATAAATTTCTTTTCTTAAAAATTTCATGTCATTAATTGAAGATGTATCCAAACAATGAGATAATTATCCCAAATCATTCACCAATTTAATCCCAACACAATTCCAAGGCCAATCACCAATTAACTTTGAGGATCACTTTACTGAGCACTCAAAAGAAATAGATCTTACTAACACTCAAAATGTGTCATCGTTAAGGTTGGTGAAGATGAAAAAGAATGTAACTCATCAAATGGAAATCCTAAAATAACGAAAAGATTTAAATATTAAGTACATGAAATAACATCCAATCCATGACTTTGCTACTCCCTTGGATCAAACCTTATGTTTTTATCCCTACATTGATTCTATTATACCAATAGAAGTGGGATTTAGACTTATGGGGGTGGAATTGAAGAAGAAGAAAATTATTAATAGAACGAACACTCCACCGTTGTGTGATTGAATTCACAAGTGATGGTGTGAATAAATTCGCACCTTGATTCAACGGTATCAATGTGTGAAGAAAAGAAAAAGAATAAGTGAATAATAAGAATAAATTTTATTAAAATACTAAACGTTAAAGAAAAACTTACATACAAAAACTTGACGATGCAATTACAAATTGAAAGAAGGAAATTACAATGGAAAGAAATAAAATAGATGAAAGAAAAAAACAGATTGAAAGAAAAATATTAGATGCCTATTACCTTCACCACCAGCTCCTTATATAGGAATATTAAGATCCTTAGGTTCACCACCAAAAAATCAATTCAACCCCCAACAATTAATAGAGTCAAAATGAGGGTGAAGAATCAAAAGGAAATTGACGTTTCGAAGTTGACCCGAAAAACTGTCCAGATTAATCCTCCATTTGGACGTTCGAATTTGACATTAAATATATCCAAATAATTAGCAGTCGTAGCAGAAAAATATCTTCGTCCATGTGTCCTCTATCAACTTTCCAAATTTCAGGTCATTTGGTGAATCCGTTTGAAAGTTATTCCCGAAATAGTGAGAAGAATATATGGGCGTTCATATCGGTCCCACCATTTAAATGTAAACTTCAGATCCATATATCACTAAGAAAAATTCGGAATTAGCTCTGGACACAGTTGAATAAAATGATCCTCATATTTTTATCTTTCTACTGTAAAAATTTTATCTTCATTGGGCTTGTTTGTGGGCCCCCATATTTGTTTGATGGGCCTTAGGCCCATTATACTTTTTCCAGAAAATTTATGCATTCGGGCGCAAAAATCTCCATCTTCGTTTGGGATTCATCCATTAGACCTAAAATATAAAATGTTCCAAATATATTGGTTAATCATATACCAAAATTTCAAATTCATAAAATGAATATAATGTTTTCCACAAACAGATGAATGATTGGGACAAAATTTGCATTTTAAACTTGAATTGCATTTAAGATGAGAAATGAAGTTCTATTTATGTAATGAACTAAAAACAATGTTTATGAACTTTGGAGCAATGAATATAAATGTATTGAAAATGAATATTATCCCCTTTTAGTGACTAATCAGGATCATATATTTTTGATTTATTGATCTTCTCCAGCAATTATGGTTAGGAAATCATTTAGGATAGGATTGATGATTTCCCTTCCCTTATGACATCCATTTCCATATTTACCAAGTCCTTGATTAGTGGTATACTTCAATCCTTTTCATTACAATAACTTTGGGGTCTTTCCTACTCAACGCATTAGTGATTTTTTTTTCTTTTATAGGGTGATAATGAATAGAATAATCATAGTACTTAAGAAGCTTCAACCATATTTTTTGTCTCTTATTCAATTCCTTTTGTATGAATATTTACTTCAAACTTAGGTGGTCAGTGTATAAATCACACTTATCCCTATAAAGATACACTCTAAAATATTTTTAATGAAAATATAACTTCAAATAATGGGTAAGATAATTTTTTTTCATAAGTCTTTAACTATCACTCTTAATAGAAAATAACTTTTTCATTTTTCATGAGTACACATCCAAGTACCTTTAAGTATGCATCACTATAAATGAAAAATCCAAACCCGTTAGAGAGTAAAATTAGTATAGGTGAACTAACCAACTACTTTTTAAATTCTTTGAAACTTTCTTCACACTAATTTATCGAGATAAAATTAAATCCCTTTTTAGTTTACTTGATTAGTGGGTTATAAATACTTGAAAAAAAGTCACAAACCTTCTAGATATACCAAGGAAACTACGAATATTGATTACTATTGTAACGACCTGACCTGATGCGATCAAGATTCAACTCCCCAAGCCCACCTCCAATAGGTCATAGGCTGGAAACTATCACCGAGTAGGCATATCAAACAGATGGTAGGTCTATGCCTAAAGTACCTATATTCACACACCCACAAACACCTCAATAAAATAGTGCAGAGATATAAAAAGTTGGAACTAAAATATATGTATAAAACTATCACAAACCATAGTAAATCAGTAATAAAAGCATAAAAAGGTAAAAACACATTCCCACCAAAAGAAATTGTAAAAGTATCCAACCAGATCAGAAGGAGGGGATCACTATTAAATGAAACTTCCAGAAATATCCTCATCCCGGATCTGGTAAACACCTTGGTCGGTCTAGCTCACTAAGATCTGCCTACCTCGGGTCCTCCAGAGACTCCATCAAAATGTATGTGGTATGAAAAAGACAGAGCATGTGTGGGAAAATCTCATACAGGGGTGATTATAAGAATACTCAGTAGGTTACTCAAACCCCCAAAAGAAAATAGGGAAACTTAAAGAAATCATTACACTAGAACTATCCAAAGAGAACCCAATCAAGGGAGAAACTCCATCTCGAACCATCCTCAACTATACATGAAAAGTCATCTTATTCATAGGGGTTTAAACCTAAACATGTGAAAATACATAAGGACTCCCATAATATCCTAGATATGATCATCTTATAATCCAACTCTCATGAGGTTCCAACCTTATAGCCAGTGACAGGATCTTACTCAAGGCTCTAACGGTAACAAAAAACTAGGAGAACACACTCCATGAGATCATCCATCCCAAATGGAACCCGTCTGAGAGATACACTCCATCAGGAACAACTCACTAATTACTTCTCTAGTTCCCAGCACCAATGGTCATTCCATCACTAGCTCACACCCTACACAAGTTTGTAAGAACCCAAGTAGAGAGGCCCACCCATCACCATTGCACATGGTTGAGGTAGAAATGATCTAGACTTTCCACTACATGCATCCTATCTACCAAGAGAGAACAGAGAGACCCACACCTCTCCACTACCCCGTAGCTGAGGGATTACTAGCTCCTAACTAACCATTGAAACCTATGTCACTTTTATATGTAGTGTCCCACACCTTAGTCCACCAAGGGAGCACTAACACCAATGGAGGACCTGCACCCTGATACAACAGTGGAGTACAACTCCATTGATGTGGACCCACGACCTGATTCAATAGAAGAGTACCACTCAATGGCTAGATGACCCTAACCCTAGTATGATAGGGGAGTAAAACTCTAATAGCTCATATATCATAGGTTACCCACACCCTGACATGATAGGGGTGAACCCACCCCAGGCTAGAGGACTCGCTCCTTGGTACCACAGGGGAGTACCAACTCTGTTGGAGAAACACGTATGAAGGGCCTGCACCTTGGTACAATAGAGGAGTTATGACTCCAAGGATAGAGGACCCACACCCTAATATAATAGAGGAGTACCCACTCTATCTATAAATCATGTTTGGAGGACACGTGCCCTAGAACAAAGGGGGAGTACCAACTCCATGGATAGAGGAGCCACACCCTGGTCCAATCGAAGAGTAACTACTCCATATGGATAATAAGTATGGAGGGTCTATACCCCATCATTATAGGGGATTTCTATCTCCAGCTATAGGAATGATACGGGGAACCATGTCATTAATCAATCAAGGGAATATTAGTCTCAGCATCTCTATTTACGAACCACACTAATCTACTACATAGGTCAAGCACCACTGAAATGATATTCATGATTATTGTACCTCACACCACAACACTTACATAGGTAGGAGACCTGAGCCCTAACATGATAGGGGAGTACCTCTCTACCAGCCTAAAGTGTCCAGGGGACCCATATCTTAAACTGAAAGGTAAGGGTATTGATCCCGTAATTAACCCGGTGATATACCCAGATCACTACCCAAGGTTAAGCACCTCTACACAAGATCCATGCTCGAAACATTATACATCATATCTAGTAGGCTGAAACATAGGACACCATTGGTTTCTATGTGAAAAAATGCTTAGGATATACCACTCACAAGACTGAATCTGAGTTCTAGAGAAGTAGATATTGAAGGTGAAAGATCTCAAGAAGATCTTAAAGGAGTACAAGGCGTGCACTAAGGTCTACACGTCATGTGAACCCACCAAAGAACCTAGCCAGGTATCCTTTATACATAGTTTTCCAATACATATAGGGTTACATGGTGTCTACATCCCGTACATGTTGTGTTACTCTTCTCCTAGCCCCTGACCATGTTCTTCTTCCACACGGCTCGGCCAACCGTGTCCCTTACACGTCGTGCATCCCATACTACATGGCATGTTCAAGCTAAACAGACACTTAGACATGTGGTTTTCCTGTTCCCATTTCTGAAACCCTATGTTAGTTTACTTTTGATGTGTATTTTTACATGGCCATATACTATTACACGGCTATCCCAAGGCATGTTCCATGGCCACACGACATAGGGTCACTACACAGTGTGTAACCCTGGTACATGGAATGTAGTCCCCAAAAGTATTATTCCCAAAACAAGAAGAATATACAATGCATGTCCAATGGAATACACTCTATATATATGGTAATTCCAGATTAGGATTACCTAGAAAATGCCTGATTCACCCCAATTTACCCCAAAACCAATAGATCAAACTAGATGGGATCACTAGCAATTGTAATAGGGATATACAACCATAAAACAATGAAAAATGAAGGAGATTGGGACCAAAATTCAAAATGCCTACCTTGAGGGAGAAATGTCGAAGTTTTGGGTGTATAAAGACATATGGATCATGATGCTCCTCGATCTGATGACGATCGATGTCAAGAATGGATATCAGCAGTGCTTTATCACTTTGATTCGGGCTCATTTTCATCCATCGCCAAAGAGGGATAGGATAAGAGGAAGGATCTCCTTTGCTATTTGTGTTCCCAATGTGATAGAGGGGGGTGGATTAGTTTCACTTAAATTATTTAATTAAATTTTTATAAATTAATAATTCCACCACATAACGCCTTGCCAACTCACCTCCAATCAAAACTCCCAGTTCAGAAAACATTAGGTCCCACCTAGGGTAAACACAATGTTATGAAATCAACTATGGTATCAGATTTCTAATCCGAGCCTCCTCTTGGGAGTTATTCACATTTCAAGATAAACTGTGTGTGCGTGACAAAATATATTTAATATTTTTAAAATCACTGTGTTGAGGCTCTCCGGGCCCCATAATCCCGCACTGACTCAACACCTGGATTCAAAAATATTCTAAAGTCTTATAGGTAAAAACCGAGTCACTAAATTCTCCCCAACTTTAAGGTTTTTCATCCTCAAAAATTGAAATCCTGGGAACGAGGGAAGAAACACAGCTCTCCATTGGAACTCCCATGCTAGCGAGCTCGCTAGGGGTTCCCATGTTGCTTCCATGCACATACTCAGGGGAACCACCAAGGCCAAAAAACACTCAAATATAGCTCCAACCATGCCAACATCGTGAAACAAAGTGGAACATGTCTACTCAGTTGTGATAGGTGTAAAATCACCAATAACCATGTTCCATATGTAATCATAGGGTCTAGTGGTACACCACCTTGCTAACCTAACACAAATACCTATCAAACCCCATAGTTCACATCCACCCCTAGATGAACTGCACCACAACCACCTCAAGCGTCTTGAATTAAATGTTGAAACCAAGCACACAAGGGTACCAATGAACAAAACAGGGCTTCCCAAGTGTAAACATTGGGTATTACCAGAACCTTTATATGTGAACCTCCAGATATAACACATCTATCCAAAATAGAAACATCACCATACCCACTAGTGGAATCCCAGCTAAGTATGGATGGTAGGAAACCAAACCACACTAAATAAAAATCATATGGTCTAACTCTGCTTCTATTGAAATGTTATAAGTAAGGTTCTCCCTCCACCATGGCTGCCAAGAAAAAATATTGAAGAAGAAAAAATCCACTAGAAAGTCCAGAACCTACTCTGACACTCCATCGTATTACCTCTCCCTGAACACACAAGTATAAGGAACTTTCCCACCAAACCTAAACACTATCCTCTTTGGGGGGTGCTGAGTCATATGAAAAATTTTTATCACATCACAAAAATGTGTCTTGGTGGGGAAAGTGTCCCTCTTCCTCATGAATCCAAAGTTATGTCAAATTTCACCACATCCCTCCTCAAGAATATCACATAAAAAGATGAAACCAAGTTCATGAGGGTAATAATGAGAAATAAAGGGATTCCCAAATGCACACACTGGGTCTTACTGGGCCCTCTATCAGTAAACCACCAACACGTCACCAGACCTTGAATAAACAAGTCAGAGGGAATCATCGACCACACCTTGATACTATCCGCTTTGGGCGGTACTAACTCACCCTCATGGTTGTACCCACATATCAAAAACACATCTCAAAGGGTGAAGGACCTCCCTTTCTCATGTATTCAAAGCTATGTCTGACAACACCAACAAAGGGTTCTACCGACGCCTAATGTCACCCCAATTTAAACCACAAGTAAAAAAGTAGAAAGAAAACAGTACCTCATAATAGTGTCTAACGATTACTACTACAAAAAGTAAAAAGGACATAGATCCTATATTTATCCTTGTATATTTTGGGTCAAATGACTCTATATCCTACTATTGTCCTCACCTGTTTCCTCTAGCTCCTTGAGCCTTGTGTGGACCACCTGGAGGTGGTGGTGGAAACACCTCGAACTGTCTTCCACCAAATGATGCTCTCCCAACTCCTCCACCACATTCTCCATCTTGGGGAACTCCTTTCTCTAAATGTTACCTCTATAAAGGTGCCATACCAACCAGATCCCTATTAGAAACATGGTGGGTCAGACAATTTCTAACAAGATATCCTCGGTTGTTGCAAGTGTAACACTGTCTCTCCTATGGATGAACTGATCCCCAATGTTTATCATGTTCTATAGTCCCATGTTCCTAAGTATGGGCATAGGTATGCCTCCTACACCATGATCTATTCATATGTTGTCTTCCAACTGCTGCAGATGACTCAGCCTCATGACCACCACTATGGGACACATCCACCTATCCCTTTTCTGGGAATCTCTCTACTACTAGAGCTCGCTCTAGTACCCCACATAAGATGGAAGGCACAAGGAGACAACACCTACTCGAAATTATATTTGGAGGACTATCTCAAAGGTCTAATCTCTCAAGAATAGGTCTCTCACCATATCCAAGGAGTAACGTGATAGGTTTGTGAACCTCACTAAGTACTCCACCACAGTCATGAAACCTTGTTGAAGCTTTAAAAGCTCCTGGATACATAATGAACTCAACATGGATGGGTAAAACTCTTCCTTGAATAATATATCATACTACACCCAAGTGAGCGTCACCTCATTGTGGGACTTCATTATTAAACTCCACCATCTCCCGGTCAAACCCTATAGAAGGATCTCTGCTAGGACTACCATCTAATCAGGAGGTGTCCTCATAAGGCTGAAAACATACATGACTACCTCGATTTACTCATCAAATTACTAGGGGTTTGGATCAACCAGGTACCTCAGTGGTTGCTGCCTCTAAAACATGTGTAGCAAACTTAGCCTTCACGCATCCTCATCCTGGACTGCTGGCATGACCAGTTGCCTAACAGGTGGTGTATCAACTAGCAGACCACTAGAGGTACCGCCTCAGAACCAGTGCCCTATAATGAATCCACTTCATGGGAAGTATTGAAAACAAAAATCCCATTGTGTAACCCTATCTAGATATCATTGAAATGGAATCCTGAAATAGAATCAAGACATTCCATGGTCAAAGAGTATATCTAGTGATCCGACTCAAGAAGTATAAGGAAAAACCCAAAACCCAGTCTTATATGATGCATGTACCATTATTTCCCTAAGAACAATGTCTTAATGTACTGAGTTGAAAATAATGTTATCAGAGTCATGGTGAATGGATACATTGGACACCACACCAACATTGGAGTCATTGGACTAAAATCCGAACTCAAAACACCCTAACATTGTCATTGTGCAACCCAAACCAAGCTCACAAAACTGGGGGTCCCAAATTAGAACCCTCTATGATACCAAACCATGACCCAACCTAATGGGGCCCGAGCTGTAACTCTCCAAGCCTACCTCAAACAGGTCAGGGGCTTATGACTATCACCGAGTAGGCATATCACACAAATGGGAGACCTATTTTTGAAGTACATGTATGCATTCACCCACAAACACCTCAATGAAATAGTGAAGAGATATAAAAATATTGAAACTAAAATGCATGCAGACAACTATACCAAACTAGAGTACATTAGAAGTACTGGAAGAATAAAAATGAAAAAACACACGCCCACCAAAAGAAGATGTAATAGTGTCCATCCTACTCAGAAGGAGGGAATCACTATCAAATGAAACTTACATAAATCTCCTCATCCCTTCTTTGGTAAAATCCTTAGTTAGTTTATCCCACTAAGCTCTACCTGCCTCAAGTCCTCTAGGGACTCCATTAAAAGGATTATGGTCTGCACAAGACACAACATGTGTGGTAAAAGCCCATGCATGGGTGAGTATAATAATACTCATTTGGACACCCAAAAACCCAAAAGAAAATGGAGAAACTAAAAGTAAATAGTCCCCTTAACCTATCTAGAGAGAACCCAATCGAGAGAGAAACACCATCTCGAACCATCCTCAGAAATACATGACAAGTTAACTGTGTCACAAGGGTGTCAACCTAGACACATGAAAATGCGTAAGGATTCCTATAATCTCCTAGATATAATAATATTATACTCCAAGAATAATTAATTCCTGACATCATATCCAATTACAATATCCTACTCGAGGCTCTAATGGTAATACAAAACCAGGAGAACACACTCCACAAGCTCATCCATCCTGGATGGAACCTGTTCGAGCAATACACTCCATTGGGAACAACTCACTAGGTCTAGAAATAGTGCCCAGTACTAGAAGTCCTTCCATCTCTAACTTGTTCCCTATGCAAGGTCGTAAGTACCTGAGTGGAGAATCCCACCCCTTACCACTACACACAGTTGAGGGAACATTTCTCCAGACTATTCACCATGTTCATCCTCTCTACCGAAAGAGAATAGAGGGACACACACCTCACCAATGCCCCATAATCGAGGGAGTACTAGATCCTAAATAACCTGAAAAACCTATATCACTCCTATATGGAGTGTCCCTCACCTCATTCCATCAAGGGAGAACTAACTCCAATAGAGGACCCGCACCCTGATATGATAGGGGAGTACAACTCTGTAGATGAGTACCCATTCCCTAATCCAATAGGGGAGTACCACTTTGTGGCTAGAGGACCCAAAAACTGGTACAAAAGGGTAGTAACACTCTAAAAGTTCATTTATGGTGGGGGGACCACACCCTGACGTGACATGGGAGCACCATCCTTGGGCTAGAGGACCTGCTCCATGGTATGAAAGGGGAGTGCCAAATCTACCAGAACAACACGTATGGAGGAACTGAACCCTGATACGACAAGGGAGTTACAACTCCAGGGATAGAGGAATCATACCCTAATAAAATAGGGGAGTAATCTATTTATCTATACGTCATGTCTGGAGGAATCGTGTCCTAGAACGGTATGTGATTACCAACTCCACAGATAGAGGACCCACACCCTGGTCCAACAGGGGAGTAACTACTCTATCTGGACAAAAAGTATGGTGGTCCCACACCCCAGCATGATAGGAGAGCACTATCTCAAACTATAGGAATGATATGAGTAACCTTCACCCTAATCCATTAGGTTAGAATCGTTCTCAACATCTCTCTTTACAAAACCACACCGATCTACTACATCGGTCAAGCACTGCTGAAAGAAGCGTCATGCTTATCATACCTCACACCGCATCACTACCATAGGTAGGGGACCTGTTCCTAGACATGATAAGTGATAAACACTCTACCGGCCTATAGAGTTTAGGGGACCCACGTCCTAAAGAAAAATGGAAGGGTACCAACCCCATTGTCAACCTAATGATACACCCTGATCACCGCCCCAAGGGTAAGTATTGCTACAAAAGTTTCATGCTCGAAACATAACACATCATATATCATAAGATGAAACAGAGGCCACAGTCAAATTTTAAGTGTGAAAAAGCTCAGGATAGGTTACTCACAAGCATGAATTTGAGTTCCAGAGAAGGATATATGGAAGGTGGAAGATCTCAAAGGAGTACAATGCGTGAACTAGGGTCTACACGGAATGTAAACCTGCCTAAGAACCTAGTCATGTATCATGTCTGCATGGGTTTCCATGCCATGTAGGGATACATGTCGTGTACATATTGTACACAACATGTTCCACTTCACCTAACTGTAACCGTGTTCTTCTTCCACATGGCCCGACCAGCCGTGTCCCCTACACATCGTGCATCCCATACTACATAGTGTTTTTTTTGGCTAAATGGACACTTGGCCATGTGGTTTTCCCATACCCATGTATGGAACCCTATATATTCATACTTTGACCATGTAGTTTTACATGGCCATGTACTATTACACAACTATCCCTAGCCATGTCTCATGTCCACACAACATGGGGTCAATACATGGCATGTAACACCAGTACATGGCATGTAGTCCATAAAATTTTTCTTCCCAGAATAGGAAGAACATAAATAGATTTTCCATTGGACTACACACCATGTAGACGATAATTAAAAATGTGAATAACCTTTGAAAAAATCCTGATTCTTCTCAGTTTACCCCAAAACCAACAGATCAACCTAGAAGGGATCACTAGAGATTGTAATAGGGCTCTAAAAACTTAAAATAATGAAAAACAAATGGGATTTGGACAAAAAATAAAACCGCCTAACTAGAGGGTGAAACGTCAAAGATTTGGGTGTAGAAAAACACCGAGATCATAATGCTCCTTGATCTAATGATGATCAGCATCAAGAACAGATATCATTAGTACTTCATCACTTCAATTCAGCCTCATTTTTTCATGTCTACAAAGAGTAATAGGAGAGGAGGAAGTATCTTCTTTGTGCATTGTGCACTCAATGTGATATTGGGGGTTAGGTTATGTTAAATTATTTAATTAATTTTTCATTTAATTATTAATTACACCATATAATGACCTTCCAACTCAACTCTAATCAAAACTCCCAATGTAGACAACTTTAGGTCGCGCCAAGGGTAAACACAACGTTCTAAACTCAACCACCGCCTCAGATTTATGATCCGAGACACCTATCAAAATTTATTCAAATTTTAATAGAAACTTTATGTTCATGACAAAATATATTTAATATTTTTAAAATCAAGATACCAAGGCTCTATGGGCCCCAAAATCCCACACTAACTCAGCACCTAGCTTCAGAAATATTCTTATAAATATTCCAAAGTCTTACAAGTCTAACCCGATTCACTAAAACTGTTGTAGGTCAAGGAGACTCCGCTATGGACTTTTTCATTACTAGATCAACTGATATTCCTTCATTATTCATAATGTGTCTCAAGAATATGACTTATTGTAACAAAAATTAACATTTTATAAATTTACAAAAAAATCCTATATTTTCTCATATTTTGTAATATAACCCTTAGATGATCCTAATTTTCCACATGACCTTTGGACTATATTATAATATCATCAATAAATGCCACCAAAAATTTATCAAGGTATTCTCTAAAGAAGTTATTAATCAAATCCATAAGTATGGAAGGATTATTAGTCAATTAAAAGGTCATAAAAACAAATTCATAGTGTCAATATCTTATTTGGAATCGAGTCTTTGGAATATATTCTTTCTTCACCCTTAGCTTATGATACCTCGATTGAAGGTCAACCTTTGATAAGAATTCAGAACCACATTGTTTGTTAAAAAAATCATTAATCTATGGAGTATGGTATTTTTTCACTGTGATCTCATTAAGTTCTCTATAATAAATTCATAACCACATTGATCCATGCTTCTTCACAAAGAGAATAGGCACTTTCCAAGGAAATAAAATTGGTTAAATAAAACCCATTTCCAAAATATCTTGAAGTTACTAATTTTATTACACTAAATACACATACTTTATTCTATATTGGTTATTTGATATTGTCTTGGATCCAGGCATGTGTCCAATTGAGAACATTGTCTCTCTTTCTGGAGGAGGTCCAAGTAACTCTTCTAAAAATACAACAATGAATTCCTGAATAATGGTTACATCTTCTATCTTTATAATTTCTCTTTTTTCTATTTTTAAACAAATAATTTCCATAAAGAAGGAAATAGGAGGTGGTTATTAACAATAATTGGTCTTTTATATCTTTCCTTTGAAGATAACTATAGGGTTTTTAGGGACCAATTAGAGATATTCTTAACACTAATAGGGGTGAATTAGTGTTGGAAAAGTTTTAATCTAATTTTATATTCTTATCACTTTACCTCTTAGACCTGTTAGGATCTTGATTCTATTATTATCTTATATCTACTTCATTTTATAGTGCATGCACAATGTGAACATTATATTTAAAAGGCTTGCCTTTAAATAGGAAAGGATCATTCTTTGTAAAACTGAGAAACAATCCTCGATCACATTGGACAATATAATGAGATACCTTTTATAATTGGTCAGCCATAAAACAATCATAAACCTAAATTTTAGTACCCTACACTAAATATGGTGGAAAGATAATAATACTAAGTCCAAGGATTGGTGATATCCTAGTCCAGCTTAAATATTCCGACTAGATATTTATACTACCTTTGTAAATAGTCTTGAACTTCATCAAGTCTTTTATAACATCAAGAGATTCCTCAACTAGATGTGACTTCTATTGATTTTCATGGTGTTATAATTTTATTATCATATTATTCACTTACATAGTAGAATATAAGAAACTACTCTTGTTTTTCTCTTGTTTTCATAGTAGTGAACACTCTCTTCACAACAATAAGTCTGAGTGTTACCCATTTTATTCTTTCTATGCAAACAGATGTGCAAAACACCTTCTTATTTTTTTCTTTATTTCTTTATTCTTATTTTAATATTTTTGTGAAACAAATTTTCATGGTACCTTTTAATTTTCCTCTTATTTAATGAACTTGAATTGAACTAGATCTTATTCTCTTCCACTTTTATTCTTCTTTCTTTCTTCTTTATTGAAAAAATATTGCACTGTATCTCTTCTAAAAACATCAACTATTCAGGATGTATATGAATGATTAGAGTTGAGTCTCTCTATTTTTCTTATATACAAAATATTATTATCTTCAGTTTATATATTAGATATTCTATACACTTAACATCTTCAAAAACCTATAATATATATATATATAATAATAATATTAACTGAAACATCACTCATCATCTTCTATCTCTCTTATTTATTCTATAATTTAAAAAAAATTAAATACATGATTTGAATTACCAAGTCTTATATTATATTAATTCAAATCCTCTCGAATCATCAGTAAATTCCATAAACTAGATCCACAATTCCAGCCTCATCTTCTTCTCATAAAAATCATCTCATATTTAATTAATTTTTGGCTTCATGAATGTGAAGTAAATATCAAGATCTTTTTCTTTCCTTTTTATCACATTTTAAATCCAAAATAATGTGTGAACTTAAACATCTTGAACTCCTTTCAATAGATATACAAATCTAGTCATCCTTATCTTTAATCCATGTTTTACATAAATGAGTTTTGATCATGGAATATCTATTTACCTTGACACTCTCTTCATAATTAAATTCTAAATCACAATATAAAAATAGTGATATTTGTGTTAATTTAAGAATGGTATGCTTGAAATCATCAGGAATCCTTAAATTCATTTGGAATCTATATATATTATGTCATATAATGCAATAGATAAGTCATAAATAGTTTTCCTTTTAGAATTTGATAAACATACATTCATATGAAGATATATACATGTATCTTGAACTCACATATCCTTATTCGATAGAAACTTTAGTACTCATATATCATTCACCAAAATATTCATTTAGAGGATTATCTCCTTACTTCACAGTGTAAATAACACATAGATCTTATTTCTTAAATCACGAGTAACAATATCATAACATTTTATTCTTAAAATCCTCATATAAGCATCATCTTAGTTAATGTAGGTAAGTACATACCTATCAGGGTGAATATCATAAATGCACTCATATTTAGACACTCCTTTTTCATACAAAATAATCATAAACTTTAAGAGTATACAATCAATCACATGGTAGCTTCAAACTCCCATAGTTAACTCCCCTTTTCACATCTTTTCAAAAAAAACTACATTTTTCACATGAAATTTCCATGAATGGTTGATGCTCAGATGGAAGATCTATCACTCTCTAAAGCTTCATAGAAGGTTCATGATTTCATTGTATGAATGGAAGGTCCATCCTTCATGAATGTAGCTAGATAATCTATGGAAGATCTATGAACTCATTACTCAAAAAATCACTTCATATAAATGAAATATTTGGGCCTCATGAAAGGACCTCATGGAATATTTAGTGTTGTTATATAATCAAGACACTCATAGAAGATTTGTGTTTGTGTGGTTGTATATCTCAAGTGCATGATTCCATGGAAGATCACGATGACACATACTGAAAGCTTTGTCTTATGTCAGATTTTCCTATTTAGTCAATGAAAAGGATGATAATGTGGTATTATCTCTTATAGATGAAACTAATGTAGGTTTCAAGGGTTTCCATGAGTAAGATGATCAATTTGATCAGACAGTGCATATGGATTAAATCGGATAGTTCTAGTAATATGTGTACATTTTTTAACCGGTAAACATTACTCATTTTAAAACTATCCCAAATTAGAGAAACAAATGTTATTACACTCCTTTGTAATAAATTATATACCCTTATATGTTTTATATGAGTAATCATGTCCACTTCAGGACCCCCTATCCTACTCCGCTATGTCAACCCATATGGAGGCACTCCGTCGCTCCTCTACATACCCAGTGCATGAACTAATACCTACACATACAAGTTATTTTCCACCACTATACTCACCTACTACCTTGGGTAGGACATGATAGTCTATCTCCAACATGGTTATTTATGCTTCCATATATGCGGTTGAGTTGGCCCTCAGCTTTCTTGTGGTTGGCCACATTTTTACTAAACTCTCACAAATAAAGTTAATTAAAATCTTTATATATATTAATTCCATCTCCCTCACCCCATGCAATATTCTTTTCAAAAAATTCCTAATATCTTATTACTTATCCATATATAGTTTTAATCCTCTTAAAAACATTGATGAAAATCCTAAAATCTTAAAAAAAACTTCCAAGATGTGTCTTATGGTATTAATTAACTTAATATGATGAGACATAATTCTTGGGATCATATTATTCTTCAATCTTGGATTCATTAACTAAAATTCCAACCTACTTATTCACATAAAATTTAAATCCCTTGAAAACAAATAAAACTTACACAAAGTGCGATCAATATCCCCCCTTTGTATTTGTTGGAAATACCTTATAAATGATGTATCAATATGTACTATATTCATCCCAATTATCTCCCTTACTCATTAAATTTTAATTTCAATTTACCCCACCATCGATAAGAAATAAAATGATATTAGGAAAATGTATCAATTTATTCTTAATCAATGTTCTATCAATAATATCATTCTTAGTCTACACGATCCATGCTCGGTGTAGAAAATAATATGATTTTATTTAGAAAACAATGTTATCTATTGTCAATTGAACTTGATACCAAATTAAATGAGAACTCACAAAATATTCTTCAAGGTCTTATATTCTAGATTGAATATAACAATTATAACATCCTTGTCACTTCATTTCAAACTTCCAATTTTATGACATTGATTTAAAAAAGTTCTCTCCGTAAATATTATAATTGTATTTTACTTTCCAAGGGTAATGAGAACGTTCCTTTTGAATGAAAAATTCTTCAAGACCCTCACAGAATATTTATATTTACATGAAATAATAATTCTATAATCTTTTTCATTATTATTCACTTGTATGCCTCTCAAGGAAACACTCATCACAATATTCATAATGGTTTATATCTTATAAATATAAATCACATGATGTATCATGTTGAGACTATGCCAAAATGGATAGTTTACTTGTGTTTGTCTAGAATTTACAATTTTCACATCTTCACCAAGGATGGTCTTTTTCAATGCATATTATTTTGAATTATAAAATGTGCGATAAAACCAGAATGGAATTTTTTTTCAGTATTAATATTACACACTTAAACACCATTAAATATTATCCTTTCATCATATTTTCTATAATACCAAGTGAGAGATAAATATTATATATTTACTTCTTCATCCATGATATCTAGAATTGATATTCATATCCACTCTTTCTCGGGTTTTCCCCCTGATACCATTATTCACCTTCGATTCCTCAAATTTCAAGCATAAATATAATACATAAAATGTTAAGAGAATAAGGTATCTCTTCCTACTCCTAGTGTGAATAGAAATATTGAGAACATGTTCTCAACCATGTTGCTCCAATAGATTTAGTCTTCACACTTCCACATTTTTATTCAAATTTATCTTGTAATTAGAAGTATAGAACTCACCACGTATTCAATTTCTTTGTGTGTGAAATTTATATTTTCAAGAGTCTTTATGGAACTTTTATTACCTATTGAAACTTTCAACTTCTTTATGAAATCTTCTTATTCTGTAATTATTATAGATAAATCTTTAGGAGTGTGTTTATCCATGTTACACCTCATACAAAATTCATCTTTATCATGAGAGCAATATTTTTTTACAACTTATCATGAAATTTGAGATCATCATGTGGATTATTATCTTTATTTTTTACACTATCTTTTCTTTATTACTCTTCCAATTTATTTTCTTTCTATAAATCTGTTAGCCAAATTACTAGGTGATCATTTGGAAAATTGGAATATTTTATAGAGTCTCCACTTTGGAACTTGTGAGTGTTCTTATTCATGTATAATTTTTTATATGTGAAACTCCTCCTAGTATTTTGGGTGTTATTTTAAATATGAATTGCATTCAAATTATTTTATAAGGGTCTCTAAAATGTCCCTTTTGACACCTTCTTGGGAGTATTCTGATTTTGAAACTCTAGTTTTATTTTATTCGTTTCCCAAGGTTTCTTTTTCTTTCATCACCATAGTTTGTAGTCTCCTATTCTCATTGAATTTTGAAAAATTATTAGATGAGTATGCACCATTTATGTGACAAATATTATTTAATACATTATAAATATTTTCAATTATTCCAAATCTTTTTGAAGAATATATATTTTTCTTAATATATGGATGTTTGTTTTCCTTTAGACTTACTCCTCCTTGAAATAATCTTACTTTGTGCTTATAAAATAAATGGATTTTACCAATATTCCTATTCATGATGTTCAATTATATTGTATCTCCAATAATGACCCACAAAACTCATTCTTTTTTATATGTACTACTTGTCATTGATATTTTCAAGAAATTTATTTTAAGGTCTTCTTTTCTATTGGTTGGGATATTCTTATGGAAGTACCTTCCATACTACTTATTCTATCCACCATAAACATGTAGTTAGGCCTCTATGCATTTTTATTCACCAATACTTTTATAGATTTTTATTTTAAACTATCATTTTCACTACAAATAGATTTACATATATCATTATAAACTAGTATGGATGGTGCCCCTTTCCTCATAGCTACTTAACAATGATCATAAAATGATGTCATAGTATTTTTATTATAATTTAGAGGTATTTATCATTATATTCCTCCATATATCATCATATAAAAATTGTTTCTACTTATTTATTTTGTATTGGAAACTCAGTATGCATATTCTCTAGATTGGTCAGTTGGATTTCCAATTCTATACATTTCATAATGATCATATTCTTTTGATCTAAAACTAAATGAATTATCTATTCTCAAAACTTCTTCATCTTTTCAATCTCTTCTTCATGTATTCTGGTCTTTTCTTATAGAAATTTGTTGATCACATTGATTTTCTATGATTTTACCTCTAGATGATCATTTTTTACATCATTGATATATTTTAGTTTTTATTCAAGTGCATGGATCTTCACTTCAAGAGTATTATTGATCTCTTTTTTCTCTTTAACTTCCTTTATCCATTTATTTTCAAATTTTGAGGAAAATATTTCAATATATATGTTCCCTATTTCTATGGATTCAACCTGGTTATAGATATTTTTTCATTCAAGAACCTTTTTATAAATAATTATACACATTATATACTTTATCTTCAAGCAAGGTGTTTTCTTCCTAAATTCATTCAAAAACACCACACACAAGGGAAACTATCTATTTGTAAATGAAATGTAGAATATATTTAAAATAACTAAATTTAATTTCTTGATAAATTATTGATAGATCATCATCACTAATTATGATTGGTTCTACTTTTAAAGGATAATTTTTGAAAAAAAATCATATACATCATGATTATATAAATCCTTTGTGGTGGAAGGTTTTTCCATATTTTTGGTGGTGGATTAAACTACCATTTATTCTCTTACCAAAATATATTTTTCTTCCTTGAAATCATGGTTTATAGAAACTAATCCTTCTTCATTTTATCTCAATAAGGACATATCATTCAATATTATATTCTCTTTCTTTTTCTTATTTACAAAGGTCATGGAAAAAAATAAATTTTCTTTGAAATAAATAAATCTTGACCAAAACTACACTTTAATATGAATTAAATAAAGAAACTTAAAATATTAAAAAGTGAATAAAATTTAAATAATATAATAAAAAAATGTGAACATTCCTCTGATACCAATTTTAAGTACCACTTATGAATATTATTAACACAAAGAGGGGAGTGAATAGGTGTTGGGAACTTTTAATACAATTTGATATTTTTATCCCTTTACCACTTCAACCTATTAGGATCCTGATTCTATCATTCAATTACCTCTCTGTAATTTTTTATCACACAAAAAAAGTGAATATGATATTTACAAGTTTCTCCTTTCAATAAGAAAGGTTATTCCTTGGTGCAACCCTAAAACAATAATCGATAAAAAATTCTACTATAATGACATACATGTTATAGTGGGTCATCCAGAAAAAAAAATCTTGAATATGGATTTTGGTTCCCTATACTCAAGAGGGGGGATAGAAAATAATCCTACATCCCTTAACTAGTGATATTCTATCATCCACTTACCTCTCTGTGATTTTTTTATCATGCAAAAAAAGTGAATATGAGATTTACAAGTTTCTCCTTTCAATAAGAAAGGTTATTCCTTGGTGTAAAAATGAAAAAAAAATCCTCAGTCACAAATTCTAAACTAATTTCATACATGTTATATTGGGTTATCTAGAAAAAAAATCCTGAACCTAGATTTTGGTTCCCTACACTCAAGATGGGGGTAGAAAATAATACTGAGTCCCTTAAATAGTGATATTTATGTCCAACATGCATCTTACCACTATATCTTTATACTTCCTCTATAAACATTCCTCAACTTCTTCATTTCTTTTGCAACATTAGGAGAGTCATACATCAGATGTGACTTATGTTTTTTATCATAGTGATATAATATTCTTCTCCTCATATTCTCTTACTTGAAAATTAACAAGAAAGAAACTCTTCCTACTCTTATATTGTATTCATATTAGTGCACACACTCTTCATAACAAAAAATCTGTGTATTTATCCTTCCTTTTATTCTTCCTATGTAAACAGGTATACATAACACCTTCTTCTTTTATTCCCTCTTATTCTTATAATTTTATTTCTTTTCAATAGATTTTCATATCACATTTTCTTCTTCCCTCTTCTTTCTTTAGTGCACTTGAACTGAACTAGATATTCTTCTATTCCTCCATTATTTTTATTTCTAACTTATTCAATGAAAAATATTATATATTGCATATATTCTCAAATATTTTACTCTTCAAGATGTATACGAATGATTGTGGTTGGGTATATCTATTCTTTTTTGATACTAGAAAATATTCTCTTCAGTTTCTATATTAGATCTTCTATACACTTTAATTCTTCAAAATCATACAATATATATATATATATATGTAATAATATTAACTGAAACATTGGTTATCGTATCCTATATCTCTCAATATTCTTTAATATAGTATTTGCAAAACCACATTAATACATGATTTTAATTAACAAGTCTTATTGTAATTCTAATCCTATTGGATTATAGCTAACTTCCATCAAATAGATCTTCAATTCCACTCTCATCTCCTTCTTATAAAATCTATCTCATATTTAAGTTATCTATAACTACATTAATATGTGGTAACTACCATGATCTTCTCCTTTATATATTTTTTCATTTTTAAATTAAAAATTCCATGTAAATTTAAATATTCAAAACTCCTTTCGAGAGATTCATAAATCTTAGCATCTCTATATTCAATCCATGATGACATAGATGAGTTTTGATCACGGTAACTCTCTTCCCCCAAACACTCTCTTCGTAATTTCATCCTAAATCATGATATAAAAATTGTGATATTTATGTACATTTAATAATGGTATACTCATCATTCTCTAGAATCCTTAAATGCATTTGGAATCTATATTTTTTTCATATAATAAAATATATAAGTTTGATGCATATTTCCTTTTAGCCTTTGATACACATGAATTAACATAAATATGCATGCTTGTATCTCAAACTCACCCATCCTTATTCAATAGAATCTTTAGTACTCAAGTATAATTCTCCTAAATATTTATGTAGAGTAGTACTCCTTTCTTTTCACTATATAGCACACATAGTTATTCTTTCTTGAATCATGAGTAATAGTATCATGACATTTTATCCTTAAAAGTTTGGTATAATAATAAACTAAGTTAATACAAGTTAGTAGATACCTATAGGTGTAAAGACTATACATGAACTCAATTTCAGACACTTTTTTTATACAAACTCATCCTCAAATTAAAGAGAAGAAAATAAATCAAATGGTATCTTCAAACTCTCGTGGTCGATTGTATTATTCCCATGAAAGGTTTTTTCATAGCCAATTCCACATGGAAGATCATATGTATGAATGAAATTTCACTCTATAAATATTCATAGAAGATTCATGATTTCATAGTATTCACCAAAGCTCTATTATTCACAAACGTAGATCGATCTTTTATGAAAGATCCATGAACTAATTACTCATGTAATCAATTCATATGCACAGATGATTTGTTCATAAACAAATATCTAATGGAATATTCAATGTTTATATAGAAGAAAGACACTCATAGAAGATCTATGTTTTCATGAACATATGTCTCAAGGGAATAACTTCATTGGAAATATGTGATGACACACATAAGCTTTATATTACAATATATTTTTTTTATTCATTCAATGAAAAGGATAGTCTTGTGGTGTCATTTTTTATAGATAAAACTAGTGGGGTTTGGAAGGTTTTAGTATGGAAGTTGGTCAATATGATTGGAAAACCTAGATAGATTCAATCAGATGGGGCTGGTTATATGTATACATTTTTTAATGGGTGAATACTACATTCTATATTGTTGTCCTACATCAGAGAAATAAACATGATGTATGTCATTTATAATAATTTTTTTTCCCTTAGCCACTCTATGTGAGTAACTTGGTCTAATCCAGGATCCCCTCTCTTCCACTTCTATGTCTCCCTATACAGAGGCATTCATCCACTCCTCTATGCACCTAGTGCACGTGATAATGTTTTCCCATGTAAGAGATCTACCTCTACTGTACTCACCTAATGCCTTAGAATGGATATGTTAGGTTGGATCCCATATGGTGATCCATTCTCCCATATTTTTGGTTGAGTTGGCCCCTTGTATTTCTTGGAGTTGGCCACATTTTTACTGAACGTATACAAAAAGAGTTATGTAAAATATTCTTATATGTCAATTCACCCCCATCTCATGAAATATTTTTTCTTGGAACTCCTCAAATATTATTCTTCATATATATATAATTCTCTTAAACAATAGGTATGGAACTCTTCAAATCATTAAAAACAACTTCCTTGATATGTATTCTGGTATTAATTAACTTAATATGATTGGATAAAATTTTTGGGATCTTCGTCTTCTTCAATCTTGGATTCTTTAACTAAACTTCCAAGATAATTATTCATATTATATTGAAATCCCATGACAATAAACACAACTCACAAAAATTTGTCTCAATAGTTATTCCATTCAAGACAATTTAAATTTCCTTACTTCTATAGTTCATCTTTTTTTTGGTAAAACATTAAAATTTATTAATAGAAAAATCAATTAATTTTTATTACTAAAGAAGGTAGAAACAAAAAACATCTTAGAGGTCTAAAAAATTGGAGACCTAGGGAATCACTAATTACAATATCAACACCTTTTATAGGCAAGGAAACAAAGATATAAAATACCTTTAGTGGGGTCCACTCACAAGCCTTTGAAGCCAGAAAATCAGCCACCCAGTTCCATTCACACCACGTATATAAGATCTCGATGTACAGTGTGATGAGGGCCTTGAATTTGTAGATCATATAAGTTATTTCCCAAGGAGTGGTACAAAGGACCTTGAGTGAGCTTCATAAGATCTTGGATTCCATCTCTACAGCCGCCAAGGTAACCTATTTAGAGGATCATATTTGTAGATTGGATAGCATGGCCTCCACTTACTCCTTCATAGAGTTTCCAGCCCCATAATAAGAATTTAAACCAAGAACCACCACTCCTCTAGGGTCACGTACCACCCTCCTCCCTGCATACAACCTTGACTGCATGAACCATCAATATTTAGTTTAAGTCTGATATGAGGGGGGATCCATCTCACCCAATGGACCACCTGTTGAGATTTGGAGGGGTTGGAGGGATTTCTTCTAGCCATGAAGTGCCTAAGGTAAGGAGATTCATACCATTGGACTTAGATACTAGCTAGTTCAACCACTAGGTTTTTGGTTCTCACCTCCAAGGCCGAGATAGAGGGGATATCTTGTGTCTGGATTGATAGTTAATCCATGCCAAATATTATGTCAAATTCTACCATTATAATGTCCACTAAGTTTGTAGAGATATTTTAATAATAAAAATTAATAGGGTAATCTCTATATATCCTAGATAATTTAATAGTTCCTACATGGTTTTTAGGCAACAACTATACAATTATAATTTCATGGTTTAATTTGATGTTTTATGAAAACTTGAATAAAATATAAGAATGTATAGAACCAGAATCAAATAAAATAATTTACATCTTTGAGTGTATGATGAGTGAACCTATTAATAAATCTTTTAGATCCTAAAATTCATCCATTATTATCAAAAAATTCATGACCTTTCCCCCTTGTTCTCTACTATGGTTAATGGTGGTTTCCCTCCAATATATTCTAATTTTGAAATTGAATAACAAAATGTTCTTGCTCTCCACACTTGAAGAATTTAATTATAGGATGTTCTTACACCAAATTCTCTTTTTCATTGGAATTTAGATATTTAGTTTTTATATCTACCCAATAGTTTTTAGAAATATAACCATCTCTTACAAACTTTTAACACTTTCCAATTCCTTGCTAAAAATTCTTTGAATGCTTCGTCTCATGCTTGTTACACATGGATGGTAATTGTTTCATTCCTTCTCTTTTATATATGAAATTATTTGTGAAATTTGGATTTATACTCCTCTTATTATAATTCCGTCCATGAGACCAATGTGGATCTCTAAACTCCATTTCCACTTTTCAAGCACACCATACAATTTCCTCATAACTCCCAAAGTCTCTAATTACTAGATCTTTTTGCAGATATGGTCTTAACCCACTAAAGAAACGGTTAATCTTCCCATTAAAATAAATGAAAAATCTTTAAGTGTATCACGAATGCCTTGTAAAGTTAATCTCTTAAATTCCCACCAATTCATTATCCTTTTATTCATCTCAATTAATTCCTTATTCAAAGTGATTTAGAGGGTGCAAGGAAAATACTTACTTAAAAAAGATTTTTTTGAAGTCTTCCCACTCCATGGCTTTAACCTCATTATTTGGGTTTATGTTCATGATCAATGTTGACCAATGATCATCTTCTACCTATAATAATTATACTACCAAAGTAACTTTCTATTACTCAGAATAATAGTGAATAGAACATATCTTTTCTATATTATTGATATATTTTTATGAAATTAGTGTATCAGAGGTTCCACTAAAAATATATGGTCATTTATGCATAAAGGATTCAAATTCTAGTCATTCCTTGGTGAATACAGACACTCCACAAGGTTTAGGTTTTTATTCATGACCTAATTTTACTAATTTATCATAATCATTAAGTTTTCAACTACATATTTCATCATATTAAGAAGATCATTGTTTCATTATCCATCACATCCATTATTCACATGGTATCTTCTATTTATCTCTAATTTTATATAATAAACAAACTTAAATAAGAAAATTTCGATTATTTTTAATCATATTATAATAAAATAAATGGAATTTTAATCTTAAAATTTTCTAATAACATGATTCTAGGATTTTATACTTAAATATTTAAAAAAATCACATTATATATATCCTTTATAATGGTTTGTGAAAGTCATATGATTAACTGAAGCATATCCATCAGGAGTGTAAAACCAGGTGTGTAGCAAGGCTTACCTATTGTGCACTAGGAACAATTTAAGTTAATAACCAAAAATCAATTTTGGGGTTATTAACCTTAGGTACATCTATTCCAAATCCACATACACTTGTAGTATCTAGATGGGGATTTTAATTCTTGGAATCCACTCATTTTATACTTTACCAAAATTTTAGGATGTTTTACAACATTTAGACTTATCCCTAAGATTCTAAATAATGTTTTCTAGTCTTAATTTTCATAAATATCTACATATTTATTTTGATACCAACCACGGAAACCATCCATTTTAATAAATTATATTTAGTATAATTACTTAGAAAAATGTTGTATTAATAACTTTTAAGGAACTTTTTTAGGTATAATGTCTTGGAAAGTAGATAAATAATACATGAAGTACATAAAAAAAATATTTAATCCTATTGAAATACTCCTTTAATCAAATCCTAGTTCAATTCACTACATAATATTTCGCAGGGACATGTATCATAGGAAATGGTGACCATAAAGTTTGGTAAGGGATAACAAATGAAATATGAAGTGTGTGACCATGGATAATTCATGAGGCATAACAATATAGTATGATCATAAATACATGAGGCATAACATGAGAGCATGCACATAAGTACATGAGGCATAAAATAATAGAAAAACCATAATTACAAGAAGAATGACATGGAAATGTTCCTACAACATAAAGATGAGTAATTCTTAAGCATATCAGCATGGTTCATCACCAAAGTGTCATAAAACATATTACCAATGATATTCACAAAGGTATCATAAACTTGTTATCTCTAGAGATTAATTCTTTACCCAATTAATTGGTGTTATGTCATGGTGAAACCTTTATGTGTATAAATTTATATATGCCACAAAGATCACATAATATAAAAACATTTTTCATCATTATAGCCCATGAGTATGGAATGTGGGTTTCATAAATGGAAATACCCAATCAAGGAAGGGTGAATAGAAAAGATTATGGAAGGGTTTAATGAGAGGGGAAGGTAGTCTCTAATTATATGGGAAGTGAGGGATTTCTATGAAAATATGGAAGCATAATTATTTGGAAATCAAAATTCTTGTAACAAATGAAATTATAGAATTAAAAAAGGATAGAGATAACCCATTACCTTGAGAAGTGGCTTCTTAAAGCTTGGGAAGAGAATCTTGAAACATTAAAAAATCATTAGAAAGACTATAGATATAAATTAAGAGGAACGTCACACTAAAATTATTAAGAGTGGAGAATAATGGAAGAATGGGTGAGTTTTTATAGAAAAAGAGGAAGAATTGTTTATTAATTTGAAAATGTATGCCTTGGACACCTAATTAATAAAAATTACAAAACCATTTTCCTTCTAATTATTTTTTCACATGGTATTTTTAAAAGAGGAGTGGTTTTTAATATTTTATGAGTTTAGTAACCGAACTCCTTAAGATGATACCATTGATGATGCACATGAGCCTCAGCCCGGTTGGTGAGGACTCTTAAGTGCATCCAGGTGACCTGGGATCAAATCCAAATGGAGGCACAATTTCGGGGGGGGAGGGGGGTTGTGGTGGTACTATAACAGGGACTGTATCAGGTACTATAGTGGGTGCTATAGAGGGAACTTTTTAGTAAAATAACGGCCACTGTAGCAGGCACTGTTTGGCATTGTAGCTGCTGGGAATTTTCTCCCGTTTGGGCCTTTGGGCCACTGATTTGGTCCCCGAGTCCTTTAAGGACTTTGGGACACCCAAGCCTTCAGGACAGTAAGGCCTTCAGGCCACCTCAAGGCCTTCGGTCCACCTTAAGTGTAGATTCAAACAAGACAACCTACAAGGAACAAGCTCTATAAGGAGGATGAGCAATGAGCTTTCACCATAGAAGAAGCTACACGGATTGCAAGAATGAGAGGGTATGGCACCTGCCATAGCCTGTGCATTCATGGAATAGCCTAGCCGAACAGCCATGCAAAGGTGGAGAGATGATATCACGATGAAGATGCCGGGGAGGATCAGTTCCAAGTAGTTAGTTTGGGTTGTATGTGATGTTTGAAGCCTACGGGCAATGAATTCCTCTAAGGCCTACGGGTCATGTAATACTTACGCCTACATTCCTTGTAAGGGTTCCACCTCACCCCTTGAAAGGTGGATTATAAAAAATCAATAAAAATGAAGGCCTTAGGGCCTTTATATGGATTATATCATTGATGATATGGTAGAGATTAATGTTAATAGAGAATTTTTTTAAAAATATTAAAATATCCTTTAGTTTTTAGAAGGTTGTTTATAAGTTTTTAAAATTAATCTTATTACTTTAAAATTAATTATTTTAATTGGGAAAGTATTTTTTGGTTGAGAAATAAATTATATTATTTATTACATCATTTTTATATAAATATAATGTCATAATACCTATTGTATATTTACACCATATTTTACTTTTTACGCCAAAATTCGATTATCTTGGAAAATTATGAAAATTTCACCATTGTCTAATTTTGACACAATGATTTCAAAAATGACATACATTATATCTAGAAAATTCTCTAAATATAAGAAATTTAATTTAAAAAAATAATTATTTCTTGAAAAATAATAGGGTTTACGACATAATAAACTTTTTTGACCCTTATAAAAAATATACGGGACATTATAAAATTATATTATAAATTATATTTAATTAAATATTTTTTTTATAATAATATTACATGAAAAATAAATTTTATATAAAATACCTAAATTTATCATATAATTTTATTTTAATTGTATATTTTCAAAAAAAAACAATTACATTTTATTTATATTCAAAAATATATCTATCATATTCATCTTTTATTCATGTGTATTTTATTAAATAAAATAATAATGAAAATGGGATTGGAAAGACCACTATTTAATTTTAAAAAATAAAATTAAACATTATAATTATAAGGTCTAGATACATAACCCCCCATTACATTGAGGAATTTTTTGGGCCATTACACATATTTATTTTTCTTACATTCATTGGTTAATGATTTTTTATCACAATGGGTTCTCATTATAGAGTTTCATTTCAAGATTATTATCTTTATACTCATTCTTTTAATTGGATCTCAATTATCGTGTTCTATGTTATTTTATTAATGTATTACCTCATTATTTGAAACCCATTCTGAATTATTCCTTTCTTATTTTGGGAATTACATGATTACTCATTTTCTTATTATATGATTATTCCATATGACATTTATTTTTAACTCATGTTTTTTCATAGGTTATCATGATTATGATTGTTGTATGTTTTTTTATTCTATGTGACACACATATATATGTTAATTTTATGATGTGATGAGTGGATCCAGAATTATAAAACCCCAAATCAATTGTGTAATGTTTATATCTCATGTGATATTATATATAGTGCATGAGTAATGAGTCTATCACACTATGTTATAGTGTATGGATAGTGTGCCTATAACACTTTATTTTAGTGTATGGGAAGCCTTCCAAACACATTATGTTTTGATTTATAGGTAGTGAACATTAACATGTTCTTATTATAGAATGTTTTATGTTTGTATCATGTTATTATACATTCCCTTACTGAGTTTTAAATTTTATGAATCATGATTTTACTATATTAAGATCTCATTTCATGGTATTCCATATTCATATGTTATTATATATGAATATCTTATGTAAAAATCATATAAAGTACTTTATGATCTCTCAATGATTCTCATTGATTATGATCTTATTTTCTTATTTTTTTATTATCCCTTTACATATCTATTTAGCTATCCATTTTTTTAATATAAATTTCCTAAGGAAACATGAGTATTATAAATCTTTCAAGGTATAAGGATCAATTATAATTATTTAATTATTATAGAATACAAATTAACTAATTTTTTTTACATTATTTCATTTAATAAGTACCTAGTTTCCAAAGGTACTAAACTTTTGATTTTGGGATTTGATTTTATTTCATTATATGTATAAAAAGTATGAATTTATAGCACTAGATATTGAATTGTGGGTATAGGGATGTCTCAATATGATACCAACCATACATTAAAAATTTATTGTGTAAATGTACAAGAGTTCAAAAATATATCATAGTTAAGTAAGCTAAATTTAAATGTCAACAGAGTAAACAAGGTTTGTTTGTTTAGAGGAAGGTACATATGAATTATCTTTATGGATAAAGATAGATGAACACATTTTTTTGTAGTTTTATTTCATTTTATATTATGTGATAAGAAAATAAATTTGATGTAAAACAAAAGTTTCTTCAATGGGATATAATTTTATTGGAGCAATTGGTTTATATTTTTATCTATTCTATAACATAATATGAAAAATTATATGAATGAAAGGATTAATGTTTTAATGAGATCAAAATAAAATATTTTATTCATGTTTTAAAATATTAAAATGTTTCATGTTTTAATACCTTATTTTTATGTTATTTATCTAAATAAAAATTATATATGATATAATGAAATCATATGTGAGATTATTTTAATTTGTTTACTAAAAATCCTATAAAAGAAAAAAAAATTATTCATAAAGTGTTTATGTATTAAAATTATATATTTTGGGAAAATATATATTTTTTAAGAAACCAATAGGTGTTAAAACTAATATTAGAGATGTTCAAATTCATACAAACAAATAAATATTACAAAAATGTTGATATTTTATATATGAGTTTAATCTAAATTAAAATTCACTAAGAAAATATTCGAAGTAATATAGAATAATTTGGGATATATATTGGTTAATAAGAACTTATAAAAGTTATATTGTTGTTTATTATCAATAACCTCAATGAAATTTTGTATCCTTATAATATTTATAAGATTCTCCCATTTTAAAAAAAATTAAACACTTAATAATATTGGGTATTATGATGTAAAATTATTAAGATATAAAGTTAGATCATTGAATATAAGTATTAAGAATAATAATATCACCATTATACAAATATTATTTATTCAATGATATTATTCCATATATAATTTCATACATAGTGTTAATAGTTTTCATAGGGTGCGCATTTCACAAAATTCCCCATTACAATAGGTTAACAAGGTATCATGCATAGGAACCTTCATACTTTGATACATCCCTTATGTTATCCTTGAGGCTTAGATAAACATGGATGGTTGGGTAATTTTTTGATCATATGGTGGATTTTACTTAACCATGATGAGATTTTCCCTCTTGAATTTCATGTAATACGTATGATCCCTTGATGAGAAAGAAAAAGAATTCATATGGTCATACTTAATTGAGTGGAATGTGATGTACTCATTTACAGAGATGAATGCATGTGGATGAATAAAATGTGATGTAATCATTGGTCTTTACTCAGATAATCAAGAATGTATGTTTTGAACCATATGATATTGACATGTTTCGTGTATTGTGGATGCAATTTATATAAAACCCCAGCCTAGAATACCTTCTTAGATGGAGGGTTATGTCACCTCAAGTGCACCTCTCCATATTCTAAAGGTTACCGACTAACAACAATGGCCTAATCCACACAATAGAGAGACTATGACTTAAAATTAGATTCAAACACACAATAGAAATAATAAAACAATATCCATCACATAATCAAAGTATGCATAATAAAAAACACAATTATATAATGAGATACCATACAAAATTCACATAGTAATACAAAAACTGGTCTACTACTAGGTCAATCATAAATACAAAATAAAAAAATGGAAAAATATTCAACATACCCTATTTATATCCCCAAGACTCAACATTCCCTATATACAATACATGTGGAGATTATCTAGACCAATCCACTACATGACTTGTGCTCTAGACTAAAAGTAGATATTTGTTATTCTCACACACCAGAGTTCCCATGAAATGTGTGAGAAATACATCTTAGTAGGGTCTCACCTAATATCCATGGTATATTTCATCATATACATGTATACATGAGGTAAAAATAAACTTGTCACATAAAATTTTCATATGTCATTTTCTAACCAGGACACCATGACTTCCTATGTATCAGGTCATCATTTTCTGGTGAGGCCACCATTACACCTGATCATACCTACTTCGGAACCATGCTAGAATATTATGATTGTCTTTTTCCTTACAATTCATACCTAGTCTGAACCCAAATACTTGGGGTAGGAATCTTACCAGGCCTCAACCCATTACCCAAAGGGACAAGTTAAGGGTATATGTTTGAATCTTGACCTACTAACTTATCTCTCAAGGTGGGGTCCACTATCCATGTATCACATCACATCACGAACCATCCCCCTAACTCGGGGTGGTCCACTATCACGACCCAAGTCTTATCACTCAAGTAACGGTATAAACGTAAAGTACACTTGGATACCATAACTCCCAAAACCATTATTTTAGTTCCAAATCACTCATAGTGGGTCCAAGACTTAGGATCTCAGTCCCCACTGGGTTCATCGCCTATTAAAATCACACACAAGCATTCTCACACATGGAAAACATCCTATCACACCAATCATAATCCCATTTTTAAAGTTTTATTCACTTAGGAACTATACTCTCACCTTGAATCACATCTCATCTCACCCATTAGGGTGCCAACTGGGTCCTCCAAACCTCTCATAGTCTCTACTCATCGATATCATATTTTTCCTATAACCCATCAGTAACAACACTGCCTAAAGGCTCCATTAACCCAAACCTCATGGCCTATTCTAACCACCTCAAAATCCCAAATCACTCAAGGTTCTTCTACTCAGATAACATCTTGAGCTATTGTGATCTAAGCCCCTTGGAAAACCTGATTCCATGTTCAAATGGTTCCCATAACCTCAACTTGTGTCCCATATCCCAACTCATAAGGGAGATCTCTCAACCTATCATTAAAAGATAACCCCTCTCTTTAAGTATGTGTCTAGTAATAAAGGATACATACAACTCAGAATGCTCACTAAGACCCAATCTACACTCAAGAAGGTGTCACTACTTAGGCATGTGATGGACAACCACCTCACCCCTCCCACTAGGCCTAAGACTCTCATGATTTCCCAAAACACCTAGAAAACCAAACTATTCTAAACACATCATGTCTCACATCCTAATACCACCTAATGTCTCATGAAAAATCAATTTTCACACTCACCCACTTGAAAATAGAGTCATCGGGCAATCCCAAAACACTCAAATGTTGAAGAGAATTTGTATCGAAATTAAGAGGCCTAACACCATCTTATATATTCTACCCAAGGAACTCTTGTTCCCTATACACTCTACTTGAACCCATAAAATTGTAATTCATTAGGAAACCATGTACAAACAAGCATATGATCTTGTATTAAAGGGACTACCTACCTCTAATATAGAGTTATCATCCATGAAAAGATATTTCAGGCCTTGGATAAGCCTATTCATGCCTCATCCAAGATTGTACCACCACCTGATATCTTATCACATTCCAAACACCATAAATAATTAATTTTCACAATTTATAATTAATTATTAAAATTAACCAAAGGGGCATAATCAGATGAAAACTCATTGAGTATTGTCGATTTTATAAAATCACACCCAATAGAATATGATCATCCTTTGGGATATCCTCTCACCACCACACATGAAAGCCACATTTTCCTCACTCAATTACACTATTCTCTGATGGATCAACAAAAAGCCCTAGATTAAATCACACCAAAAACAAGGGCTAGAAAAGGGGAACCAAAACAATGAGAGGATGAGCATGAATTTTTTACTTGAAATCATCATCCAATCACATAAAAACACATCCACCGTAATATTTAATTGAAGAGAGGAAGATGTAGGGAAGAAACAGTTGATTATACCCTCTCCCATGTGCCCCTTGACCTAAAAATGAAGAAAATATTGACTCTTAAAAGATGTGACTATTCCTATTTTAAAAAATACACTCAATACTTGTTCATGGCGTGACCATGAAGTTCACAGTGTGAATCCCACCTTCACCTGGAAAATTCATTATGTGTACAGGGGTCATAGAATGGGGACTCTAGGTATAGGTCCTAGACCTCAACCTACCTATTCCATAGTGTATCCTTTATTCCCTCTATGGTGAAAACCCCTTACTATATTCTTTTGTGATGCAAACTATGGGTCGCAATGTGAACTACTGCTACTACAGCATTTCAGCAGGGCATCTAGGCCTTGAATCGAAGCTTACCAAGTACTCAAACCATAACATGGTCCTTCTTCCTTATCCAAAAACATCTCCTTGAGATTTCATAATGCTTTAATTCTCGGTCCAAATCCCAATTCACAGAAAACCCTTATTCCAGGATCAAAATTCAAACTTATTCCAAAAAATAATGACCTGAAAATTCATGGGGTGTTAAAGAATCCTCACCATAAATCTTGTCATCACTAAGAATTATTATTATTCCCAAAACCACCTCTCATGACCTGTCATCGTCATTAATTCATAGAGAAATCACTATTTTCTACTCTAGAATTCCACAAGAGCTTCCACTATGAAATTCCAACCACTAAAGTGGATTATTCAATAGAAACTGATACACCTTCTCATCAATAACACCAATATAGAGATGGGAATCCTTGAAACCATTTCTCTTGAGACACCATGATGTCTTTAACTAATTCACCCACAAGTCTTATAGTTCTCCCCACTATAAATATTCACTTAAAAATAGGCTGATTAAAAACCATAGTTCTCCCCACCCTAGGAGTTATCTATTATAACACTCTCCCGGTGGTCCAATGACCTAATCGACATGGTTTCCACCTAACCACATCTAATTCCACGCCAATTGGACCTCTTATGTATGACCTCTCTAGAAAAATCTTGGTTAGACCCATTAATACACTACCACACAACCCAATCACAATGCTTTAACTCTCGAAGGAATCACAAAACTACCCAACCACCCACCTCAAATTCCAAACCCGACCCCTAGTGTCATTAAAATATTTTATTATACACCACTAGTTCCAACCATAATTCTCTCACCCCGAGCACTAGTGTACCACTAATCCGACTCACTCACAAACCACACCAACTCTATCTCAAGCTTGATGCCAATGAATCAAATCCATACAATATTGTATTTGAATTATAAACTTGATATTCATCAAGAAACTAGATCACATATAATTAACCTACACATTAGTACCCCAATTTCACCTTAACTATTTATTGACCAATATCACTACACCCATGACTTTTCTGACATGAGGGTCATACAACCGCACCTGATATGATGATTCCCACTATGGAACTATCCCCATTGTTTCTCTTTAAATTAAAATCCAATCACCATGGAACATGCTCCATCCATCACCGAATATAATGATAGGGTGTGTTCATCCCACTCATACCAAATATTCAGAAAGAAACACCAATCATCACTTTTTATTAACCTAAAAAGAACAACATCCTCATAATTCAACAATCCATTCACAAAAAGGTTCACACCTTTTGATGTCCAATGGTTTAATCCCCAACATATGGATTCTAATACACTAGAACTAACCCAAGATTACCTAAAAACCACTCTCACCCATCCTATTTTCCCTAACAAGGATCAAAACTTCATGAAACCTTGCCTTTTTTCATATCATCACCATATTATCATTTTAGAACTACTCGGGTTCATCCATAACATAATAAATTCTCAACGGGACCGCAAACAATCCATTCACTGATATGTAACTCAAATAGGTATTGTGAGTATCTAGTGTTCAATTCCCTCAAACAAAAATACTTTTCCCAATATGCATTCCAATTCTCACTGTCCTCCTTAAGTAGAGTGGTCCACTGAGAATCCTTTCACAAGTTCTCTCCCATGATGGTACTTTATCTCAGCTAAACCCAATGGTTACAATCTCTCTTACAACATGATTGAAAAACCTAACTCACACTCATATGAGTTGAGTTCTATTTAAACTAAGACCACATGACTAAACCACCTAAAATACATATCACACATATCATTCCCATACCATATCTTGAGGCATCTCACTCAATCCAAGGCTCGTCACATGATCACCCACCACATGGGAATCGTTCAAAAACATGAGAGTTCATCCACACTCCCACCACACCACCAAAAGTGGAACCATAAACAATATTTCCATCCACCCAACCAATCATTTTATCTAAAAACCAAACCTTGATACCAAAAACACACATAGTTCTTTACAACCTAAAGGCCCAAGGCATTTCACATGCCATTCCTCAACAACCTGGTACGGTTAAGTATAATGCCACTGAGAATCTATATAGGAAAACACCATATACTTTGTTTATTATAATTTAAGTAACAAAAAATGAACCCTAAATAAAAACTTTTTTCTATCTATGGATAATCTCTCAAGTATTCAATGTGTATTCTGAATCCATCAATGTTCCATCACCGAGTCATTTAATGCCCACACTGACCTGCTAAGGGTCATTATACATCCATTGCAGAAGTGAATATATATCCATCAGTAAATAAAATCCTTCACATGGATCTACATAACCTATCATCAAAGAAAATATATTTTTTTAGTTGAGTATAATTCCAGTGTCAATTTATATGGAAAAATTCCATATATGTTTTTGTTGAAACACTAAATAACTAAACTCATCATTTGTAAAACCAATCACACACAAGGATTAAAATATCATGTGAATACTTCAAGTAAAATATGATATATGTACATAATACTCTTACCAATGGTCCAAGATCCAAAACCATAAATAAAAACCTAAAAAATCATATATTTAATAAAAATCTCAACCATAATGGTGAAAACAAAGAATAGTAATCTTATACCCTGGTAACAAAAACATCCAACTAGAAAGGTATTCATGACTCACCATTATGTGGTCCATAAAAAATTATAACACATTACAAGATCACTTGTTTACCATATCCCTATATAGTAATACAAAACAAAATATTTGATACCATTTATAACACCCCAACCTAGAATACTTTTCTGAGTCGAAGGGATACATGGCCTCAAGTGCGCTTCCCCATATGAAAGATTCCATCAACTAGTGGTGAGAGACTAATCCATACAATGGGGAGACTAATCCCTTGAATCAAATTAAAACACATAGTATAATTAACCAAATAATATCCATCACATATTTAGAGTATGAATAATCAATAAAACATAATGTTATAATGAGATTCCATGTGGAAGTCATATAGTCATACAATAATTGATTTTCCACTATATTGATCCCGTATACAAAATAAATAAAAGATAAAAAATACTCAGTAGGCTCTACATCCATCCTCAGGCCTCAACAGTCCCTAACTCCAATACCCATCGAGATTCTCCAACCCAATCCACTACACAACCTGTGTTTTGAACTAAAAACAAACATAAAGTCTACATGCAGACACTAGATTTCTCATGGAGGGTGTGAGAAATAAATCTCAGCAGGGTCTCACTAAGTGACCCTAGTATATTTCATCATATGCATTTATACACGAGTGAAAAATAAACAAGCCACATAAATACATTGAACATCATGTTATAACCAAGACACCATGAATCCCTATGAATCAATTCCTCGTGTGTTAACTAGGCCACAATGACACCTGATCATTACTTCTTTGGAACAATGATAAAATCCCATCATCACCTCATGCCACACAATATATACATAGTCTATACCTGAAGACTCAGCATAGGAATCATCCAATACCATAACCCACTACTCAAATGGATAAGGTAAGGTCATATATAATAATCCTAATCCACTACCTAATAACTCAAGGTAGGGTCCATCATAAAAGTCTCACATCATATCACAACCCATCCCTCTCACTCAGAGAATTACACTACCACAAATCAAGACTTCTTACTCAAGGAAAGATCCAAACATTAAGAACACTAGGGTCCCATCTCTCCCATGGAGACCCTTCCAACGTTATCTCACTCATGGAAGGGTCGGGCCTCAGGATCCCTCTCCCCCACCAGGTCCATCACCTATCATAAGAACACATATACATCATAATAAAGGACCCACAACCTATATCCCATATCATAAACTCATTATCCAAGCACTATTAAATTAGGATCAATCCTCAAACCTCAAATCACATCTCGTCTTTCCTATCAAGGTGTCCACTGGGTTCTCTAGACCCATTAGGGTCTCTACTGGTTGATGCCATCCTGCACCTGTCACCCATATATGACAACATGACCTAAAGACTCCTCCAACCCAGAGATCAATTCAGGGTCAAACCACATCAAACTCCCTCATCACTCTTGGTCTCTCTAATCAAGGACCTTCTCGAGCTATCACACTCTAATCCCCTTGGAAATCTAATGCCATGCCCAAAACTGTTCCCACAACATGCACCTAGTTCCTATCTCACATCTCCTAATAAAGATATCTCAATCTACCACCAATAAGGAATCCCTCTCTATGAATCCCCATATAATCCCAAATAAAAACTCACACTCATATCTATCACTAATCTCCAATACAACATATAGATGGTGTCACTTCTTGGGTGTGAGATGGATGATCACCCCACCCCTCCCACTAGGCATTAGCCCTTCATTATTTCCTGAAAATACCTAGGGAAACCAACCTAGGATAGCCACATAAAATCTCACATTATAATACCACTCTATGTCTCCCATCAATTCCATTCACACCCTTTCCCCCATGGTGACATAATCATCGGGTGATCCCTAAACACCTAAAGTGATAAAGAGGATTTATCCCAAGCATTGAAGGCCTAATTTCATTCTATTTATTCTATCCAAATCACCCTCAGTCCCTATCTTCCCTACTCAAACCCATAAAAAATTAATACAGTAGAAAACCATGAATAAAAAATCATATTATCTTATATTAATAGGACCACCTACTTCCAAAACAAAGTTACCATCTATATCAATCTCCATCGGGCCTCATCCAAGCCCACTTATTCCTTATCTAAGCTCGTACCACCACTTGAGGTCCAATCTCATTCCAAACACCATAAATATTTAATTATAATAATTTATAATTAATTATTCAAAATAAAATAAAAAGTTGTAATCTGTTAAAAAACCATCATGAAATGCCACTTTTCCAAAATCTCACCTAACAGTGTGTGACCAGCCTTCTAGAATATCATCTCATCACCCCACATAGAATCCCCATCATCCTCACTCAATTCTACCATGATATAGTGGATTAAAAACTAAAAACTATCCTAAATTACACTAAAATAAATTTCTAGCAAAGGGGAACCAAACTAAAGATAATAGGAGGACAAATGTATCATGAATTGCCATTAAATTACACAAAAACCCATCCCCCTCTATGGAAAATTGAAGGGAAGAAGAGGGAGGAGAGATCCATCTAATTTGTACCTATCTCAAGAACCCCTCAATCTAATAATAGAAAGGGGGATAACCCACAAAATATGGTTCTTCACCTTGTAATTCCCTGATATTTTATATATTTTCTCTTTGAAAAAAACTTGAAGAATTCAATGGCTTTCTTTACATGCAACCCCAAATCTAAATGAGTCATGATATAGTAAATAGTTATAACCTAATCATTAAATTTGAAGGTATTAATAGTAATAACCACATAATAAAGAAAATATTTACCATGGTTTTAAATAGTTTAAATTTATTTATTAATTTAAAATAAATAAGTACCCACTTTTAAGTAGCACGATTTTATGCTTCAAAATATGTTTTCTTCAAAAATGATTTTTATCACATTTTTTTCACAAAAAATATAATTAATTTATACTGTTTTTATAAATTATTTTTGATTAAATTAATATAATTCATAAAATCATCATGTTAATAATACATTAGGGTGAATTTTTAGGTTTTTTCTAGAAATATTTATTTTTAAGTGAATAGTGAAAAAATACTGATTTTTGTAACACATGTCATTTATTTTAAAGTAAAATTACAATTATATTTTAATTTTTACCTTAAATTAATTTAATTTTAATTTAATTTTAAATAATATAATTAATTACATATGAATCATTATTATACTCAATTTTTGTATAAGTTAATTTTTTGGGCTTAGAAACACATTTTTCTATAAACTATTTTTATGAACACAATGTTCTTTTCTAACAATAAATTAAATTAATATACATTTATTAATTGTTTTGATGAAATTTTTATATTATATATTCAATCATATATTTTAAAATTAATTTTATGGTTTTTATAAGGTAAATAATGGAAGTTAATTCAGTTTTTTGTTTAAAATGTATTTTTTTAAAATGGGTTTTATTTGTGGTTTGTACACTTATTTAAAATTAAATTATTTAAATTATAGAAGTTAATATATTAAAATATATTCCATATTTTTAATCATCACAACTAATATATAATTTAGTAGTTTCAACTTAATTTTCATCATAAGGAATAGTAAAAATCTTAAAATTTTGTTACCACTATTAAGGTTAAAACAGGATTATCAGGGGGTAAACCAGGATATAAGGGTAATATTTACACCTAAAATTGTATAATTATTATTTTTTGAAGATATTACCACCTTATATTATCCTACCTTCAAATAATAGTCCATTTTTTAGCCACATTCCGATGAAATCAACCTTATATAATTGTAATCTTTTAAGAAATTCCATGTGTGTCCCTTGTAACGCCTCGAATCCACATTGTAATAGTGTAATTAATATCATTTTTATTTTTAATACTTATTATTCTTATTTAATGTAAATAAATGTTTTTAATCTAGATAAAATCAAGAAATAAAAATATATGATAAATATTTCCATTAATAAAACACTAATACATTATAACATTAATAGTCTAGAAAACCACAACTAATCCAGAAAACTCATGAAAAGACCTAGAAAAAAAATGGCCCTCCACCGAGTAACACAATAATAAATATTGAGTATACCTCTTCCCTTGGATCTACCATAGTGAGAAAAGTAATAGCAATAATAATAATAGAAATGATAAGAATAAGAGGAATGTAAAAAACCATTTTTGAAGAAAGAAAAGAACTATGATGATTTTTTTTGTGTTTTATAATACCTTAGACAGGTATTTATAAAGTTTATATGATTGTTACAAAAATAACCATTGGAATTTTTAGTGACCGTTGATGTTTTTTTCGTAATCGTTAGGTATTTTAAATAATTGTTCTATTTAATAATTTAGATAATAACATTTAATTAAATTGTTTTTTAAGAGTTATACTTTTAAAGTTTCGAATTAAAAATTTAACAAAATATAATAGTGTATAAATATTTTCAAATTAAAATAACATAATTTACTTTTTAAAATTTTAATTAATCTACATAAAGTCATAAAAAATGAATGATTTCTAATTTGGTTATGTTTAACTTTTTTCTTACAAAAAATTTTCTAAGTGCACACCACAACCGAGAGTACCATGTAAGGCCAAGCCCTCAAGGTCCAGTGAAGGCACAATTAGGTGCAAGCCCAACTTGAATAGTCCTATGGTCAGGCTTGTGTATAGGGACCCTAAGAACAGAACCGTGTATAAGTTGGGACGTTACCCAGGTGGTGAGGTTATGAATAAGACTCTCCTAGTACATGTGTGTGTTGTGTTATCAATGGAATGCCTCCTGTGTCAAGCCTTATAAGGAGATCCTGGAAACTGATTGGTTTCGATGTGGGACACATGTTTTACCAGAGGGTGCGATCTTGACTGTATGATAAGTCCATGTTCAATCTAGGATGTCTGATCCCTTTCCCTAATAGATCTTCCCTTCACTCTCTCCGGTTTTAATCCTATCCCTTTGATAAATATTGGATGATCTCAACCATCCCTTCATTTCTTCAGTCATCTCCTCCACTGTTTACTTAGTCATTCCACACTAGTGGGTCAAGTCCCTTATATCTCCTTCACCGTCAAAGTCCTTCCCCGTCCATGGCCCTATCTCAGAATTGACTCCTCAAATAATGTCATGGGTGGTATTAATTTAATCCTAACGCCTGGCTATAATGATGATTTTCTTTCCCCCATTATCAGATTCCACTACAAGGTATGATTATATATATATATATATATATATATATCGATTTCTTTATATTTTATACTAATTAGAACTGTTGTTTGATCCTCCCTCTAGTCAATTTTTGAATCCCTTCAATATCCTTGTTTATTACAAATTGGATTATTAAAAAAATATATATATACTTTTTTTTATAAAAATCCTCAAAGACCAAAGTTCACCTCCTAAATCTATCCATTTCTTCTATTTCTTAAGTCCATAAGCTTTTGACCCTCGATTCATCCAAAAAAAGTAAGGGTTTTTATTTTTAATCAAATTATCTTCGTTTTAAAATGATTTACATATATATGTGTATATATATGTATATACACATATATGGATATCTATTTATAGAATATATAAGATAAGGGTTTTTTATTTAAATTTTATCTCTAAGCCTATATATTGTAAGAAGATCGTTTATTAAAGGGTTTTCTTATGTTTTCAAAACATCATTTTATGTATAAGGTATAATATTTTATATTTATGTATATATATATATATGTATATCAATTTATTTATAAAGAGGGATTAATATTTTGTTTCCAAATATATATAAAAAGGTTAGAAATTTTTTGTTAATCTATCATTTTATAGTTTTGATTTATGTGTTAAATGAAAATAGTTATCATTTTATCTGTTAATCCTAAACAAGTTATTATTTGATGTGTGAAATTGTATCTTCACCCCCTGGTATGTCATGCATAATTAGGTATTTCCATTATCTAAATTAAAAGTGGAATTTCATTCATTTTTTATCATTTGTCCACATATTTTATTATGCATTTTATTTATAACTTTTAAATAATTATAGAAATTTTTGAGCATGGGATTCTCCTAAAAATGGTTTTATAAACTATCAAGAATATGTTTATGACGTGTCATAAGAAAGATTATTTTATTTTAAAGAAAATAATTTTATGTTTGTATTTTTTAAATATCTTGGGTTATCATTGAGAAAGGTAGGTTCATTAAAAGTGTTTTACAAAATTAACACTAGAATAATGAATGTTATGTTATGGTGAGTGAACACATAAGTCATAAGGTGACTTTGTTCCATATGAGTTATGACTAGCAGACTTACAATTTTATTATGGTATTCCAAGTATCATAAATTACCCACCAAAAATTATTATTTTTATGGATAAATACCAATAATATTTTTAAATATAATTAAGTTATGAAATTATTGTTTTATAAATTATATGGATTTCAATGTTTTAAAAATATACTTTTAAGTATATATACATATATATGTTTATTCAAAGAAAATATTTTAAAAGTTTTTATTAACATTTTCAAAACCTCTTACTGGGCATATTAAATGCTCACCCTATGTTTTAAATTCAATTTTTTATAGTATTAGTAGAATTACATTGTAGTGTGAGTTCTATGAGGAGACAGCGCAGTGAAGACTTTTCTATTTAGTTAATTTTATTTTTTACAATTTTGTTGAAATGTAATATCTATATCTAATTCTCCAGAACCTAGACCAGAAAATTTCATACTATTTAATAATTTTTTTGTATTTATTTAGTTTCTTTATAAAAAATACACTGTATCTATATTAGCTGAGTCCAGAATCGCGGGCTCAGGCTATTATATCCATCCCCTCACTTATAAAAGGTAACCACTTATCCTACATTATTCACACAATTTGATCATTATATATTGGGAAATACATGGTAAAAACCCTTCATAGAATCCTTCCCTTCCTTATATAGCTTCTTTTATTACCCTAAGACCAATCCTTTAAGGATTAAGGTTCAAGCCAAAGGAGGTCTCTCAAAGAAGAGGTATATATATTAACCAATCTATTTCAGTTTTATTTAATATTATACTTCCTATAAAATATTTTATATATCAAAACATGATTAATATATTATAATAAAAATACCTATATTTTATTATGGTTATTTAATATCCATTTACCACCTCTTATCAATAAAATGGGAGATGAAAGTATCATCCATGCATACGTGTGGACTATCACCTCCATGTAGTGATTTGACTCATTTTCCATCCCCATATTTCATGGGTTATTATAATTAAAGATTTAATGTTTATATATGATATTTATAACATAATTATTCTTATTAAATTATAATATATTATCTAACTTCTTACCTTATGGTCCTTTGGTAAATGATAATGTTTATCGTGCATACGTGTGGACTACCACCACCACAGAGCGATGTGATTTGTTTATCATTTATGCGTTACTTAGATGGTAATGAGGATAAATTTAATGAAAATATAGGATATTTATGATATTATAATGATTATTTAAAGTTTAATTATCATTTACCTTTATTTAGTTTGAAAGAGCGCTGTCGTGGGCGCCCTCAAATGATTAGTGAGATTTTGGGGTACTTAGGTGCAACAGAGTGGCTGACCAAGGTCGTCTCTCAAAGGAGGAAGTGAATTTCAAAACTTATTAAAGGTATTATAAAAAAAATAAAATATAATAGAATAAAAACACTACTTAAAAGGATTGGGTTTTCTTATAGTTTATGAATCTAGAAGGAGTTTTCTGGAAGAAGATTGTATTTTTTTTTTAGTTTTGAAATGAATTTCGATTAAAATGACACAACAAGAAGATGTTTTTTTAGAAATCTATTTTAAAAGGAATAATCAATCTAACTCTAACTCTTCATTTACTTATTAATAATTATCATCTAAATCAATATCCACTTAATTATGATCCCCTAATTTGTTATCCCTCGAACCCTATGAGAGTTAACTTAACCACAAAGATGAAATTACTTAAACCCTAGGCTAGCTTCGGAACACGCAATCGCAACACCCTGCTTTGATTGTTGTTCTAAGGATAGATTATGGTCAGTGGTTAATTATAGAACATATCCATTCTATAAATGAGGATGAATTTTGTTTAGGGATTATATTTTAACTCTACAAATTTATCCCGTGTGGTCTTGTATTACCGATTAAGATCGCGCTCTCACAATTTACACAAAATCTCGACCTCGCGTGTTTTGTATTAATTGTTAAATTGATTTCTTAGTTTCTTGTAATTTAAAAACAAAATTCATGGATCATATTAGGTGAATTGAAGTAGCTCATTTATTCAAAATAAATGAATGAATAATGATAGAGGTCGATCAATTACTAAAAAGAACTACTCTTACATGGGTGGCGTAATCATCGTAGAAGCATTTTGCATGTGCAAAGGTTTATAATGGGTATAACCCAATAACGCCTCTACTCAAGAATTAAAGCCCAAATAGGAAGATTAAGAGAAGAATAAATTTAAACAAAATAGAATAAAAGAGAAGAAATAAAAGAAGAACAAAGAAGTTTATTACACAAACAAAATCATTACAACATGAAGGAGAAGAAGAAGGCTTCATCGAAGGGATCCTTGCTTCAAGAGATAACCTTATTTAAATGGTTGGATAATTGGAGTGGATCCACTTATCCTCTTCCCTAAACTTACCAATTCACTTCCCAACCCCAAAAAATGAGAAAAAAACCAATTTATAGAGTGGTGGAGAGGCTTGGTTCAAAGTGGTTTCAAGTGTGAATGGGGAATCTCGGACAAATATTTTATGCCAACTTTCACCGCCAATTTTACCACCAAAACGCGTGAATTGTCCAGACTTCCAGACAGATAATATGTGCTTATATGGATTCCCTATCCCCTCTAAAACTTTGGGCTCAATACAAGATCATAAGAAGGAGTTATAGCCGAAATACAAAAGCTTCTCCATTCTGACGTGTCCAGACCACCTTTGACTTTATGGCCCAATTACTCCATCCAAATGCATTATTTTTATCTAGTGTTATGAATAAAAGTTGTATCCCATGAAGTAAGGAACATAGTTAAAAAATATTAAGTTCAAATAATTCAAATAAAAATATTTATGATTGAAATACTACAGTGATTTTAAAAGGGTAAAACTGGAATTTTCATCAAATATTCAAATGAATTATCTAATCCCAAATACTTTCCAATTAAACATATTTAACACAATGGGAAGAAATTATATCCTTTATTATCAATAAAATATTCAATAAAATAATGTTTCATCAACTCCCCCACACTTACCCTTTTTCACTCCTGAGAAAAACCTCATATCAAGTAAACATCAATATCAAATAAAAATCAATTTTAAAACACATATCCTTTAGATCAATCAATTTCAAACCAAGAATAAAAAGATATCATGCCTCATAAAAAACCTTATTTAAAGTTCTTAATTTATATCATTAAATATATTTCCACTTTATTTACCTCCCATGCACAAAACACTTACCTCACTTGAATTTTCTCTTATCACACAAATGTCAATTTTTTTGCAATGTCTTTCTCATCCAAACTCATACAATGGTCACCATAGGCTTGATATATTCCTACATCTCTAACCGATGTGAGTCAAGGACATATGTTTATCATGAAGACTTTTCAGAGTTGTTCTGTGGCTTTCGGTTGGTAGGATTTAGATGTGAAAAATTCTGAGGTTGAATGAGGAGGGATTGACTCTTTTTGAAGCAAAATTGCATTAATCTAATTTTCACTTAAATATGGTCTTCTCCTCAACCCCCATAGTATCAATTCAGCTCCATCATCATGGAAAGTCATGAAAGTTTTACACCATTAATTATTTCAGCATCAAAAATTTCAATCTTCTCAAACATGGTTTTCTTGAAAGCTCCAGATGGGCAAAGCTTTCCACCTCAATTAGAAGCTCCAGAAAAGGCACAGCTTCACTTGTCATGAAAGCTCCAGAAAAGGAACAGCTTTCAATATAATTATTTTCTTCAGCAGCAAACACATCTCTTCAGAATTTAATTTTCCACCCAAAGTATCACAGAATGTGGTAGCACAACACAAGATAGCTTCCCCCACACTTAAGCTCAACTAGATTATGCAATTTCACTTCAAGAGTTGGTTGGATAGAGAAAATTGTCTTATAATGTGGCTAAACTAACAGGATATGCATGGATTCTAAGGGCTACAAGGATTAAAGGTTCAAGTTAGGCCATTATAAAAAAGGATTCTTTGAAATAGGGGCTTTAATACCAAACAAATGCCTCAATCATTTAAACATAAGTACCTTAAAACCTCAAGTTTTGACAGTAATAAATCAAATTATGGTTAAATCAAGCATGGTTTGGTTCTCTCAAGAAGTGAGGTGAATGTAAAGAATATGAAAATCATGGTTCATAAGCCTCACAGGAAAGTGATTTCAAATATAAAGACAGTGAGATGTGTCATGGGATTCAAAAATTCAGTGTACTTTTCATGAAATTACTAAATATTTGAACTTGAAACAAAGTCATTTCAGCATTCATTTAAGTTTAGTTTCAAGGGGTAAATTGTTTCACTTATTGATATGGATTTAAAAATGGTGATGAGAATCATTTTAGCTCAAAAGATTCAAAAACACACAGAAAATTGTAAAATAAACACACAAAATTTGAAAAACACACAATTTTTTTTGGTTTTTTTTAAACAGGAAAATAATTAAAATTACTAAACTAAAAGGTTCCCTCCACCACACTTAAAATATTGCATTGTCCTCAATGTGAACCCATGAGATGATATATGCACATGAAATGAAAAATTTTTAAATAGGAAAAATAATATAAAAGTGAAAGGGTTAGGAACGGCCTGATGTACTCAAGTGATGATGGGGTCATGTAGTGTGATAAAATCCACTGAATTAGTAGGAAGTCCCTCAATGTATCTCTTCAAACTTTTCCCATTCACTGTAAAGCTCTTTTCAGTGTCCTCTTGTGTGATCTCCACTGGACTATAAGGAAAAACATTAGATACAATATAAGGACTTAACCATCTGGAACGCAACTTACCAGGCATCAGCTTCAGTCGTGAACTGTAGAGAAGGACTTTCTCTCCAACATGAAACTCCCTTTGTTGGATCATTCTATCATGAGTTGCTTTTGATCTTTCCTTGTAGAGCCATGAGTTCTCATATGAATACAATCTAATCTCCTCAGGCTCTTGAATTTGCAACTTCCTTTGAATTCCATCTTGGGCCAAATCCAAGTTATATTTATTTATAGACCAATAAGCCCGATGCTCAACTTCCATTGGTAGATGACATTCTTTCCCAAAAACAATCCGAAATGGGGACATACCAATGAGTGTCTTGTATGCTGTCCTATAAGCCCAAAACGCATCATCCAGGCACTTGCTCCAAACCTTCCTATTTGGTTGCATGGTTTTCTCCAAAATTTGTTTGAACTCATGATTTGAAACCTCAGCCTAGCCATTTGTTTGGGGGTGGTATGGTGTTGATGTTTTGTGTGTCACCCCATACTTTTGAAGGAGGGAAGAAAAATTCTTATTGTAAAAGTGTGTCCCCTGGTCACTGATGATGGCCTTCGGTACTCCAAACCTGCAGAAAATTTGAGCCTTGACAAAATCCACGACAACATGAGAATCATCAGTCCTGGTGGCCTTGGCCTCCGCCCATTTACTCACATAATCACACAGCAACCAAAATATACAAAAATCCAAATGAACTAGGAAAAGGACCCATAAAATCAATTCCCCATACATCAAAAATCTCACAGAATAATATGGGTTGTTGGGGCATCTCATGTCTCCTAGAAATGTTCCCAGTGTGTTGGCAACAAGAGAATGACTTACAAAACACATGGGCATCATGGAATAAGCTAGGCCAATATAATACAGAGTCTAAAACCTTCCTTGTTGTCCGTTGGGGTCCAAAGTGTCCACCACAAGCAAGTGTATGGCAGAAATACAAAAAAGAATCAAACTCATGATCGGGAACACACCTCCTAATGACTTGGTCACTACACATGCGCCAGAGGTAAGGATCATCCCACACATAAAACCTAGACTCACTTTTTAATTTTTGGACTTGATGTTTCTTTAAATTGGCAGGGATTTCAGAGGAAACAATGTATTTAAATAAATCTGCATACCAAGGATGCGTACCTGATATGGAATAAAGATGCTCATCGGGGAAAGTGTCCTGAAGTGGTACCTGGTCCAAGGTGTCATCCTCTAGTGTGTGAGTAATCCTACTCATGTGGTCCGCCACCAAGTTTTCTGACCCCTTCTTGTCCTTTATCTCAATATCAAATTCCTGAAGAAGGAGCATCCATCAGATCAGCCTGGGCTTTGCATCTGGATTCTTCAAGAGGTGCCTCAGAGCTGCATGGTCAGAAAAAACAACTACTTTAGAGCCCAATAAATATGAACAGAATTTATCTAAAGCAAATATGACTGCAAGAAACTCCTTTTCCGTGGTTGTGTAATTTTATTGGGCTGAATCCAGTGCCCTCGATGCATAGGCGATCACATGTGAATGTCCCTCCACCCTCTGAGATAAGACAGCTCCAACCGTGAATTTGGAGGTGTCACACATAATCTCAAAAGGAATCTCCCACCATGGGGGTTGTATGATAGGTGGAGTGGTCAGACGTTGTTTTAGCTCATCAAATGAATTCCTGCAAGAATCATCAAAATTGAAGTCAATATCTTTTTTAAGCAATCGAGATAAGGGTAGAGCGATCTTACTAAAATCTCTGATGAAGCGTCGATAAAATCTAGCATGTCCAAGGAATGATCAAACATCACGCACACATGTAGGATATGGGAGGGATGAAATAATTTCTACCTTAGATTTATCAACTTCAATGCCATGTTGTGAGACTATATGACCTAAGACAATTCCCTTTTCGACCATGAAATGACATTTTTTAAAATTTAAGACCAGATTCTTCTCAATACAACGATGCAAAACATCACCCAAACTAGAGATGCATTCATCAAATGAGGACCCATAAACTGTAAAATCATCCATAAATACCTCCATGCAGGTCTCAATGAAATCTGAGAAAATACTCACCATGCATCTCTGGAAGGTACCTGGGGCATTGAAAAGTCCAAATGGCATCCTTAGGTAAGCAAAGGTACCGAATGGGCAGGTGAATGTCGTCTTCTCCTGGTCCTCTGCTATAATGGGAACCTGAAAATAGCTAGAAAATCCATCCAAGAAACAATAGTGTGTCTTCCCAGCTAGTCTCTCAAGCATTTGATCAATAAATGGAAGGGGGAAATGGTCCTTGCGAGTGGAATGATTTAGTTTCCTATAATCAATACACACATGCCAACTGTTTTGAACCCTCATTGGAACTAACTCATCTTTCTCATTTTTAACAACAGTAACACCACTTTTCTTAGGCACAACCTGAATTGGACTTACCCACTGAGAATCTGAAATGGGATAGATTATACCTGCCTCGAGCAATTTTTCAACTTCTTTTTTAACAACCTCCAAAAGTGTTGGATTGAGTCTCCTTTGTGGTTGCCTCACCAGTTTATCCCCATCCTCCAAAATAATCCTATGCATGCAAATGGAGGGGCTAATACCTGATATGTTTGCCAATGTCCAACCAATTTCTCTAATGTTTTCTCTCAATAGATTCAAAAGTTTTTCTTCATGTTAAAAAGAGAGATTGTTAGCAATGATAACAGGTAATCTATCACCACTCATCAAGTATGCATATTTAAGATTTGGGGGAAATGGCTTGAGTTCCAATGTAGGGGGGTGATGTATGGATGGAGAAATTGATGCAACAGACATATCTGCACAATGAACATCAGTATCAGAATAAAAATCATCACAATCAGAGAAAAACGCACCAAATCCATCAGCATACTCAATATCCATGTCATAATCAGAGTTCACATGATCAATATCAGAATATGAATCCATTTCAAAATCAAATCTTAGAGAGTCTTGTTCATTAGAAACAGGTGTGGAAGTTCTCTTAGACATTAAACCCGAACCAATACTCATAATCTCTCTAAGCATAGGACAATCAAAATCCATGGATTTTTTACTTAGTGGTTCAAAATGGGAGGTAACAAAAGTAGAATAGTCCTCAAAGGGGTACTTCATGGAGTCCATAACATTAAATATCACAACTTCATCTCCAAACTCCATGGAAAGTGTACCCTCATGAACATTTATGATAGTTTTTGCAGTTTTGAGGAAGGGTCTACCTAAGATAATGGGGGCATGAGAACTTACCTGATCATCCTCCATGTTGAGAACGTAGAAATCTGCTGGGAAGATCATGTCTCTTACCCAGACAAGTACATCCTCAAGAACTCCCGCTGGATATGTCGTAGCTCTATTCGCTAACTTCACCACTACTCTCATCGGCTTCAACTCACCAACCTGTAAAGAAGAGAATACAGAGTGAGGCATCACATTTATTGAAGCTCATAAATCACAAAGAGCATCATAGAAGTGTAACTACCATATGGTACATGGGATGGTGAATGTCCCAGGATCCTTGTACTTTGTTGGCATTGCTAGAGTTGGTGTAATGAGTGATGAGACATTCCTTCCAAGTTTGATCCTCTCATTTCCCTTGATCCCTCTTCGATTGGTACAATGTTATTTTAAGAATTTTGCATACCTTGGAATTTGATTAATGGTTCAAGTATAGGAATGTTGATCTCCACACGCTTGAATGTATCCAAAACCTCCTTTTGCATTGATTCTTCAGCCATATTCTTGGTTTGAACAACCCTGTTTGTAAAAGGAAGGGGTTTAGGAGGAACATCATCAATCTTTTTCTTACCTTTATCTTTCTCCTTGGATTGCTCATTAGTTGGTATGGAATGCGGCTTCTCTGGAGTAGAGGTGAATCCCGGTGGAATGGTAGGTACAAATGTATCGTTAATTTGCTTCCCAATTCTCAATATGATGGCACTAACATTCCCCTTTGGATTTGGAGTGGGTTGGGAGGGAAGATTTCCAGAATTCTTACTTACTAGTTTATAGAGGGCATTGGAAATCTGGATCATTTGAGTCTTCAACTCCCTCAACTCTAAACCTTGACTCTTCAGCTCATTCTGTTGATTAAGAACAATTTTTTTCAAAAGATCATCAATGTTAGAGTCTACCTTGTGTTGGAGATTCCCTTGTTGCTGACTTGTTGATGTTTGAGCTTCGAATCTCCTTTGGGGTTATTGAAAACCCTGTTGGTAAGGTAGAGGTTGCTGGAAGTTTTGTTGAAAGGGTGGCCTTTGTTGTTGTCCAGATCCATACCTCATGTCTGATTGGTCCTTCCACCCTTGGTTTTATGTTGGATCAAACTTCTTTTGGGGATATTGTTGTTATTGTTGTTACTGATATGGTCTCCCTGGGAATACTGCTTATCAATCCTCTGTCTCTTGTAGTTGTGGGCAACAGTCAGTTGGGTGGCTTGTCTCAGTGCAAATGCCACATGGCCTTGAAGTAGGGGGTTGGGATGTCTTTTGTGCCAAAGCAATTTGCCTCACCATAGTGGTCAACTCTTCCAACTTGGTATCAATCAAATGACTTTCAAGAGAAGAAGGACTTACCTGATGTACTCCCTTGGCATGTGGTGTACCTCTATCGCCAAATTGTTGGGATTTTTGGGCCATCTTGTCAATAAATGCACATGCAGCTGCTGGTGTCTTGTCTACCAATGCTCCTCTAGATGCAGCATCAACCATGCTCCTCTCCATGGGTGTGAGTCCTTCGTAGAAGTATTGGATGAGGAGTTTCTCACTGATTTGGTGATGCGGACAGCTTGCGCGTAACTTCTTGAATCACTCCCAGTACTCATACATTGAATCCCCTTGGGCTTGCTTGATCCCCGATATTTCCTTTCGAATGGTTGTGGTCCTTGATGCTGGAAAAAATCTTTGCAAGAAAAGACGTTTCAAATCATTCCAACATGTTACATCTTCAGGTTTCAAATAATACATCCAATCTTTTGCAGCTCCATCAAGTGAGAATGTAAATGCTCTTAATTTGATTTGATCTTCAGAAACATTTCTTGGTTTTAAATTTGATCAAACCACATTAAATTCCTTAAGGTGTTTATTGGGATCCTCACCAGATAATCCATGAAACTTTGGAAGAAGGTGAATTAATCTAGATTTCAATTCAAAGTCTGATTCGAGATTCAGGTATGCAATACAATTTGGTTGATAGTTAATATCAGTTGCAGCCAATTCTCGAATGGTTATATTAAGTTCATTTCCATTATTTCCTTACATTGGTTCCTCTTTTATGTTTGAATTTGAATTGATTCCAATTTCAATGTTTCCAGAAGAGAGGAATTCACCAACTTATTGAATATTGAAACTTCCAGTAGACTGAGAATGTTTTATTCGAGCCCTAAGGCTACATTCAATCTCAGGGTCAAGATCAAAGAGATATTCGGGATTATTTTGTGTCATAAATAAAATAAAAATGAAAAGAAATAAAGTGGACCATAGTAAAATAAAAATGAGAAGTTTGAGTTGATGGTCCAAAAAGAAAAGAAGAGGATGAAAAAAATGAAAACTTGAGAAAGGGGAAAGATGAAAGAGAGAGGTGAAGAAAATAATAAAATGAAAAATAAAATAAATACCTCTAAATGGTTGAATAAATTACTTGACTCCCTGGAAACGACGCCAATTTGAAAGAGAACTGTCGTGGGCACCCTCAAATGATTAGTGTGATTTTGGGGTACTTAGGTGCAGCATAGTGGCTGACCAAGGTCGTCTCTCAAAGGAGGAAGTGAATTTAACAACTTATTAAAGGTATTCTAAAAAAATAAAATATAATATAATAAAAACACTACTTAAAAGGATTGGGGTTTGTTATAGTTAATGAATCTAGAAGTAGTTTGCTGGAAGAAGATTGTATATTTTTTTGTTTTTTGTTTTGAAATGAATTTCGATTAAAATGACACAACAAGAAGATGTTTTTTTAGAAATATATTTTAAAAGGTGTAATCAATCTAACTATACCTCTTCATTTACTTCTTAATAATTATCATCTAAATCAATATCCAATTAATTATTATCCCCTAATTTTTTATCCCTCGAACCCTATGAGAGTTAACTTAACCACAAAGATGAAATTACTTAAACCCTAGGCTAGCTTCGGAACACGCAATCGCAGCACCCTGCTTTTATTGTTGTTCTAAGGATATATTATGGTCAGTGGTTAATTAGATAACATATCCATTCTGGAAATGAGGATGAATTGTGTTTATGGATTATATTTGAACTCTAAAAATTTATCACGTGTGGTCTTGTATTGCCGATTAAGATCGTGCTCTCACAATTTACACAAAATCTCGACCTCGCGTGTTTTGTATTAATTGTTCAATTACTTGCTTAGTTTCTTGTCATTTAAAAACAAAATTCATGGATCATATTAGGTGAATTACAGTAGCTCATTTATTCAAAATAAATTAATGAAGAAGGATATAGGTCGATCGATTACTAAAAAGAACTACTCTTCCATGGGTGGCGTAATCATCGTAGAAGCGTTTTGCATGTGCAAAGGTTTATAATGGGTATAACCCAATAACGCTTCTACTCAAGAATTACAGCCCAAATAGGAAGATTAAGAGAAGAAGAAATTTAAACAAAACAGAAGAAAATAGATGAAATAAAATAAGAACAAAGAAGTTTATTACACAAACAAAATCATTACAACATGAAGGAGAAGAAGAAGGCTTCGTCGAAGGGATCCTTGCTTCAAGAGATACCCTTATTGAAATGGTTGGATAATTGGAGTGTATCCACTTCTCCTATTAACTCAACTTTCCAATGCACTTCCCAACCCCACCAAATGAGAAAAACACCAATTTATAGAGTGGTGGGGAGACTAGGTTTAAAGTGGTTTCAAGTGTGAATGGGGAATCTCGGACAAATATTTTATACCAAATTTCACCGCCCATTTTACCACCAAAAATTGTGAATTTTCCGGCCTTCCAGAAGGATAATATGTGAGGATATGGGTCCCCTATATCCTCTAAAAATTTGGGATCAATCCAAGCCTATAATAAGGAGTTATGTCCGAAATACAGAATCTTCTCTATTCTGACGTGTCCAGACCACCTTTGACTTTATGGCCCAATTACTCCATCCAAATGCGTTATTTTTATCTAGTGTCATGAATAAAAGTTTTATAAAATGAATTAAGGAACATATTTACAAAATATTAAGTTCAAATAATTCAAATAAAAATATTTATGATTGAAATACTACAGTGATTTTAAAAGGGTAAAACTGGAATTTTCATCAAATATTCAAATGAATGATCTAATCCCAAATACTTTCCAATTAAACATATTTAACACAATGTGAGGAAATTATATCATTTATTATCAATAAAATATTCAATAAAATAATGTTTTATCATCGTTACATCCATCCAAATAATTCAAATAAAAATATTTATGATTGAAATACTATAGTGATTTTAAAAGGGTAAAACTGGAATTTTAATCAAATATTCAAATGAATGATCTAATCCCAAATACTTTCTAATTAACCATATTTAACACAACGTGAGGAAATTATATCATTTATTATCAATAAAATATTCAACAAAATAATGTTTTATCATCGTTACATCCATCCAAAAGTAGAAACATCAGTCATGCGTACATACAGATTACCGTCTCCATGAAGTGATGTGAATTATTTTTCTTATCCAATTAATATTAATGGTTATAAAAATTTATATAATGAATATATATGATATTTATATCATTATTAATATTTTGGGTATGTAGGAACCAAGATCAAAGTGCAAAGACCATAACTTCTAAACAAAAGCATACATGAAAAACGAAGTAGTTAAAACCTGAAATGATTATGATACTGACAGAGTGTTAACAAATGGTTGATAAGTTGTTATAATGAAACAATTTATGATATTATAGGTATTATTATGGTTATGGTATAAAATTATAATAAATTTAAATTTATTATATATGAGGATAGATAACTTGTGAAGAAATAAATTCTTGAGGTAAGGGTTATTTGTCTCAATTTTGTTTCATTGAGACATATTTGATGTTATGCACCTATTTATGTTTATGTGGTGTATATAATAATAATATTACTTGTTATATCATTGTTACTTATAATTTTTTGGTATTTAAAGTTATAATTCAAATTATTTAATCCAAATGGATTTGATTCAAATGTTACCGTGGTGGTAAGGGTTTTATGTTACAATATCATTTTTATTGGGATTGTTGATGCTTAAATTTTATAATGATAATATTATATGATATATCTCTATAAAATATTATGTAATTTATTATCCACTATTTATTTATATATATTAAATTTTTTACTTCCATTTTCCTCCCTTTAAGTACCTAAAATATCAAAAGAATGGTTTTTAGGAAAACAGACTTCATTTCTCTCTTCGGTTGGGAATCTTTTCTTACAAGTGCATATTTTCTTTAAAAATGTTTTCATTAATTTTTTTACTATAATAAAAAGATTTAATAAATTAATTTTTACCATTTTTTAATTTTTATAAAAAAAATTGAATGAATCTTATTTTATTTCTGAAGGATTTACTTTTGACTTTTTTACCAAAAATGTGAAAGGAATATTTGTTTTAACATATAATGCATGAAAGGCCTTTCCTTCCATCAAGTATTATCTTTAATTTTAAGATTAAATAAAATGTTTCCATGTTTATTTTAAAAGAAAATTTCTTCCTTAATATTCTGAAACTTTTTAGATATAAAATAATTAATTTCAAAATGAGAAGGATATTTTACTCAAGAAATATTCCAGTGATCTTTTAATGGTATTTTAATCTATAAAAATATAATTTTACATTACTTATGAATTATTTTGATTATGATACAAAGATATAAGCCTTATAATTTCTCTGGATGGTTTATGATTATGATGATGAAATGTTTATGAAACTGTTATCCTTTCCAGAGGTTATGATATGATGTTATTATGAATGTTTTAAGATCTTGAGGCACACATATATATGGATTTAATTTTGTGATGAGTGGTATTGAAATTATATATCCCTCCAATTTATTGGGTAAATATGGATATATCATGATATAATAAGGAATTTAATGGGGAGTTAACACAATTTAAAAAGGTACTTTATCCAATAAGATAGTCTTGGGAGTGAACCTTGACTAAGGAAACGATGGAATGGGGAGTGAACCCAATACACTAATATAGTGTTGGTAGTGTCCCATGACTAAGTAAATGATTTTCTATGATTATTTTTATACCAAAAATGTATGACTTATGATTATGATATGTTCTCAAGGCTCGTTATTTATTATTGATGATTTCACACTCCTATATCTTATATATTTTGATTGATAATACCTTATTCAATGATTAATGATTAAATGGATAATTGGGTATGATTATTGTAAGTTTTGATCATGTTATCATACCCTAATGACTATATTATGCTCACTTATGATCATTGTTTTATATCTATTATTTTTACCCTTATTGAGCATTTGATCTCACCATTTCTTATATTTCCCTTCCTCGGATTATGGAGAAAGGTTATAAGTATGATATATCTATGAAGGGTGATAGTTATAAAGAAATTAATAGGAAATGATATAGATATGTTATGTACCAATTGTTTATGTATCCAAGTTTCCAAAGAAACTAAACCTTTATAGTCCTCATACATGTATTTCTATGAAATGTATTGAATATTCATCTAAAATGATGTATTATTTATGTATAAAAGTTTTGGGTTTCTATAGTTATTATCAAATGATGGTTTAGTTATTTTTGGAAACTATGATTTTATAACCTTAGTAAGAACCCTTAGGATAAGCTTAAGTATAGAATAACATCCTAAGGTATTGTAAAGAAATGAGTGTGGTTTTCCTAATAAAATACATCCCTTTATGGATAATACAAGTGGAAGTGTTTTTATAATAGATTAATCTGTGGGTAATTACCCCAAAAAGATTGGGTTGAGTATATATCAGCCGTCATTCTGGTTCATGGTGAATGGGTGCTTACTACACACTTAGTTTGACACTTCCAAGGGATATGCTTGGGTTAATTCACACTTTCCTTATGAATCGTTATAAAGGGTTTGAATATATGATAACCAAGGATAGACTATTTGAACATTGGTTGAACTAGATTGAAAAGAAGGTGTCAATATTTACACACCTTATAAAGGATTTTCATGATTACATGATTTCCTACTATGATTATTATTGCTCATACTATTCTTTTTTGTTTCAGTCAATGGTTAGAACTAGAAGGAACCATGTTAATGTTGAATGTTATAGACAATGTAATGATTGTTTTCCTAATAAACCGAATATAATGGGATATAGAATGAAAAATATTATTCTTATGCTTACATAGATTTCTCAATTTTTGAATCATGATGAGCTCCCAAATGAGTAAAAGAGAGAACAATGTACTATTGATCCCTTCATGATGCAATATCCACCCTCTTTTAGTGAGTCTATTGATCCTATAATTTTTGAGAAATGGATCAATACCATTAAAAATATATTATTCATGATATGATTCTTGAAACATGAAAAGTCTATCTTAATTTTTTATCATTTGGAATGAAAAACAGATCAATAGTGGACTCTTATCATGGATATGAGGAAACTGGTATAAATTGACTCTACAGAGTGGGATGATTTTAGAGGATTGTTCTTCAATAAATACTTCCCCCATATTATTCATATGAAAATAGATAAGGAATTAATTGGACTAAATCAAATAAATAATGAATCTGTTGGTATCTATAAGGAAAAATTTACATGACTTGTGAGGTATACTATTGGTATTATCATTGAATCAGATAGTAAGATTGATCAATTATTCAGTGTCTTAAAACAAAGTCACCAAAGTGATTTATCCATAAGAGACTTTAGTGTCTATGAAGAAATCATTTTATGTGCTATCAAGGTGGAAATATAGATTGAATTCACCCATAAATCTCAAGGTTTTAATAAGAAAATAAATATGTAATTTAAAGTAAATTCTAATAATAATAACCATGAAGGGAAAAAGTTGAGTTTTCCTTTATGATATAAGTATAGAAAATATCATGGAGGAAATTTTCTTAAGGGGTCTATTAAATTTTTTAAGTATATAAAATAAGGCCACCAGGCAATAAAATGTCGAATTAATGGGAAGAATTTAGAAAATGATTAAAATGGAGAGAAAGATTCACAAAATGCACCACCCACACTCCAATTCTATAATAGAAATGAGTGTGGAAATTATCCTAACTAGTGATTGGATACTAGGGTTGATGATGATGATCAACATTATCAACCTCTTAATCCTAGAGATAAAAGGAACTCTCATGTGATCACTATTATCAATGAGAGGTATGATAACGAATTAGGGAAACAAACACTTATCATCTACTCTAAAACTTCTTATATATTATTTTTATTCTAGTTCTACCAACTCTTTTATAACTAAAATTTTTTCTAAGAATATTACATTACCACATCAATGTTTAGATATTAAAATAGTAGTAAAAATTCATAATGGTTTGATGGTCTCATCTCAAGTATATGGTTCTTGTCTAATTGAATTTTGTGAGAATGTGCTCCCTAAAAATCTTAGTATTCTCCATATAATTGAATTTAATGGGATTTTGGGCATGTATTTAATTTATTTATATAAATATATTATCCATTATCTAGAAATATTAGTCGAATTTGATATTCTGAACCAAAATATGATTGTCTATCGGTGCGAGGATAAATATGAACTTACAATGTAAATTATATACATTGAATGGTTCTTGATTCCTATTAAAAGGGGGGGTATTTTTCTCATATGGTTATGGAGATACTCATTGTCAAACATATACCTATTTTATGGGATATTTTGTATTCCTTTCAAAAATATTTTCATAGTCTTCCTCTGAATCATGAAGTCAAGTTATCAATATAACTCCTACACGATGCTACACCAATCTTAAAGAATCCATATTTAATGGACCTCATTGAGTTTCAAGAATTGAAAAATAAACACTTAGAGATTCATGAAGATTGATTAATTTTTCCAATTGCATCACCTTATGGTGAAACTATACTTTTTTTAATAATAAAGATAAATCAATGTAACTTTTAATTAATTATAAAGAACTTAAAAGGAATAAAATCATAAATATGTATCCTATACCCCATATTTATGATTTTTTGATCAATTATGAGAATCTCAATATTTTTTCAATATTGATCATTGATCTAGATTATATCAGTTGAGGTTAAAAAGTGAAGTAATGCCCCATACAACCTTCCATTTGAGGTATGAACACTATGAATTTGTAGTGAATCTATTTGGTCTTATTAATTCCCTGACTGTCTTCATGGATTAAGTGAATAGATTCTTTAAATATTACCTTGATCATTTTATCTTAGTCATTATATATGATATTATTATATATTATAAGGGAAATGAATAACATGAAGATTTATTTAGGATTATACTAAATAGTATAAGTAAGGATAAGTTGTATGAAAATTTACCAAGCATGAATTTTGGATACATAAAGTTTCATTTTTTGGTCATATAATCTCAAGTGATGGTACATCGGTGGATCTATCAAATACTAAAGTTATTGAGAATTGGCCCAGGCCAACCATTGTGACTAAGATCTATTTTTTCTTGGATTTTTTGGATATAATCAATGCTTTGTGAAGGATTCCTCATGGATATCTAATCTACTCACCAAGTTAACTCAAAAAGAAGTTAATTTCCTTTAGACTAATGAATGTGAAGAAAATTTCAAGGAACTGAAGAGAAAGTTGGTCAATTCACTTATGCTCACACTACCCTATATTGGAGAAGAATTTGTGATTTAAAATGATTAATCAAAGAAATGGTTGGTATGTGGTCTCATGCATAATGATATGGTGATATTTTATACCTCATGTTAATTAAAGGTTCAAGAGAAAAATTACGCAACTCATGATTTGGAATTAATAGTGTTAATATTCTTACTAAAGATATGAAGTAATTATCTTTATATAGAAATTTGTGACATGTATACTAATCATAAAAGTTTAAATAATATATTAACCTATAGATAGTTGAATATATACCACAGAATATGGTTGGAGTTAATTAAATACTACAACCATTTAATACATTACCACCCTGAAAAAGAGAACAAGGTGGTGGATTCTTTGATTCAAAAGGATAATGCCACATTTTCTATGATGAGGATAAAAAAAGATCCAATATTTATGGATTCTAAAAGAATAAACCTTGAAATCTTGAAGGAAGGGTAGAAATATTATCTTGCTCAAATGAGTGTTCAACCTTTTATCCATGTGAATATTAAAGAGTCACAAAAGGAGGATGTAGAGCTATAAAAGTAGGTAAGAAATGTTATTGAGTTCAACATTAATTATGATGGAATTATAAGGTTTGGGTATGGAGTATGTTTCATTTACATACCATAATTTTAGAAAGATATATTAGAAGAACCTCATATCTCACCATTCTCTATTCATCCTGGAAGTACGAAGATGTATAGAGATCTAAAAGGGTATTTATAGTGGGATAATATGAAGAGAGGTATTGTAGATTATGAATATCAGTTCATGGTATGTCAGAAATTTAAGGCTGAGATATGGAAGTATAATGGGATGTTATAAATATTACCCATACCAAAATGAAAATGGGAAAATATCTTTATGGATTTTTTCATCGGACTCCCCAAAATATCTAAAGGAAATAATGTTATTTTGGTTGTAGCTTATTTCATTATGAAATCATCACAATTAGTTACTATTAGAGAAAATATATCTCTTGATAATCTTTCCATGATATATATTAAGGAAGTGGTAAGGTTGCATGGATTACCACATTCTATTGTATCTGATTGAGATATGAGGTTTACCTTGAAGTTTTAGAGAAGTATTTAGAAAACTATGGATAGAGTTTTGTTTTAGTGATTTTTATCATCCTCAGATAGATAGTCAGTCTAAGAAGACCATTAAAACCTTGAGGAGATATTTAGATCATATTCTCTAGATATCATTGGTGGTTGGGATAAACACCCTCCTCTAGTTGAGTTTTCTTACAAAAAAATATTTCACTTAAGAATTCAGATAACCCATTATCAATCCCTTTATATAAATAAATGTAGATCTTTGAAATGATATGATGAAGTTAGAGAAATAAAACTATTGGGATCTGAGATAGCTGAGTAAATGGTAGATAAGGTTAGATCCATTCTGCAGTACTTCAAGGCAGCTCAAAGTAGACAAAAGATTTGTGCTAATAATCGTCAGTGAGAAATGAAATTTGATATTGGTGAGAAGGTTTTCCTATGAATTTAAAGATGGAATAAGTTTATGATATTTTTAAATAATGGAAATTTTATCCCTAGGTATATTATTCCCTTCAATATTCTTTATCATATTGGCATAGTTTCTTATCACTTAGCACTCCCACTAAACCTCTCCCAAGTTCATGATGTGTTCTATGTATCTCTCCTGAGGAAGTAAATACCTTATATTTCATATATATTGAACTTATAGTTTATAATATTAGATAATTATCTTTATTATTAATAATAATTGGTAAAAATCTTGGATCATAAAGATAAATTTCTACAGAACAAGACAACTCATCTGATCAATGTTCTTTGGAGGAATCATAAATTTAAAGAAACTACATGGGAACTCGAGGATGTTATGAATAATATTTATCCTAATTTATTTGTATTAGAGTGATAAAATATTGATTTATAAATTCATTTTAAGGTTGGTAAAATATAATACCCCAATATTGTATATATTTTTCCTTTTAAATAAACTTGAAGTATTTGATAGCTTACTTTTCACACAACCTCGAGTCCAAATAAACCATGCTATAGTAACATATTATAACCTGAACGTTAAATTGGTAGGAATTAATAGTAACAAACACATCATAAAAAATATGTATAAATGTTTTAAATAGTTTAAATTTATTTATTAATCCATTATAATTAAGTACTCAATTTTAAGTAATGTTATTTTATGCTTCAAAATATAATTTCTTCAAAAATGGTTTTTATTACATTTTGGCATGTGAAAATTATAATTAATTTATAATATATTTATAAATTAAATTTTATTAAATTAATATAATTTTTTAAATCTTCATTAAATATTATATTAGGGTTATTTTTTAGGATTTTTCTAAAAATATTTATTTTTCAATGAATTGTGAAAAAATACCAAATTTTGTAAAAAATATCATTTATTTTAAAGTAAAATTAAAATTATATTTTGAATTTTAAATTAAATTAAAATAAAATTACTTTAATTTTAAATAATTTAATTATTACAAATTAATATTCATTTACTTGATTTTGGTATCCGTTAATTTTTTGTCTTAAAAACACATTTTTCTAAAAACTATTTTTTGTGTGAAATGTGTTTTTCTATTAAAAAATTAAACCAATATCCATTTATTAATTGTTTTAATGAAATATAAATATTATATATTAAATAATATATTTTTTACATTGATTTTATGGTTTTTACAAGGAAATGAATTTAAGTAAATTCATTTTTTCGCTAAAAATGCATTTTTCATAATCAGATTTTCATTTCTGTTTGTGCACTTATTTAAAATTAAATTATTCCATTTATAGAGGTATAATCTGGTAAAATAGATTCCATGTTTTTTAAAAACATATTTAATATATTTTAATATTTTCAACTTATTTTTTGTCCATAATTAATTACAAGAATAGTAAAATTTTGTTATCACGGTTAAGGTTAAAACATGATTACTGAGGGGGGTTAAACAAGGAGATAATGGTAGGATTTCCACACATAATTATATAATTATTATAATTTTAATATAATTAAATATTATATTATCATACCTTTTAATCCTTGACCATTTTTATTTGTTTTACCATGAAATAGGACCTATATCATTGAAATCTTTTAATAAATTCCATATGTGTCCCACCCCTCACTTATAAAGGTCTCCTATGATCCTCCGTTATTAACAAAATTTGAGCCTTATAGATCATAAAATACCTATTAAAACCCTTACAATAATCATTCACTTCATAATAGAGCTTATTTTCTTCCCTTGTGACAAATCATCCAAGGCTTAAGCTGTAATCTAAATGAGGTCTCTCAAAGAAGAGGTAGAGATCTTAACCAAACTCTTTTAATTTTATTTATTCTTATACATATTATAAAAAAAAATATCCATAAAAAAATTATTAATATATTATAATAAATATAATTAGTTTTTATTATGATGATGGTACAACCATTTATCACCTCTTCTCAATTAAATTGGAGATGAAAACATCGCTCAAGAATACATGTGGACTACCGCCTCCTTGTAGAGATACAATTCATTTTCCATCACCATCATCCATGGGTTTTTATAATGATGTATTTAATTTTTATATATTATATTTATAACATAATTATTCTTATTAAATTATAATATCTTATCTACATTCTTACCTTCTATTCCTTTGGTAAACAATAACGTCGCTTGTGTGTTTGTGTAGACTACCACCTCCATGAAGAAATATGATTTGTTTATAATTTTTTCTTTACTTAGATGTCAAATAAGATAAAATTTAATGAAAAAATATTATATTTATGATATTATAATTAATTTTTAAATTTTAATAATCTTTTACCTTTCTTTCATTTCATCCATCAAAAAGTGGAAATGTCACTCGTGCATACATACAGATTACTGTCTCCACGAAGTGATATAATTCATTTTTCATAACCACTTAATATGAATAGTTATAAATATGTATGTAATGAATATATATGATATTTAAATCATTAATTAACATATTATAGATGAGTTAACCATGATAAAAGTGAAAGGACTATAACTTCCAAACCAAAACATGCATGAAAAATGATGCAGTTAACACCTGAAACGATGATGATAATTAAAGGTTGTTAATAAATGGATTATAATATGTTATAAGTAAAAAATGTGTGGTATTATAGGTATTATTATGGTTATTTTATAAAATTATAATAACTTTTAATTTATTATGTTGTATTTTAGAGTTTATATGAAGCAAAAAAGACTTAGGTAAGGGTTCTTTATCTCAATTTTGTTTCATTGAGACTTGTTTGATTTTATGCACCTATTAATATTTATGAGGTTTATATACTAATAATTTTAATTATAAAATAATTTTTCCTTCTAAATTTAGGTAATTTAAAGTTAAAATTCAAATTATTCCATCCAAGGGGATTTGATTCTAATGTTACTAATGTGGTAAGGGTTTTATGTTACAATATCATTTTTACAAGGATTGGTTATGATTAAATGTTATGATTATAAGATTATATGATCTATCTATCCCAAATTTTATTCCTTTTATCATAATCTAGTTATTTATAGATATTACATGTTTTCCTTTAATTTTACTCTCTTTAAGTAATCAAGAGATCGAAAGAATGTTTTAAAGGAAAACCAACTTCATTTCTCTCTCTGATCAGGAATCCTTTCTTCCAAGTACATATTTTCTTTAAAATCGTTTTAAAGAATGTTTTTACTATTATAAAACGATTTATTAAAGTCATGTTTACCCTATTTTAACTTTTTATAAAAAAACTAAAGGAATGTTCTTGTCTTTTTTTTGAATGAGGTGCTTTTAACTTTTTTTACTGAAAATGTAAAAGGAATATATTTTTTAACATACATTGTATGAATGGCATTTCCTACCATATTTACTTCCCTTTACATTTAATATTCTATAAAATTTTTCCTTGTTTGTTTTCAAATAATTTTTTTTATAATATTTTATAAATTTTTAGATTTTAAATAAGTTATTTCTAAATGAAAAATGTAATTTTCCTCAAGAAATATTCCTTGGATATTTTAATGATATTTTAATCTATAACAAAATCATTTGATGTTACTTATTATTTACTAAGTTTATGATCCAATCATATAATACTTATTATTTCTTGTTGTAGTTTATGATCATGGTGATGAAATGTTTATGAAACACGTATCATTTTCACAGGTTATGATATGATGTTATAGAGATTTTTTTTATGATATTATGGAACCCAAATATATGGTTTTCATTATGTGAGGGTTGGGCCTAAAACTGTATACCCCTAAAATTCATTGGGTAAATATTGATATATCATGAGTTAATAAGGAGTGGAATAGGGAGTTAACCTAGTTTAGTAAGGGACTTTGTCCAATAAAAAATCCTTGAGAGTAAACCTAGACTAAGGAAATGATGGAATGGGGAGTGAACCCAATCCACTATGATAATCTTGATAGTGATTCTTGACTAAGGGAATGATTTTATATGCTTATTTATATTTTATAAACTTATATATTATGATTTTGATATGTTCTCATAGCTCATGATTGATTATTGATAATTTCACACTCTTATGTATATTGTCTTTTGATTGAAAATACTTTATGACTTGATTCATGATTAAAGATATTTTACTAATTGGGTGTGATTATTGTAAGTTTTTATCATGTTCTCATACCCTTAGGATTATATTATGATCACTTATGATCAATATTTGATATCTAATATTCTTACCTTTACTGAGCATATGAGCTCACCCTTTCTTTTTTTCCCTTCCCTTGGTTATAGAGAAATATTTTAAGTATAATATGTCTAAGAATAATGCTAGTTCTGAATAACTTATTGGTAAATTATGTAGATATTTTATATACCAATTGTTTATGTATCCAAGTTTCATAAGACACAAAACCTTTATAGTCCTTAGGCATGTATTATTGTTAAATATATTTAATATTAATCTAAAATTATGTAGTATCTATGTATGAAATGTATGGGTCACTATACACCTCTTTTATAAAAAACCATCCATGCCTCATTCACTGCATGGCTAGGAAGGTCATTGTGTGCAACCCATATTCGCCCAAAAAAAATCATGGTGTGGACACATTTGACAGACAATCAGGTACTTACCCCGACTCCTTCATGGAGTGTCCTTTATACCATCCATGATGAAATTTTCCTATAATATTCCATTATATGATATATGGGTCACCACGTGAATTGTTGTAGTAGCATTATTTCTTCAAGGCCTTAATGCTTAGATCTAATGCCCGCTTTAGCACTCAAACTGTCTCTTATTCCTTAATCCTTATCCAAAAACATCTCATTGGGATGTCCCAACTCTCATATTCTTGATTTGAATCCCAATTCATGGAACGACCCCTACTCTGGGATCAAAATTATATCCCCCTTCCAAACGTAACGACCTAAAAATCTCTAGGGAATTACAATTGATGCCTTAGATAAATGGGTTATATGATTTTGTATAATGTATGAGATATATATAGTATAAAATTATATATATATATATATATATATATATATACTTATGTTTAATAGAGATCATGTCATATCCATTTTTATATTGAGTATCATTGACACTTTTCTAGATACCACTCTTTTCATACAGTTATGAATTGAGAATTCATAATCATTGTCGATGCTATAAAGGCCCACATAGTCATACAAAACGGTTGTATGAATGATTATTTTTTTTGTTTACAAATTTTTTACACAAAACTATTTTTTATTTTATAGCGTATTAAAAAAGGTTTTAGAGGATATCTAAAATAGTTTTAGTTAAGATTTTTTTTACATATGATGTAACATAGAGTGAAATGTTTATATAGTCTGGGAGGCTTTAGTGAATGTGGGGGATTGAAATATATTTTATTCACTAAATTAATACCATGAGATTTTATATTACTATATGAATTGAGAATTCATAATCATTTTCAATGCTATAAAGGCCCACATAGTCTTACAAAATGGTTGTATGAATGATGATTTTTTTGTTTAAAAAGTGTTTACACAAAACTAATTTTTCTTTTATAGCTTATTGAAAAAGTTCTTAGAGGATATCTAAAATATTTTTGGGTAAGATTTAAAAATTTGTTACATATGATGAAACATAGAGTGAAATGTGTATATAGTCTTGGAGGCTTTAGTGAAATTGGGGGATTGAAAGATATTGTATTCACTAAAGTACTATCATGATATGTGATATTACTATATCATTATTTTCAATATAGTGTTAAGTCATATAATAAAAGTATATTACTTAGAGTGATATAACTGTGTGGGGTGTATCACTGGGAGTGATATAAGAATATCTCTTGGAGGGACATGAATGAGATATAGGGTACTATATGTTGTCACTTCATTTCTCCTACAAAAATTTATTACACATTCAGTTAAATATAATTAAATAATATTTATGAAGGGTTTAAAAAAGATAACACTTATACTAAATCAAACATACGATAACACCAAAACCCAAAAAAATCAGGATGTATCCAGAAATTTATAATAAATAATAAAATAAATAAGAATTTTACACCTTTTACTAGTTAATTTTGAGCTTTAAAAAAGAGTTTGGTGTAGATAATTGAGGATAAATTGATGGGTTCCTCCCACCTAGGGTGTCCACAGATCATACAAATCTACCAATTCTTGAGAAATATCTCTCTTTAACCATGGTTTTCTATAAATTTTAGTCAAATAATAGATAAAATTGATATCTTGATGATTTTGGCCTTGGGGGGTTCTAACCATCATACATTGTTGCATGAGGATCAAACTAATTTATACAGGAATCCAATGACCTAAAGCATTTAGCCTATTTAACTTGATCATTTCAAAAAATGATCAAATGTTTTAGATTTTTTAATTCTTGGAAAAAATCATCATGATGTCGAATTAATGTATACACATTTATGTTATATATTCAAACTCCCCATAAGTATCATATTTTGATGATCAACCAACCATGGTGGCACTTAGAGTGAGAGAAAGAGGAAACCAGCATGTTATCACACAATTAGATTATACCATGAATGACCACCTCCACAGTATAGTGACTATCACTATGTCATGTTATAATATATATACCACCAAATAATAATGACCATAACTATTTCATGGTTCATTTTAGTGCACATCTTCAATGATCACCAACTTACACTAAAAGACTCATAAGTTTAGTTCACTTTTACCTTTTGTCACATCATATGTAAACAATTGTGAAACCGTATCCAAAAATAGTTTTAGATATTTTGAAAAACTCATTATGGAAAAGTTATCTTATGCTTTCACCACATGTTATGTAATATGTAACAATTTATGAAAATCATACCATGACTTTTTACAGGTATCCTCTAAAAACTTTTGGGGTATCTCTCAAAGTTTCATAAACTTGATTATCATTCACAAAACCAAAAAATTTGATCCCATTGGTCTTTATATCTTTGAAAACAATTATAAATTTTGGAATATATAAATATAATCAAATATAAACCTCTAGAAAAAAACAATCATACTCAAGATACGAAGGGATCAGTCGTGATCACTATAAAACACATGTATCTTCCTAATTTTTTCAACCAATTGTATCATATACAAGTATCAAAATCATATAATCCTTTTTCCAAAGACATAAAGTGGCTATGGTACATATATTATGTTAATACCATATAGATAAATCATATGTTCTCAATTCTCCTAGTATAGACTGACTAGGTCAATAAATACATCACAAGTCATTCATCTAAGTGGATGATCGCATCACATGCCGCTCATCCAAATAGATAATCACATCACATTTACCATATATAGTTATGTACATAAACTTCATTGGTAAAATTTGAATAAAGGTATGAAATTTAATACTCATCATATAAGAGGAAAAATACCATCTTGGTTAAGCTTCAATTTATGTAATGATCATAATAATACCCAAACACCTCATTACTATCTAAGCCTCAAGGATTGTGTAAAAAGGTATCAAAGTATATAGGTTTTCATCATAGGTATCTAGAAAACCTTAGGTATAGGGATTTAATATAAAACATACACTCCCAGTATATCAAATACATAGTGTATGACACTTCATGTGGTATACTTGGTGAGCCATCTTGTGTACAAAACTCCTTTTGTATCTCATAATCATATTTTATATCTATATATGAAATTATACCAATATTAACCTTAAAATTTCATCATAACCTATAATATTACATTAAGAAAATTGGTCAGGGATGACTCAAAGTCATACTTTGAGGGATTACCTATAATTTCACTTCATGTAATATATGTAGCCAATGTGAAATAATGATAAAGTGGAGAATACCTTTTGTATAAAAAGATACATTTTATATACATAAAATATTCTATGTTTACTAAAAAATAATATATAAGTACTTGTTTAATAATATCTCATATGATAGACCACTAGAGGAGTCTTATCATATATAAGGTTTTATTATACTCATTTCATCTCTACGTAATTTCTTATATATCTTTATGTGTCCATTTGATAAAACCCTCCCATTAAAATATTTTACTGAGTAACATTTATAAATAAATTTTGTTTGAATAATTGTGAGACATAAGAATCATATTCATGATGTTCAACTCTTTTAACATGGTATTCAAACATCTTTATTTTAAAAAATCAAATGTTATGATGTTAATAACTTATATTTTCAACCTATAACTCTTTCTAATTTATTCATCATCATCATTATTGAAATTTTTCCATCAAAATTTTCATTTAGAAAGTTTTTAAACTAATGTAAAACTTTCATTAATATTTACCAACACATCCTAAACTCCTTTTGGATATAAAATGACATTTTCTTCATTATGGTAACTAAATATAACTCGTGCATTTCTATTTATTGACATACCATAAACTTTTAACTTCTCTAAGTTCAAATATACTCTCACTAGACTCTTAAAAACTATATTCTCTCTAAAATATTATTCTAGGATATGCAAAATATTTTTTTTTGTTTTTTTTAAACAAATTGTGACATGAATTTCTCACAAAATTCATGCCCCAAAGAAATTTATTAAATAAAAAATTGTTTCAATCCATTCTCTAGGTGTAATGAGATTACACCAAAAGAAAATTGAGGTAGATACACGGTGATGTAACAAAAATCTCAAAAAGGATAAAAATTCATCATACCTACCTAAAACATCCTTCCTTCTACTAAGAGATCACCTCATCCAATAAAATCAGTAACTCCAAGCAAGGAACATAACCTCGTATGAAAATATATGTAGTCTTTAGGAGATAGATTAAAGATCTCTGAAATGCATCAAATGGAATAAGTGACATCATACAAGGTGGGGGAAAAGAATCTATCCCATCAAGTGTAGAAAAAAAGTGCAGATAATCTGAATAGAATGAAATAGAATAACTCCAATGCATGAAAATAGGAAAAAGAATCCAAGGAGGTATTACATATTGATTCCATCCAAAGTGTTGCATCTATACATATAGAACTGAGAACCTTAGATTAAACCCACCTCTATAAAACTATAACTATGCATTGGTCCTCATGATTCCACCAACACAAGTATGAATTAAAAATGTAGTCTGTTGTGAAAGTACACGAGTTGGATCCAGAAAAAGTGATTGAAAAGATACCAGACCATAAACAAGATGCTAAAGAATACCATAACAATAGGTAGCTGAATTTACCAATCCATACTCATCATAGGTAGTAAATAAATATCTCTTTCAATTTTGATCCTTGAAACCTAGTGAGATAATTTCATCAGTCTCAACTAGTATAAACATCTTACAAATTAGCAGACTGCTCAAATTAGAGAAATTCATTAGCCATATCCAAAACATTCTGTCAACAATCCGTATTCATCAAGAAATGGTAGTTTCTACCCATTGTCAAATAAAAAAGTCACTAAAGGAATCAAACCCAAACATTGAATAAAATATAATACCATACAGAGGATTTATCAAGCTTTGGTTGTAGTCTTTAGAGGACTAGAATCCACCGGCTTCCACCAGAAAACATCAACAGCAAACATAAAATCCCACACATAGAAAAAATTCCATCCTTCAATAAAGTCTTCACTTTATCCAGATTGATCAACACTAAAATATCAATTGAATTTCATAAAATAAAAATATTTTATAATCCATCAAGCTAAGTATAAAAGTGTCCAAAAATAAGCTCAAAACCAATGAGTGGTCCATAAAAAAAAATGGGATTGAACACCAACTCCCAACATAGCAAGAATCTTTACCATGTTTGAATAAGAAAGAATCTGAAAAATGGACTATGAATTAGGCACAAATAGCAAAGAGGGAAGAAAAATCATGATTTGATGTGTTTGGACCAATGTTCTAAAAAAATAATTTATTCTTTAAAAAAAATCTATTGTTGAGTAGTTGAATCAAAATACCTCATATTTTAACTAATATCTTGGATAAAATATTTAATCCAAGATAAAAAAAATTGTCCTTATCTCTTTTATAGACATGTTATACACACTGATCAAACATAACCATTTTTTTCACAAAAATCATATCCATTATTGATAACAACCACAATTTACAATAACTCCTCTCTTAACACATAAGAGGGAAATAAGAGGACTATTACATAGTCTTTATTACAATCCACTTGAGTTTTAAAGTTATCCACTACACCCAAGTCCTTATCATAAAAATCCTTACTCCATCATTCAAATGTATACTTTAAGTTTCATCCATTAATACTTTTTTAGTTTGAACTCCTGTATATATTTATAATACTTATATAAAGTATGGTAGGTATCATATACCATTGAAATAAAATAATTTAATTTTATATCATTAAAACATGGTGTGGACTCTCCTAGGAGTTTCTTAAACTTATTAAAGTATTTAGGGAAATTTCATCTCATATAAAACCATTTCTCCTCCATACTGACACCCCTTTTAGGTTTCAATTGTTGAGTTAATAAGGTTTTCCTTATTACTTTTCCATTACTTCATATTTGGGGAGATTGTTGAGTCAATAAGATTTCCTTATGACTTTACCATTCCTTCTTGTTTGGAAACTCACAAACACCTTATCTTAAGAAAAAATTCATTTTACCCTGTGCTTTGCTTTCATAAGGAAAATTTCCTTCCCCAAGAAAATTTATCCTTACCATGTTTTCATTGTTCATATTCTTGTCTAAGTATAAAATTCGGTTTCATATCTAAAACCTAGGAATCGTATTATACTTAGATATAGAGCATTATATTTTCAGGATCAAAATTCAGACTCCGAACTCTTCTGAGGTCTGACTCTGAGTTCTCTGAATTTAGACTCTGAACTCTTATAAGATCTGACTTCGAGGTCTCTGAATTCAAACTCCAAACTCTTATGAGTTCTGACTCCGAGTTCTCTGAATTAAGAATCTGAACTCTTATGAGTTCTAACTCTGAGTTCTCTGAATTCAGACTCCGAACTCTTATAAGCTCTGACTCCGAGTTCTCTGAATTCAGACTCCGAACTCTTATGAGTTCTGACTCTGAATTATAATGAATTCAGACTTCGAACTTTGTAAGTTCAGACTCCGAATTCTCATGAATTCTAACTCCGAAATTTGTAAGTTCAGACTCCGAATTCTCATGAACTCTAACTCCAAACTTTTTAAGTTCAGGTTCCGAATTCTTTTGAATCTAGATTCTGAATTTCCTTGAAATTCAGACTCTGGAATTCTATAGAATTCAGGTACCAAATTCCTTAGAAAACAGAATCCAAATATCCTTGTATTATAGACAACGAATTCATTTTTGGTTAGACTCCAAACTTTCATATTACCTTACATTTCGATTATTGTATTTTGTTTATGTAACCATATTTTAGATTACACTTGTTTTTGTTATAAAATGATGTCGTTCATTTAGTTACTAATCAACCATTGTTTGAGTGAAACGTGTACAGGTCCCTCCAAAATTCAAGGAAAAATATGACCATTGGAGGAGGGAGCCGACCATTGAAGTTGTGCCTATAAATAGGAGCTCATTTTAAAGATCTCATTACAAGTTGATCAATCTAGAGATTATACACTACTGAAGTGATTTCTAGTGGGAGAGACTTTAATGATTTGTGCATACTGAACTTCTTGTTCAGATTTGATTTGTGCAACTCCAAATGTTGCTGAGTACATTCGAGAGCTTCCAGGGATAGGAAGACAGAGGTGCCGACTACCTTAAAACTTTAGGACTTCCTTGCTGAGAAAGACAAAGGTGCCAACAACCTTGAAGTTGAGGGCTTGCGGGCATAACAAGACAGACTCCGATCTTCATATCGAGGGATTACCCTAGTGTGGGTAAGACAGAATGTTTTGAAAGTATAAATCAAGGGACCTTTATCCAAGGTTGTTGGATACCCTTCTCTTTGGGTTAAAAGATTTACTACTTGTTAATTGTTTTGTTACAAGTTTTCCACTGCATTTTATTTGTTGAGGAAAGTATAACTATCTTGTACTTCCTTATACTTGTACTCTGATTTAGTAAGATTCTATACGCTTTAAGGTAGAATATTTGTCTTTGTAAAATTTTGTTAAGTTTCATTTATGGAATCACTTTTCCAGAATTACATTCTCAGAATCATATTTCCAGAATCAAGAAAGTCTGTAGAACTAGAGGTTGGTGACTCTGTACCCTGTACCAATCCAACAATTGGTATTAGAGGTTTTTTGAATTACCTTGTTTAACCTTGTTAAACTTTACCATATTTAAAAGTTCCAAAAAAAAATTTTAAAGTATACAATTCACCCCCCCCCCCTCTTGTATATTGAGCATCTATATCATTAGATACTACATTAGTATCTTCATTCATTATTTTGATCCAACAATTGGTATTAGAGGTCACTGAAATACTTATACTCACATATAGTTTTTCCTTGCTCAGTTTTCATTGTTCTGTATTTTTCTTTCTTAGTAATATTTTCCTTGAATCTGAACTTTTTCTATTAACAAGTTTGTGTGGAGAGATTTTTTTTAAGATGGAATGAATCAATGTTGGTTCCATAGACAATCTCAATCCAACCAGACCACCTATTTTTGATGGAAATGATTACGAATATTGGAGAGATCATATGAAGACATTCATTATCAATACTGGAGTTAATAATTTTGTTATGCTTACTGGAGGATATAAAATCCCTGACAAAGAAGTTAGTACCTTCACCAATCAAGAAAATCATGAATATCAACTGAATTATAAGGTACTCAATACTTTTCTTTGTTCTATGACTAGAAATATATATAGTCAAATTTCATATTGTGAAGCATCAAATTGTATTTGGAAGAAACTTGAAGTTACTCAATTTATAACTTCCAACGTTATTGAAACTAGAAGAGCCATGCTCAGAGCTAAATATCATGGTTTCTGATTTCCTTATGGAGAACCCATATGTAAGTTGAAACAAAGATTCATGACTATTATTAATAGTTTACAATCTATGGGTGAGAAAGGATTAGATGATGAATCTCTTGTTGATATGATCATAGACATCATTCCCAATGAGTGGGAATCCAAGAGGACTGATATTGATGAAAATATAAAGGTTACTCAGATTTCTCTTGATGAACATTTTGGAACTCTTCTTCAACATGAGACTAGAATGAAGAGAGATGCTGATAATATAAATAAGAATAATTGGAATAACAGTGTTTCTTTTACTACAACTTCAAATCATATGAAATCTAATACTCCTGAGAGAGTTACTAGATCTAAAGCTAAGAAGATTGTTATCCAATCTGAATCTAGTGGAAGTGAATCTTCAGAAAATGTGTTGGAAAATCTTTCACAAAGGATGAACAAGATATTTGGAAAGAGGAACTTTTAATCTAGATACAAGAAGAAAGAAAGGAAAGATAAGAAAGATTCAGAAGTCACTTGTTACGAATACAAGAGATCTGGACATATAAGACATGATTATCCTATGCTTAAGAGAAAAGAAAGAAAGGAAAATAATTCTGAGAGAAACAGAAAGAAGTAATACAAATCTAAAGCTAAGAAAGTCTTAAAAGCTAATGACACATGGAGTGCCAGTGGTGGTGACTCTTCTGATAAATCATCATATTACGAATCTTATGGATAGAAGAATCTTGGTCTAATAGTCAAACTACCTATTGAAAATCATTACTTAATGGATAAGGTACACAATGATGAATCAATGACCAATGTTTCTTTAAATGAAAATTATAGTAATGATAAATATTATGAAACTTCTGATGAATAATCTTCTTCTGATGAAGATAATACTTTACCTTCCTATGAAGAAGTTTCTAGATTCTCTAAACTCCTTGAGAATGAGAATTCTAAACTCAAGAAAATCTTGATAAGGAAAATTCTAGGAATACTATTCTTATTAAGAAAATATCAGATCTTTCTAAATATCTTGATAAGAAAATTGTTGATTTTAAAAGTATTTCAAAAAATCTTAAGGAAGTAAATTCTGAGAAGAATAAACTTTCTAAGGATCTAGAAAATGTAATTTCTAAGAAAAAAATTTTCGATCCTAACTCTAGTTCAAAATCAAATGTTTTAGAAGATAATAACTTAGTTATCAAACTAAAATTAGAAATATTTTCCTTGAGGAAATGTTTGTCAAACTTTACCTTAGGTAAGGAAAATTTTGATAAGATGTATTCTCAAATCTCACCTCTAAGGAATAGTTCTGGTTTTGGATATACTAGTTCTAAACCAGTTTTTAGTAACAATTATTTTGTTCCTCAAAGTGCTCCATTATGAACTAAGTGTCAGGGTGGTGGAAACTGGGCAAAAAAATGTTCCCTAAACAAAACTCAGTCTTTACGATTTCATAAAGCCTGTTTTTCTATGAAAATGTGGGTGCCTAAAATTTAGATTTTTGAAATTTTCAAATCCAAGAACGTTTGGGTTCCGAAAGTCTATCTCTTTTGTTTTCAGTAAAATAGAGAAATTACCAATAGTAATACATGTTACATGGATAGTGGATGTTCCCGGCATATGACTGGTAACAAAAACTACTTTGAAAAGATTATCAAGATGAAAGGAGGAAAAGTAACTTTCAGAGATAATTCTCAGGGAGAAATCATTGGTATAGATAACATTGTTCTTCTTAGAAAAACTTTGATTTCAAATGTTTTATTTGTTAAAGGTCTTAAGAACAACCTCATTAGCATAATTCAATTATGTGATGAAGGTTACCTTGTGAATTTTAGGAATGAAAAGTGCTTAGTACACAATTCCAAGGAAGAGTTTATTCTTTCTGTCAATAGGCAAGAGAATGTTTACACAGTAAACTTAGAAGACCTTAGGAGCCAAGACTTACCTTTCCTTAGTGAAATGGAAGACCATTCTTGGTTGTAGCATAGAAGTCTAGGACATTGTAACTTTACGAACTTATGAAAACTTTCTAAGAAAAAATTAGTTAAGGATCTACCGGAGCTTAGATTTGATTATTCAAGAGTTTGTGATCATTGTCAATATGGAAAGAAGCATAAATCAAGTTTTAAATCAGTCGGTGAAGTCACAACTACTGATGCATTACAGTTAGTGCATATGGATCTTTTTGGCCCAACACAAACTAGAAGTATTCGTGGAAAATATTATGTATTTGTCTTAGTTGATGACTACACTAGATTTACGTTGGTCTATTTTATAGCCAAGAAGTCTAAATCTTTTCTTATTTCAAAAGTTTTAGAGCCCAAGTTAAAAATGAGAAAAACCTTCATTTGATAACTATTCATAGTGATCATGGAGGAGAATTTCAAAATTCTGATTTTGAAACTTTATGTAGTAGAAAAGGCATTACTCATAACTTCTCAGAACCCAGAAAAACTCAAAAAACGGTGTTGTTGAAAGAAGAAATAGAATTATTCAAGAGATAACTAGAACCATGTTGAGTGAGTATTCTATAGCCAAACATTTTTGGGCTGAAGCTGTAAGTACTTCTTGTTATACTATAAATAGAGTTTTAATTATACCTTTTCTTAATAAAACTCATTATGAGTTATAGAATGGTAGGAAACCTAGATTTCTTACTTCAAGGTTTTTGGTTGCAAGGTATTCATCCTGAATACTAAAGATAATCTACATAAATTCGCACCAAAATATGTTGAAGGAATTTCCTTAGGCTACTCCACAAATTCTAAGGCTTATAGATTTTTCAATAAAAACACTTGTACTATTGAAGAGACAGTACATGTCAAATTTGATGAAACTAATCCTTTTTTTTAAAAACCCAAACCTACATCTTTGGATGTGTTTTCAAAAACTGATTATCAACCCTTGATATAAGATCCTTCTGATAAGGAAAATTTCCAAGAAGATATTTCTGAAACATTTACCCCAGAAGATTTCCTACCCTATGTTGATGAACAGGTTTTAAAAAACCCAAATCAGGTGTTTCTTAATAATCATCCCAGTGATAGTATCGTTGGTGATGTGAATCAACCTATAAGGACTAGAAGTTCCTTAAGAAATGAGTAAGAACATCTAGCATTCCTTTCCCAATTAGAACCAAAAATCGCTGATGAAGCTTTAGGTGATGATGATTGGATTAAAGCCATGCAAGATAAGCTAAATTAATTTGAAAGGAATAAAGTCTAGACCTTGGTTGAAAGACCTAAGGAAACTTCTGTTATTGGTATTAAATGGGTCTTCAGAAATAAGTGTGATGAAAATGGAGTCATAGTTATAAATAAAGTTAGATTAGTTGATAAAGGCTATAATCAACAAGAAGGAATAGAATATGAAGAAACCTATGCTCTAGTAGCTAGACTTGAATCTATTTGTATCTTACTTGTATTTGCAGCATTCTTTAATTTCAAACTTTTTCAAATGGATGTGAAATGTTCTTTCCTTAATGGTTTTGTAAAAGGGGAATTTTTTGTTGAACAACCTCCTAGTTTTGAAGATACAAAAAATCCTGAACATGTTTTTAAACTTACCAATGATTTATATGGCCTTAAACAAGCACCTAGAGCATGGTATGATAGACTTACAAGATTTTTGCTTCAAAATAACTATGTTAAGGGAAATGCAGATCCAACCCTTTTTATAAAGAAGGATAAGAAAAATGTTTTGATTGTTCAAATTTATGTTGATGATATTATATTTGGTTCAACTCAGCAATATTTAACTAATTCCTTTGTGGATTTAATGAAATCTGTGTTTGAAATGAGTATGATGGGTGAGTTAACATTTTTCCTTAGTTTTCAAATTTCTCAAAAACCAGAAGGAACTTATATATCTCAACATAAGTATATTAAATATCTTCTTAAAAAGTATGTATATGACAACACTAAGAGTATTAGTACTCCCATCGGTACCTCAAACACACTTGATCTTGATGAAGTCAGGAAACTAGTAGATCAAACATCTTTTAGAGGTATGATAGGAAGTTTACTTTACGTGACAGCTAGTCATTCAGACTTAATGTTTTATGTATGATTATGTGCAATATATCAATCCAATCCTAAGGAATCTCATTTAAAGGTAGTGAAAATAATTTTTAGCTACGTATAGGGAACCATGGATTTAGGACTCTTTTATACTTCTGGAAATGATTTTGTTTTGAAAAGTTTTTCAGATGCTGACTTTGGTGGATGTAGAATGGATAGAAAAAGTAAATTCGGAACTTGTCATTTTCCTAGGAGATTCATTAGTTTCTTGGTATTGCAAGAAGAAACACTCAGTAGCACCTTCCACTACTGAAGTGGAATGTGTAGCAGCTGAAAGTTGTTGTGATCAGGTATTGTGGATGCAACACACACTCACAGACTATGGTATGAGTTTTAACAAAACACAAATTTTGTGTGATAATACAAGTGTAATTTCCCTTAGTAAAAACCCTTCACATCACTCTCGTGAAATACACATAGATATTAGGCATCACTTTCTTAGGGATCACACACAAAAAGGAGATATCATTCTTCAATTTATCGAAACACAAGATCAACTTATTGATATTTTCACAAAATCCTTACCATCCGATAGATTTGAATACATTAAACAGAATTTAGGAATGATAGTCATAAGGTAATTTTCCTCATTAACTTCATATTGAAACCAATATCCTTACAGTCTACTTTTCATAGGGGGAGTACATTTTATTGTTATTTTTTAAAAACTTTTCATAGTTAGATTTTGAATTTTTTCGTAATGAAGTTTTTCAAATTTTTCATAATGAAGTTTTTGAAAATTTTTATAGCCATATTTTCAATATATTTCGTATTAAAAATTTTTGTAGTCATATTTTAAAAATCTTTTGTAATGAAAATTTTTGTAGTCTGTTTTTTTAAATATTTTCCGTAATCTAAATTATCGGAATCTAAAGTTCTCCAAGTAAATTTTTCCTATTACGAATAATCTTTCTGACAATCTGAAAGGTATGATTTCCTTTCTTAATTTTTCGTAATAATATTTTACTTACTATTATTTTCATTTGTTTTTAAAACTTTTTGGATTCTCTTTTCCATAAATCCAAATGTCTTAATTAAAAAACCTCAAAAGATCGAATCCAACCAAATTTTCCTCCCGGATATCATTTCAACCGTCAGATATAATCAGAATATTTCTCAACCATTGGATTGAGATGAGAAGATGAACTGTCACATCAAACACCTATATAAAGTACCCTCCAATAGTGATCCCACGTCGCATTTCAAGCCTTTGCATGCTAAATCTTTGCCCCCTTTCTTAATCCTGTTCTGAACTTTTCAGAGTTCTCTCAATTATGAATGTCTGCAAAAGAATCCTCTCAGAAAGATATGTCTACTGTCAAGCCAATTCCGGAGTGGAAGGTGTATAGAGAAAGGCTAGTGCATCCTAATTTCTTCAACAAGTATGATTCTATAATCTCCAAAAACATCAAGCTAAATGGATGGGAAAGAATTTTCATATCAAAGCCAGGGGCTCAAGACTTGGTGTATCAGGATCTTCTTGTTGAGTTTTAAGAGTCAGTTAGCTTCTTTAAGGAAAAATTCAGAGAGAAGTTTTCATTCAAAAGTTTTGGAAATACCTATGCTCTATCATATACTAAGGAAGCCAGCTTAGTTGGAGTTTCATTCGAAGGGGAAGCTGAATTTTGTTCCCATAAGTTTCCGGATGTTCAAGGAAGTTTTGTCAAGGTAAAAGCTATGGAGTTTCTTGGACTTATAGATGTCAAGACTGTAAATATTTCTCACCTCTCTACAAATAATCAGATCCTTGAATTATGGGTTCAAGGTTTCATCATTCTGAGAAAGAGTGATAAGGACACGTTGAAGAAAAGCGATATGTACATCCTAGATTTTCTGGTGAATCTGAGGAAGATCAACTTGATGAAGCATATTCTCATTACGATTGAGAATATTAAGAATAGGAACTTGAAAGATCAATTAATCATGTACCTGACCATTATTTCCAAGCATTTGGAGTCTTTCAAAATCCCTTATAGTTCAAAGTTGAGGAATTGTAAAGTCATGCTGATTAGTGATGATACTCTCAAAATGATGAAAGTTGGTTTTTCTAAGGAATCAGGAGAATTCGATGATCTACCAGAGGAGGAAGATAGAGCTATTCCAAAAGAAAAATAAGTGGTTGAACCATCGAAAAAGTCTGGAAAGAAGAGGAAATCTAAAGAGGTAGAAGAAGTAGAGAAAACCCCTAAACCTAAGGAAACCCAATCCACACCTATAAAGCCTAAGAAGCAGAAAGCTTATCCAGATGAGGTTATAGCTAAATGGAGGGAAGAAAAAAAGAATCGGAAGGAAGGAGATCCATAGTTTGGCTTGGATCTTGCAGAGGCCAAAGCTTTGAAAGAGAAGGTAGCAGATGAGCTTGAGAAGTAAGACAAAGAAAATAAGCAAAAGAAGAAAATTTTTTAGGCCGAAATTGTCCAATCTCTTTTTAAGGCCACTGAAATAGCATCTGAAAATATCCTTGTACCAAAATATTTCTTGGTTGAAGCCTTACCTGAGACTCCAGGTAAGAAATTTATCACTCCGGAAAAATCCCAAGAAAAGGTTGTTGAAGAAAAAGAAGTTTTGGAATAAGTGCAACAAGAAGAGAGAAGTGGTGATACAGAAGACCTCATAAAGAAAGTTGAATACTTCCATGAGAAAGAAAGCCCATCCAAAAAATTGTCAATATGAACTTTAGAAGTAGGATCTGCAAAGCTTTCTACACCCAGGAAAGATAAGAAAGAAGAATATGAGAAGGGTGAAGAAGAATTTAACAAGATGTTTGAGGAAGGAAGTTATAATCATCATTTTATACATCCTGAAGATGTTGAGGCAGGAGCCGAAAAGGAGAAGGTAGATGAAGATAGAATTGTTCAGCTGTCTGACAGTGAACAAGAATCTTCGGATGAGGAAGCTGTTCTGAGAACCGATAAGGGGAAACAGGTGATTACTGATACACCTAGTAAAGTTATTTAAAAGAAGAAGGAAGCTGGTGGATCTTCTAAGAGAAAAATTGTTGAGCTAGTAAAAGATAATTCACCTAGAAAAGTCTCGGATTCAGAATAATATTCTCTAGGAAATGATTTTGTTGTGCAGTCTTTGAAGAACATGATTTTTTTGTGCAGTCTTTGAAGAAGCTGGTTGACACCATTTCAATTTTCCCAAGCATTGATTCTAGATGTCAGATGCTTCAACACAGCATGAATCAAACATTGGATTATGTATCCATGGTAATGGATAAGTTTGTAAAGATTGAGGCAGATTACAAGAATTTCTTCATTAACTATGATGCCCACAAAAGGTCTTGTAAGAAAATGGTTGGCTGGTCAAAGAAGATAGTTGAAGACCTGAGGGAACTTGATTAGTTCCATGATGGTGTAAAGGAGTTTTTGATATTGAATATAGTGTGATCAAGGATCTTACAACCAGTTTTGAAGAAAAATTAACTATGGAACAGAATACCCGGATGCAAGAAATGAAGGATCTGAATGGGAAGCTATATTTTGTTGCCCAAAGTTGGAAGAGGTAAAGGGATCTTCAGATCAAGATTGAGGAGAATCTAGTCAAGCAAGATGAGTTGTTGAAGGCTCAGGAAGAGGATCTGAAGGCTCAGGCATAGGCTCTGAAGGCTCAGGAAGAAAGAATCAAGGATTTAGAGAAGAAAGTTGAGGATCAGAATCAGCTTCTTAAGCGATCAAAGGAAGACCATAAAGTGATCAAGAAGATTAAGACTATTGTCAAGAAGTTCATGTTGAAGGAAAAGGAAGGATAAATGTGTTACAATCTGATATTTTGTTGTATTTTTTCTTCCTTTTAAAATTATTTCTAATCGTAATGGAATTTTTTGGATGCTTACTTTTGGATGTGTTGTACTAATCTTTTAGGTACTATAATTTCTTTTCCATTCCCTAAAATTCTTTTTTAAAATCACAAAGAGGGAGAAAGGAAAAAATAATACTAAGTAAATAAGAAATATCCCTAAGTAAGGGGGAGTTTATCTAAGGGGGAGTTTTCATTACAGAGATTTATGTATTCAAGATAATGAAAAATCTCATTCCAGAAATCTAGAATACGATCCTTAGTGTTCCAAAGCCTAAGGGGGAGTTAGTCGTATTCATCTTTTCCCATTTGATAAGGGAGATAAGTTTTATTTTCAAAGTCTAGAAAAAATTTCTAAGTCCTTATTTTCTTTTTCGTAAGGATGTTTGTGATTTCTAAAAAGGGGGAGATTGTTGAGTCAATAAGGTTTTCCTTATGACTTTTCCATTCCTTCATATTTGGGGAGATTGTTGAGTCAATAAGATTTCCTTATGACTTTACCATTCCTTCTTATTTTGAAAATCACAAACACCTTATCTAAAGGAAAATTTCTTTTTACCCTATGCTTTTCTTTCATAAGGAAAATTTCCTTCCCCAAGGAAATTTATCCTTACCATATTTTCATTGTTAATATTCTTATCTACGTATAAAATTTAGTTTCATATCAAAAACCTCAGAATCATATAACACTTAGATATAGAGTATTCTGTTTTCAGGATCAGAATTCAGACTCTGAACTCTTCTAAGTTCTGACCCCGAGTTCTCTGAATTCAGGCTCCAAACTCTTATAAGTTCTAACTCCAAGTTCTCTGAATTCAGACTCCTAACTCTTATGAGTTCTGACTCTGATTTCTCTGGATTCAGACTCCAAACTCTTATGAGTTCTGACTCCGAGCTCTCTGAATTCATACTCCAAAATCTTATAAGTTCTGACTCATAGTTCTCTGAATTCAGACTCTGAACTCTTATGAGTTCTGACTCCGAATTCTAATGAATTCAGACTCTGAACTTTGTAAGTTCAGACTCCAAATTCTCATTAATTCTGACTCTGAACTTTGTAAGTTCCGACTCCAAATTCTCATGAACTCTGACTCCGAACTTTGTAAGTTCAGGTTCTGAATTATTGTGAATCCAGATTCCGAATCTCCTTGAAATTCAGACTCTGGAATTCTCTAGAATTAAAGTTATTAATTCCTTAGTAAACAAAATCCAAATATCCTTGTATTATAGACACCGAATGCATTTTTGGTTAGACTCTAAACTTTCATATTACCTTAAATTCCGAATATTGGATTTTGGTTATGTAATCATATTTTAGCTTACACTAGTTTTTGTTATAAAATGATGTTGTGCATTCAATTACTAACCAACCATTGATTGAGTGACACATGTACAGGTCCCTCTGAAATTCAAGGAAAAATATGACCATTGGAGGGGGGATCTGACCATTGAAGTTGTGCCTATAAATAGGAGCTCATTTGAAAGATCTCATTATAAGTTGATCAATCTAGAGATTACACACTGTTTAAGTGATTTCTAGTGAGAGGGACTTTAATGCTTTGTGCGTACTAAAATTCTTGTTCAGATTTTCTTTGTAAAACTCCGAATGTTGATGAGTACATTCGAGGGCTTCTAGGGATATGAAGACAGAGGTGCTGATTACCTTAAAGCTTGAGGACTTCCTTGTTGAGGAAGACAGAGGTGTCGACTACCTTGAAGTTGAGGGATTGCGGGGATAACAAGACAGACTCCGATCTTCGTATCGAGGGCTTACCCTGGTATGGGTAAGACATACTTTCTTTAAAGTATAAATCAAGGGACCTTTATCCAAGTTTTTTGGATACCCTTCTCTTTGGGTTAAAATATTTACTACTTTTTACTTGTTTTGTTACAAGTTTTCCACTACATTTTATTTGTTGAGGAAAGTAAAACTATCTTATACTTCTTTATACTTGTACTCTGATTTAGTAAGATTCTATATGCTTTAAGGTAGAATCTTTGTATTTGTAAACTTTTGTTAAGTTTCATTTCTAGAATCACTTTTCTAGAATTACATTCTCGGAATCATATTTCTGGAATCAAGCAAGTGTGTAGAACTAGAGGTTGGTGACTTCGTACCCTATACCAATCCAACAATTGGTATTAGAGGTTTTTTGAATTACCTTGTTTAACCTTGTTAAACTTTACCATCTTTAAAAGTTCCAAATGAATTTTTTTAAAGTATACAATTCACCCCCCTCTTGTATATTGAGAATCTATATCATTAGATACTAAATTAGTATCTTCATTCATTATTTTGATCCAACATCAATGACTTAGATTATCAATTGGACCATCCAAGTGACTTCATCTGGCTCAAATATTTTTCCATTTTTGTATTATTAGCATATTAATAAGGCTTAGATATCACATGCCTTGCTCGTCTATGCTCAGGACTTTAAGAAAAAAATATTATGAATTTTTCAAATTTATTCATAATTTCATAACCTTTCCAATAATAAACACAAAATTAATTAATTATATAGATCAAGATTTAAAGGAAATTAATGATCTATCCAAGTCATTTACATACTCAATCATATTTAATATATAATCAAAAATAATTTTCATTTTGACATTTTTCATCTATTACCTTTAAAACATAATTTAAATATTTTTGTTCTTCTCATAAGCATGTATACTTTCTTATTAAACAATTTCAAAATTTGGTTACTTGGAAAGGGGATGTTATACATATGAAAAATTCTTAGGTTTCTATACTATTATAAAAAGTTGATTCTATTATGATTCACTTTCTTTAGGATTGATCTCAAATTCGTGCTCAATTATGAGGATTTAATTTATATATAACAAAATCTTTTATTAGATTAGTAGAAAGTTTTACATTTATTTAATAAGTAATTTTATTAAATGTGTTTTCACTAAAATGATAACCCCTTTAAAATTTACATCATATCCATTAGTGATCCATGATCCATATTTCACTAAGTAATAATTCCACTTTAGTATTTATATCACCACTTAGCTATTTAGGTATTCCACAATGTTAATCATGTTTCATATAAATCTTGGGTGGTTGAGCGGATAACTCATTTACCAATCCATTATGTGGATAAACTCAAAATTATTCATCTATTATACTTCCCAATGATTTACCAGCTAAGTCTAACACAAATCAAACACAAAAAATGAGGCACATAACACTTAGGGTCACCTCATTAATTGGTTTTCTTGCATAAAATAATCAAGGGGCACCCTTATTTGGTAGAACCTACCTATTTTAATGATCGAGGTCTTTATAAGTGTTTTGTTTAGTAATAATATGACACTTATCATTTTGAATGGGATTTAATCTCATCAACTTACCTTGTTATATTCCTTTTATATGTATTCATGATTATAATGATTTAGTTTGTAATCCATATTTCTTTAGATTAATATATTCATACCATATTAATCTGTAAATCGTTACAAAACTCATATCTTGTGTTACTATCCCAAATTAAAATATAAATATATTTATACATATCTAAATCCATCCCATGAATAATTATAAATATAAATTTTTTCAAATATTTTGAAAATATTTTTGTATAGTTAATTAATATTTTATAATATACTATTATAAATATATACATTTTAGTTTTATTTATAAAATAACATAATCAATCTGAAAATGGACTAGATCATTATTTTAATTAATTTTATTAATATTTTTGATTTAATTATAAATTTCCATATTTTAAAATTTTAGTTTTTAATGTTTTTTAAGGTCTTAAGGTATTCTTATGTGGGTGAGGTCTTGTGTGATATTAACTTGGGAAAAAGGGGTTAGTGAATAATTTTTTATTTCAGTGTGAGACTGAAATTCCACCTACATGAGATTAAGTCATGAATACTAAAGATGTGTGAGAATAGAATCTATCACCATATTAAAATAAATTATCATTCCCAACTAACATGTAAGATAAACTAAGATGTTTTGGAAGATAAAAATCCATAATATAAAGTCTATTTCAGATTAAAATGTCACTACATAGGATTTTTTGGCCACCTAAACCCTTGTGTAAGAGTATAAATGTCATTTCCCTTGCCTGAATGTTTCTATGTGAGAATAAAATGGAAGCAGTGTGTGCACTACTATTCAACATCCTCTATGGGTGAACCTTTATATCACCCAATGTACTCTTAAGCCTCATTACATCATCTTAACGCCTCTCAATACATTCATGAGTTCAAATATCTACCTATTACTCATTTAAGTCATTGTTTTCAATCCAAATATAGGCAATGATATCCATCACTCATATTGAGCCAAGAATATTCTCAAATATCAATTACAAACATGGGATTTATCTACAGTTCATGTGGAAACAATGTGTGCAAGGTTTTATGATGAAGAATATTTCATTCCATTTATTCATCCAAATTTGATAACTAATAATGGAATATCCCATGTTTCGTTCATCCATTAAAATGAGAATATAAGAGATCATGGGGAGAATTAAAATCTAATAAATAATCTAGAAGCTATTATGTGGATATTTTTCAAAATTTGTCTATTGTTATATGGAATTCATCCATGAACACCTCGATCTTCCATGATATTTATAAATCCACCTTCATCAAAAGTAATTTGTCTCATGACCAAAGTAGTATAGGATTTTCCCTATAAATAATTTTCTATATTTTAATACAGTAACATTCATCCCCAAAATTCTTCATGCTTTCCCACATTAATTCTTTAAAACTTAATAATGGTGGAGTGTTATCACATATAGTTTAATCTTCAGGGTGTGTTTGTGAGATTTTTGTGGTTCATTAATTTTTAGTTTTTATTTTTTTCATGGCAGGTGGTGAAGGATTATGAGATAAGGCTAGTGATCATCACATGATTCTCAGGGACTCTATTCATTTATTCCTCTATTAAAAACATTCTTCATCCCTTCTATTATCATATACATTATATGATGTAGTTATGTGGGTTATGAGATATAATAATATACGTTATAGCTGGGTTTAGGGTGGTTTTGAATTATTAGTTGAGGTGTGTTAACATACCTTAAAATTGGAGGAGTTGGGAATTCAATGTATTTGATGGTTATTAGTGACCATTGAGTAACCAAAACATAGATAGTAGAGGGTGGAAAATGAATGGTATTCACTTGGACAATGAAAAAAATTTAAACTCTAATTGAAAATAATTATTGAATGCCATTATCTTCTCCTAGGGTCTAATTTCTTTCATATTATCATTTTTTTAATTTATTTTTAGTCATTTTATTTTTTCACTCAACACAAAATCCCCACCAATTCTCTTTTACTTAAAATTTCAAAAACTATATAAATATAAATAAGTGAATATAATCATGAGTAATCAACTTAGCAGTTTATGAGAAAAACCCATGGTCATATCCCTAACTAGATTCATGGGGGGAACTTAAAAGTTTTGTAGTTCATTTTACACTAATTTAAGTTAACAAAGATATATTCCTATAAGTGAAGAAATAAAAATATAGAGTTGGATTACATAAAATAGAAGATATGTACAAGGATTCAGAGAAAGAATTTTTGAGCCAATAGATATAGGAAATATTTTCCCAAGTGAACCATATCACCTCCAAGCTTCAAGAGATGACGAGTAAAGAGAAAGGTTAGAGAAAAAACATGAAGAATATAAAAAATCAAATGCCAAAGTTGTTCCACTGATATTTTATGTGGATGAATCATTTGAGGATGAGGGGAGATCATTGAATATCTACTCTCATATCTTACAACACTTTTAGGGGCACTACGTGAATAAGTCAGGTTATCGTGTGCATTTAAAGGGGATAGTTCTCATTGGAATTTATTTTATTTAAAATTTATATAAACTGAATTTATAAAAGACTACTATTTATATGTTATTTTATAATTATTATCAATTTTTCTACTAGAAAGTAATTATTAAAAGGATACCCAGTTATAAGTAGTAATTTTTGAAGAAAAGATGGAATATCTACTACCCGCTCTTTCAAACATACTCTCAGTGGCATTGGATGGGAAAGAATAGATTCATAATGATACCATAGAGTAATATGATAATACTTTGAAATAATTTTTATATTTTACAAAATCTAAATTATGTTATAATTTTCCTTGTTTTCACCTTTAAAATTTAGTACCACTTTTACAAACCCTAGGATATAAAGTTAGAGAGGTGATCATGCTTTATTAGAGGTCAAATGAATTTAAAGTGTGGCCCAATAAATCATATAAAAATTGTGGAACAATATTTATTATACATGAAATATATGTTTTTCAAGCTATAACATGAGACAATACACATTAAATTAACTAAATTCAATAATCAGTGGCCATTATTTCCCAAGATGGATAAGTAGTAGAATAACCCTACCTAATGGAGTCCCCACACTACTATATGATTATCTTTAGATAGTTTGTGGAAAACAAACATAAATAAAATTGGATCCAACTCAATAATAAGTTCATGAGAAGTTTTCTGGAAGACAAGGATGTGGTGGTTTAAATCATATAAACCACATCCTCTATCATATGAAGGATGGACTGGTGGTACCCCCAAACTGAGGGTAGTAAAAACCTAGTACCCACTCAAGGTTTAAAAATAATACACTCTATTCCCTTTTATTTTAATTAAATTAAGTATTTTTTAATTTAGTTTTTTAATTTGTAGGTTTTTCAAGGAAGGAGGCAACTGTGGATTAAATTGAAGACAATTTTGTAAAGATTAATTGAATATTTCTATCATAACAACAAAGTTGGGTCCATATGTATCATTAGTTTTCTACTAGCCAATTCATATTTTGTGTAAATTGAAAAATTAATAATTTATTTTTATAAGGGTAGTAACATCTTAGTATGGGGGAACAAGACTACTCGTAGATTAGGGTTTGTTTAATTTTTTTATTTTTGTGAGAGAATTGAGATCTATTCAAATATTTATTGATCCCACTTTGTGTTAATTGAATATTTTTTCAAAAAGACTATCAATTTGGTATAAGTGAAGAATAACTCATGGTTTTTTAATAAATTCCATATAATTATGTCCTATTATATTAAGTAAATTGAGATTGGCATATACATATTAGATATGGTATTTATAATTGTTTGTCATATTTTATATGAAAAATATAGTTCTTAGCATGGATACTTTGGAAAAATATTTAATTCCATATATTTTTTTAATAGTTTGAGTTACATGGATAATGAAATCATAATAATGATATTTTATATCTCTATGATGAATATTTTTAAAAGTGTGGTCTCACAGTCACTCAAGTGACCGCATGAAGAACTGGGACCTATCGCATGAAGAAATGAAGAACTTTAAAATAGTAGTTCAAGTGACCATGGACATGAAAAGTATGAGAATTGGAAGAACTAGTAAGTCTCAAAACTTAGTATTAAGATATTTACATAGATTTGTCAATGTATAACATAAAATAAGATAAGTAGATGAAGAGAGTAAATTTATTCGATTTAAAGGGAAGTGTTATTCTATGTTTCAAATTTCATGGTATTGGTTATCATGATTCTTGAAAGGTGTTTTTCGGATGAAGACTGATATAAGTAAGAAGTTCAGAATAGGTAAAAATATAAATTCTAGGTAATTGGTTGAAGAAGGGAAGATCCATGTATGTGAATTTTCATATGTGCTCTACATAAAGAAATATCCATGTACAGGTTTTCCCTACAAGGTAAAATTCTAATAGCCAAATTCACTAATTCTTATCTAAATTTTTACAAAATAAGTATTTGGATATGTGATGGATTCAAATATATGTTTGAGTTCAACATGAGGGATTATATCCTTATGCACTGGTCAAAATCCCTAGAATCTAAAATTCTAGAAAATAACTTTAGATTATAAAAATTGATATGTGATTCTATGATATTTATATCATGATATAGTTATCATGATGATGGAAGAATATAAAATTGAATAATAAGGATTTAAGTGTCCTTTGAAGCTATAGGTATGATGTTGATTAGTGTAAGGCATTGAAGCTAAATGTAAGACTTTAATTCAAGAGCGTAAGACTTTGGAAGATGAGCATAATACTTTAAAGTTAATCATATTAATTTGATGTTGAGTGTAATCCTTTATAATTGTAAGATGTTACGAACATATGAATTCACTAAAGTATAAAAATGGAAAATGCGTGAGAGAAATCCTTTGAAAGATGATCATTAGAATTTGGTTAAGCATATGACTTCTGCGAAAGCCTTTAAGACTTATTTTTTTGAGATGACTACAGAGATGTCGCGTGGTAGGAGATAGATGTGGAAAGTGATTCATGATTCCATGAACATGGATATTTCAAATATTTTAAAGATGTTCAAACTGTGGAGAATTCATAAACATGAGTATTCAAATATCTCATAAGAATTAAAAGTATGGGTCTTAAGGAATGAAGAATATATACTTTGTGTAATGAATTAAATTAAAGGGTTCATGATATTTTTATGTATCATGGAATAAAAATAAAAGGATTATGGTTCTTAAATTATTAAAAAAGAGGAATATCTGAGAATTAAAGAATAGATATTTAGGGTACTTTTAATTTCTAATAATCTCAGTAATTCAAAATCATAATTTCACACGGTATTGTGAACATCAAATAGAGAAGAAGAAAATGGTGTTCTTATAAATTAATATACATAATATTATAGGTCAAGGAAGAAATATGGGTTTGTGGTTGTTTGATTCCATAATTTAAGAGATAAAATTCTAGAGTCAAGAATAAGGATACCCAACTCTATGATTATCATCCTTATACACATGTTGTGAGTAAAAATACAAGAAGAAGAGAACTAGTGTAGACCATATGCACTAAATAAGAATAATAAGATGGATAGAATAAGGAGGAATTGTGCATATCTATTTTCATAGGAAGAAATAATAGGAAAAAAAATGGTTGAGTTGGTTGTGAGGTTCCTAAGAAGGATAAGGCTTTATACAGTCTATATTGTAAAGAGAAAGAAGAGACTTATAGTCAATTCAAGAAAATAAGAAGAGAAGGAAGAAGGATCTTTCATGATGTTGTAGAAGTAATAATGGAAGGAGGAATATGAGAAGAAAAAAGTAGAAAATTGACATTCAACATGAGTTAAAACTTTTGGAGGACTCTATGATTATCACAAAGAAGTTATAAAAGCTTCACACTGTCTACACAAGCAGTATAAAAATACAGCAAGGATATTTATTTGGACCAGGTTATCACTAGTCTAAGGATTTAGGATATTTTTATATCCCCCTCTTAAATTTTAGGAAACCACACTTTGATTCATTATTTTTAAACCACTATAACTAGTACCTCATTATAATGGAGAATCTATATGTTGGAAACCACCATATGAAATAAGGACTAGTTACTCTTATTGAGTAGTGAACCTTATAAAAACCTCATGTGATATCATTTACTTTATTTTATATAAATTCCTATGAAAATTAATAGAGAATAAGATAATTAATATTCTAATAGGTCTAATGGATAGAGGGATGAAAATATTTAATTGATATAAAAATTTTCCAATACTAATTCATCCCCCCCAGTGTTAAGAATATCCCAAAGTGGTCCTAATAGTTGGTATCAAAGAAAACTTTTCCTCTTTTGGATTCTCTAATTTAATTCTTTTTTAAAAATTTGAGTCTCTTACTTTTATTTATAATGATGTTCAGTTTTGGTGAAGGTTGTTTTAATAAAAATTGGAATTCAGTCTCTATCAATACTATACTATATAGGAAAAAGAGAGAGAAAAGGAATATGAATAAGGAATCTATTTTATTCCAAGAAAACAGTTTCTTTAACCTAGGTGCACAAGATGAAATATCTAGTTTTTAAAGAAAATAACATGTGGTTATTATTTCCAAAAGAGAAATAGGCAGTCCTTCTAACTCAGAGGATTAAAAAAATCAAGAGGTATGTGTAAATTATTATTAAAATTTTCTTGAAGAAGATTCAAGAATAAGCGGTGATGTTTTTTTATTTTTATGTCCTCAAAAAATATCAGTAAATATGTTAAAATATATTCTATATTTCATTTCCATAGAAACACACTCTCTTGTTTTTAGAGTTTTTTAAAGAATGCATGAAGAGATCACTTAGCTTGAAGGCGAGTCTAAGAATATGGAGATGGTTTTACAAGAATGGTCTTTAACTTGTATAAACATCTCTAAAAGTTCCAAATAAATAGAAGTAGGGAATATGGATCCTGAATAAAGGTTATCTATGTTTGAATTTAAGTGTCTCAACACAATCTGACATAAGGATGATAAGACTAAAAGGTTTGAGAAGAATATTCATGCATTAAGATAAGATAGAATATCATACATTGATGTCAAGAAAGTGTAGTTGGAAGTTAAATCCAAGAGAATCAAGTATCTTGACACTTTTTTACATGATAACATTACAATGCATATTAAAAAGTTTAAATAATGAAAATTAAATGTGAATACAAGTTGAAGGATATTGAAAATGATATATATATTCTCAATATGAAGTGTCTCAAACTATAAATTCAAATGAAAAATCGAGAGACTACTCAAGACAAGTATTAAAAATTAATGGTTAAAGAAGCTTCCACACATAATGTTAATAGGAGGATTATAATTATAAAATACATTCATCATATGTCAATAAGATCATTACATCACTTGATGATCATTCTCAAGCATCCTTGAAGAAAGAGGCACCATCCATACCTTTTTATAATAATTTATCTAAATATTTTTCTTAAATAGTATAGGTTGGTTTGGATGATGAAAAATGAGAATAATTCAACCACCATGTCTATGGTGGATAGAAGTAGTATAGAATTTGGATCCCCGAGAAGAACCTAACAAGTGGTGGAGAAGGTCCAAAAATAGCATGCCCATTTTACTGAAAATTATGGACAGTATGTACTGGATAAAATAAAATCAATGTTTGTGGTTAAATTTTGTGTTTCAACTAGTTCAGTAATTGTGAGAAAGATTTTTTGTATAATACATTTATTTAAAAAGCTCAAAGGAATCCCTTCTCTAAGGGTAGAAATCCAGAGAAGAAGCAACATTCATAGAATAAGAAAAATCTATATAATTTAAACTGATTCAAATCACTAAAATATTTCTGTGATATTTGTATGGGTAGTGGTCAAAAAATGGTTCATTCTCATATAATAATGTATAAAGTTTGGATGAGAAAATAATACCATATAAATTAGTGAATAAATAAGAAGCAACTTTAATAATAAAGTATAAGAGTGTTAAAAACAAGAATTCCCCCAAGAAGATTTCAAAAAGGACAGGTTATAAATCCTTGTACAATAAGAATATTGAAAAAAAAGATTCAAAACAAGTCCTAAAATTATAGGAGGTGTGTATCATATAAAAGGTCAATGGGGATTAAAGGAACTCATAATAATCCATGCAGGAAAACAAAACTTGTTTTCAATGTACCCAATAATATTTTATTCATCATATAAGCAGATTTGGAAAGAGAAAAAAATATAAAAAAGGTATAAGAAAAATATAGTGCAAATGGAAAATAATAGGTTCCATATAAAGACAAAAAAATTCCTGAGAGGTTATTAATAAACAACAATCCTTGTATTGAATAAGTTCTATGTGTGAGGTGTAATGTGGCTCAACATACTCCTATAAATTGTTTTTCCATAATTTTATCACAAGAAGATTTTATAAAGAAGATAAAATGTGTAACAAGTGATACATATGGATTAAAGGATCTTGATATAATGTATATATCTTTTTCATGCAAATATTTTAAATATATCTAGTAATATTTTTATATCTTGGTGCTGAGACAACACGATATTTTGAGGCCTGGTGAGCTCAGAATTGATATTTGAAAAAATATTAAATATATTAATATCACTCTAGTGATTTTTTAATAAAAAAAGTGAAATAAATTCTGAATAGAGCTTTGGATCGAAAATATGAGTCCACTACTAAGTTCAAAATGTGAGTTTTACCCTAGTCACTGAATAACCTTTATTAGTGTATGGCATTTGTTAAAAAGTTTTCATGGTTGATAAAAATAAATAAATAATTTATTTTATTTCAATAACATAGTGAACTAAAGACTTAATCAATAAATACCCCATTATAGGTAAATATGAAGGTTTGATAGATAACCCTAGAGACCTAGAGAGTGCCCTTTGGAGAGATGTTGGTGGATGACATTGGATCAGATGATTGAATCAGTACCACACAGATCATCTATGCCAATGGAGTTCTTAGATCTCACCCATGATAGAAAAAAAAATCATTCTTCATCAAAGATCTATCCAAACTATAATTAGGATGTTTTTATGTGGTTTCATCTTGTTTTATTTATCCTATGTCAAAATTGTATCAATTACACAAATAAGAATTGATTCGTGCATTGATAGTTGATTTATTTTATGGTTGATTTATTTTTTCATTATTGATGATTCATATTCATTAATATATTCTAATAAAATGAATATAGTCTGAAATGAAAAAATGTATATGTTCATTCCTCATGTTTATGCATTTTTATTTTCTCTGATGTTTCTTCACGTGTTCATCACTGGAAATTTCTTTGGACCGCATTTTGATAAATACTGAGTATTTGATCATTGTGAAACCATTATTTGGCACAAAAGATCAATATTGTGGGTGCGTTTCATGATTGGGGTGTTATCAAGGTGCAATGATAGAGGAAAAATGGAGGAGGATCATGATCTAATTGATGAATTTTTTTCCTAGTGGATATGTGGTGGTAGATTGGTGTGGGGATAGTTCAACTCGACAGAATAATTTTTGAGTGAATCGAGGTTTGGTTTCTGATGATAGGTAATGGTGATGGTCATATGATATCAGACCCAAGTTTCATAGCTAGACTTGTGGAAATGGAAGTGTGGACGGATGATGTGAAGAAGGATCCGTGGAATCTGGAAAAGCCTGTGGTATGCAGCGTATAATCTGGAGATACACACTGTGTAGGACCCCTAGTTACAGTGCTAGGGTTTCTATGTAAGAGATAAGGATCACACACTTGTGGTCCCTACCACACATCGTGTGGCCTATCGGAGGTTGCATGTCATTCATCTCGTAGGATACATGGGCATGGGTCGAGTACACTGGCTAATTTGTGTACTCGAACATGAACATGGTACACAAGTTGATTTGTGTACTTAGACATGGTAGGGTTTACATGGTAATGGATCTAGGTACATGTACACGGGAAGAGGAACATGGGAATGGACATGACTAGGTATGAATTTATCAATACACACTATTTACTTACTCAAAGATGACTTAGTACACTTTATCTCTTCAGTATATACTAGGTTTAGTTGACTTCAATGCCTTGGTCCTTTCCCATGAGGGTGTAGTGTGGCATACATCCTTGACATAGAATTGTGATCCCCTTTATGGATGCACTATTGTATAGAGTTTGATGCATCTCCCTGTGGGACCAATGTGGGATCCTCTATCATTACTAGGTGGGGTTCATGCTATTGGTGTGACCACCATACATAGGGAATAAATCCCCTATCTAGAAGTATGATCTAGTTGGGTTTGTGGTTTCCCCAAGTATCCTTGGGTGTGATCCCATACATGGATGATAAATCTTCTAATATCCATTCAGTACTTATTGGGAAAGGCCCAATGATCATGAACTATTGTATGAGAATCATGAGTGATAGTATGTCTCATAGAATGAGTACTCCCAGAACAATATTACATGTGATAGGGATTATTTGTGATACTTTAAGTGTTTTATAAACACCCTGGAACATCCATATTAGGTATCAATTTTATAGAGTTTTATTCTTCAATCATTAAGGATATGCGATACCGAATGTATACTTTACAAATGTTGTAAATATATAGGAATTAAAAATCAAGGTAAGAATTTATAGAGCATGTAGTTTTCATTCAAGTGGTGAACCAAAGAGTTGTTACATCAATGATTTTAATATAAAGGAATGTATAATGAATATAAGGATTAAAGTAAATGATTTGTATCGTTATCTCATTTCTATTATTTGATAATAGAAGTTATTTATTAACAAAGTGCTTTTGTGAACATGATAAAATGATTAAATGAATACACATGGTTTGTGATTCATTGGATTCTATAAATAAATTGATTAGGAGACAAAGATAATTTTTTTATCTTGGATTAATTGCTTATCTAGATATTTTTTTAAATACTAGGGAATATGTTCTTACCTTCCATTATTGGTATATTTTGATAAATAATATTTCTTTTACATAGAACACCACATGTGATATGGAAACTAATTAGACACTAAATGAGGCTAATATTTATTGTTAATATACATAATATTCATGTTATTTATTATTCATAAACACCATTTTATTGAATTTTATACTTTGAACATCATTTCACATTATGATTGTAATAAATTCTTAAAATGCACTATTATGTGGTATATTTTTTAACATCATTTAAGTACCCACCGATTCATCTGATTTTAAGGAATATAATTATACATATTTTAATTTGATATTTTTGTAAATTTATCTAAACTTAAATATGAACATGTTTTATTCAGGTATCAATGGATAATTCATGGAAGAAGATGGGGATATTTTGTGATGAAAGGAAACAATTCTGGAGAAGTCAGATTGGACACCAGCCCACTGATGAGACTGTGGGGCCCAACATACAGGCCCAATTAATCCCAAATTTCGTGGGATTCTATAATACATGTATAGGAACAAATCCCTCTTCAAAATCCAATGCTAATTCGGCCTCCATGGTGTCCATTTAGGCGGCCCAAGTTAGAGATAAAATTCTGGGCCAGATTCTGCGGCCCAGAAAAACAGCCCACTAATGTGATCATATCTCGGAATCCACAACTCCAAATGGGGCCAAATTTTACAGGAGGATAGAAGACATCTGGAGCTCCATTTTTCCCACTCTGATTCGGCCATCTAGAAGGTCTTCCAAGCGCGTCTGTTCGGTGAAGAAAAGTTGGCTGCCACCTCGGGTCAAGGGTGGAAAAACCAACTCTCCCTTACTTTCCACCCACCTATGGCCTACCACAATTAATTGAGGAGACTTGGACTGTTGGAGGCTCGACCCAAGGGCTCAAAATTCCTATTTAATGCAGTGGTGTTGGAGGATTGAGGAATCTTGGATTCTTTGTTCAATTGTAATGTTATGCTACAATTTTGTTGTCTCAAATTTGTCTTTCACGTGTAAGTTGATCAATTCACTTTAGTTTCTTAATAAAATTTCTTCTTATACTCTTATTATGTTTTTATTCATATAACTTTGATACCATTGGATCAAGGTGTGAATTTATTCACACCAAACCTTGTGAAATTATTCACACAACGGTGGAGTGATCATTTTATTTTTGTTGTTTTCTTTACTTCTCCATTTCCTCCCTCATGAGTCTACTTTCCATTTCCATTGAAACCATGAGATAAATGGAGGGATAACCCACTTATGGGTTGATCCAAGGGAGTAGAAAGGGTCTGGATTGGATGTTATTTATCACCTCATTAATTTATAATCACTTCTTTAATTGAGATTTTTATTTGATGATTTTTAAACTCCATCGTCCTTGTTAAATTTAAGGCCACACACTTCAAGTGCTAATACGAACCTTTACCTTGAAGTGCTCAAAACTTTGATCCTTCAAGTGTATATGTGATTAGTATTAAAGGGTGTAGGAATTAAACTAGTAAGTGATGATGTTGTTTTATATCCTTAAATGAACCCATCTCAAATATAAGAAATTGAAATCATTAAAAAGGAAATATGTCCAATCCACCCCGAGCGATAACCTAGGATCAACTCGTTATTTTAAACTGAATTCACTTAAGTCTCTTAGAGTTCCCTTAAACCCATATAAAATCAACCCAAGTTGGCCACTTAATATCCAAAACCATTCCATAGAATGTACGTGTCTATAGGTTACTTCTTAGGTCTCTGAGGATTCGACAACCCAATCTAAACTACAAGGACCGTCTTACCTTCTTCTCTTGGGTAAATTTGAGCGAGAATCAAATTTTGGTGTCATTTCCGGGGACCCAAGTAAGTCATCTAAACACCCATTCTATTCTCCCCCATTTCTTCTTTTCTCATCCAAATTCTCTTATCTTGTCCCTTTCTTGTTTTTTTTTCTTTTGGCGCATATCTGCCTACACCCGTGATCAATCAAACTGTCTAGTTAGGGTGGATAGTCCTGGGGTTGGGGAGTCAATTACACCAAGGGAACTCATTCCATTAGATCCTAATCTTCCTAACACCCTCGAGTCAAAAATTGATTCCATTTCAATGGAAGTTTTTCAAAGAAACCAACTCAGAAACCCGGGTGGGAACCAAAATGGAAACCCAAATGAGGCAGCCCCAAACTTGGGGAATGCAATTGATCAAACCATGAATGACTACCTCACACCTTCCTGGACCAATGCCCCCTCATGCATTAGACACAATTCCCTAGGAGATTCCAACTACATCTTTAAACCCCATGTCATAAACCACCTTCCCACATTCCATGGAATGGAGTCCGAGATGCCATACCTGCACATTAAGGAGTTAAATGAAATTGTAGAAACCATGTGTCCCCCACATCAACTAGAATCAGCTAAGATGAGGCTATTTCCTTTTTCTTTAAAGGATCGAGCTAAAAATTGGATAAAAAATTTGATACCATCATCCATCAACTCTTGGGACCAACTACAAAGAGAATTCTACAAAAAATACTTTCCCTACCACAAAACAATTGCACTTAAAAATAGTATCCAAAACTTTTTTGAAAAAGAGGGAGAGTCATTCTATGAAACATGGGAGAGGTTCAAAGACACTCTAAACATGGTTCCACACCAGGGTTTTTATATTCCTGAACAAGTGATAATTTTCTATAAAGGGTTGGGTCTGGGGAATAAACAATTCATTGACATGATGTGTAATGGAACCTTTAAAAACAAAGCCCCAAAGATGCTTACGAGTATCTAGAAAGCCTTTCTGAACAAAACCAAACATGGGGAACTTCAACTTATTCTGAAAATCCACAAAGAACTACTGGAATTCATACACTTAGAGAATAGGAAAGCCTTAGGGCTAAACTCGCAGCACTCTCTAGAAAGGTTGAAGAGATAGACCTTAGGAAAGTCCATGAAATCCAAACTGTTGACCCTGTTTGCACAATATGTGAAAAACATGACCATAAGACCGAAAACTGCCCAACCTTTCCATCCATCGAGGATGTTCTTTTAGGAGGACCCCCAGTGGAAGTAAATGCTTTGACCTTTTAAAATCCTCAATACCAAAACAACTTCAACCCAAGGTATAATGACCACCCTGGCTTCCGCTGGAAAGATAACCAACAACCTAGCCAACCACAGGGACAAAATCCATACCCCCATCAGAACTACCAATCCCATAACCAGTTCCAAACCCAACCTATCCAATACCAACAGCCACCGGTCCATTTTCAACAAACCATCCCACCTCCAAAATATCCCCCCGGGATAAACCAATCTTCTCAAGCACCAACCAAAACTGTTCCATAAATCCTACTAGAACAACTATGAAAACAAATGGAGAGGATGAACTTGGAGGTATCTTCTCTAAAACAATAACTTCAAACCATCAAAACTAGAAAGGCACCCATGCCTACTCAGGAGGTGCCATCCTCAACTTCAAGGGGAGAGTCAAGTTGTGCTCAAACAACTCATGAACAACTAAAGGTTGTGACTGTTTTAAGGAGTGGGAAATCAATTGAGAAACTTGAACAACTAATTCAGAACCCACCTGAAGATTCAAACTTGGATAAAAATTCAAATGAACCACAAGATCAAACTGAGGAAACTGATAACATTTTCAAGGAAACAACTCTTCAACAAACAACCCCACAACCTGCACCATTTCCTCAATGCATGAGGGGGAAACCCAAGCCTGAACTAAGTGAAACATTGAGGGAAATATTTTCACAAGTCAAGTTGAACATACCCCTTCTCGATGCAATCCAAACCATACCTTCCTACTCAAAGTACCTTAAGGACTTATACACTTTTAAAAGAAAATTTTCACATAAAAACCAAGTCCTTTTGGCTGCTAATGTGAGTACCACCATTCAAGGGACCATTCCTCCTAAGTTGAAAGACCCGGGTTGCCCTTACATCAATGTTGAACTAGGAGAGAGAAAAGTTGTCAAGGCCTTGTGTGACCTAGGTGCTAGTGTCAATTTCATCCCATATGTTGTGTACTGCCAGTTAGGCCTAGAAGAACTCCAACCCACATCTATCACACTTCAGCTTACTGATCGTAGAATTAGGGTTCCAAAGGGGATTTTGAAGGATGTTCGGGTAAAGGTTGAAAACTTCATCTACCCTGTTGATTTCATTGTCCTTGAAAACCATCCAAACTTAAGAAATAAGGAACAAACCCCAATCATCCTTGGTCATCCTTTCCTTGCAACAATCAACTCTGTTATCCGAGTTTGAAATGGGAACATGACCATCACCTTTGGGAACATGAGTCTTGACTTGAACATCTATAATGCAATCTCACAAATAGGGGATGATGAGTAAATTCATGAAGTAAACATGATAGGAAGCATTGATAATGAATCCATGGAACATCAAGGAATATTTGATGAAGGTTTAAGTCTGGATGAGATTGATTTTCTTTGTTTATATGAAGGAATTTTATCTCCTTGGATTGAATCATTTTCAAATTGCTCTTATGATGAAGTCTTAGGTCCAACAATCAGTGAAACCTTTCAAGAAACCACTTTCATGGAGACCACTCCAAATCCCTTACCTAAATTTGATCAAGACAATCTAGTAGCTGAAACTTCTACATGTGGGGAATCAATCCTATCTGAAACTCTAAAAAAAGAAATTGAACTTGATCCAATGTCCCAATCTTCTGTTGAAATTCTGAACCAACCTGATCTTGAATTAAAGGAACTTCCCACTACACTCAATTATTCTTTCCCAGGGGACAATTAAACACATACTATTGTCATTTCTTCTTCTCTTGAAGCCAATCATGAAAGGATGCTTCTAGATGTCCTTAGGAAGCATAAGAAATACATTGGTTGGACCCTTTCTGATATTCCTGGGATTATCCCAGTTATCGGGACTCATAGGATTGTTCTGGAATCTGATTCAAATCCATTTCGTCAACCTCAACGGTGACTCAATCCTAATCTCATGGAGGTAGTAAGGAAAGAACTTATGAAATTGTTAAAATCCAGTATCATATATCCCATAGCTGAGAGTGAATGGGTGATCCCAATCCAAGTGGTTCCAAAAAAGGCTGTAATCACAGTGATAACCAATGAGGATGGAGAGATTCTTCCAACAAGGGTGAGTAGTGGATGGAGGGTCTGTATTGACTATAGGAAGTTAAACTCATTCACCAAGAAGGACCATTTCTCCTTACCATTCATTGACCAAGTCCTTGAGAGAGTGGCAGGTCATTCCTTATACTGTTTCTTAGATGGGTACTCGGGGTACAATCAAATTGAGGTCTCCCTAGAGGATCAAGGGAAGAATACATTCACATGTCCTTTCGGTACCTTTGCCTTCAAACACATGCCCTTTGGTTTATGCAATGATCCTAGAACCTTCCAGCGATGCATGATGGGAATCTTCTCAGACATGGTAGGGGATTTTCTAGAGGTCTTCATGGATGACTTCTCTGTGTTTGGGGATACTTTTGAGGGATGTCTGAGGAATGTGGAGAGAGTCTTTTCAAGATGTGAAGAAAAGAATCTCGTCCTAAAGTGGGAAAAATGTCATTTCATGGTTAAAGAGGGACTAGTTCTAGGCCATCTGGTCTCTGTTAGGGGGATTGAAGTTGATAAAGCCAAGGTTGACATCATTCGTCACCTTCCATTACCCAACACTATCAAGGAAGTGAGGTCTTTCTTAGGACATGCTGGTTTCTATAGAAAATTCATCAAGGACTTTAGTTCAATATCCCATCCCCTTTGTGCTCTCCTAGTAAAGTATGCTCCATTTGTTTGGACAGAAAGTTGTGAGGGTTCATTCTCAACCCTCAAATCCTCTCTCACTTCTCCTCCCATTATGAAATCTCCAAATTGGAACCTTCCTTTTGAGCTTATGTGTGATTCCAGTTAATTTTCTGTAGGAGCTGTGTTAGGACAACGTTGTGAAAAAACTCCTTATGTCATTGCTTATGCAAGAAAATCCTTAAATGATGCCCAAATCAACTACACCACTACTGAAAAGGAGTTACTCGCTATTGTGTTTGCCTTAGAGAATTTTAGGTCCTACCTCTTAGGATCCCCCATCACTGTGTTAACTGACCATTCTGCACTAAAATACCTCTTCCAAAAACAAGATTCTAAGGCTACACTGATTAGGTGGGTCCTTCTCTTACAAGAATTTGACCTCACAATCAAGGATAAAAAGGGAGTTTAAAATGTTGTAGCTGATCACCTCTCTAGGATGGAATTCAAAGATAACTCAAATCACCTTTCTGTGTCTGATTCGTTTCCTGATGAACAACTATACTCTGTGAGTGATTGCCCTTGGTATGTCGACATAGCCAATTTCTTAGTTACAGGAGTCATTCCAAAATTCTTAGGGACACAAGCTCGAAGGAAATTCCTTTATGATGTTAGAAACTATGTGTTTGATGATCCATTCCTCTATAAGTTTTTCCCTGACCAAGTCATTAGGAGGTGTGTCCCAGAATCTGAACAAGAGTCCATCCTTAAATTCTGTCATAGTGAGGCATGTGGAGGTCACTTTTCCTCTAAGAAAACATCTGATAAGATTCTTCAATGTGGTCTCTTCTGGCCCACCCTCTCAAGGGACTCCTACACATTTTGTCAAATCTGTCCTAGGTGTCAATAAGTAGGGTCCATCACAAAAAGGAATCAAATTTCACTCACTCCCATATTAGTGGTTGAAATGTTTGACTGTTGGGGAATTGATTTCTTGGGTCCCTTCCCAAACTCTAGGGGATACCTCTACATACTCTTAGCTGTTGATTATGTCTCAAAATGGGTTGAGTCCATTCCCACTAAATCCAATGATCATCAAACTGTGATTAGATTTCTCAAGGAAAACATCTTCTCTAGATTTGGAATTCCTAGGGCTATCATTAGTGATCGTGGAACTCATTTTTGCAATCTTCTATTCTCATCACTCATGAAAAAATATGGAATTTCTCACAAAGTGTCCACTGCTTACCACCCACAGAACAATGGTTAAGCTAAGTTAGCCAATCGTGAAATCAAACAAATTCTTGAGAAAACTGTCAATCCTTCTAGGAAAGATTGGTCCGAGAAACTCTTGGATGCTCTTTGGGCATATTGTACAGCATTCAAAACCATCCTAGGAATGTCACCATATAGGTTGGTTTATGGAAAATCATGCCATTTACCTGTTGAAATTGAGCATAAGGCCTTTTGGGAAATTAAGAAAATGGATTATGACCTCCCATTGGCCAGAACAAAAAGGAAATTAGATCTCAATGAACTGGAGGAATTAAGGATGGAGGCACATGAAAATTCAAGGATCAATAAAGCTAGAGTTCAAGCATACCAATCTAGGAATATCAAGGTCAAACATTTTGAACCGGGAAAACTTGTGCTCTTGTATAGTTCAAAACTTCATTTACACCTGGGAAAGTTAAGGTCTAGATGGTCAGGACCTTTCATAGTGCATCATGTATTCCCCCATGGGGCAGTAGAGATTCAAGATCCCACAAGTGGTTACATTTTCAAGGTCAATGGTCAAAGGTTAAAACCGTTCATTGAATCATTCAATAAACAAGAAATAGAGGTTGAGTTAACTGAGCCAACCTATGAACCATGAAAAAATTGATAGATTTAGGGTTCAAGTCGAGCTAACGATGTTAAACAAAGAGTTGTATGGGAGGAAACCCATGGTTTTCAAGTTTCCAATAATTTTGTTGTTTTAATCAACTTTATATTTTAAATAGGATTAATTAATCATTTTGATATTTAATAAAAATATAGACTGTTGACCTGTTTTTCTATTTTGAGTATGGATGGGTACGAAAGGGGAGCACCATATTCATCTGTGTCATGTGGTGTGATCCTCGAGTAATACCTTATCCAGAAATTTAAAAATAAGACAATGTATCATCAGTTCATTATATTTTTATGTGTTTGTAGGTTAAAATAAAAATATAAACAACAAAAATAAATAAAAATATAATAATAATAAAAAAAGGGGGCATGTCGTAGGTCGTGGGGCAAACCCCATCACAACCGGAGAAGCCGCAGGGATTCAAACCCGGGACCGAAGGGAGACAGGGGTGCGCGCTTACCACTGACCTACGGCCTTTTGTACTTCCTTATTCTATAATTTTTATATATATACTTATATTTTACTTTCTTTATTATATAAATATATATATATATACTGTTTTGTTTTGTTTTTTTTCCTTTTTCCACTAGACTCTGCAAGCGATATGGATATCAAAGGACTAAATTGGAGTGGAAAGAATTTCAACTTCAACCACCAGGTGACTTCATTCCATGATCCTAATTTTCAATTTCCTTTTTGAACTTTCATTCTCTACCTCTACTCCCTTATAAATTTTATTTTATTTAAACACTTGGGACAGTGTTGTTTTAAGTTGGTGGGGGAGATAAAATAAAAAAAATTCTTTTGTGAAAAAAATCAATGATTTGAAAAAAAAATTGTGTAAATGGAAGGGAAAATTACTTTAACTTTGAACATGGTAATACACATTGCACACTTTGAAACTAAATATCAAATAATTTAGAATTCCCTGATTCTATTTTTAATCCTTGTATAATTTCATGAGCATATATTTTTGAAAGTGTGGTTGTCCAATGTGATATTTCATTGTTTATATTTTCATCCAAATTAAAAAAGATCACAATGCACGTCCTTTGGATAGTGGGGTATTAGTTTGAGTTCATGGGGTCCCCTAAATAAATAGCATAGGTTTGGTGATCATTTTGGTTTAATATGAGTATTCAAAAAAAAATGCGCGTAGAGCAATGAAATGACCTAATGTGTGGCTTTCGGCACTTGGGGATCGTGACTCCATAGTTGTCTGGCACATAGTTAGTAATTTTATCTCTATTTTTGGTAATTTGAATTTGTTTTTGACTGAGTTTACTCAAGATGATGCCCGAGTATGTGGGCTTCACTTGGTTCCCTAAGGTCTTTGAGCCTGGGAGTCATCGGCAAAGTCTCGCTACAGGGGTTGACTCTTTTGAGTGCAATTTCAATTAACATGGTAAAATTGCAAAAACAAAAACAAAACAAAAAAAAATACAAAAAAAAAATTTGAATACTCATTTTAATATGAAATGTGATTCCACCTAGCGCTTTCGTAATTTTCCCCTTGAATAAAGATGAATCCTCATGTCTATTGTGATGCACAACACATCCTCATACTTAATTGATATTGGATGAAATATGGCAATGAATTTGAACAAAGGAATGGGCTTGGGATTGGGATCTGCTTATGAAATTATCTTGTATTAAAATATTTTGATGGGTTTCATGATTTTTTGGTATATGGGTTTCTGGTGATCACTGTGTATTAAAATGTTTTTGGAAAAGGGAATTCGAATTTCATATTGTTGAGATATATTTTGCTCGGGACTAGCAAAACTCAAGTTGGGGGTGTGATTAGCCACTAAATGAGGCTAATATTCATTGTTAATATACATAATATTCATGTTATTTGTTATTCATAAACACCATTTTAGTTCATTTTACACTTTGAACATCATTTCACATTATGATTGTAATACCTTCTTAAAATGCACTATTATGTGGTACATTTTTTAACATCATTTAAAGTACCCAATGATTCATCTGATTTTAAGGAATATAATTATACATATTTTAATTTTATATTTTTGTAAATTTATCTAAACTTAAATATGAACATGTTTTATTCAGGGATCAATGGAGAATCCATGGAAGAAGATGGGGATATTTTGTGATGAAAGGAAACAATTCTGGAGAAGTCAGATTGGACACCATCCCACTGATGAGACTGTGGGGCCCAACATACAGGTCCAATTAATCCCAAATTTCGTGGGATTCTATAAGACATGTATAGTAACAAATCACTCTTCAAAATCCAATGCTAATTCGGCCTCCATGGTGTCCATTTAGGCGGCCCAAGTTAGAGATAAAATTCTGGGCCAGATTCCACGGCCCAGAAAAACAGCCCACTAATATGATCATATCTCGAAATCCACAACTCCAAATGGGGCCAAATTTTACAGGAGGATAGAATACATCTGGATCTCCATTTTTCCCACTCTGATTCGGCTATCTAGAAGGTCTTCCAAGCGCATCTGTTCGGTGAAGAAAAGTTGGCTGCCACCTCGGGTCAAGGGTGGAAAAACCAACTCTCCCTTACTTTCCACCCACCTATGGCCTACCACAATTAATTGAGGAGACTTGGACTGTTGTAGGCTCGACCCAAGGGATCAAAAATGCCTATTTAATGTAGTGGTGTTTGAGGATTGAGGGATCTTGGATGCTTTGTTCAATTGTAATGTTATGCTTCAATTTTGTTGTCTGAAATTTGTCTTTCAAATGTAAGTTGATCAATTCACTTTAATTTCTTAATAAAAGTTCTTCTTATACTCTTATTATGTTGTTATTCATATAAATTTGATACCATTGGATCAAGGTGTGAATTTATTCACACCAAACCTTGTGAAATTATTCACACAACGGTGGAGTGATCATTTTATTTTTGTTGTTTTCTTTACTTCTCCATTTCCTCCCTCATGAGTCTACTTTCCGTTTCCATTGAAACCATGAGATCAATGGAGGGCTAACCCACTTATGGGTTGATCCAAGGGAGTAGAAAGGGGTTGGATTGGATTTTATTTATCACCTCATTAATTTATAATCACTTCTTTAATTGAGATTTTTATTTGATTATTTTTAAACTCCATCGTCCTTGTTAAATTTAAGGCCACACACTTCAAGTGCTAATACGAACCTTTTCCTTGAAGTGATCAAAACTTTGATCCATCAAGTGTATATGTGATTAGTATTAAAGGGTGTAGGAATTAAACTAGTAAGTGATGATGTTGTTTTATCTCCTTAAATGAACCCATCTCAAATATAAGAAATTGAAATCATTAAAAAGGAAATATGTCCAATCCACCCCGAGCGATAACCTAGGATCAACTCATTATTTTAAACTGAATTCACTTAAGTCTCTTAGATTTACCTTAAATCCATCTAAAATCAACCCAAGTTGGCCACTTAATAGCCAAAAACAGTCCATAGAATGTACGTTTCTATAGGTTACTTCTTAGGTCTCTGAGGATTCGACAACCCAAGCTAAACTACAAGGACCGTCTTACCTTCTTCTCTTGGGTAAATTTGAGCGAGAATCAAATTTTGGTGTCGTTGCCGGGGACCCAAGTAAGTCATCTAAACACCCATTCTATTCTCCCCCACTTCTTCTTTTCTCATCCAAATTCTCTTATCTTGTCCCTTTCTTGTTTTTTTTCTTTTGGCGCATGTCCGCCTACACCTGCGATCAATCAAACCATCTAGTTAGGGTGGATAGTCCTGGGGTTGGGGAGTCAAGTACACCAAGGGAAATCATTCCATTAGATCCTAATCTTCCTAACACCCTTGAGTCAAAAATTGAGCCCATTTCAATGGAAGGTATTCAAAGAAACCAACTCAGAAACCCGGGTGGGAACCAAAATGGAAACCCAAATGAGGCAGCCCCAAACTTGGGGAATGCAATTGATCAAACCATGAATGACTACCTCACACCTTCCTGGACCAATGCCCCCTCATGCATTAGACACAATTCCCTAGGAGATTCCAATTAAATATTTAAACCCCATGTCCTGAACCACCTTCCCACATTCCATGGAATGGAGTCCGAGATTCCATACCTGCACATTAAGAAGTTCAATGAAATTGTAGAAACCATGTGTCCCCCACATCAACTAGAATCAGCTAAGATGAGGATATTTTCTTTTTCTTTAAAGGATCGAGCTAAAAATTGGATAAAAATTTGAGACCATCATCCATCAACTCTTGGGACCAACTACAAAGATAATTCTACAAAAAATACTTTCCCCACCACAAAACAATTGCACTTAAAAAGAGTATCCAAAACTTTTTTGAAAAAGAGGGAGAGTCATTCTATGAAACATGGGAGAGGTTCAAAGACACTCTAAACATGGTTCCACACCATAGTTTTTCTATTCCTGAACAAGTGATAATTTTCAATGAAGGGTTGGGTCTGGGGAATAAACAATTCATTGACATGATGTGTAATGGAACATTTAAAAACAAAGCCCCAAAGATGCTTACGAGTATCTAGAAATCCTTTCTGAACAAAACCAAACATGGGGAAATTCAACTTATTCTGAAAAGCCACAAAGAACTATTGGAATTCATACACTTAGAGAATAGGAAAGCCTTAGGGATAAACTCTCAGCACTCTCTAGGAAGGTTGAAGAGATAGACCTTATGAAAGTCCATGAAATCCAAACTGTTGACCCTGTTTGCACAATTTGTGACAAACATGACCATAAGACCGAAAACTGCCCAACCATTCCATCCATCGAGGATGTTCTTTTAGGAGGACCCCCAGTGGAAGTAAATTCTTTGAACTTTAAAAAGCCTCAATAACAAAACAACTTCAACCCAAGGTATAATGACCACCCAGGCTTCCGCTGGAAAGATAACCAACAACCTAGCCAACCACAGGGACAAAATCCTTACCCCCATCAGAACTATCAATCCCATAACTAGTTCTAAACCCAACCTATCCAATACCAACAGCCACCGGTCCATTTTCAACAAACCATCCCACCTCCAAAATATCCCCCCAGGATAAACTAATCTTCTCAATCACCAACCCAAATCGTTCCACAAAGCCTACTAGAACAACTATGCAAACAAATGGAGAGGATGAACTCGGAGGTATCTTCTCTAAAACAATAACTTCAAACCATCAAAACTGGAAAGGCACCCATTCCTACTCAGGCGGTGCCATCCTCAACTTCAAGGGGAGAGTCAAGTTGTGATCAAACAACTCATGAACAACTAAAGGATGTGACTGTTTTAAGAAATGGGAAATCAATTGAGAAACTTGAACAGCTAATTCATAACCCACCTGAAGATTCAAACTTGGATAAAAATTCAAATGAACCACAAGATCAAACTGAGGAAACTGATAACATTTTCAAGGAAACAACTCTTCAAAAAACAACCCCACAACCTGCACCATTTCCGCAACGCATGAGGGGGAAACCCAATCATGAACTAAGTGAAACATTGAGGGAAATATTTTCACAAGTCAAGTTGAACATACCCCTTCTCGATGCAATCCAAACCATACCTACCTACTCAAAGTACCTTAAGGACTTGTACACTTTTAAAAGAAAATTTTCACATAAAAACCAAGTCCTTTTGGCTGCTAATGTGAGTACCACCATTCAAGGGACTATTCCTCCAAAGTTGAAAGACCCGGGTTTCCCTTAAATCAATGTTGAACTAGGAGAGAGCAAAGTTGTCAAGGCCTTGTGTGACCTAGGTGCTAGTGTCAATTTCATACCATATGCTGTGTACTGCCAGTTAGGCCTAGAAGAACTCCAACCCACATCTGTCACACTTCAGCTTGCTGATCGTAGCATTAGGGTTCCAAAGGGGAGTTTGAAGGATGTTTTGGTAAAGGTTGAAAACTTCATTTACCCTGCTGATTTCATTGTCCTTGACAACTATCCAGACTTAAGAAATAAGGAACAAACCCCAATCATCCTTGGTCATCCTTTCCTTGCAACAATCAACTCTGTTATCCGAGTTCGAAATGGGAACATGACCATCACCTTTGGGAACATGAGTCTTGACTTGAACATCTATAATGAAATCTCACAAATAGGGGATGATGAGGAAATTCATGAAGTAAACATGATAGGAAGCATTGATAATGAATCCATGGAACATCAAGGAATATTTGATGAAGGTTTAAGTCTGGATGAGATTGATTTTCTTTGTTTATATGAAGGAATTTTATCTCCTTAGCTTGAATCATTTTCAAATTGCTCTTATGATGAAGTCTTAGGTCCAACAATCAGTGAAACCTTTCAAGAAACCACTTTCATGGAGACCACTCCAAATCCCTTCCCTAAATTTGATCAAGACAATCTAGTAGCTGAAACTTCTACATGTGGGGAATCAATCCTATCTAAAACTCTAAAAAAAGAAATTGATCTTGATCCAATGTCCCAATCTTCTGTTGAAATTCTGAACCAACCTGATTTTGAATTGAAGGAACTTCCCACTACACTCAAGTATGATTTCCTAGGGGACAATCAAACACATCCTATTGTCATTTATTCTTCTCTTGAATCCAATCATGAAAGGATGCTTCTATATTTCCTTAAGAAGCATAAGAAAGCCATTAGTTGGACCCATTATGATATTCCTGGGATTATCCCACTTATCGGGACTCATAGGATTGTTCTGGAATCTGATTCAAATCCATGTCGTCAACCTCAACAGCGACTCAATCCTAATATCATGGAGGTAGTAAGGAAAGAACTTATGAAATTGTTAAAATCCAGTATCATATATCCCATAGCTGAGAGTGAATGGGTGAGCCCAATCCAAGTGGTTCCAAAAAAGGCTGGAATCACAGTGATAACCAATGAGGATGGAGAGATTCTTCCAACAAGCGTGAGTAGTGGATGGAGGGTACGTATTGACTATAGGAAGTTAAACTCATTCACCAAGAAGGAACATTTCTTATTACCATTCATTGACCAAGTCCTTGAGAGAGTGGCAGGTCATGCCTTATACTGTTTCTTAGATGGGTACTTGGGGTACAATCAAATTGAGGTCTCCCTAGAGGATTAAGGGAAGACTACATTCACATGTCCTTTCGGTACCTTTGCCTTCAAACACATGCCCTTTGGTTTATGCAATGCTCCTGGAACCTTCCAGCGATGCATGATGGTAATCTTCTCAGACATGGTAGGGGATTTTCTAGAGGTCTTCATGGATGACTTCTCTATGTTTGGGGATACTTTTGAGGGATGTCTGAGAAATGTGGAGAGAGTCTTTTCAAGATGTAAAGAAAAGAATCTCGTCCTAAACTGGGAAAAATGCCATTTCATGGTTAAAGAGGGACTAGTTCTAGGCCATCTGGTCTCAGTTAGGGGGATTGAAGTTGATAAAGCCAAGGTTGACATCATTCATCACCTTCCATCACCCAAAACTATCAAGGAAGTGAGGTCTTTCTTAGGACATGCTGGTTTCTATAGAAGATTCATCAAGGACTTTAGTTCAATATCCCATCCCCTTTGTGCTCTCCTAGTAAAGTATGCTCCATTTTTTTGGACAGAAAGCTTTGAGGGTTCATTCTCAACCCTCAAATCCTCTCTCACTTCTCCTCCCATTATGAAATCTCCAAATTGGAACCTTCCTTTTGAGATTATGTGTGATGCCAGTGAATTTTCTGTAGGAGCTGTGTTAGGAAAATGTTGTGATAAAACTCCTTATGTCATTGCTTATGCAAGAAAATCCTTAAATGATGCCCAAATCAACTACACCACTACTGAAAAGGAGTTACTCGCTATTGTGTTTGCCTTAGATAATTTTAGGTCCTACCTCTTAGGATCCCCCATCACTGTGTTCACTGACCATTCTGCACTAAAATACATCTTCCAAAAACAAGATGCTAAGGCTACGCTGATTAGGTGGGTCCTTCTCTTACAATAATTTTACCTCACAATCAAGGATAAAAAAGGGAGTTGAAAATGTTGTAGCTGATCACCTCTCTAGGATGGAATTCAAAGATAACTCAAATCACCTTTCTGTGTCTGATTCGTTTCCTGATGAACACCTATACTCTGTGAGTGACTGCCCTTGGTATGTTGAAATAGCCAATTTCTTAGTTACAGGAGTCATTCCAAAATTCTTAGGGACTCAAGCTCGAAGGAAATTCATTTCTGATGTTAGAAACTATGTGTTTGATGATCCATACCTCTATAAGTTTTGCCCTGACCAAGTGATTAGGAGGTGTGTCCCAGAATCTAAACAAGAGTCCATCCTTAAATTCTGTCATAGTGAGGCATGTGGAGGTCACTTTTCCTCTAAGAAAACATCTGATAAGATTCTTCAATGTGGTCTCTTCTGGCCCACCCTCTCAAGGGACTCCTACACATTTTGTCAAATCTGTCCTAGGTGTCAACAAGTAGGGTCCATCACAAAAAGGAATCAAATTCTACTCACTCCCATCTTAGTGGTTGAAATATTTGACTATTGGGGAATTGATTTCATGGGTCCCTTACCAAACTCTAGGGGATACCTCTACATACTCTTAGCTGTTGATTATGTCTCAAAATGGGTTGAGTCCATTCCCACTAAATCCAATGATCATCAAACTGTGATTAGATTTCTCAAGGAAAACATCTTCTCTAGATTTGGAATTCCTAGGGCTATCATTAGTGATCGTGGAACTCATTTTTGAAATTGTCTATTCTCATCACTCATGGAAAAATATGGAATTTCTCACAAAGTGTCCACTACTTACCACCCACAGACCAATGGTCAAGCTGAGTTAGCCAATCGTGAAATCAAACAAATTATTGAGAAAACTGTCAATCCTTCTAGGAAAGATTGGTCCGAGAAACTCTTGGATTCTCTTTGGGCATATCGTACAGCATTCAAAACCATCCTAGGAATGTCACCATATAGGTTGGTTTATGGAAAATCATGCCATTTACCTGTTGAAATTGAGCATAAGGCCTTTTGGGCAATTAAGAAAATGGATTATGACCTTTCATTGGCCGGAACAAAAAGGAAATTAGATCTCAATGAACTGGAGGAATTAAGGATGGAGGCTTATGAAAATTCAAGGATCAATAAAGCTAGAGTTCAAGCATACCAATCTAGGAATATCAAGGTCAAACATTTTGAACCGGGAAAACTTGTGCTCTTGTATAGTTCAAAACTTCATTTACACCTGGGAAAGTTAAGGTCTAGATGGTCAGGACCTTCCATAGTGCATCATGTATTCCCCCATGGGGCAGTAGAGATTCAAGATCCCACAAGTGGTTACATTTTCAAGGTCAATGGTCAAAGGTTAAAACCGTTCATTGAATCATTCAATAATCAAGAAATAGAGGTTGAGTTAACTGAGCCAACATATGAACCATGAAAAAATTGATAGATTTAGGGTTCAAGTCGAGCTAACGACATTAAACAAAGCGCTGCATGGGAGGTAACCCATGGTTTTCAAGTTTCCAATAATTTTTTTGTTTTAATCAACTTTATATTTTAAATAGGATTAATTAATCATTTTGATATTTAATAAAAATATAGACTGTTGATATGTTTTTCTATTTTGAGTATGGATGGGTACGAAAGGGGAGCACCATATTCATCTGTGTCATGTGGTGTGATCCTCGAGTAATACCTTATTCAGAAATTTAAAAAGAAGACAATGTATGATCAGTTCATTATATTTTTATGCATTTTTAGGTTAAAATAAAAATACAAACAAAAAAAAGAAATAAAAATCTAATAATAATAAAAAAGGGGGCATGTCGTAGGTCATGGGGCAAACCCCGTCACAACCGGTGAAGCCGCAGGGATTTGAACCCGGGACCGAAGGGAGACAGGGGTGCACGTTTACCACTGACCTACGGCCTTTTGTACTTCCTTATTCTATAATTTTTATATATATACTTATATTTTACTTTCTTTATTATATAAATATATATATATATACTGTTTTGTTTTGTTTTTTTTTTCCTTTTTCCACTAGGGAACTCTACAAGCGATATGGATATCAAAGGACTAAATTGGAGTGGAAATAATTTCAACTTCAACCACCAGGTGACTTCATTCCATGATCCTCATTTTCAATTTCCTTTTTGAACTTTCATTCTCTACCTCTACCCCCTTCTAAATTTTCTTTTATTTAAACACTTGGGATAGTGTTGTTTTATGTTGGGGGGGAGATAAAATAAAAAAATTGCTTTTGTGAAAAAAATAAATGATTTGAAGAAAAAAATTGTGTAAATGGAAGAAAAATTACTTTAACTTTGAACATGATAATACACATTGCACACTTTGAAACTGAATATCAAATAATTTAGAATGCCCTGATTCTGATTTTAATCCTTGTATAATTTCATTAGCATAGATTTTGGAAAGTGTGGTTGTCCAATGTGATATTTCATTGTTTATATTTTCATCCAAATTAAAAAAGATCACAATGCACGTCCTTTGGATAGTGGGGTATTAGTTTGAGTTCATGGGGTCCCCTAAATAAATAGCATAGGTTTAGTGATCATTTTGGTTTAATATGAGTATTCAAAAAAAATTGCGCGTAGAGCAATGAAATGACCTAATGCGTGGCTTTCGGCACTTGGGGATCGTGACTCCATAGTTGTCTGTCCCAGAGTTAGTAATTTTATCGCTATTTTTGGTAATTTGCATTTTTTTTTTGAATGATTTTACTCAAGATGATGCCCGAGTATGTGGGCTTCACTTGGTTCCCTAAGGTCTTTGAGCCTGGGAGTCATCGGCAAAGTCTCGCTACAGGGGTTGACTCTTTTGAGTGCAATTTCAATTACCATGGCAAAATTGAAAAAACAAAAACAAAAAAAAACAAAAAAAATAATACAAAAAAAATTTTGAATACTCATTTTAATATGAAATGTGATTCCACCTAGCGCTTCCGTAATTTTCCCCTTGAATAAAGATGAACCCCCATGTCTATTGTGATGCACAACACATCCCCATACTTAATTGATATTGGATGAAATATGGAAATGAATTTGAACAAAGGAATGGGCTTGGGATTGGGATCTGCTTATGAAAATATCTTGTATTAAAATATTTTGATGGGTTTCATGATTTTTTGGTATATGGGTTTCTTTTGATCACTGTGTATTAAAATGTTTTTGGAAAAGGGAATTCGAATTTCATATTGTTGAGATATATTTTGCTCGAGACTAGCAAAACTCAAGTTGGGGGGTGTGATTAGCCACTAAATGAGGCTAATATTCATTGTTAATATACATAATATTCATGTTATTTGTTATTCATAAACACCATTTTAGTGCATTTTACACTTTGAACATCATTTCACATTATGATTGTAATACCTTCTTAAAATGCACTATTATGTGGTACATTTTTTAACATCATTTAAATTACCCAATGATTCATCTGATTTTAAGGAATCTAATTATACATATTTTAATTTTATATTTTTGTAAATTTATCTACACTTAAAGATGAACATGTTTTATTCAGGGATCAATGGAGAATTCATGGAAAAAGATGGGGATATTTTGTGATGAATGGAAACAATTCTGGAGAAGTCAGATTGGACACCATCCCACTGATGAGACTGTGGGTCCCAACATACAGGCCCAATTAATCCCAAATTTCGTGGGATTCTATAAGAAATGTATAGGAACAAATCACTCTTCATGATCCAATGCTAATTCGGCATCCATGGTGTCCATTTAGGCGGCCCAAGTTAGAGATAAAATTCTGGGCCAGATTCTACGGTCCAGAAAAACATCCCACTAATATGATCATATCTCGGAATCCACAACTCCAAATGGGACAAAATTTTACATGATTCTATAAGACATCTGGATATCCATTTTATTATTCTATGTCCCACTCTGATTAGGCCATCTAGAAGGTCTTCCAAGTGCGTCTGTTAGGTGAAGGAAAGCTGGCTGCCACCTTGGGTCAAGGGTGGAAAAATCAATTCTCCCTTACTTTCCACCCACCTATGGCCTACCACAATTAATTTAGGAGACTTGGACTGTTGGAGGCTCGAACCAAAAGCTCAAAAATTTCTATTTAAGGCAGTGGTGTTGGAGGATTTAGGGATCTTGGATGCTTTGTTCAATTGTAATGTTATGCTGCAATTTTGTTGTCTCAAATTTGTCTTTCACATGTTAGTTGTTCAATTCACTTTAGTTTCTTAATAAAAGTTCTTCTTATACTATTATTCTGTTATTCTTCATATAACTTTGATACCATTGGTTCAAGGTGTGAATTTATTCACAACAAACCTTGTGAAATTATTCACACAATGGTGGAGTGATCATTTTATTTTTGTTGTTTTCTTTACTTCTCCATTTCCTCCCTCATGAGTCTACTTTCCGATTCCATTGAAACCATGGGATCAATGGAGGTCTAACCCACTTATGGGTTTATCCAAGGGATTAGAAAGGGTCTGGATTTGATGTTATTTATCACCTAATTAATTTATAATCACTTCTTTAATTGAGATTTTTATTTGATGATTTTTAAACTCCATCATCCTTATTGAATTTAAGGTCACACACTTCAAGTGCTAATACGAAACTTTACCTTGAAGTGCTCAAAACTTTGATCCTTAAAGTGTATAGGTGATTAGTATTAAAGGGTGTATCCATTAAACCAGTAAGTGATGATATTGTTTTATCTCCTTAAATTAACTCATCTCAAATATAAGAAATTGAAATCATTAAAAAGGAAATACGTCCAATCCACCCCGAGCGATAACCTAGGATCAACTCATTATTTTAAATTGAATTCACTTAAGTCTCTTAGACTTTCTTTAAACCCATATAAAATCAACCCAATTTGGCCACTTCATATCCAAAAAAAGTCCATAGAATGTACGTGTCTATAGGTTACTTCTTAGGTCTCTGAGGATTCGACAACCCAAGCTAAACTACAAGGACCGTCTTACCTTCTTCTCTTGGGTAAATTTGAGCGAGAATCAGAAACAATAGTTTATTTGTTAAATATTCATACTAAAAGTAAATAAATTTTATTTATTTAATATAAATAAGTATTTATATCTTATAAATATATTATTAAAATAATATAGTTTCTAAGAGGATAGTGGAGGTGCTTTTGAATTTAGATAATTTCAAATTTAACAAATTAAATATTATAATAGAATAAACTAAGTCATTTTCACTTAATATACTAAAGAGTTCAGAATATTTGACAATAAAGGATAATGTAAGAGTTATATTTAGTTACCATTAAAAGATAATATCACTATTTCCTAAAAGTCCATGGTAGTTAAAATTAATTTCACTTTATACTAAAGGAGTTTATGATGTGTTGGTAAACAATAATTTAAATAGTTACAATATTTCAAGGGAAAATTTTTATGGAATAGTGTTCCAAGGATGATGATGTTAAACTTAGAAAGAGTTCTAAATAGATAACAAAAATTGACATCATAACTTTTGATGTTGTTATGTTAGTAAGTTTAAATATGTTCATGGAGTTAAATAATTAGGATTATTATTCCTAAATCTCGCAATTATTCAATCTTGTCTTCTTAATAGATGTTACTCGCTAAAGGGTTTAGTGGGAGGGTTTTATCGGATGGTCACATAGGGATGTGATGGGAGATACATAGAGTTGTGTTGAGATAAAAAAACCATATAATGTGAAGCATACATAAGGATGATCTAGAAGTTTATCATATATTATATGATATACATGCACTTATGTTGGGTATATTAAGTATTCTTAAAATATTTTAAGATTATAAAATCTATCATAAAAACAAAATCTCCATTTTATCATACTTTAACATTGGATATATAAATGTATATATAGAATTTCATGATGTGTAATGATAATTGACCTCTAAAAGTACATCCTTAAGTTATCCCTAACCTATGTTTGTCATGTATTATTATAGGTTGTGATGAAATATTAAGGTTTTATTGAGTAGGATTATCATATATGGATACTGAATATACATATGAGGAACAAAAAAAAGGATATGATTCTTTATTTGAACTGCATGACCCAAGAAGTATAACACATGTAGTGACATACACTATGTCATTGGTATACTAGGGGTGCATGGATCATATCGAGTCCTCACTGCTTGAGGCTGGTGAGATAACTAGCATGATAACGTTAAAACTTTGATACATTTCTTATGCAATTCATTGTGACTTAGCTAATTAGGAGGTGGTTGGGTATATTTTTGATCATGTCATCAGTTGGAAATCAACCAATATGGTATTTTTCCTCTTTTATGATGAGTATTGCATCTAGGACATCGATTGAGATAGATTGGGGATTGTTCGACCACACCTAGATAGTACACATTATGTAGTTATCTTTTTGTATAAGGGTCATGTGATGTACTTATCCATAAAGGTGAATGACATGAAATGTATTCATTAACTATTTCAGTCTATACTCAAATATTTGGTAATGTATGAGTTGACTACATGGGAATGACATACTATGTGTCTCATGGTCACCCAATGTCTTGGATAAATGGAACGTATGAAAATGCATGATAGCATGATATTCAACCGGTGGACATAGGTATAAAGATACATATATCTTATGAAGATCACATCAGATCCCTTTATATATTGAGTAAAATTGATGATTTGTTAGAGGTAGATATTTAATTAAATTTAAGGATCTATTTATTCATATTTATTATCAATTATATAAATTTTTTTGGGGTAACACTTTGCATTTTACTGAATGAGTATTGAGTTTGACTCAAAGAGATACTCTAAAATAGTTTTATATTTAATCCAAAAGTGTTTTGGATGGGTATTATAAAGGTATTTAATAAGATATAATATGAGGTGAAGTCAATTATAGCTTTCTAAAAATATTTTTTGAATATATCCAAAATATTTTTTTGGATATGATTCCACAAGTTATCATATATGATATGATATAAGGTGAAATAGCATAATGACTTTTAAGCTTTAGTGTAAGTGGGAGATTGAAGGAGATATTCCCTAAAGCCATATACATGAGATGTATATAGGATATGTCTTAGCCTATGATTAAATCATGTTGTAAAGACATGGAATATGATTTCATGTCATATGATTCTACCTATTATAAGCAATGATATGTGGGAAATCATAATGCATAGTTTATGAAAACCATGATACTGCCTTATATCATTTCCACCTCAATCTTATCTAACGATTGAAGGAAATTGCAGAACAGCATAAGCTACTTCCCACATTATATGAAAGTAATAATCATATTTTACAATTATGGAAATCATAAGGCAAAAATGAAATAAAGATTCCATTCCATTTCCTTCGTCCATACCTATGCAGTCATATTATATGACTATATTCTATTGTAAATATTTTTATATGATGCCTAGTTACTTACATAAATTTTTTTTGTGGAAGAAAACTTAAACAATGTTATCATTAATGGTTCATTACATAATATTTAATGAGAGGGATTCATTCATTCATGAGATGCATTATTTGGTCAAAGCATCATTTACTCATGCATTATAGCACATGATTAAATGTGACAACCATGAGAAGTGTCTTAAAATCCCTATAAAACCCCACTTCTATGAGATGATAGTGTTTTTGTGCTTCTTATTTAGTCATGACTCCCTAGAAATCCTAAATCTCTCTTATCCTACAACCTTGTCATGATGAGTCACTAGCATGTCGGGGTGGATGGAGAATCCTGCTCAAGTATTGAGTGATTCAGGCACAACTCATGGATACATCCAGAGGTGGGAGGCCTTCATATTCCACATTATTAATAATCATAAAAAAAATATATAATGGTAGTGAAGGTGTTATTGTGGTATCTATGATGTAAGGAATGTGATTTATAGTAGTACTTCATTTATAGTTTTTCATATATTTCATATTTCTTAAAATCTATGATCTTGATATTGGGATTTGATTGCTTCTGTTGTGTCTATTATGTGTTAATAATTACTTAGTAATCCCAACATGATGGAGATCCCCCAAAAAAACCAATGAACTATTGTCTTCGTAGGTATCAACTAGTTTGTGTGAATCTTCAAATTCATTGGGAAATATTTCCTTTCTCCCAAAGTATACTAGTACCTTCTCTTGAAAAAGGGAGAGAATAATAAAGAGAGTTTCAACTTTATATTTAATTGATCAGATTCCATCACATTTAGATTAGTCTCCTTCATATAGGAATTCATTGGATGTTTCAAAGGCCGAGTGAATGTTTCACAAATGTTACTAATGTTATAATTTTTATAACATATATCTTATTACTCAAAAAAAATGACACTAATATAAAAAATGATATTTACATCATAAAAAATCATGGTCTTAGGAACAAAAATCATGGTCTTATGTTTCAGTCATAGTTTTAGAAAATGTGACCCTTATTTATATTTTAATAGGGTTTCAACTATGGCCATACCTAAACTCTAACGACCCATAATTTTATCAATGAAATTTATCTTCTTATAATTATGTTATATAGTATAAAACAAAAACATCACATAGAGAACCTAATAAAACATTATTCTCATAAATTAATATTTAAATAAGTGGTATTCATAGAAATTAAGTAACCTATACCAATGGAATTGTAACCTGACTGTTGGAATAGTAATATGACCATTACAAATAGTAATCCAGCCAATAGAATAGTAACCTCACATATGAAAGTGTAAATAGGTATATTATAAATGAAAATATAATATATTTATATCATGGTATAAGTAAATAAATGTTTTAAAAATGATAAATTAAGTGTTGGTATTTTTGTAAAATGTAAATGTTTATTTACAATTTTATAATTAATATAATGATTAAAAAGAAAATTTATTTTCATAAAATAAATTAATAAATTAATATTTTTTTCTTATGATTATAAGATCATTTTATGAGACATTAATTATTTTTCAATGTTTCATCAAATCAGTTATAATATTAAATTCAATATTTTTCAAATAAATGATGGTTTTAATGAAAAATTAAATTTATCATATTTAAAAAAATATTTTCACAAAATGGAGTCCATTTTTGAAATATACACATTGAAAAATGGTTAATGTGAATTTTTGGGATTTTTCTAAAATAGTTGAATTTTTGGTGAATAGTGAAATACAGTAATTTACAGCATTTAACATTTTAATCCAAATACATGAATTTTTGAGTCTTGTATGATGTATGGATGAGTTAATCACTCTTTATTTAAAATTCACATGCACTAGTTACTATAATTAGTCATAATATTCAATGTTATTGATAGTCTTGAACCAAAATAGAAAACAAATGAATAAAATAATCAAAAACACCCCTCCCCCTATAAATTCCACCCTCACCACCCCTTCTCCTCACACATCCAAATCCATGAAGATTGATAATATTCTACCCAATTATTTTATCAAGCATCTTCCCCACATCTTGGTCTTGTTGGTCTCACCAAAAGACTGTTTCCAAGTGCCTTAAGAAGGTTCTCACTGAGACGATATTCAAGAGGTAAAACCCTCATACTTTATCTTTTATTTTATTTTATTTTCTTATCCTCCCCTAAGCTCACAAATACAAAGTGAAATGATAACTCCAGTATCATACATATACTGGAATGTTATTTTTTCGATGAAATATTCATCATCAAATCTCTTCTCCTCTCATTTTTTTCTAAAAATGAAAACATCCACAACTGGAAAAATGACCTATACCCGCGGTTCAAAACTGTGGGTATAGCCCCCAAAACCATGGGTATAGCCTATACCCACGTTTTTGGGAACTGTGGGATGGAATGGAATCATTATAGGGGTCTCATCCTATACCCACAGTTCTCTCCAAACTGTGGATATAGGGGAGTCAAATGTGGCACACCGCTGTTCCAGCATGGCACACAACAGACCCCACGGTTTTCAAACCGTGGGGTTATTTAAATTCAAAAAACCACGCACAGGGGGTTTCTAACCCGTGCCATGCGCTGATCCTCGCAGTCGCGCCCCACCAACGGACCAAGCCTGCTGTGTTTTTTATTTATTACAAATACATATATCTGCGTATATATATTAATATGCGGTATTTATATTCAAAAAAACGCGCCCAGGGAGTTTCAAACCCGCGCCGCGCGCTAAGCCTCACGGTCGCTCCCCACCAACGGACCAACTCAGATGTGTTTTTTATTTATTACATATACATATATCTACGTATATATATTAATATGTGGTATTTATATTCAAAAAAACGTGACCTGGTAGTTTCGAACCTGCGTCGCGCGCTAAGAATCGCAGTCGCGCCCCACCAACGGACCAACCCAGCTGTGATTTTTATCTGTTACATATACATATATCTATGTATATATATTAATATGGGGTATTTAAATTCAAAAATTCACACCCAGGGGGTTTCGAACCTGCGTCGCGCGTTGATCCTCAACGCCATGCCCTACCAACGGACCAACCGAGCTAAAGAACTTTTGAAAATTCATATTTATATGTGTATAAATATATTAATCTAAACCGTGAAAAAATTTCATCCCTACCAAATCTTTTCCATGTCCCACCTAATTATCTTTGCCCACCATAACATGTAAAATCTATACCCACAGTTCTGGAGAACCGTGGGTATAGGTCTTCTTCAGAAAATACCCTATACCCACAGTTTTCTCCAAAACCGTGGGTATAGGTCTTACCGTGGGTATAGGTGTCCTATACCCACGGTTTTGGAAAACTGTGGGTATAGGTTCATATACTATCCCTATACCCACGATTTTGGAAAACCGTGGGTATAGACCTATTTTCCAGTAGTGATCATCCATGGGGTGTCGAATCACCACCTTCATGGATGATGAGTTTTTGTTTTTCATTACCGCCTTTAAGGTTGTTCATAAAACCATTTATATGGTTGAAAATTTTATAATATGTGTATTACAAATTATTTAATGTTATGGAACTAGTATATAAACATAATATTAAATAAAATGATACTAGTTCGTGATGGTTATAAAAAACCTCCCAAAATAAACTAATCATTTTTCATTAATGTTTTATTTAATGAATAATTATCATGTAAAAAAAATAAAATGATATATGGGACCATTTAAATTTATGGAAGTGAATTAATACCATATATTTTCACTTCTAGATAATTATTCTAATTTGAAAATAACTTCCATAATTACACACAAGAGAACCGATCATGAAACCATGAAACAAATGCTCCCAGAATAATGAAAATAAACTCTATAACTCATTGATATTTCCATAAATGAAGTTAATAAAATTATAATAAATAAAATATATGTTTAATAGGTTATGAATTAAATTTATTTATTTATTTAATTTTATTATCCAAGACATTAAGTGCAAGTGCATAACACTTTCGAACATAAGGTAGATTATTCTCTCTGAACCTCCATTTTTTCCTTTGGGTTATGCTTTCTATGTATTTACCACAATGTAATTATTAATTATTCTTATTTAATTATCATAAATTATATGTTTATTTTCCAATCATATGTACCTAGCTCAATTATTCTTTCTTTTATGGTGGAATACATGTTTTATAAGGTTCCTTTTTTTAATTCCTCCTGATAAGCAAGCCCGATTAAAGATAACTTCCCAATTTCTTACCCATTTTTAAGTACACTCCATAATATATTTTAATCTAATAATATTTTTCTAAAATCACTGTTTTTATCATAAAAAATTATATTAGTTCATTTATGGTTTTATGTAAACAATTATTTCTTTTTCCTCTTTAAATAATATTTTATATTTTTCCTTGAATCACACTAAAGTGGATCATTTCTAAAAGTTTCTTAAACACTGTTTTTACATGTTTTCACTTCAGTTAGACATCATTTATCATTATATATGCCTATTTTACTCTTATTAATGTCCAATTGTGATTTAAATCCATTATTTATTGTACACCATTATGATATGCACATTGGTTATATCATATGACATGATTACAATACCCATTTCTTTCCATGGGTAACCCTTAAGTTTATTCCTTAAGTTTTATTCTTTATGTAGCACACATATGTATAAAAATGTTATGATGGGTGTTCCCAGATATCACTCCAATTCATTTGGTAATGTTTAGTCTCATGAGACATCATGTTGTAATAGGGATTAAACCTAATTACTTTATGGGACTTTGTCCACCATGTGATATAGTCTTGGAAGTCTTCCTTGACTCATGTTTATGCCATGTTATATATTACTGTCACATTACTATGTATCCATGATTAAATTATCCCATGTTCTATTTTTTATTCTTTTATATGTTTATTATTGTTCTATGCCTTTTTATGTCTTCTTAATATGCCTTCTAACTCATGTTCTATTATTTATTCTTATGTTTATTCCCTTACTGGGATTTTTAGCTCATCCCTTTGTTCATGTACTCCCCAATTTATCCTATGAAGATGTAGGGTCTCAAAGAAAGTTAAGAGATAATTATGTATTTTAAATAAAATATGTATTTATTTTTATTGCATGCCATCTAATTATGTACCTAATCTTCCAAAGATGCTAGGATTTACAATCGTTGGTTTGTATTTTATGGTTAATTATGCTTAAAATAATGTAATAATATGTGTAATAGGATAGGGTTTCTTTATTTTTTATTAGATCATGGTTTAGTTATTTTTAGATATTAGGATAATAGAATGTGAGTAATAACCCTAGGGATAATTATATCACTATGGATAACCTAGATTGAAAATTATGGAATCATATGTTAGGATATACTTTACATTTACAATTTTATCCTTCTATGTTCAAAGTTTCCTTTTATTATGATTATTATTTAAGAATTCAAGCCCCACTAATTTTATTTTTATTTTTATTAGTTAATGAAGGGAAATATGATAACACATTCCAACAATAAAAGTGAAAGTAAATGTAATGATTTCCCTAATGAAATTCCAAACTTGATGGGAATGGGATCTCAAAACTTCATGAAAGTACATGATCAACTATCTTGAGTAATGAATAATGACTTGAATTATGTAGAATGTACTCCTCCTAAGACAGCCCCCCTAGAAATCCCCAACTGCAGACCCCCCCCCCCCCCGCACACCCCCACCCCCTAGACAACCCCCCCCTAGACAGCCCCCCCCCCCCACCCTTGCAGACCCCCACCCCTTGCACATCCCCACCCCCCATGGTAGCCCCCCACCCCCTGGACACCCCCACCCCCTGGACACCCCCCACCCCTCTAGATATCCCCCACCCCTCTGGAACCCCCCCCCCCCACCTCCCCCTGGACATCCACCCTACACACTCCACCCCCTGGACAGCCCTCACACCCCCCTGCAGACCCCCCACTGCCCCTGCAGACCCCTCACCCCCTACACACCCCCAACCCTGGATAGCCCCCCCCCCACCCCACTACACACCCCACCCTTGGATATCCTCCCACCCCCCTAGACACCCCCCCTAGAGACCCCCCATCACACTTTCTAGTATGACTCCAAGCATGAACACCATAAGATGATCCAAAAGCTCACTGTCACCCAAATTCGATACCACAATCACTACAATTGTCCAACTGAACACACCATAGTGTCCTAAACTGATTCCTCCTAAAGAATCATGGATCTCCCCACCATAGGAATCATTATATGGGACAAGATTCTATAACTCCAATGGAATTACCAGTGCTATTCAGTTTCATCGCACATTATCAATGAAAGACACAGGTGAATTTTCAATACCCAAACCTCATTCCTAGTTTTGAGCTAAACCAATGAATCACTACCAACAAATGAAACTTGAATAAGGTGAACTTCCTTGAATGGAACTAGATTATTATTACGCAACTTATTCATACTTGATAGGTTTAGCTCAATGCAGTTATAACCCACATCATTTAGTTTTATACAAAATAGTAGTTAGTTCACTTCCTATGTCTAGACATCATATAAAGGATGTGGATAGAGGAGATAGATCCCATAATCATAGGAAGATTATTGGTAAATATTCATATCTAATTACCTTCTAAATTCTGAATTCAATTCTATATGTGTTATGTAGAATTCAATTCTGTATGTATTGAATTTTTAATTGAATACACTATAAATAAAATATCTAAAGTGGTATAGTTCTTACTCAAATCTATGAATACTCGATAAAAACATGATTCTTATCCTTCAATGTCTCCCAAATTTAAAGTATCTCTCTTTCTTTGATATATGATGTATTGATCTCTCAGAATTCTCACACAGTTTATGCAAGTTCTTTCAAAATCCACTACTTTCATCTTTTTCAACTTGCATAATAAATTGACACAAAATATAATTTGAGTAAAATATTCCATATTCAAAATATGGATTCTCTATGATCACTACTAGAAATTTTAGCTTTACCAATGGTTTAAAATCATTGGTATAAACTATACCAACGGTTGTCCAAACCGTTGGGTCTTGAGCCATAGGGATAGACATGTCCCAACGGTTCTATGAGAACCATTGGGATATGTCTGAAAAAAATCAGTATATACAAACGGTTTCAGTAAATCATTGGTATAAATGTTTGCCAATGGTTTTAAACTGTGTGTAATACCATGAAGAATCTTTATACCAATGGTTGTGTAAACCGTTGGTATAGACTTTTACCAATGGTTTGCTACAAACCGTTGGTAAATATCAAGTAAAATTATATATGACAATGGTTTACAAACCATTGGAATATACTTATACCAACGGTTTTCATAGAACCATTGGTATAAGTTATGGTTTTACACATATGCCAACGGTTGTGAACAATTGGCATATCTTTTTTATACCTGCAGCAGCAAGCCTTCTTGGTGGCCTCCCCCTGTGCAGTTGCATCAATTCCACCAGGTAACACAAGTATACAAAAATTAACACAATACACCAGGTAACACAAAATATGTGCATAATATACAACAAGTAACACAATACACCATTAATAAGTATATCTGCATAATACATACAGAATTATGTATGAATTCATACAGAATTCATAATTTTGTATGAATTCTGTCAGAATTCATCCAACACATAATTCAAACATAAATCTAAATACCTCTAATTTTGTATTTAATTACCTGCTACACACATACCGAATTAACACATAATTCATAAGTTAATTACAAAAAGTATACACATACAACAAGTATACCCATACACCATTAACACATAATTTATAATTTAATTAAATACATAAAGAATTCAATTCAGAATTCAGGGGGTTGGGGGCTGTTCAGGGATTTGGGGTGGCTGTCCAAGGGGGTGGGGGGTGTCCGGGGGGATGGGGGTGTCTGGGGGGTTGTCCAGGGTGGTGGGGGTTGTCCCGGGGGGGTGGGGGCTGTCCAGGGGGGTGGGGGCTGTCAGGGGGGGGGGGGTTGTCCATGGGGGTGTCTAGGGGGTGGGGGGCTTTCCAGGGGGTGGGGGTGTCCAGGGGGTGGGGTGGTGTCCAGGGGGTGGGGGTGGTCCAGGGGTTGGGGGCTGTCCAAGGGGGTGGGGTGGTGTCCACGGGGGGTGGGGGCTGTCCAGGGGGGTGGGGACTATTCAGGGGGTGGGGCGGTCCATGGGGGTGGCGGGGATGTCCAGGGGGTCGGGGGTGTCTAGGGGGTGGGTGGGGCTGTCCATGGGGGTGGGCGGGGCTATCCATGGGGGTGGGCGGGGCTGTCCAGGGGGGGTATGGGGTGTCCAGGGGGTGTGTGGGGCTTTCTAGGGGGTACAGGGTGTCCAGGGGGTGGGGGATGTCCACAGGGGGAGGGGCTGTCCAGGGGGTGGGAAGGTTGTCCATGGGGGTGGTGGGGCTGTCCAGGGCGGTATGGGGTGTCCAGGGGGGGTTGTCTGGGGGTTTTCCATCAGGGTGGTGGGGGCTGTCAAGGGTGGGGGGGCTGTCCATGGAGGTGTCCAGGGGGTGGGGTGGTGTCCATGGGGGTGGGGGGGGGATTTCCAAGGGGCGGGGGTGTCCAGGGGGTGGGGGTGTCCAGGGGGTGGGGGTGTACAGGGTGGTGGGGGTGTCCAGAGAGTGGGTGGGATGTCCATGGGGGTAGGAGTGTCCAGGGGGTGGGCGGGCTGTCCGCGGGGGTGGGCGGGGCTGTCTAGGGTGTATGGGGTGTCTAGGGGGTGGGCGGGCTGTCCACGGGGGTGGGTGGGCTATCCACAGGGGTGGCAGGGTTGTCCAGGGGGTAGGGGTGTCTAGGGGGTGGGTGAGCTGTCCAAGGGTGGGCAGGCTAGCCACGGGGGGTAGGGGTGTCCAGGGGGTGGGTGGGCTATCCACGGGGGTGGGCGGGGCTATCCAAGGGTACGGGGTGTTCAGGGGGTGGGGGTTGTCCTCACCCTCCTCCTTTACCTCGGCCTCCTCCTCGCCCACCTCTTCCTCCGCCTTGGCCTCCTCCTCACCATAGTCTTGACCACCACTAGAATTGCCACCTGGTTCACTATATATAGAACGCATCGATGACATATATTCATCACAAGCAGTGATGTCCTCTGGTGGAAGTGTTGGGTGTAAAACTTCTATCAGTTTCATAAATGTAGTGTTTGACCTAGAAGACTGTTCTGTCGTCACTGTGGCCCTTTTTTAGCAGGTTCTTCCTGTTCCTTAACCTACTGAAACTCGGTGGCACTAAAACTCATACCTGAGGAGGGCCAATACCTCATCGGAACTATACTCTTCCTAGGTCGGGAGCATACTCTACTAGGGTGCTCATCTCCTTACACCTGATGTAAGTGATCGTTTGGCCCAAAATTTTCAGGTTCCTAGGCATCAAGGGCCTCTAAAGAATCATGTTGAAAATATAAATAGATTATTAAGTTACAAAATAGAGATTAAAATTTTAAATCTACAAAGTAAAACTTACAATCTACTACTGAGTCGGTTCATTAACCGCACTTATATCTTTATTTTTTCTACTTGAGCAAAATAGTTTGGCTCGAGGCACACATCCTTATATATTCAATTTATGCCTCTACAATGACATTGAATATAGGAAACCATAATTAAAAATAGGATACCAAAAAAATAGTAATTGCATAACTAATATTATATAACAACTTTAGCAATTGAATAAATTATGGAGGAAGAAATAGAGAGTGAAAGTTGTAAAGAAAGATTATAAATTGTCATACTTGCTGCCTCTCATGATCTGGAATCATAGTACATCCCAATGTGTGGACGAATTTCTTAGAATCAATGTTTTTTTATTTCTTCCAGATGAATCCTAAATAAAATTCAATAATTAGTACTAATAAAAAACATGAAAGTTTTCATTTAAATACCTCTAATTCGATTAATACCATAAATTGGCTAGTCGTCCAATGAGTAATCATATGTCGGTACTATTCTAATGGACAATCATCCATGATAGGGACCACCTCTAACTCTGTGCCCACTGTATCATGCCATACAATGTATAACTCATGCTTATAAGCTCTCCAAAGCTTGCTTAAATCCTTTAGACATGCTGGTCATGCACCCTTACCATCGGGGAAATTAAACTGCAGCTGACACCAAAATATTAATTCATAGAAATAAAAAAATTAATATATTGCATTAAATAAAATATATTTTTTACCCATATCTCTTCCAAGGATTTATCCTTTACTTCATTTGGCAGCTGTCTCCATGAGAGCGGGCTGACAGGAATGATGTCGGAGTATTTGGCAAGCATCGCCAAAAAACTCTGACATTGCTGCCCTGATTTTTCAATCATCTGACTATCTTCATTATAGTCCACCATCAACTGCGTGCGGAAGTTCCACACCACACTCATGTGTGTATGCCCCCACCCCCGCCTCCTATCAGTAGATGTATCTGTTATGAAAGAAAAACAAATATTTTATCAATACATGTTATAATGAAAATAAATAATGGTGTCAAATTTTGTTAAGATTGTGTAAGTATACTTGCAGTAGTCTGATCAATGGGTGCCACTGGATCCGTAGAAACTGAAGGAACACCCTATACAGATGGAGTGGGTCCTAGTGTCTACTCTGTAGGGATAGACTCTAGCAGAGCAGGAGTCGAAGAATATGGAATATAAAAGCCCGGAGAGAAGGAATCATAAGTAAAAGAATATGATAGGGATGGATGGCCAAATGTTGGATGGGGAGTGGGAATCATCATCAGATATGGTACAGACGGGTGAGGAGGCTCAGATGTAAAGGGTGGTGAAAACATGGGAGGCCTAAATATCCTGTGTGTCCCTAACGGAACACCGGGATCAGAATGTGGGATGGATGGTATGTCAGTGGGAGGGGTAGGGTCTAATCGGGTACACCAACCAGATCATCTAGCTCTCGTACCCCCCCCCCCCTCGTATGAACACCCCGAGTACTAAGACCACTACTAGGCTTCTCATCAAATAACTGTCGCCTAATAGATGGATCCTGAAAAAATGTTTAAAAAAATTAATCAGATGACATTATATATTATTTAAATAAATATATTTGAAATAAAATACCCACTGCATGCACTAGTGGTGGAATGCCCAGCTCAATCATGTGATGATTGTTGTCCATAATCTTTTTTTTCGTCTCTCTTCAGTTGGTTTCATTTCCTGCATTTAAAAACAAATATGGAAGTAAATAGAAAAGTATAACTAATGTGTAACCCAAAAAAAATGAGAGGGAATAGGAGGATTCATGGATAATTTAACTAACCATTGTTTTAGGTGAGCTTGAACAAATCTATAATGAAGTTAATAAATCGTACAAGATGTAATAAAGAAATTAAATTTTTAGTAGGATTGTTATTTACTAAGTGACATCAGTCTATTAAAATCATGGAACATTGATTCTACCAGATTCATAAGTGGTAAAGTAGTTTTCAAAATTAAGGAAAAATTTAATTTCTTTAGCTCCGGTAGATGATGAGGGTTTCAATATATGTTTTGAAGAAGAATACAAACCATCATGTTCATTACCTTGTAAAATGTTAAAGAGAGGTCTTAGAGTCATACAATTTTTATACAAATCATAGTTGAAGCATTGAAATGTTCACCAAGTTAGAAATGTTGGTTTCATAGGTTTAAATACAGTTCAATTCCAAATTAGAAAATGCAATTCAAATAAAAATTCCTACCAATAAACATTGAAAATTCACACAATGGTCAAGTTAGATACAACATATTTGTAATCAATATTAAATAAATTTTAATAGTACCAACCTTAACAGCCCAGGTCGAGGTAAACCAAAATAATTGAGAACATGAATGGATGATTTTATATATTTCCCACCACAACTTCATGTTCACAATAAACTCTGACAATTGAGCTATTGGAGTCATCAAAAGTAATAAATGGATTGTTTCCAACAGAATTTGGGATGGTGTCAATACCATCATCACCATCATCAAAAATATGTCTTGTAATTACTTCAATAATGACACCAAATTCACATCTAATATGGTCTTTGACATAAAAAAAAATTTCATTGATGTCAATACATATGGTTCATCAGTAGCAAGAGTGTGAGTCATATCAATTACTTGAAATCCACAATCATCAATAAATTTTCCCTACCTCATCATCAAATCAAACCACTTACATTTCATCATCATGACTCGTCCATGAGAATAATAATACAATATTATTATTTTTTCAACGACTCCATAATATCCTACATTTTTTAACCGCGGTCTACTATTTTATGCACTTGTATAACAGTCTTTTGTGGTAGTGACCATAACACCATCTGGTTTTGTTCTCATGTTATTTTCTTATTAAGTGATAATAAATCTTTACCCATTGATAACAATTGATTTACAGTCACGAAACGTGGTATTAGGACCAAAAGACAAAGCTCTTAACCAAGTAGAAAACTTTTTGCTATGCAAAGTCTCCCTCCTTCTCAAAGATAAAGAATGATGCTTTCTATTTATCATCGCTTTATGTTTCTTGTAGATAAAAATAGGAATATTTTAACATATATAAATATATATATATATATATAAGATATAAATATACAATTTACTTACAAGATGTAGTCATCAAACAAATCACATTTGAACAAAACTGTGTGATGTACCATCTCCCGCTCTTCAAGTCTTAATGTCGTCAATGTGTATGATCCAGGAATTCCTCCTGTTTGAGGAAGTGATGGAAAATTGGGTTCAATTTTCTCATACTATTATTCTTCGTTTCTTATTGGTCTGTTCATTCTTGTAGTAAGATCAGAAAAATACATAGAGCAGAAATATATACATTCTTGAGTCAAGTAACCATTCATGATAGAACCTTCGGGATGATTCCTATTAAAGACATAAGACTTTAATGTGTACATATTTATTTCAGTTGGATACATCCAACAAAAAGAAATAGGTCCTCCAAGAAGTATTTCAGTTGAAATATGGACAGTCAGATGTAGAATGCATGTGAAAAATGATGGAGGAAATATTTTCTCTAACTCACACAAAATTAATACGGCATCTGCCAACATTTTTTGAAAGAAAGGCTTGGAAAAATTCTTAGAACAAAGATCTCTAAACAAATGTCACAACTGAATAACATCCACCCTTTCATTATTGGAAAAAAGATGAATAATTGCAATTGGAATCAACTCATGTAGAAGGATGTGATAATCATAAGTCTTCAAAGATTTTAGATTCAACTCTCTTCTATTGACCCATTTGGATATGTTGCTTGAATAGACATCAGGAACTTTAATAGTCTCTAGTACTTCCAGAAATTTCTTTTTTTCTATAGGTTTCATCACATAAGAAGCACATGGAAGTTTCCATTTATTTTCACTGATACGCACAGGATGCAATTCTAGTCTGATGCCCCAATCCACCAAGTCACGTTGAGACCGTAAATCATCTTTTGTCTTTCTCTTAACATTTAGAAGAATCAAAAGCAACATTTCACATATATTTTTTCAATGTACATTACATCTAAGCAATGATGTAACAAATTGGATGACTAATAAGGAAAATCAAAGAAGATACTTATCTTCTTCCAATTGTAACAGGTTTCAGTGGAAACATTCTTTCTCTTTCCAGATTTCATTTGACCTTTCCCGAATGAAAAACTGAAATCTTTCAATTCATTAAGCACATCAGTTCTAGACATACGCTGAGGTGGATCATCAGTCTCCATGTTATTTTCAAATCTTCGACGATTATTTCTATATAGATGGTCCATTGGCAAGAATCATCGATGTCCCATAAAACTAAAACTACAACAATGTTTTAGTCTTATGGATCATGTATTATTCATACAAACAGGACGTGATAGTTTTCCCTTCATGCTCTATCCAATAATCATTTCATAATAAGGAAAATCATTGATCATCTAAATAATCACAACATGAATATGAAATATGTCTTTCAAACATGCATCATATGTGCGCACTCTCACATCCCAAAGAAGGTTCAACTGTTTTATTAAAGGTTTAATGTATAATTCTATATCATTTCTATGATCAGAAGGGCCAGATATGAGTATAATCATGAAAGTGAAAGGTTTTTTCATACACAACCATGGGGGAGATTATAAATTTGTATAAAAATCAGCCATGTGTTGTGCAACGTAAGCATCTACCCAAACAGATTAAAATCGTCACATGAAAGACCCAACCTCACATTACACACGTCAACTGAAAAATCAGGATATTGAGCATAAAATCTCTGCCACGCAAATCCATCTGTAGGGTGAACCAACTCATCATTAGTCTTCTTTCTCTCGGTATCATGCCATCACATTTTTATTGATATTTCATCAGACATAAAAAGATTCTAGAGTTTGGGGATCAATGGAAAGTGCCACATTACTTTATGTGGCACATAGGATGGTGTTCCATTAGCTTTTGTCTTCCAGAAGGATGTTCCACATTTTATACAATCATTCCATTCAATATTTTCCTCCCAGAATAAACTACAATCTTTTGGGAAAGCATGAATTTTGTTTCTTGAAAATCCAAGCTCCTCAACTAACTTCCAAGTCATATAGTGTTTTGAGGGAATATCTGCATCATCAGGAAGTAAGTCCTTAAATAAGGTAAGAATGTAATCAATGGAATTACTAGAAATCTCAAACATAATTTTCCCATGAAACAATCAGATTAAAAATTCCAGCTTTTTCATTTTACCACATTGTCGATATACTGGATTCGTGGCAGCATCATTCAATTTTTTCACCCTAACAACATCATCATTTTCATTAGACACATCATGTGTGCTCATATAGAAATATTTTTGGGTTGAAATCCTTTCTTTTTCATGATGATGAATAAATGTAAACCGGTCATATAACAAATTCTCCAATCTAGTCCTCTCATTTAGATCATCAGCAATTTGAGATGTCATTTTCTCCCCATTGTGATACCACATAGAGTAGTTTGCTTAAAAACCATATTTGGTTATGTGGTAGAAGACTTCTTCATGGCTCAACCAAGGTCTTCCAACACACTTGTAATAGGTTCAGTGTATGTGACCACTGTTTGAAGCATTGTGAAATGAAAAATCTAAAAATCTCTCCAAATTTTTTTGAAAATTTCTTGAGATCTGATCGGTTTCATACATCCAAATTCTATCCATTCTGTAAAAAAAATTGTTATAAGTCATTTCATCAAAATCAATTCAATAAGATTGAAGTTTCATCGAAAATATATTTAAGTAAATGAGAATTGTTCACTTTATATGAAACCATAATTGACACACTACTCTATATGAGAATCATAATATAAAAGGAAAGAAAATACTATATTTATAACAAAATATCTCTGAATAACTATACATGAGTGTACAAGATCATGTACACCTATGGAGGAGAATTATTCAGGAGTTGATTAAATTTTAGATCAAAGAAATTTTACATTTTAGTAGATTATTTGAGTGATCACATATATTGCCCAAGGGGGTGGGGGTGTCCAGGGGGTGCGGGGTGTCCAGGGGTGGAGGGGCTGTCCAGGGGGTTTGGAGGCATCTAGGGGGTGGGGGCTATCTAGGGGGGTCGGGGTGTCTAGGTGGGCGGGCTGTCCATGGGGGTGGGGGCTGTCCAGGTGGGTACGGGGTGTCGAGGGGGTGGGCGGGCTGTCCATGGGGGTGGCGAAGCTGTCCAGGGGGGTCAGGGGTGTCCATGGGGGTGGGGGGATTTCCAGGGGTGGGGGTTGTCCAGGGGGGTACGGGGTGTCCAGGGGGTGATCAGGGTGTCCAGGGGTGGGAGGGGTTGTCCAGGGGGTACGGGGTGTCCGGGGGGTGGGCGGGCTGTCCAGGGGGTGGCGGGGCTGTCCAGGGGGGTACAAGGTGTCCAGGGGGTGGGTGGGCTATCCACGGGGGATGGTAGGGCTGTCCACAAGGGTGGAGGGGATTTCTAGTGGGGTCAAGGGTGTCAAGGGGTGGGGGGATTTCTAGGGGTGGGGGAGTCCGGGGGATGGGGGTGTTTGGGGGGTGGTGGGGCTATCCAGGGGGTACAATGTGTCCAGGGGGGTGGGCGGGCTGTCCACAGGGGTGGCAGGGTTGTCCAAGGGGGTACGGGGTGTCCAGAGGGATGGGTGGGCTGTCCACGGGGGTGGTGGGGTTGTCCAAGGGGTACGGGGTGTCTAGGGGGTGGGAGGGCTGTCCATGGAGGTGGGTGGGCTATCCAGGGGGGCAGGGTGTGTCCATGGGGGTGGGTGGCCTGTCCACGGGGGTGGCGGGTCTGTCCAAAAGGTTAGGGGTGTCCATGGGGGTGGGCGGGCAGTCTATGGGGGGTGGGGGATATCCAGGGGGTACGGTGTGTCCAGGGGGTGGGCGGGCTATCCATGGGGGTGGTGGGGCTGTCCAGGGGTGTCTAGGGGGTGGTAAAGCTATCCATGGGGGTGACGGGGCTGTCCAGGGGTAGGGGTGTCCATGGGTGTGGGTGGGCTATCCACGGGGGTGGCGAGGCTGTCCAGGGGGGTATGGGGTGTCCAGGGGGTGGGTGCTCTATCCACGGGGGTGGTTGGGCTGTCCAGGGGGTACGGGGTGTCTAGGGGGTGGGCGGGCTATCCACGGGGGTGGAAGGGCTATCCAGGGGGCTTATAAGGTGTCCACGGGGGTGGGCGAGCTGTCCACGGGGGTAGAGGGGGCTGTCCATGGGGTACAGGGTTTCCAGGGGGTGGGTGCATTGTCCACGGGGGTATTGGGGATGTTTAGGGGGTACGGGGTGTCTAGGTGGGTGGGAAAGCTATCCACAGGGGGGGTGTCCAGGGGGTAGAGGGTGTCTAGGGGGTGGGGGGCTATCCATGGTGGGGTGGTGTCCAGGGGGTAGTGGTTTCCATGGGGTTGGTAGGCTGTCCACATGGGGATGGGGTTGTCCAAGGGGGGTTGGGGGTGTCCAAGGGGGTGGGCGGGCTATCCACGGGGGTCTGGGGGCTTTCTAGGGGGTAGGGGTGTCCAGGGGGTGGGAGGGCTATCCTCGGGGGTCACAAAGCTGTCCTAGGGGTAGGGGGTGTCCGGGGGGGGCTGTCCATGGGGGTGGCGGGGCTGTCCAGGGGGTAGGGGGTGTCTAGGGGGTGGGCGGGATGTCCACGAGGGTGGGGGGCTGTCTAGGTGGTAGGGGGTGTCTAGGGGGTGGGCAGGCTGTCCTCAGGGGTTACAAGGTTTTCCTAGTGGGTAGGGGTTTCCAGGGGGTGGGCGGGCTATCTACAGGGGTGGCAGGGTTGTCCAGGGGGTAGGGGTTGTCCTAGGGGTGGGCGGGTTGTTCAGGGGTTGGGGTGTCTAGGGGGTGGGTGAGCTGTCCACAGATAATTTAACTATCCATTGTTTTATGTGAGTTTGAATAAATATATAATTAATTCAATAAATCATACAATATGTAATAAAAAAAATTATTTTTATTAGGATGGTTATTTACTAAGTGTCATCAGTCTATTAAAATCATGATACATTGATTCTACAGCTTTATTTCACTCAACAACCAAGAGAGAGAGAGCATCCAGAATTATGCCTCTAGAAAATTCAGCAAGGTATATAAGGGCATCAAGAGTGGGAGCCCACTCACATTTCATAGAGCCCATGATAGTTATAGTTACATTTTTAGCATGTGACTATGTTTTTTAGTTTTTTATTATAGAAATTGGTGCATGAGGTTAATGTGTGATAAGGTAATTAACAAACTGTGGTTAATATATGGGCATCAAGAGTGATGCAGGACTTGTATGAGCATTGAGTTTGATGTGGTATTTTAATGTCATCATGTATGGTGTGATTGTGAAATGATAATATGATGGGATGTGGGAAATTATGGTGTGTGATGCTTCTAATATGGGTGTTATGGGATGATGGTTGTTGTGGAACCACCGGGATATTGATACCTTTGGTCAGGAAGTGACAAGGTAGGTAATTCCTATGGGGGGAGTTCCAATATAAGGGATTGATTGATTATATTTAGTAGTTGGGGTATTCTAGGCATGTGGGAATGATACATCTACATTCAATGTCATATCAAATTTTGGGACAATGAAGATCGGGCAGTTGAATCTAAGTGCATCTTTTTATTTAAAATTGACATTAATTTTTGTGAAAAAACTACTAAAATACTCAAAACTGAGAAAAAACATTCAGATCTTGTTGGTACTTTAGGAAAATGATTCATAAGTAATTTGTGACGTGTAGGAATCCGCCACACCTCAATTCGACTCACGGTGTGACCGATATGACTCCAAGTGTGACTTTTTATTCAAAATTTACATTAATTTTTGTAAAAAAAATAACTAACATACTCTATAATAGTGTTTTATTTTCCTTGTATTTGTGTTAGAAATTTTATTTTATTTAAATTTATTATTTTTATCTTATTTTGGTAATTTTTGTTGTTGTTTCTGGTGATGCAGTGTGTTGTTGCAACACACTGCACCTATTTCTAGTGATGTGGTGTGCTACAACATCACACTATGGTTTTCACCTTTATCAGTGTTACTAAATGTGCTAATAAAGTATGATTTATCATCTTTTTTAAAGGCTCTTATAATGGTACCCTTTACCAGTTATTATATAGGCACTGATAAAGTCTATCTTTATCAGTGCTTTTAAATGCGCTGATAAATCATACTTTTATCAGCACTGATAAATCATACTTTTATCAATGAAAATAAAAGCACAGATAAAGGGTCTATTTATCAGCTCTAAATAAAAGTTCTGATAATTATGGTGTATTTTATTAGTTCTTTTAAAAGCACTGATAAAAGTATGATTTGTCAGCACTTTTATTTATGCTGAAAAATCTACCCTTTAGCATCACTTTTTTAGCGCTGATAAAATCCATGGACTTTTAACCATGCTAAGGTAGTCAAAGCTTTTCTAGCACTAATAAAGGCTTATTCTAGCACTATTAAAGATGTGTTTTGTATTAGTGATTAAAAATCTAATCATTGGAATAATAACCTAACCACTAGAATAGTAATCTGACTGTTAGGAATACTAATCTGACTATTATAATAGTACCCTCACCTATGGAAGTGTAAAATAATATTTAGTTATCTTATAAAATTAAAACATGATATATTTATACCATGGTACAGGTAAATAAATGTTTAAAAATGATAAATTATGTGTTTATATTTTTTATAAAACATAAATGTTTTAATCACACTTGTATAATAAATATAATGATTTAAAATAAAGTTTATTTACATAAAATTTATTTTAAATTAATATTAAGTTTTATTATAATTAAAATATAATTTTATGATACCATAAGTAAATTTTCAAAGGGTCATAAAATCGATTATAATATTAAAATCGGTATTTTTTTAATAAATGAGGATTTTATTTAAAAATTAAAGTTCTCATTCTTAGAAAATTATTTTTATAAAATGGATTCTATTTTTTGAAATCTAAACATTGAAAAATGGGTAGGGTTATTTTTTGGTATTTTTCTAAAATATTTGAATTTTTGGTGAATAGTAAAATACTGTAATTTATGAAATTTAACATTATAAGTCAAATACATGGATTTTTTAGTCAATACTAATGTAAGAACCCATTATCTTGAACTAAAATTTATAATTTACTGTATATAGTCATAATAATCAGTATTATTTATATTCTTGAGCCAAAATAATAAACTAATGAATATAATATTCAAAAACACCTCTATTATCCCCTTATAAATGTCTCCCTCACCACCCCTTGTCCTCGTACATTTAAATCCTTAAATCTTGTTAAATCTTTTAAAAATCCTCTCCTCACCACTCCCTCCACTTTCTAGTGTTGTTGGTCTCACAAAAATATCAATTCCAAGTTCCTTAAGGGGTCCTTCAAGGAGGCAATATTCAAGAGGTAACATTCTCAAACAACCTATTTAAAATTATTTTATTCTCCTGCCTTATCCTTACCTACCTCATCCAAAATGGAATAATAACTCTATTATCATATATATACTTAAATTTTATATTTATAATCTAATATTTATCATCCATCCTTTTCTTTTCTAATTTTATTCAAATAAATGAAACCATTGTCTATTTTATGTCGGTTCACCGCCTCCATGGATAATGAGTTTTCATTTTACATTATCACTTTCAAGGATGGTCACAAAACTATTATTATGGTAAAATTATATAATAATAATTATATTATAAAATATTTCATGTTATGGAATTAATATATATACATAATACTAAATAAAACAAAACTACCTCGTGATGGTCGGTAAAACTACCTAAATGAACTCACTATATAACATTAACATTTTTCCACAAAGAACCATCCATATGTCAGAACACATGTCGGTATTTGGTACCATGTAAATTTATGTAATGTCATTAATACCATTTCATTTCACTTCTATAGTGGTAATCCCATTTGAAAAGAACATCAATAAATAACCCCAATTGATCCAACTTTGGAACCATGAAACAAACACTCTGAGAACAATGAAATTGAACTTTATAACTCATAGAAATGGCCATAGATGAACTTAATAAAATTATATTAAATCAAATATTTATGTAATATGTTATTAATTAATTAATTAATTAATCTAATTTGGTTATTCAGACATTAAGGTCAAGTGTAGAATGATTCTGGAACATAAGGTAAGGGATAATTCTGAACCTCCCTATTCCTTTGGGGATATGATCTCTCCCTCTCTTACCTCAATTTCTCACTATAATTTTCTAAATTACTTATTCTATATTATATATATATATATATTCCATACACATATATATCTAACTTAATTAATCTTTCTTTGATGGGTAAATACATGTTTTAAAAGGTTACCTTCTCAATTACTCTCAATAAGCAAACCCGATTAAAGGGAACCTCTTTTTACCCATTTTAAAGTACACTAAATAAAATGTTTTAAGCCATACATATTTTATAAAATTACTCATTTTATATTGAAAACCAATTTTAGTTCATTTTTTGATTTTATGGAACTAATTATTCCTTTATACTCTTTAAATACTCTTTATTCTTTTCCCTAAAACCTCTCTTAAGTGGAATATTTCTAAAGTTACCTAACCACTATTTTTTATGTTTTCACTTCAGTTGGAATTTTTTTATCATGATATTTGATTATTTTTTATTTAATAATGTATAAGAATTATTTAATCCCTTCTTTCTTGGATATCATTATGATATGACCTTTGTTTATGCCTTATGACATGATTACGAAACCCATTTCTTTCCATGGGTAACCCTTATGTTTATTCTTTATGTTTGTTTTCAATATGTGGAACACCTATTCATGTATGTGTTATGATGAGTATGACCAGGTAGCACTCAAATGTATTGGTTAATGTTTTAGTCTCATGAATCCATTATGGGACTCTATGCACCATGTGATATCTTCTTGGGAGTTAGCCTTGACTCATGTTTATGTCATGTTATATGTTGCTTCCATATTCCTATGTTACCATGATCTTATGATTCCATGTTCTATATGCTTTCCTATATATGTTTATTCATGAACCATGCCTTTTATGTTATCATGTTATGCTTTCTGACTCATATGTTATGCTTTGTTTCCATGTTTATTCCCTTAGTTGGATTTTTAGCTCACCCCTTTTTTCTATGCTTACCCCAGGTTATCCTATATAGTTTTAGGATCTCAAGGGAATTTAGGATATATTTATTGATTTTAAAAATAAATAAGTTTCATTTTGGTTTCATGTTAATTAATTATATACATATCTTCCAAATACACTAGGTTTTTCAATACTTGGTTTGTATTTAATGGATATTTATGTTTAAAATCATGTTATAATATGTGTAAAAGGTTTTTTCTATTGTAACTCCCATATCTATAGACACCCTCCCCCCACCAACATCAATATCTCCACTTGAATCATCATTAGGAGCATAATCACCATGATCACTACCCCCATCAATTTCATCACCACCAATATCATCGAAATGAGAAATTCAGTCATCACAATCATCATCAGAATCTAAATCTATATGTGGAAGAGATAATGTGGAGGAATCATCATAAAATGATTATATCTTCATCAAGTAATCATTAACCATATATGTACCTTTTTTGTGTAAGTTAAGAAAAAACAACCAATATATTTTAATAAACTGCTTATTCACCATCTTATGATATTCATGGGACTCATGTTCAACTCTTTGTGTTTCATTTTAAATAGAGGAATTCAATTGCTCCTCTGCAAGTAGAATCATTTCTAGAAGAACCACTGCTAGAAACCCCATATCTTGAGGGCACAATCTTTTTTCCATGTCAATAGTAAACCTTTCCATGGTGCTCATCTCCCAATACCAAATACATGTGATCATTTGGTCTTAAAATTTTCACTTTTGTTTATACCAAAGCTTCAAGAGTATCTTATTGAGAATATGTTTTCATTAATTAAAATTATAAATAATTTAAAGCATAAAATATAAAAAAATAAAAAAACATTTACTTTTAAATTTTTTTCTTGTATCTCACTATTGGATTCACTCCCATGTTTTTTCTCTTAGTTGAATAAAACAAAGTATATTGATGAAAATGACCATAAATATTCAATTTATATTTCTTCCCAATATTATAAATAAGATCAACCCAAATATATATATATATATAACTTAAATGAATATATTATTTTTGGTTGTTCATGATCAAACATGGAAGTATGACCCAAGGTATGGACATATTTCATGGTGATTTTATTTTTAGGTTTCTTTTAGATAAATACTTTAAACGATAATAACATGAATATTAATGACCTATAATAACAATAAAAAAAGTGTGCTCACTTTATAAAAATTATTTTTAAGTAAATAGTGAACTACTTATAAACATAACTAGTACTTTAAGAAAAAAATTGTTAAAAAACACAATCATATCTCTAGACTATATATTTGGATAATCATTAAGGATCAGTATACCCTCAAGATCGATACATATTCTAATTATCCAACCTACATAAAATTTATTCTTATAATCTCTCTAAATTCCTCCCAATTCAATTAATTTAACTACCTTTTCATTTTAACCACCTGAAAAGTTATATTGAAGTTTCAATAAAGAATATTTTTTTAACATTATACTTATAAGAAAGTGTATTTAAATGTTAAAAAACTAAATTACTCATATCTAAACCCAAAAATTATTATTTATTTTTTCTTAAACTTGTATATGGTGTGTTCCTTAAATGATAATAGCATTGTTGTGTTTGGAAAGTGTTCTCATAAAACCTTTTCATTCATTAACATTTTTTCAATAGTTTGTATATCATCATTATAATCAACCATAATTCTTGTGTTTCCATGAAAAACATCACAAATATTTGTGTGATCTCACCACCATTAATAAAACAAACTATTAAAGTAGAAAAATAATTAGAAAACATAATAAATTAAAGTAAATTTAACTTGTATTTGATTTATTACATTATAGAAATGTACCTAAAGTAGGATGATATAAAGTGTCATGAGCATCAATTTTTTTTGAAATAGGTGTAATTAAATTACTCTATACCACAGGAGGAGATATAACAACAGGTTGAATACCCTGTATATTATATGGTGGATTCTAAATTAGTAGAGGGATTAAAACAAGATGAATACCATGAACAGATGGTGGATATAAATATGGTGGAGGCATGAATGAAAAAGGAGTACCATGTACAATATATGGTGGATAAAAATAATAAATAGGAGGGATAATAGGAGTAGGACTACTATACTTTATCATAGTAAGTGGAAACAAATAATATAAAGTACTATTAGTCACCAAGTTCTAGAAGATGTCCTGGTGATTGAAGGGGTACAACCTGAGGATGAACTAAAGAAGCAGGTATATTGATAGAATGATAATGAGTCTATCATGTAGTCTTATACTTAAAGATACCCTCTATATCCCCTGAAAATGTGATCTCTCTACTCGATGAAGATGTCTAAGAAAATATTTTGTAAAGTAAAATAAATATATAATAAAATTGAAATATAATACTCATAGAAGTTATAAAAATAATCAATACAATAAATTGAATGCGACACTTATTTTCCAATACTCTATTTATTTTTACCTCTTCATATTCCTACATAATAACCTAAGAATATAAAGGAGTATTTTTTAATAATTGAAAGTGTTAAAAAACACATTGACTATATGACATAAAAATCTCAAAAAAAATGAGAGTAACCTCACATGATTAATTGTTATCAAGGATAAACTAAATGGGATCAAATAGTTAATTAAACAAAAATAAACATACAAGACTAATGAATACTTTAATAATTAAATTCTCTCATGTGATCATGGATTAAAATTCTTTAAGTTTATCTTATATAATCTGTTAATTATGAGTGTGTTTAACCTTTGATTAGAAGGTTACATATAATGAGTTTTTATCTTGTGAAACTTATGTGAAATGAATTTATATTGATGATGATGTTATTTATTAGTGAATTATAACTTTATAGAAGAAAAAATATTTTTGGTTCATAATATATTCATAGTTAGACATATAGACTATGGCCATATGTATATCTATAGCCACAATTTTAGTTAACCATGGTAATAGACCTATTTTTATAATAGCGTGATTATAAATATTTAATGATATAATATTCATTATGATGAGTTATAAATTCCTTAAATTGTTGGAGATGTGAACTAAAAGGAACTATGACATAGTGATGGTCACTATGTTATAATGGTCTCTATGGAAGACCAAGACAGAGGGAAAGTCATTATATCATGGAGGTGCTCATGTATGGTATTATCATGTTATGTGATAATATACTAGTTTCCTTTTTCTCTCACTCTATGTGATATCGTTATTAAGTCCCAGCCTGGGAGCCACTAAAATGGTGCCCCGAGCCAATGGGTCACATGGCCTCAAGTGTGCCTCCCCATATACCAGAGGCTACCGACTAGTAGCAAGGGTCCAATTTGGTATGGTGGAGAGACTATACCCTCATATCAAAGTTTCACAATGGTACATAATAAATAACCATAAATAGAGGAATAATAATATAACTGACAGCACAATGGAAGCAAGTACAATAAATAATCAACAACAAAAGATAAACATACAAGCAACTATAATAGAAATCAAGCCATAGGTTGAGTCATATATAAAATGATGTCATGGAATGAAGATGTGAAAAATGGGGATATAGGGGATACATAATACATCCATATACAACATGCTATAAAAAATACAAAAAATACCAATAGGAATCTCTACTAAAATTATGATCATATGATCGATCCTATGCTCCCATGCTCCCATGCTATAAGAAAAATATATCAAACATACATGATAGGGCTCTTTCCCCTATCAATATCTAAAACCATAAAGTTTGTCCGAGTTCTAAAGGTGGCCTAGATAGGGTTTGATATAAACTCAGTAGGCCACCACCAATGGTGTCTAGAATAATCTTTCTAGTGTATATAGCATAGCAGTGTTCAGGTATAAGAGATAATAAAAGTTGCTAAAAATAAGCATCAGTCGGCTCAGGTTCCTATAGGACACCTGGAAGACTCTACCTGCTTCGGCATAGGCCGAAGTAAGTTTGATCTCATTTTATCATGTGAAAAAATATATAAGTAATCATATATAATATGTATACATGTATATATACTATATATGTAAGGACATATATAGGCATATACATGGATACTAGGTGCTAACTGGACCTGGGATGTAACTCAGAAGTCCATGTCTATTAAAATGATCTAAAGGCTCTAGAAAGGGTAATAGCCCTGAATCTCATAAGAATACGAAACATCATACTCGACACTTGAGATAGTGGGGTGAGTCATCATGCCAAACACCCAATACAAGGGAATTTGGAATGTCATTCCCATCATCTAAATAAAATTAAACGATGTGAGACATCATGACCATCACCCAATGTAAGGGAGAATGAAACACCATGATCAACATATCCATTAATAGTTTTTCATCATCCAATAACCAAGTTCAGATAATAATAATCATGAATCATCAGCTATTAAACAATTATATTTATTTATCCTAATCTCACCATGGGTGTCACGATTTATATCATCCGTGTATAAATATATATCACATGGTGTATCCTTTCCACCCACTTAAATTTAATTAAATTAATCCATTTAATTTATAAAATAATGAAATATCCAATTTAAGGTTAATCCAACCCACTTATGAGGTGGTTTTTCATTTACACATTTTCATTTAAGAGGGTGTAACATCTCAGGTAAATAAAGAATATGACATTTTCATATTTATTAATATTTGTGAATTAAATATTAATTATATGTTAAATGGGACAATTTTTCCGATAGTTTACTCAAAATGCAACAACTTATTTCTCCAAAATCTTATGTTGCACACAATGTTGAGTTATACCGAAAAATAATATAACAATATTATTATTATAAATGGTAGTTAACGCCTAGCCACTGTATTGGTGGGAATGAACAGAACTGATCATATTATGATTAAGCATGTTTTTTAAATTTTTTTACATTTATCCAATAAAATTTAGAGGCTTAAAATGAGAATGAATCCAATTTTAATCATAAATACTCTAATATTTTTAAAAGGTAGTTTTACCGCCTTTTGATGGAGAACCCTTTTCAAATACAGTTTTTGTCACTTTTATATGTTATATTTGAAAAAATAAACTTCTTCTTTAGAAGCGGGAGATCAAAATTTACTTTGGATAAATTTTTGGTATTTTTTTGATAAAGTTCATTTTTTAATGAATAGTGAAAAATACTGCATTTTAAGTCAAAACTGTATTTTCATATGATTTATTTATATGGTTAGATTATATTTTTAATTAATTTTAAAGTGTAATTAGATTATTTTTTTAACATTTAATACAATTTTTTTCATTGTAAGTAATTTCACTTTTTAATTAGATATAAACACATGTCAATCTTTTGATAGTTATTATTTCTTGAAAAACACGCTTTTTGGTTTTGACACCGAGAATTAATTTTAAGTTAATTTCTGAAAATTTTGTGTTTTGAATTTAGAAAATTTGATTCCATATTTAGAATCAGGAGACCCAAATTATGTAAATAGGTAACTTTTATTTTTAGACATTATGAATAGTAACTTCAATAAATATTTTATTTACCATGGTTAAAGGGTAAATCTCATAAATTAGGGTAAAAAATAATATTATAATAATATTAAATTACCCTAACATGAGTCCTAACCCTATTGTATGATATATTTCCAACCATGGTCATCCTTGGGTCAATTTTGGGACCCCATGGAGCCACTTGTAAGTGAAAATGAAATTTTATAAAAATTAATTTAAAGTTAAGGAAAATTTAACACAAATATATATCTTTTATTAAAAAAAATTATATGGAATTATATAAGTGATATTTTCTAATATAAATATTAATTATAAATATAAAAATATTTCATAAATCATGTTATTTTATTTATTATTTTTAGACATTAAATTAATAAATTTATTTATGACACAATGATGATGTAGTGATTATAACATAAAATTGTATAAAACCTATTGGTTGAGATTATTTCGATCCATAATCATCTTATCTTAGACTTAACTAACTTTGGATACTTTAGAAACTGAAAATGGATTTATAATAAAATAATGTTTTTAGAGTTTTCTAAATAGTACCTCCTCCCTCTTATAAAAGGACATAACCTCTAACCCTTTAATCACACCTCTCAAGCCCCTTGGCTCATCCAAAATCTAATCACATAATATCCCAACATCCCTACCTTCCCCCAAGAAGCCTTAATTTGGTCATTAGGAAATTCAATAAATCCTTTTGGCTCAAATCACAAGAAGTTACCCGATTTAGAGGTAATGCTTTCTCTCAAGTTCCTTCCTTTTATTTTTCTTATTCTCTCCCTATGATATTATTATCATTTTATTAAATAAAAACACCTATATACTAAATATAATTGGATTTTTTATTAGAATTATTTGAACTACACTCACACATACCTCCATCTAATTGATATGAACATACTGTTTCGGTGCACTGCGAACTACTGCCTCATGAAACGATGATTGTTAATTTATCTTCTACCGCCTCTCATGGTGGTAATTATGATGTAACTATATTTATATATGATATATATTATATTTATGCTTCTATAATTTTTATTTAAATCATACATTTATGCTTTTCCTGTTGTGTAATTACGATAATTTCATTTGAGGAAGTGCAAACTACCGCCCCCTCAAAGTGATATGACTCGTTCATTCCATGTATGGAATGTATAAATGATATAATTAATGAACTTATATAACCTATATAACATGTATATTATACTGTATTTATAATATAAATATATATCATTTTATTTTTTATTCTTTTAATATGAAAAATAAATGAAAGTAGCTTTCATGCATACGTATGGCCTACCGTCTCCATGAACGGTGCATTTCATTTCTCATCTCCAAATACTATCACTACTAGAAAAGGGGGCATTGGAGCCCCCCAGACTCGGGCGACCGCCATTGGCGGTCGCTATAGGTCAGCATTAGCGACCGCCAATGGCGGTCGCTAAGCTGAATAAAAAATTTCGGGGGGTTTCTGCCCCCCCCCCCCCCCCGCGCACTCTCCTCTCCCTCGATCCCTCGCCCTAACCCTCCCTCGCCGCCCTCCCTCGCGCCGCCCTCCCCTCCCCCGCCGCCCGGCCTCCCCCGCCGCCCGGCCTCCCCCGCCGCCCGGCCTCCCCCGCCGCCCGGCCTCCCCCGCCGCCCGGCCTCCCCCGCCGCCCGCCCTCCCCCGCCGCCCGCCCTCCCCGGCCGCCTGGCCTCCCCCGCCGCCTGCCATCCGCCCTCCGGCCGCCGCCCTCCGCCCTCGGGCCTCCGGCCGCCGCCCTCGGGCCTCCGGCCGCCGCCCTCCGGCCTCTCGGCCCTCCCCCCCACCCCGGACGGCACCCGCACCCCGGACAGCCCCCGGCGCGCACTCCGGACCGCCCCCCGCACCCCGGACGCCTCCCCGCACCGCGGACAGCACCCCCCCGCGCACTCCGGACCGCCCCCCGCACCCCGGACGCCTCCCCGCACCCCGGACAGCACCCCCCCGCGCACTCCGGACCGCCCCCCGCACCCCGGACGCCTCCCCGCACCCCGGACAGCACCCCCCCACGCACTCCGGACCGCCCCCCGCACCCCGGACGCCTCCCCGCACCCCGGACAGCCCCCCCCTGCACTCGGACACCCCCCTCCGAACCCGGACAGCCCCCCCGCACCCCGGACAGCCCCCCCCCCCCCCCCCCCCCGCACTCGGACACCCCCCCTCCGAACCCGGACAGCCCCCCCGCACCCCGGACAGGCCCCCCGCACCCCGGACACCCCACCCCGCACCCCCGACAGCCCCCCTGCACCCCAGACAGCCCCCCCTCCCCCGCACCCCGGACACCCCCGCACCCCGAACACCCCTGCCCGCACCCCTGACAGGCCCCCGACACCCCAGACACCCCTCCCCGCACCTCGGAAGGCCCCCTCCGACCCCGGACACCCCCCCCCCCTCGCTGCGCGTCCCCCGTCCCCTCACCGCCTCCTCTCCTCCAGCTCCCCGCCGCCGCCGCCGCCCGTCCCCTCCCTTGCCGCACCGCCTTTGGCTCCGGCTCCCCTTCGCTGCCTCCTCTCCCTCGCAGCACAGCCTTCGGCTCCCCTCCCTTTCAGGTTTGTAGCTCAATCAGGTAACATGAGCTTTCAGTTACATTATTATTTTATCAATGGTTCATAAAATGGTTAATATTTATTTTGAATATAGTTGATTTGAAAAATGTAAATTTAATAAGTATTGTGTAAATGTTTGTTATACAGATATTATTATGGATAAGAGTTGGATTGATCTTCCAAATCGAACGTCTAGAGAATATTTCAATGGCATTATGCAGTTTATTGAGTTCACGAGAGGATTTGAAAGTGACTATATTAGTTGTCCATGTAGAAAATGTGCTAACAGATATCAATTCACACGAGATACTGTGAGGGAGCACCTTTTCTTTAATGGATTTCTGAAAAATTATAAGAGTTGGACTCGTCATGGAGAAGAATATGTTCGTTGTCAAAATACAGATGCAGCTCAGATGGATGTTGATGCAAGGATGACTGATCCAATGCATGAAATGCTTACTGAAATGGTACGTGGGTTTGATCCTGAAGGCATTGACATCCAGAATCTTGAGACCGGTGAGATAAATCTTCGCTCTGGTGCAGATCGTGATTCGAGGAGGTTTTATGAAGTACTTGATGATGCGAAAACAGAATTATATCCTGGATGTACTTCTTACAATAAACTGTCGTTTATCGTGGAGTTGTTGCATTTGAAGACTTTGAATAATTGGTCAGACACATCATTCGACATGCTTTTGGTTTTATTGAAAAAAGTTCTTCCTGTCGACGCTAAGATTCCTGAGTCGTATTACTATGCTCGTAAGTTGACAGAGAACTTAGGTTTTACATATGAGACTATAGATGCATGTGCAAACAACTGTATGTTGTTTAGAAATGAAACTGCTCATTTGGATATTTGTACGGTTTGTGGCGCTTCCAGGTGGAAAGAGAACAGGGGAAATAAGACTCATCAAAGTCAGATTGCGATACAGGGGAAACCGATTGCCGTAAAGCAAATGCGTTACTTTCCCCTTAAACCGAGGTTGAAAAGATTTTTTATGTCATCTAAAGTTTCTAATTTAATGAGATGGCATGCAGAAAGAGTTCATGAAAGTGACATGTTAACCCACCCGGCAGACTCTCATGCATGGAAGGATTTTGATAAGAGACATCCCGACTTTGCTAAAGATGTTCGTAATGTCCGATTGGGATTGGCAGCAGATGGTTTCAATCCATTCAAGTCTATGGTTGGTGCAACTCATAGCACATGGCCCGTGGTGTTGGTTCCATATAATCTTCCTCCGTGGCTTTGTATGAAGCAACAATTTATATTACTTTCCACTCTTATTGATGGACCTAAAAGTCCGGGGGATAAGATTGATGTTTACCTTCAGCCATTGATTGATGAGTTGAATGAATTTTGGGGCGATGGTGTGATGACTTATGACTGCGAAACGAATGAAATGTTCAAACTGCATGCAGCTTTATTGTGGACAATCAATGACTTCCCAGCTTATGCAAATTTATCAGGCTGGAGTACGAAAGGGGAATTTGCTTGCCCTTGTTGCAATAAAAGTAAAAAATCTGTATGGCTTAAACATTCCAAAAAATGGGCGTACATGGGTCACAGGCGTTTTCTCCCTCCCCAGCACAGGTTCAGAAAGGACAGAGTGGCATTTGATGGTTCTAGAGAGTTCAGCCCAGCACCAAAGATCATGACAGGAGTCGAAATGTTATCGCAGATTGAGGAAGAAAACATTCGCACGGTATATGAAATTCAGGATTTGGTGGCTCCTCCAGTACGTAATATTCGTGCTGCGGGTAGGCAGCGCAGTCACAATTGGAAAAAGAAAAGTATTTTTTATAGTCTTCCGTATTGGAAAACTAACATGTTGAGGCATAATTTGGATGTCATGCACATTGAAAAAAATGTTTGTGATAACATATTGTGGACCATTTTAGGTGTCAGTGGAAAGTCAAAGGACCATGTTAATGCACGCCGTGATTTGGAAGAAATGGGTTTAAGGAAACAGTTGCATTTACAGTTAGCTGAGGGAAACAAGGCATATATGCCTGCTGCACAGTATTCGATGACTACAGAGGAGAAAAAGACATTTCTTTCCATTTTGAAGATGGTCAAGGTGCCTGATGGTTACTCTTCTAATATTTCAAAGTGTGTGAATCTGACGAGCAAGACATTGCAAGGGTTGAAAAGTCATGACAATCACATATTACTTCAGCAGTTGATTCCAATCGCAATTTGTGATTGTTTATCCCCCAATGTTGTTCAGCCCTTGATTGAGATGAGTAATTTTTTTAGACAGCTTTGTTTAAGAAATCAACGAATGAGTGATTTAAAAAGTTTGCAGGACCGAATTGTACTTACGCTTTGTCACTTTGAGAAACTTTTCCCCCCCTCATTTTTCGATGTTATGGTCCACTTGACAGTGCACCTAACTGATGAAGTAATGGCTGCTGGTCCAGTGCAATTCAGGTGGATGTATCCTATTGAACGGTATTTGAGTACATTGAAAAGATTTGTACGCAACAGAGCTCGTCCAGAGGCATCAATAGCCAATGGTTATTTGATGGATGAGTGTACTACCTTTTGTGCAGAATATCTTACGGATGTTGAAACAAAATTAGATAAGCCCTCTCGGATTCATGATGGTCCAGTTGGAGAAGGAACCACATTTGATATGGACAACATCGAGTGGATACAAGCACATCGATATATCTTGTTCAATACTCCATCAGTTGCACCATTAATGCAGTAAGTATCTTATCAATGTGCTTGTATAACTTTTACATGTTTTCTTTGCATAAGTTGATCTTTTAAACATCGCGTAATCATTTGCAGGAAACACATTAATGAGATAAAAGAAGAGATGCATCGTGCGACTGAGTTGCAAATTCAACAATCTCATTATGCGACATTTCATGATTGGTTCAAGGATTATGTATGTATAAATTGATTTTCATTATGAGTGAAGTATTAAACTAATTCTTTCTGCATATATCAGTATTGATTTTTATAAATTATGTAGGTTCGTAAGCTGAGGGAGTTAGGGGACCCCACGCTACCTGAAGTATTTATCCAACTGGCTGAGGGTCCATCTATAACGGCTCGTCGTTATAAAGCTATTGATGCTAATGGTTTTCGATTTCGCATTAAAGATGTTGACGACAAACGAGCAACACAAAACAGTGGCATCGGTTGTCCATTTGTCGATTCTGGTTATTACTATGGTCAATTGATAGACATCATTGAAGTTGTATATACACACGGTTTGAAGTACATATTGTTAAAGTGTAATTGGGTTGATCCAGTGCGTGGATGTAAAGTCGATCAATATCAGTTTTCATTGGTGAATTTTAACTATATGTTATACAGAAATAATGAACGAGTTGAGAATGAACCTTTCATTTTGACATCACAAGCGGAACAAGTATTCTTCGTTACTTTGCCTTCGGATCCAAGTTGGCAAGTTGTTGTCAAAATGTCTCGGCGAGGAGTGTTTTTATTTGAAGAAGATGAACCCGAGACTGTTCCGTTTGTTTACCAACAACTTGATCAACATACCGTAGTTCAACGTGAAGAAGATATTTATTGGGTCAGAGCGGCTGTTGAAGGAGAAACGGTCGATTTGCATGCTTAATGAAAGGTATAATTGTTTTCCCGCTATTCAGTAGAATGTCCTAGGATATCATAAATTATCTAATCATTTTATAAATCCTTATAAGTTTTAATCCTCACTTTTGTAAGTTAATTCAGTCATAAATATTTAGGTTGATTAACTTTCTGATTTTTTAAAATTCATTCACAACTAATTATTCAATCCATTTTTTGTTTGATTAACAGTTGTACAAGTTTGATTTATTAAGAACAATCCAATTTATCTTTTAAACACTTTGGACTCATTACTGATATTTTGTATGACTGCAGACATGTCAGGGGAAGAGGCAGAAAATCCACATCATCCATCTGAGGCATCTACGTCTCAGGGTCGAGGTATGTTTGAATGTCATTGTCTATATTTTTTATGTAATTGACATATATATATATATATATAACATTTGTCAATTTATATATAAAATTGTTTTCAACAGGATCAGACTCGGCTGCTTCTTCCTCTCGCAGGAGAGGCCCTGGTCGTGGCATATTATCATGGAATTCCGACACGACGATAGATGTTTCATTTGATGAGGTATTTCATCCCGTGGGACCGAATGCCCCGGCATTTATTCGTCAGCTGGGTCATATCATACGTGACCCACATCGATTTCCATTGACCACGCGTGATTGGGCTTCTATCCCTCAGGACACATTAGATCGTCTATGGAGGGAGGTTCAGGTAAGAAAATAATTTTACTTTATTTTCTATTTATAAATAATACTAATATGTTTGATTATTTTCATTATAGCAAAATTTGAAAGTATGCCCTGAAGAGTTTCGGCCGGTGTGTATGAGCAAATGCCGTAAGCTGTGGAAAGATTATAAAGGCAAAGTGAAGAGGGACCACTGGATACCAAATGTGGGTGCCCTTGACATTTTGGAAAAGGTCCCGAGAGGTGTCCTCCCAGCTCAGTGGCGTGACTTGGTTGCATATTGGTCTACTGAGGGTGTTGCGGTTAGTATATTAATTATTTTTCTGTATATATATTTTCAAGAATATGTGATTTGTTTGAAATTTGAATGAATTGAATGTAGGAGGTGTCAACACGCCATTCGGAGAATCGAGCGTTGCAGGGACCAGCTCACAGGCTCGGGACTCGTCACGTGTCTCAGATCCGACATGAGGTATATATTATTCATTTTTTAATTTATTAATTAATATGGTTTTGTGTTTATATTCTTTTAATATACAGTTGCGAGGGCAAGGTGCAGCAACTGATAAAATGTCGGTGTGGATAAGGACTCGTGATCGCAATGATCCAGAGGTTGCAGCATTGATAGTAAGTGTCTGTACTTACCAATAATTACATAAATCTATATATTAACATATATATATTTAAATATTTCACAGGATCAATTTGAAGCTGAGTTAGAACAGCTGCCAGAGGACCAGCGACAGCTTCCCATGCGACGGGATGAGATCTTTCATCGCATTATTGGTCGGGACGGGCATGGCTATAGTTTGACCTATGGAGCAGGGATTCCTCGTTCTGTAGTGTCACGCGCTGCGGTTGTCGGTCCTGCTGTTGCTCATATGACACAGCAGATGTCAGATTTTGAGGCACGGCTGCGCGCTTCCGAGGAGACAAATGCGCAATTGACAGCTGAGGTTAGAGCACTGCGGGAATATGTGCGTCGAGCTGATGGTACAGGGGATCATACGACGCAGGTATATACTGTATTTATTTATTTAATTTAAATTATTTTTGTTATTAAAATATTTATAATGTTTATTTGTTGTAGGCACCTGGCCCACCAGAAGGAGGTAGCAGTGATGGCAACACGTGACGCACCATATATTCACGAGATATGTTTTTTGTTTTTACTGGTAGGGTTGACATTGATGTACTGTATTTATTCATTTAAGTAATGCATTATTACCATCCATGGTGGTCTTTTAAATATTTTATAGATTATGTATTATTAATATATTTTTTATAAATTTCTGTATGGTATCGATAAAAGAAATATGTATTAATTAGATATTATCACTTTTATTTTTCACTTTTGTAATCAATGGGATGGCCTTTGCACCCCCGGAGAACCCCCCGCACCCCCGTACACCCCCCCGCCACCCCCGTACAGCCCCCCGCCACCCCCGTACAGCCCCCCGCCACCCCCGTACAGCCCCCCGCCACCCCCGTACAGCCCCCCGCCACCCCCGTACAGCCCCCCGCCACCCCCGTACAGACGGCACCTCATTCGGAGGTGCCGTGTGACCGCGGCGGCCGGAAACGCGTTTCCGGCGCCATTAAACACCAAAACGGCGTGCGGCGGTCCGATTCGGAGCAAACGTGCTCCGAACGACCTGAAACCGCACGGGAACATCCGGGGCGTGAATTGTGAAATGGTCGGCCAGACGGCACCTCATTCGGAGGTGCCGTGTGACCGTGGCGGCCGGAAACGCGTTTCCGGCGCCATTAAACACCAAAACGGCGTGCGGCGGTCCGATTCGGAGCAAACGTGTTCCGAACGACCTGAAACCGCACGGGAACGATAGAAATATTATTCCTGAGATGCAGGAGGAGGCCGCACGTCCATCGGACGTGCGGTTCGCGCGGCACGTCCGATTGTGCCGTTTTCAGCAGCGCGACGCGCGCTGAAATGGCGCGTTGGGGGGTCAAAACCACCCGAACGACCTCCGAATGCCACGAAACCGTACGACAACATCCGGGGCGTGAATTGTGAAATGGTCGGCCAGACGGCACCTCATTCGGAGGTGCCGTGTGACCGCGGCGGCCGGAAACGCGTTTCCGGCGCCATTAAACACCAAAACGGCGTGCGGCGGTCCGATTCGGAGCAAACGTGCTCCGAACGACCTGAAACCGCACGGGAACGATAGAAATATTATTCCTGAGATGCAGGAGGAGGCCGCACGTCCATCGGACGTGCGGTTCGCGCGGCACGTCCGATTGTGCCGTTTTCAGCAGCGCGGCGCGCGCTGAAATGGCGCGTTGGGGGGTCAAAACCACCCGAACGACCTCCGAATGCCACGAAACCGTACGACAACATCCGGTGCGTGAATTGTGAAATGGTCGGCCAGACGGCACCTCATTCGGAGGTGCCGTGTGACCGCGGCGGCCGGAAACGCGTTTCCGGCGCCACTAAACACCAAAACGGCGTGCGGCGGTCCCGTTCGGAGCAAACGTGCTCCGAACGACCTGAAACCGCACGGGAACGATAGAAATATTATTCCTGAGATGCAGGAGGAGGCCGCACGTCCATCGGACGTGCGGTTCGCGCGGCACGTCCGATTGTGCCGTTTTCAGCAGCGCGGCGCGCGCTGAAATGGCGCGTTGGGGGGTCAAAACCACCCGAACGACCTCCGAACGACCTGAAACCGCACGACAACATCCGGTGCGTGAATTGTGAAATGGTCGGCCAGACGGCACCTCATTCGGAGGTGCCGTGTGACCGCGGCGGCCGGAAACGCGTTTCCGGCGCCATTAAACACCAAAACGGCGTGCGGCGGTCCGATTCGGAGCAAACGTGCTCCGAACGACCTGAAACCGCACGGGAACGATAGAAATATTATTCCTGAGATGCAGGAGGAGGCCGCACGTCCATCGGACGTGCGGTTCGCGCGGCACATCCGATTGTGCCGTTTTCAGCAGCGCGGCGCGCGCTGAAATGGCGCGTTGGGGGGTCAAAACCACCCGAACGACCTCCGAACGACCTGAAACCGCACGACAACATCCGGTGCGTGAATTGTGAAATGGTCGGCCAGACGGCACCTCATTCGGAGGTGCCGTGTGACCGCGGCGGCCGGAAACGCGTTTCCGGCGCCATTAAACACCAAAACGGCGTGCGGCGGTCCGATTCGGAGCAAACGTGCTCCGAACGACCTGAAACCGCACGGGAACGATAGAAATATTATTCCTGAGATGCAGGAGGAGGCCGCACGTCCATCGGACGTGCGGTTCGCGCGGCACGTCCGATTGTGCCGTTTTCAGCAGCGCGGCGCGCGCTGAAATGGCGCGTTGGGGGGTCAAAACCACCCGAACGACCTCCGAATGCCACGAAACCGTACGACAACATCCGGGGCGTGAATTGTGAAATGGTAGGCCAGACGGAACCTCATTCGGAGGTGCCGTGCGACCGCGGCGGCCGGAAACGCGTTTCCGGCGCCATTAAACACCAAAACGGCGTGCGGCGGTCCGATTCGGAGCAAACGTGCTCCGAACGACCTGAAACCGCACGGGAACGATAGAAATATTATTCCTGAGATGCAGGAGGAGGCCGCACGTCCATCGGACGTGCGGTTCGCGCGGCACGTCCGATTGTGCCGTTTTTAGCAGCGCGGCGCGCGCTGAAATGGCGCGTTGGGGGGTCAAAACCACCCGAACGACCTCCGAATGCCACGAAACCGTACGACAACATCCGGTGCGTGAATTGTGAAATGGTCGGCCAGACGGCACCTCATTCGGAGGTGCCGTGTGACCGTGGCGGCCGGAAACGCGTTTCCGGCGCCATTAAACGCCAAAACGGCGTGCGGCGGTCCGATTCGGAGCAAACGTGTTCCGAACGACCTGAAACCGCACGGGAACGATAGAAATATTATTCCTGAGATGCAGGAGGAGGCCGCACGTCCATCGGACGTGCGGTTCGCGCGGCACGTCCGATTGTGCCGTTTTCAGCAGCGCGGCGCGCGCTGAAATGGCGCGTTGGGGGGTCAAAACCACCCGAACGACCTCCGAATGCCACGAAACCGTACGACAACATCCGGGGCGTGAATTGTGAAATGGTCGGCCAGACGGCACCTCATTCGGAGGTGCCGTGTGACCGCGGCGGCCGGAAACGCGTTTCCGGCGCCATTAAACACCAAAACGGCGTGCGGCGGTCCGATTCGGAGCAAACGTGCTCCGAACGACCTGAAACCGCACGGGAACGATAGAAATATTATTCCTGAGATGCAGGAGGAGGCCGCACGTCCATCGGACGTGCGGTTCGCGCGGCACGTCCGATTGTGCCGTTTTCAGCAGCGCGGCGCGCGCTGAAATGGCGCGTTGGGGGGTCAAAACCACCCGAACGACCTCCGAATGCCACGAAACCGTACGACAACATCCGGTGCGTGAATTGTGAAATGGTCGGCCAGACGGCACCTCATTCGGAGGTGCCGTGTGACCGCGGCGGCCGGAAACGCGTTTCCGGCGCCATTAAACACCAAAACGGCGTGCGGCGGTCCCGTTCGGAGCAAACGTGCTCCGAACGACCTGAAACCGCACGGGAACGATAGAAATATTATTCCTGAGATGCAGGAGGAGGCCGCACGTCCATCGGACGTGCGGTTCGCGCGGCACGTCCGATTGTGCCGTTTTCAGCAGCGCGGCGCGCGCTGAAATGGCGCGTTGGGGGGTCAAAACCACCCGAACGACCTCCGAACGACCTGAAACCGCACGACAACATCCGGTGCGTGAATTGTGAAATGGTCGGCCAGACGGCACCTCATTCGGAGGTGCCGTGTGACCGCGGCGGCCGGAAACGCGTTTCCGGCGCCATTAAACACCAAAACGGCGTGCGGCGGTCCGATTCGGAGCAAACGTGCTCCGAACGACCTGAAACCGCACGGGAACGATAGAAATATTATTCCTGAGATGCAGGAGGAGGCCGCACGTCCATCGGACGTGCGGTTCGCGCGGCACGTCCGATTGTGCCGTTTTCAGCAGCGCGGCGCGCGCTGAAATGGCGCGTTGGGGGGTCAAAACCACCCGAACGACCTCCGAATGCCACGAAACCGTACGACAACATCCGGTGCGTGAATTGTGAAATGGTCGGCCAGACGGCACCTCATTCGGAGGTGCCGTGTGACCGCGGCGGCCGGAAACGCGTTTCCGGCGCCATTAAACACCAAAACGGCGTGCGGCGGTCCGATTCGGAGCAAACGTGCTCCGAACGACCTGAAACCGCACGGGAACGATAGAAATATTATTCCTGAGATGCAGGAGGAGGCCGCACGTCCATCGGACGTGCGGTTCACGCGGCACGTCCGATTGTGCCGTTTTCAGCAGCGCGGCGCGCGCTGAAATGGCGCGTTGGGGGGTCAAAACCACCCGAACGACCTCCGAATGCCACGAAACCGTACGACAACATCCGGGGCGTGAATTTTGAAATGGTCGGCCAGACGGCACCTCATTCGGAGGTGCCGTGTGACCGCGGCGGCCGGAAACGCGTTTCCGGCGCCATTAAACACCAAAACGGCGTGCGGCGGTCCGATTCGGAGAAAACGTGCTCCGAACGACCTGAAACCGCACGGGAACGATAGAAATATTATTCCTGAGATGCAGGAGGAGGCCGCACGTCCATCGGACGTGCGGTTCGCGCGGCACGTCCGATTGTGCCGTTTTCAGCAGCGCGGCGCGCGCTGAAATGGCGCGTTGGGGGGTCAAAACCACCCGAACGACCTCCGAAGGCCACGAAACCGTACGACAACATCCGGGGCGTGAATTGTGAAATGGTCGGCCAGACGGCACCTCATTCGGAGGTGCCGTGTGACCGTGTCGGCCGGAAACGCGTTTCCGGCGCCATTAAACACCAAAACGGCGTGCGGCGGTCCGATTCGGAGCAAACGTGCTCCGAACGACCTGAAACCGCACGGGAACGATAGAAATATTATTCCTGAGATGCAGGAGGAGGCCGCACGTCCATCGGACGTGCGGTTCGCGCGGCACGTCCGATTGTGCCGTTTTCAGCAGCGCGGCGCGCGCTGAAATGGCGCGTTGGGGGGTCAAAACCACCCGAACGACCTCCGAAGGCCACGAAACCGTACGACAACATCCGGGGCGTGAATTGTGAAATGGTCGGCCAGACGGCACCTCATTCGGAGGTGCCGTGTGACCGCGGCGGCCGGAAACGCGTTTCCGGCGCCATTAAACACCAAAACGGCGTGCGGCGGTCCGATTCGGAGCAAACGTGCTCCGAACGACCTGAAACCGCACGGGAACGATAGAAATATTATTCCTGAGATGCAGGAGGAGGCCGCACGTCCATCGGACGTGCGGTTCGCGCGGCACGTCCGATTGTGCCGTATTCAGCAGCGCGGCGCGCGCTGAAATGGCGCGTTGGGGGGTCAAAACCACCCGAACGACCTCCGAATGCCACGAAACCGGACGACAACATCCGGGGCGTGAATTGTGAAATGGTCGGCCAGACGGCACCTCATTCGGAGGTGCCGTGTGACCGCGGCGGCCGGAAACAAAACGGCGTGCGGCGGTCCGATTCGGAGCAAACGTGCTCCGAACGACCTGAAATATATTATATATATATAATATTTAAAATATATTATATATATATAATATTTAAAATATATTATATAGAGAATATTTAAATTATTATAACACAATGATTTGATATTATATATGTATTAAATATATATTAAAACATTTCAAATATATAATATATATATATATATATATATATATATTTAAAATATTGTATTTAATAGTATATATATGAATATTTTTACATAAATATATATATATATTTATATTGAATTCAATAAAAAAAATTTTAAAAAATTTTTTTTTTTTGAATAGCGACCGCCATAGGCGGTCGCTATAGGGTGCCATGCCGGCCCACTATAGCGACCGCCATTGGCGGTCGCTATAGGGTGCCCGGCAGGGGGCCTTCAGCGACCGCCAAGCGGTCGCTGAAGGCCGATCTGACGGCCTTCTATAGCGACCGCCATTGGCGGTCGCTAAAGCCCTCTAGCGACGGGGCAACAGCGACCGCCAATGGCGGTCGCTGCGCGGCCGCTAAAGACCTTTAGCGACCGCCAATGGCGGTCGCTAATTGTCTTATTTTTAGTAGTGTATGGATTATAATAAATATATATATATATATATGATATTTATGTGTTATTAAAATCATGAATATCATTTTGGATATGATGTACTTATAACTACATGGTTAATTCTTATAATGACAAGTTCATTTTTTTACTTAAGTTCCGAACATCGACAAAATGTATGATATGAACTAAAATAATTAACTAATTGTTATATAAAGTTAATAATTGAAATAAAAGGAATAATAAACTTGAAAAAGGTTTTGAATCAAGTAGAAATTAACTTAAGTTTATTATTTAGGAAATTAAAGAACGAACGAGTCAAGTCAGACACGAGGTAAGGGACTTCGCTCGATCTCCTTTCATTGAGGTGTATTTCTATAATATATACCTCTTTATTTTATATGGTTTATAAATCCATTTTACTCTTAATTTCATTCAAATGTAATATTTTTTCTACATAGCATTTTACTAAATGATAAAGGGAATATTTGTTTTTACCGTATTGCGGTGACAATGACTTTTCTATCATCGTCACCATTATTTGATATTTGGAATCCTCTATAAGCCTTAATTTTTTTAAAATGAAAAAAAAAGAAACCCCTTTTTTTCTTTTTTATGTGTTTTGGTATTGAAAATGGTTTTTGAAATGGGTTGAGTATTTCAATATCTTGAAATTCTTTCTTGTGATTAAAAATAAAATGTTATTAGTGAAATGTTTATATTTTCAATATTTTATGTGTTATGATTATATAATGGTACTTTTACATTTTATGGGTGGTTATGTGATAAACCAAATGATGGGTGGTGCCATGATAAATCAAGGACGGACGGTTACATTATAACCTCCAATTCATTGGGTATGGAAGTCGGTCGTATGACTATTCCATTTAGTGATATGTGTGGAAGTCATCTGTATGGTAATTCCATTTAAGTATGTTTATGTCCCAAGTTACCTTTATGTAACACCCCAAGCTTCCACGGTACGATTCTCTTTGAATAATATAGTAGCGTGTGTTGTACGCAACTTCGAGATTCTAACACACCCCAACCAATCAAATTAACCGTTATGAATAGTAATACCCGCTTTTTAAAATTTTATAAATTTTATCTCTCAAAATGGACTTCATTTTTGGATTCTGAATATCGAAATTATCCTGGGGTGAAATTTTGGTACTTTCCGGATAACTTTTATATTTTGATGAACAATGAAAATTACTAAATTTTAATTAAAAACAACTTTTTTAATAAAAATAATTAATAGTGATAAATTATGAATTTGAGTGGTTTAAAAGTATATTTAGAATACATTTTTACCATTTAATACAATTTTGGTCATTATACATAATTTCACAATTAAACTGAACATAAACAAATGTCGATATTTTGATAGTTATTATTTCTTAAAAACACGCTTTTTATTTTGACAGCGGGAATTAATTTTAAATTAATTTCTTCCACTTCTGTGTTTTGAATTTGGAAAAATGGATTCCATATTTGGAATTAGGATGTCCAAATTGTGTAAATAGATAACTTTTATTTTTAGACATTTTGAATAATTATTTCGGTAAATATTTTATTTACCATGGTTAAAGGGTAAATCCGACAAATAAGGGTAAAAAAATAATATTATAATAATAATAAATTACCCTAAAACGTGTCCTAACCTTATTGGTTGATACATGTATGACCATGGGCATCTTTGGGTCTATTTTGGGACCCCATGGAGCCACTTGTAGGTGATAAGGACACTTTATATTAATTAAGTTAAAGTAAATACAAAAATGACATAAGCATATATCTTTTAGAAAAACAATTTTTACATAAAGTTATATATGTTATATTTTCAACTATAAATATTCATTAGAAATATAAAAATATTTCCTACATTATTTTATTTTATTTATAATTTTTAGACACTAAATAATTTAATTTATTTATGACACAATGGTGATGTAGTAATTACCTAATTAATGAAGTATTAAAATAATTGATATTATAAATATAAAAATAAATGTAATTTGAGACTTTTTATGAATTACACTAATTTTATATTTTAATATGACATATTAGTATTGGTTATATAAATTTTATTCGAAGTAATAATGCTGTTATGAAATTATCAAAAACAAAATACCCAATAGTGTCAAAATTGGCATAAAAGAGTTTTTAAAACAAATATTATATTATTAATTGATATTATATTCCTAAAAATATAAGGTTCGGCCAAAGGACTTATATCATGATAGGTTTATCATTAATGGACAACTTGGGGGTCTATTAGATTTATATAGTAAGTTTATTAACTATATAATATAAAAATACAAAGTGACATGGTAAATGTCAATCTAATTAACTAAGAGTTAAAACTAAAAGATAAGGTTAATATAATGACCCAAACCTGTATAAAATATATTGGTTGAAAGAATTTAAACACATACCCACCTTATAATTTGAATAATCCACTTTTGAGCCTTTAGAAACCAAATATGAATTTATTATAAAATAATACTTTGAGTTTTTCTAAAGAGCCCCTCCTCCCCCTTATAAAAGGACACCACTTCTAACCAATTCTTCACACCTTCAAAGCCTTTTTTTTCGGCAAACCCCTACCCAAATATTATCTCAACTTCCCTCACTTCAACCTAGAGGCCTTATTTTGATCATAAAACCAACCTAAGGATCACTTTTGATCAAATCAAAAGGAAGAACCCGAAGAAGAGGTAATGTTTTCACCACCCTCTTTCAAGTTCATTTCTTCTTCAAATTCTTATTTATTTGTTATTTACATTATAAAATAATAACTACAGTATCTTCTATATACTGTGATATTATTATAAATATGGTACAACCATATTTATCATTCTATCCATCCTTTGAATGACATGTCACCATACGTGCGTACGCACGGCCTACCGTCTTCACGTCGTGGTGTAATTGTTATTCAATACACTATTATTTGGATGGGTATAATAATGATGTGTAATTCATGTAAATAATAAATATAACATGATAATGATTCTGTATATATGATATACCATCCAATTATATATTATTTTAATATCAAAAGAATGATATTGTCGCTCGTGCGTACGTACGGACTACCGTCTCCACGAACACGATGAGATTCATTCCCCATCATATCCATTCAAGAATAATTTTCATTTTATGGTTAAAAATAATGTTTAATGACTTAATATCATTATGTATATGAATAAGATACATTCTATCCATAATAAATACGGCTTAAATAACAAATCATATAAAAAACGAATCAGTTAACACCCGAAATAACGATAATATTAAGATATTATTAACAAAGCAATGTTAAAAGATCATATATGATATCATATTAATGTATATGATTATTGTATAATTTAATAAAAATTATTTCACCATTATATAGGAGTTTAACCTACCCTCGACCAAGGAAAATTATAAGATAAGGGTTTATTTCACAATCTCTTCATTATCCGAGGTTGTTTATACGTAATTATCAACTAGGACCTCTTTATCATCCACATCCATGTTTCTTAAAAATGTATTTCAAAACATTCTTACTATTTTATAGAATATAAGTTAAAGTCATTTATAACCTTGTTTTACTTTTTATAAGAAGTTTATAAAGGAATCTTTTCATCATTTTCCAAACAAGGTCGTTTTTAACCTTTTCGACAGAATTAAGGTCAGAATGTCTTTTTTTAACTTATACGGTGGGTGTGGCTATTTTCCACCATTATAAAATCATCAAAGCTTCCCTTACAATATTATAAGAATATTTTTAAAGTAAATGTTTTCTTTTATAATTATGTGACTTTTAAATGATTTCAAAAAAAGAGATATTTCTCTCAAATAGTTTTGATTTCATCTATGTATACATCCTTTGATGGATTTTAAGTTTATTTGAAGTTGATTTATTATGATACAAAACTTACATATTTTATTGAAGGTTTTGTGATTTGTTTTACTGTGGATGTGTTATTTTTATACCATTCATGGTTTATGGAGAAAGTATTGACATTTCTTATCCTAGTTTTAATACGAATGTTTATGTTATGTTTAAACCTGTTCATATGAGGAATGTATTGGACTTAATAAGTGATGGGTGGATCCCGCTATAGATCCTTGATGCATCGGTAGGTCTCATGAGACAAACTAGTGTCTTGGCATGAGGCCTTGAAAAAATCTTATTTGTAGTCTTGGCATGAGGCCTTGGCTACGTGGTTATGATAGTCCGGCATTATGCATTCCATCATTATGAAAGTGGTTATTGATATTGCATGTGATTATTCGAATAGTAGAATATCTATGTAAATAAGTAAATTGCATTATTTCATTTTATTTTTTCCATATTATTCTGAAGTTCAAGTTTAAAAGGATTTTTTTTTAGTTATACATTGCCTTAAATGTTTATTTTTACTTATGAAAGTTTCCACTATATTGTTATCCTTACTGAGCATCGGAGCTCACCCCTTTATATGTTTTATTTTTCCTAGGATGTGAAGAAATATTTTATGACTGATCTGCAAGGATATCCTGAAGGGAATATGAGTGTGGACTATGGAGACTATTTTATTGTAGTTTTTCACTTTATGATGTAATGTAACATTTATGAATGTATCTAGTGTTTCCAAGGCTACTAAACTAATCGTTATTTATATACTTGATCTTTTGTGATCATTCCAATGATATATAATAATGCACCGACTTTGGGTAACTGGGTTTGGGGCGTTATAGTTGGTATCAAAGGGAGTTTAGTACAAACCTTGGAAGCTAGATTTAGATAAACTCTGATTAGAGCACATAGACCCAAGATGGACTTTGAGGATTAGTATAGAAAAATTTCCTAGAATTTTGGTATTGTAGATATTTTGTGAGTTTTCTGAGAAATACATCCATGTCTGGATACGAGCAGGTAGAGGCGGCTCTGGCAGAGATGTACCTAGGGGTAAAACCCGAAAACACCGCTTCGAGCTAGACTCAAACGGGAACTGGTGCACGACAACGGTCCTTGCTGCACTCTTGGTTACGACACTCCCAGGGGATATGCTTAGGATAATTCTCATTTTCTTTACAATCGATTATGAAGGGTTTATGAGTATATACTTCCTCAAAGAAAACATTTTTTTATGATTATGGATTATATCCATAAATAGTTCAATTTATGTTAAGTGTTTTACAAGTATAGAATTATGTATTTTGATTCATAAACTGATCTAGTTTATACCATTGTTTAGAAATGGCGCCTAGTAGAAGGAATGGAAACCGTATCAATGCACACACTTCATATAGGGATTTCCCTCCTGCTCAAGATAATTATAGTGGAGCTGGTGATGCAATTGGTGCTGATCATCTAATCACCATATTGGGACGACTCACTCAAGTTATGAATAATAACCTTACCCATATGGAACACCCTGATCCGCAGCGTGGAGGATCAATGTTAGATCTATTAATGAGGCAGCAGCGACCAACATTCAATGGGAGTACAAATCCATTAGTAGCTGAGCAATGGATAAGTTCCCTAGATAAAATATTTCAGGCTTTGGGGAGTAGTGAAAGGGAAAAAGTTGTCATGGCAGTTTATCGCCTCACTGGAGATGCTGATCAATGGTGGTCATTGATACAAAACACGAACGAAGATGATGAAGTATAAAATGTGGAATAGAGGGAGTTCAAAGAGATTTTCTTAGAAAAATACTTTCCTCGTGACCATCAAGAAGATATGGAAAGGCAATTTCTAAGTCTGAGGCAAAAGGAGGATGAGAATGTCGAAAAGTATAAGGATAACTTTACAAGGTTAGTGAGGCATGCAGCAGATTATATACGTAACCCAAGAAGTAAGATTGATCGTTTCTTTGATGGGTTAAAACCATTTCTCTGTTGAGCATTAGTCTCACAATATTTCTCGTCATACGAAGATATTGTCTCATGTGATATCAAGGTAGAAAAGGAATTCGCTAAGTCTTACGACTTTAAGGAAAATAAAGAGAAGAAAAGATCTACTGACCACTCTGGAAATGGAAATAAAGGTAATAAGGGAAAAGTTGATTATCCATCCTGCAGTAAATGTGGGAAGAAACACCCCGGTACTTGCTTGAAGGGAATGGAAGTCTGTTACAAGTGTGGTGAAAAAGGTCACCAAGCTCATGATTGCAAGGGAAAGAGAGTTGTTGTCAACGTAGAATGCTATAATTGTAGATATATGGGACATTATGCAAATGAATGTCCAAAGCGTCAGGGGAACTTACCTCAGAAAAGTCCAAGGGATCAATGCCAAGCTTATGCTATCACTACTGCTGAGGTAGAAGCTCAGAAAGACGTGGTGGCAGGTAATTTAATGGTTTCCTCAAGTTTATAAAATGCTTTATTTGATTCTGGATCATCGCATTGTTTCATATATTCCCAGTTTGCTAAGAAAATTAGATATTTACAATTTGATTTAACAAGGGAGTTGTTAGTTAAAAATCCTAAGGGAAGTATCATTGCAACAAAGTTTTGTGAATCAGTCCCCATTAAAGCACATAAATGTTCTTTATCTGATGATCTCATCGTCATACCTATGATTGAGTTTGATATAATCCTCGGTATGGATTGGCTTTCGAACCATGATGCAAATATTTATTGTAAGAAGAAGTAGGTTCCGATTTTTGATGATAATGATAAGGAACACCTTATCTTTAGAGCAGAATCGTCACTACTTGATTCTTATCTAGATCCACCCCCAATAGCTCAACTAAATTCAATTATTGGGGAGGAAGAGAATAAAATGACTGTGGGTGAGGAAAGGAATGTTCAAATAGAGGATGTACCTATTGTGATAGAATATGTTGATGTGTTTCTAGAATATTTACCTGGACATCCTCCAGAACGAGAAATTGAGTTTTCCATTGATTTAATTCCTGGATCAAGGCCTATATCGAAGACCCCTTATAGAATTTCCACTGTGGAGTTATTTGAACTAAAGAAACAGCTAGAGTAATTTAGTAATAAGGTATTTATTCACCCTAGTGTTTCTCCATGGGGATCCCCTATCCTTTTTATTAAGAAGAAAGATGGATCTATGAGGTTATGTATCAACTACAGGGAGATCAATGCTATAACAATAAAGAACAAGTATCTCCTACCTCGCATTGATGATTTATTTGACCAACTTCATGGAGCTCAATAATTTTCAAAGATTGACCTTCGATCTGGATACCATCAATTGTGTGTGGAGAAGGAAGGCATTCCGAAGACAGCATTTCAAACCAGGTACGGGCATTACGAGTTTACAGTAATGTCTTTTGGGCTGACTAATGTACCCTCTTTTGTCATAGATCTAATGAACAGAGCTTTCAAGGAATATCTTGATGACTTTGTAGTGTTATTTATTGATGATATCTTGGTATAATCCAATAGCTACAAAGATCATGAAAATTACTTGCACATTATATTAAAGACTCTGAGAAGACATGAATTATATGAGAAGTTTAGCAAGTGTAAATTCTGGCTTCAGGAGATTTCTTTTCTTGGCCATATTGTCTCTAAGGATGTAATTTCTGTTGATCCTTCTAATACAAGAGAAATCCAAGAATGTCCAGCATCGACGAGTATAACTGAGGTACGCAGTTTTATTGGTTTGGCAGGTTATTATCGATGTTTCGTCCAGAATTTTTCCCGGTTGGCTAACCCATTAACAAAGCTCACACATAAAGGGGTTAAATTTGTTTGGAAAAAAGAGTGTGAATAATGTTTCGAAGAACTAAAGAGAAGATTAGTCAATTCTCCTATATTAACTCTACCATCAGGGAATGATGGGTTCGTTATTTATAGTGATGCATCAAAGAAAGGACTTGGTTCTGTCCTTATGTAGAATGATAGGGTTATTGCCTATGCATCACGACAGTTGAAAGTTCATGAGAAAAACTATCCTACTCATGATCTCGAGTTAGCAGCTGTGATCTTTGCTTTGAAGATATAGAGACACTACCTCTATGGTGAAAAATGTGAGATTTATACTGATCACAAGAGTTTGAAGTAAATTTTCTCACAAAAAGAACTCAACATGAGGCAAATGAGATGGCTTGAATTACTCAAGGATTATGATTGCATGATACACTACCACCCGGGGAAGGAAAATAAGGTAGCATATGATTTGAGCAGAAAAGATCATGGAGTTTTGAACAATATGAGAATTGAAAGGGATACTATTTTCATAGATCTAGTGAAGATATACATCAGAATAACCATGGAAGTTGAAACATCAATTCTTTTTCAAATGTTTTCCAAACCATCTTTACTAGAAAGGATTAAGAGTTCTCAGACTGATGATGAAGAGTTTCAAAAGAAGATTAAAGCTGTGAATGATGGGAGATTGAGTGACTTTGTGTATAAAGATGGAATTTTGAAATTTGGGAAGAGACTTTGCATTCCCAATATAACTGATCTAAAAATGGAATTGTTGGATGATTCTCATAGTTCCAATTTCTATATACACCCTGGGAGCACCAAAATGTATAGAGATTTAAAGGAACATTTTTGGTGGGACAACATGAAGAGCGAGATTACTGATTTTATGTCAAGATGTATTGTTTGTCAACAAGTGAAAGCTGGAAGGCAACAGCCTAGAGGAGTCATGCAACCTCTTCCCATACCTGATTGTAAATGGGATAATATCATGATGGACTTTTTCATGGGACTACCAAATACTCCTAGAAGGAACGATGCAATATGGTTCATTGTTGATCATCTTACCAAGTCAGCACATTTTCTTACTATAAGGTAAGATTTACCACTTGAAAGTCTAGAAAGACTATATTAATCAAGTTGTGAGACTTCATGGAGTACCCTTATCAATTGTTTCGGATCATGATCCCCATTTTACATCAAGATTCTGGAAAAGTCTTCAGAAATCCATGGATACTGAACTTCATTTGAGCACTGCTTACCACCCTCAAACAGATGGGCAATTAGAACGGACTATTCAAACCTTATAAGACATGTTGAGATCATGCTCACTTGACTTTCAGGGTATGTGGGATCAATATTTACCTCTGGTGGAATTTTCCTATAATAATAGCTTTCATTCGAGTATTCAGATGGCACCATATAAAGAGTTATACGGAAAGAGATGTCGCACACCAACCTGTTGGGATGATGTTGGTGAAAGAAAACTCGTAGGTCCAGAACTGGTGGAGGAAACGATGGAAAAGGTGAAGGTAATCCAAAACCACATCAAAGCAGCTCAAAGTAGGTAGAAGATCTATGCCGATAACCGGAAGAAGGATTTGGAATTTCAGGTAGGAGATCATGTTTTCTTGAAGGTATCTCCATGGAAGGGAGTTATAGGTTTCAGTAAGAAAGGTAAATTGATTCCCAGGTACATAGGACCTTTCAAAATTCTATAACGAATTGGGGTTGTAGCTTACCGGTTGGCAATGCCGCCAAGCCTCTCCAAAGTTCACGATGTGTTCCACATATCACTTTTGAGAAAATACATGCCTAAACCAACGCATGTACTCACCTATGAGGAAGTAGAACTGGAACCCAATATGTCTTATTGTGAAGATACTATCAAGATTCTTGATACAAGAGAGAAAGTACTGAGAAATCGGACAACTCGTCTGGTAAAAGTTCTATAGAGGAACCATAAGATGGAAGAGGCAACGTGGGAACCCGAGGAACTTATGATGAAGAACCACCCAAGCCTTTTCATGCAGTAGTATTCTAGAAATTTTGAGGAAAATATTATTTAAATGAGTTTAGAATGTAACACCCCAAGCTTCCATGGTACGATTCTCTTTGAATAATACAGTAGCGTGTGTTGTATGCAACTTCGAGATTCTAACACACCGCGACCAATCAAAGTAGCTGTTATGAATAGTAATACCCATTTTTTGAAATTTTATAAATTTTATCTCTCAAAATGGACTTCATTTTTGGATTAGAAATATCGGAATTAACCTAGGCTGAAATTTTGGTACTTTTTGGATAACTTTTATATTTTGATCAATAGTGAAAATTACTAAATTTTAATTAAAAACAACTTTTTTAATAAAAATAATTAATAGTGATAAATTATGAATTTGAGTGGTTTAAAAGTATATTTAGAATATATTTTTACCATTTAATACAATGTTGTTCATTGGACATAATTTCACAATTAAACTGAACATAAACAAGTGTCAATCTTTTGATAGTTATTATTTCTTAAAAACATGCTTTTTGTTTTGACAGCAGAAATTAATTTTAAATTAATTTCTGTCACTTCTGTGTTTTGAATTTGGAAAAATGGATTCCATATTTTGAATCAATATGTCCAAATTTTGTAAAAAGGTAACTTTTATTTTTAGACATTTTGAATAATTACTTCGGTAAATATTTTATTTACCATGGTTAAAGGGTAAATCCGGTAAACAAGGGTAAAAAAATAATCTTATAATAATAATAAATTACCCTAAAACATTTCATAACCTTATTGGTTGATACATTCCCAACCATGGGCATCTTTGGGTCGATTTTGGGACTCCATGGATCCACTTGTAGTTGATAAAGACACTTTATATTAATTAAGTTAAAGTAAATACAAAAATGACATAAGCATATATCTTTTAGTAAAACAATTTTTACATAGGGTTATATATGTTATATTTTCGACTATAAATATTAATTAGAAATCTAAAAAGATTTAATACATAATGTTATTTTATTTATAATATTTAGAAACTAAATAAATTAATTTATTTATGACGCAATGGTGATGTAGTAATTACCTAATTAATGAAATATTAAAATAATTGATATTATAAATATCAAAATAAATGTAATTTAAGAATTTTTATGAATTCCACTAATTTTATAGGTTAATATGACATATTATAATTGGTTATATAAATTTTATTCAAAGTAATAATGCTGTTATAAAATTATAAAAAACAAAATACCCAATAGTGTCAAAATTGACATAAAAGAGTTTTTAAAAAAATATTATATTATTAATTGATATTCTATTCATAAAAATGTAAGGTTCAGAAAAAGGACTTATATCATGATATTTGTATCATTAATGGACCACTTGGGTGTTTCTTGTATGTATATAGTAATTTTATTAACTATATAATATAAAAATATAAAGTGACGTGGTAAATGTCAATCTAATTAACTAAGAGTTAAAACTAAAAGATAAGGTTAATATAATGACCCAAAACTGTCTAAAATCTATTGGTTGAAAGGATTTAGACCCATCCCCATATTATACTTTGAATAATCCACTTTTGAGCCTTTATAAACCGAATATGAATTTATTATAAAATAATACTTTAAGTTTTCTTAAAGAGCTCCTCCTTCCCCTTATAAAAGGACACCACTTATAACCAATTCTTAACACCTTCAAATCCTTTTGGTTCAGCCAAACCCTACCCAAATATTCTCTCAACTTCCCTAACTTCAATCTAGAGGCATTATTTTTATCAGAAATCCAACCTAAGGAGCCTTTTTGATCAAATCAAAAGAAAGAACCCGAAGAAGAGGTAATGTTTTCACCACCCTCTTTCAAGTTCCTTTCTACTTCAACTTCTTCTTTCTTTTTTATTTCCATTCTAAAATAATAACTCCAGTATCATATATATACTGTGATTTTATTATAAATATGGTACAACCATATTCATCATTCTATCCATCCTTTGAATGACATGTCACCATACGTGCGAACGTACGGCCTACCGTCATCACGTCGTGGTGTAATTGTTATTCAATACACTATTATTTGGATGGGTATAAAAATGATGTGTAGTTCATGTAAATAATAAATATAACATGATAATTATTCTATATATATGATATACCATCCAATTATATATTATTTTAAAATCAAAATAACGATATTGTCGCTCGTGCGTACGTACGGACTACTGTCTCCACGAACGCGATGAGATTCATTCCCCATCGTATCCATTCAAGAATAATTTTCATTTGATGGTTAAAAATAATGTTTAATGGCTTAATATCATTCTATATATGAATAAGATACATCCTATCTATAATAAACACGGCTTACGTAACAAAGAATATAAATAAAAACGAATCAGTTGACACCCGAAACAATGATAATACTAAGATATTATTAACAAAGCAATGTTAAAAGATTATATATGATATAATATTAATGTATATGATTCTCGTATAATTTAATAATAATTATTTCACCATTATACATGAGGTTAACCTACCCTCGACCAAGGAAAAGTACAAGGTAAGTTTTTATTTCACAATCTCTTCATTATTCGAGGTTGTTTATACGTAATTATCTACTAGGACCCCTTTATCATCCACGTCCATGTTTCTTAAAAATTCATTTAAAAACATTCTTACTATTTTACAGAATATGGGTTAAATTCATTTATATCCTTGTTTGAATTTTTATAAGAAGTTTATAAAGGAATCTTTCTGTCATTTTCCAAACAAGGCCTTTTTTAACCTTTTCGACAGAATTAAGGTAAGAATGTATTTTTTTTAACTTATACGGTGGGTGCAGCTATTTTCCACCATTATAAAATTGTCAAAGCTTCCCTTAAAATCTTATAAGAATATTTTTAAAGTAAATTTTTTCTTTTATAATTATGTGACTTTTAAATGATTTCAAAAAAAGAGATATTTCTCTCAAATAGTTTTGATTTCATCTATGTATACATCCTTTTATGGATTTTAAGTTTATTTGAAGTTGATTTATTATGATACAAAACTTACATATTGTATTGAATGTTTTGTGATATGTTTGACTATGGATGTGTTATTTTTATACCATTCATGGTTTATGGAGAAAGTATTTACATTTCATATGCTAGTTTTAATACGGATGTTTATGTTATGTTTAAACCTGTTCATATGAGGAATGAATTGGACTTAATAAGTGACGAGTAGAGCCCGCTATAGCTCCTCGATGCATCGGTAGGTCTCATGAGACAAACTAGTGTCTTGGCACGAGGCCTTGAAAAAATATTATTTGTAGTCTTGGCACGAGGCCTTGGCTACGTGGTTATGATAGTCTGGCATTATGAATTTCATCATTATAAAAGTGGTTATTGATATTTCATGTGATTATTCGACTAGTAGAATATCCATGTAAATAAGTAAATGGAATTATTTCATTTTATTTTTTCCATATTATGATGAAGTTAAATTTTAAAAGGATTTTGTTTTAGTTATACATTGCCTTAAATGTTTATGTTTACTTATGAAAGTTTCTGCTATATTGTTATCCTTACTGAGCATCTGAGCTCACCCCTTTCTAGGTTTTATTTTTCCCAGGATGTGAAGAAATATTTTATGACTGACCTGCAGGGATAGTCTGAAGGGCATATGAGTGTGGACTATAGAGAATATGTTATTTTAGTTTTTCACTTTATGATGTAATGTAACATTTATGAATTTATCTATTGTTTCCAAGGATACTAAACTAATCGGTCTTTCGAGACTTGATCTTTTGTGATCATTCCAATGATACATAATAATGCACCGACTCTGGGTAACTAGGGTCGGGGCGTTACACTGTATATGCTATATGTTTCTTTCTATGGGTTTTATAGTAATATTTTGGTTAAAAAAGAAGGGTAAGCAGTGATATTATATTCATTGAAGTGTTTTTGCTACTTTTTTAAGTTTAAAAGTATTACTTTATGATAAAGTATTCTTGGTTTACATATTTTTTTGAAAAATAATAGTTTTCCTTCTTTATGTATCTCTTACTGAGCTTTTTATGCTCATCCCATGTTTTTGAAATGTTTCTAATAGGACTTAAATTGGAATAGGGTCAAGGATGGGATCAAGGAAAAGTCATTCTGATTAAAACATAGAACTAAACATGTTTATTTTTTTTTAAGATTTGTTATTTTATGAAAAAAAAATGGATACTGAGTAGAAGTGTCTACATGTAATATTCAAGTTGTTATGTATAAGTTATGACCTAATTATATAAATCTATAAACCTGAAAAGATCCTCAATGTGAATTATTAACTTAATTCAAGATTATGTAATGTTTAAGGTCGGGTCCTTATAGTTGGTATCAGAGGTCAGTTTAGATAACTTTAGGAGTTAGTATTTTTTGAATAAAATATACATAAATGATTTTTACATTATGATATAGCATTTGAAGATTACCATGTTTCTTTTTCTAAGATATGTTTATTCAGAATGGTTTGCCATAGAAAAAATATGACATCTATGCTAGAAAGGCATAGAGAGAAGAATAACCTTCCAAATCAACATCCTAATATGGTCGGAATTGGAACTGAATAGTTTGTTGTAGTGATGGTTCAGTTGACTCAAGAAATAAATGGTGGTGGTGTCCCTGCACGAGATTAACTAGACCAACCGCAAAGGAATATGTCAGCAGTGGATCATTTCATGAGGCAACATCCCTCATCATTCAGAGTATCATCTGACCCTTTGCTAGTTGAAGGGTGTATTAAAGCACTGTAAAATATTTTCGATGTCATGGGGTGTTCAAAACATCAAAAGTTTAGTCTTGTTGTTTATCATTTTAAAGTCGAATCTGATCAGTAGTGGTCGATGGTTAAAAATATTATGGGTAGTGAGGAGATTGATGCTCTTGATTGGGATTAATTCAAAGGTTTGTTTCTTGAGAAATATTTCCCTAAGGTGGTTCAACTTAGGATAGAAAAAAAATTGGAATTGAGGTAGGAGGATGACTCAGTGGACTCTTATGAAGAAAAGTTCACTCAACTGGCAAGGTATGCTTTAAATTTCATTTGAGATATTGATAGTAAGATAAATTTATTTTACTTAGGATTGAAGTCTCAATATCAAAGAGCATTAGCCTCTCGTGAATTTAAAAGATATGAGAAACTTGTTAGATGTTCCAAGAAGGTAGAAATGGATTTTTCTGATGATCAGGTGTTCCAAGAGAGTAAGCAAAAGAAGAGGTACAGTTGTTAGTAAAAGGGAAAGAACTCATCAAAGAAGCCTAGATGTAAGAAAATTAAATTTCCAACTTGTGATGAGTGTGGTAAAAAGAATCCTAGGTAATGTATCTCAAAATCTGAAAAGTGCTTCTGGTGTGGTAAATCTGGTCATATTTCTCGTAACTGTAAGGAAGATGATCAGGCAGGCAATGAAAAGCTAGTGGTAAGATGTTTTAGTTGCAATGAGTTTGGACATTATGCTAATGTGTGTCCAAAGTTGATTACCCAGGGTAGAAACCAGTCAGATCAAAAGAAAAAGGGTGGGGTAAAATATTTTTCTACTGCTACAGTTGATGTGGGACCATCAAATGAAGTGGTATCAGGTACTTTGTTTTTTCATATTATTCTAATGTGTTATTTGATTCAGGATCTACACATTCTTTCATTTCTAATAAATTTTCTAGTAAATTGGGAATTCCATCTCAAGATATGAATCCTAAACTTGTGGTGAAAATACCTGTGGGAATTGTTAAGACAAAAATAAATTATAAGAATATTCCTATCCTTATTTGTGGAAATAATTTACCTACAAACCTCGTTGTTTTTCCTATAGTAGATTTTGATGTTATTTTTGGAATGGATTGTATTTCTATTTACCATGATAAGATTGACTGTAGAGATAAAGAGGTTTCTTTTCAGAAAGATTTTCATTTTGTGTACAATAATGAACCCTTATATCTGATAACATATCTGGAAGTTGAGAAACTAGTGAATGATTGAAATGAATGTTACCTTACATGTATTTCTGAAAACAAAGGAACTGTTCAGATTAATGATGTGCCAGTAGTAAATGAGTATCTTGATGTTTTTCCTAATGAGTTGTCTAGTATTATACCTGATTGGTAAGTTGAATTTATTGTTTAATTAGTTCTTGATGCTAAGACAATTTCAAAACCCCCTTATCGAATAGATCAAATTGAACTTTTATAGTTAAAGAAAAAATTGCAGGAGTTGTTAGATAAAGGTTTCATTCGACCTATCACATCACCATGGGGTGATCCTGTATTATTTTTTAAAAATAAAGATGGTTCAATGAGACTTTGAATTGATTATAGAGCCTTGAATAATATCACTATTAAGAACAAGTATCCTTTGCCTCATATCGATGATTTGTTTGATCAGATCTAGGGAGCTCAGTATTTTTCGAAGATTGACTTGAGGTCAGGGTACCATCAGTTGAAAGTAAATGAAGAAGTCATTCTGAAGACTACGTTTCGTACTATATATGGCCATTATAAATTTTTAGTTATGCCTTTTGGGTTAACTGATGCACTTGTTGTATTAATGGATCTTATGAATAGAATTTTCTAGGAGTTCTTGGATAAGTTTGTAGTTGTGTTTATTGATGAAATTTTGGTATATTCCAAAAGTAAATAGGAAAATGAAAGTAATTTAAGGGTTGTCTTGAAAACCTTAAAAGAAAAGAAATTGTATGGTAAATTCAATAAGTCTGGGTTTTGGTTACAACAAATTTCTTTCTTTGGTCATATTGTTTCTAAATATGGCATAACGGTTGACCCTTCCAAAACAAAAGTTGTTGAAGAGTGGCCAAGACCTACCAATATCATTGAGATCTGTATTTTTCTTGGTTTTTTATGCTATTACTGAAGGTTTGTAGAACATTTCGCATGGTTATCTAGCCCACTGACTAAGTTAACTCAAAAAGGTGTTAAGTTTATCTGGACAAAAGAATGTGTTGATTGTTTTCAAGAATTGAAAAGAAGATTGTTGAATGCTCCAGTTTTGGCATTACCTTCTAGATATGGTGAATTTGTTATCTATAGTGATGCTTCGTTGAAAGGACTTGGTTGTGTCCTTATGCATAATGATCAGGTAATTGCTTATGCTTCACGTCATTTAAAAACTCATGAGTTAAATTACCCTACACATGATTTGTAATTAGCTACTGTAGTTTTTGCTTTAAAGATTTAGAGGCATCATTTGTATGGTGTAAAGTGTGAAATATATACTGACCACAAAAGTTTGAAGTATATATTCACTCAAAAAGAATTGAACATGAGATAGAGGAGATGGTTGGAATTAATCAAGGATTATGATTTCACAATTCACTACTATCCAGGAAAAGAAAATAATGTGGTTGACGCTTTGAGTCGAAAAAGTGATGATACATTAACCATGTTACTTTTAGAACAAGATATGTTGATTAAAGAATTGATGAACTTTGGCATATAAGTTTTTGGTGTAGGAAATTCATCTGTTTTGTTTCAAGTGTCAGTGAAATTGTCTCTAGCAGACAGAATAAAGCAAGTGCAGAAAGAAGACAGTGAGTTGCATAAAAATGTAGAGTTGGTTCAGAAGGGTAAGTTACATGAATTTAATATTTATAATGATTGTATTTAGAGATTTTTGAAGATATTATGTGTGCCTTGTGATTCACAATTGAAGAATTAGTTTTTATGTGAAGCTCATAGTTCTCCATTTTCAGTTCATACTGGAAGTACTAAGATGTACAGAGATCTTCGGGAGTATTGCTAGTGGGATGGAATGAAAAGAGATATTGCTAACTTTACTGGGAAGTGCTTGACTTGTCAATAGGTTAAAGAAAAGTGGCAGTTACGGAAAGGGATGTTTCAGCCTTTACCAATTCCAAAGTGGAAATGGGAAAATATATCCATGGACTTCGTTCTGGGATTACCGAAGAAATCTCGAGGTAATAATGCAATCTGGGTTATTATTGATCAATTTACTAAATCTACTCATTTTCTTCCTATTCGAGATACTCTGTCTCTAGATAAACTTTATCGATTTTATATAAAATAGATAGTTAGGTAACATAGAGTTCCCCTCTCCATTGTGTCTGATCGCGATCTCAGGTTCACTTATAACTTTTAGAAGAGCCTTCAGAAGTCATTAGGTACTGAATTAAATTTTAGTATGGCTTTTCATCCTCAATCACATGGGCAGTCATAATGAACAATTCAGACATTGGAAGATATGATACGTTCTTGTTCAATGGAGTACCAGGGAATTTGGGACCAACATCTTTCTTTGGTTGAGTTTTCTTATAATAACAATTTTCATTCCATTGTACAGATGGCTCCATTTGAGTCATTATATGTAAAGTATTGTCTAACTCCATCTTTTTGGGATGATGTAGGTGAAATAAAGTTGATGGGACCAAAATTGGTAGAAGAGATGATAGAGAAAGTTCAGTTGATACAAAAACACATGAGGACAGCTTAGAGCAGGCAGAAAATTTATGCGGATAACTGGAGGAAGGATCTTTCTTTTGAGGTAGGTGATCATGTCTTTCTCAAAGTTTCTCCATGGAAAAGTTTGATGTGTTTTGGTAAGAAAGGAAAGTTGAGTATGAGGTTCATTGGACCTTATGAAATTCTATAAAAGTTGGATCAGTTGCATACCAAGTGCCTTTACCCCCAAGTTTATCTGAGGTACACAATTTTTTTCATGTTTCAATGTTAAGAAAGTATATTCCAGATCCATCTCATGTTTTGATTCCAAAGGTAGTTCAGTTGGAAGAAAATATTTCTTATGAGGAACAACTAGTCCAGATTCTTTACCGTAGAGAGCAAGTGTTTAAGAATAAGGTTATTCATCAGGTAAAGGTTTTTTTTAAAAACAACATGGTTGAAGAGGCAACATGGTAATCAGAAAAATCTATGAGGGATAAATACCCTCACTTATTTTATAAGTGAATAAAAATTGTGAGGACTTAATTTCCAAAAGGGGGGAAGGATGTAACATCCCAGGTAAATAATGAATATGAAATTTTTATATTTATTAATATTTTTGAATTAAATAATAATTATATGTTAAATATGATGATTTTTTTGATAGCTTACTCAACACGCAACAACGGATTTCTCTGAAATCTTACGTTGCACATAATGTTGAGTTATACCGAAAAATAATATAATAGTATTATTATTTTAAATGGTAGTTAATGCCTAGTCGTTGTATTAGAGGGAATGAATAGAACTAACCATATTATGATTAAACATGTTTTTTAATTTTTTTTTACATTTATCCAATAAAATTTAGAGGCTTAAAATGAGAATAAATCCAATTTTAAGCATAAATACTCTAATATTTTTAAAAGGTAGTTTTACTGACTTTTGATGAAGAACCCTTTTTAAATCTAGTTTTTGTCACTTTTATATGTTCCATTTGACAAAATAAACTTCTTCTTTAGAAGTGGGACATCAAAATTTACTTTGGGTAAATTTTTGGTATTTTTCTGATAAAGTTCATTTTTTAATGAATAGTGAAAAATACTGCATTTTAAGTCAAAACTGTCTTTTCATCTGATTTATTTATATGATTAGATTATATTTTTAATTGGTTTTAAAGTGTAATTAGATTATTTATTTATCATTTAATCCAGTTTTGGTCATTGGATGTAATTTCACTTTTTAATTAGACATAAACACATGTCAATATTTTGATAGTTATTATTTCTTGAAAAACAAGTTTTTTGGTTTTGACAATGGGAATTATTTTTAAATTAATTTATGAAACTTATCTGTTTTGAATTTAGAAAAATGGATTCCATATTTGAAATCAATAGGTACAAATTGTTTAAATAGATAACTTTTATTTTTAGACATTATGAATAGTAACTTCAGTAAATATTTTATTTACCATGGTTAAAAGGTAAATCTGGTAAATAAGGGTAAAAATAATATTATAATAATATTAAATTACCATAACACGTGTCCTAACCCTATTAGATGATACATTTTTTACCATTTTCATCCTTGGGTTAATTTTGGGACCCCATGGAGCCACTTGTAAGTGAAAATGACATTTTATAAAAATTTATTTGAAGTTAAGGAAAATGTAACATAAACATATATCTTTTAGTAAAATAATTTTTATATGGAGTTATATAAGTGATATTTTATACTATAAATATTATTTAGAAAGATAAAAATATTTCATACATCATGGTATTTAATTTTTAATTTTTATACATTAAATAAATAAATTTATTTATGACACAATTATGATGTAGTGATTACCTTATTAATGAAATATTTAAATAAATGAGAGTATAAATATTAAAATAAATTTATTTTGGAACTTTTGAAGATATAAAAAAAATTATAGATAATTATGAAATATTATCTTTGATTAAATTAATTTTATTCTATGTAATCAAGTTTTTATGACTTTAACAAAAATCAAATACTAAATAGTGTAAAAATTGACATAAATGAGTTTTTAAAAAATATATTATTTTATTAAATGATAAAATAATCCTAAAAATTTAATATTAGTAAAAATTACATATATGATTTTACATATTTCATTAATGATCCGTTTTTGGGTTTCTTGGTATTTTATAGTAATTATTTTAACCATGTACAAGAAGACATAGTAAAAGTTAAATTAGTTAACTAAGGGTTAAGGCTAAAATACATGGTTAATTTTATGAAATAAATTTGTCTAAAACCTATTGGTTTAGAGGATTTAGATCCATCATCATATTATATTCTACTTAACTAACTTTGGAGCCTTTATAAATAGAAAATGAATTTATAATAAAATAATGTTTCTAGAGTTTTCTAAATAGTACTTCCTCCCTCCTATAAAAGGGCATCACCTATAACCCTTTACTCACACCTCTCAAGCCCCTTGGATCATCCAAAATCTACTCACATAAGCTCCCAAAATCCCTCCCTTCCTCTTAGAAGCCTTTGAGAATTAGGAAATTCAATAAATCCATTTGGCTCAAATCAAAAGAAGTTACCTGATTTAGAGGTAACGATTTCTCTCAAGTTCCTTTTATTTTTATTCTTCACTAACTATGATATTATTATTCTTTGATTACATAATAACACCAGTATCATCAATATACTAATATTTTTTTATGATAAGGATTCAAACTACACTCACACACACCTCCATCTAATAGATACGAACATACTGTTTCTATGCACGGCGAATTACTACCTCATGAAACGATGATTGTTCATTTATCTCCTACCACCTCTCATGGTGTCCATTATAATGACATTTTATTTATATATGATATATATTATATTTATTCTTCTATAATTTTTTTTAAATCATGCCTTTATGCTTTTCATGTAGTGTAATTATGATAATTTTATTTGAGCAAGTACGGACTACCGCCCCCTCAAAGTGATATGAATCTTTCATACCAAACATGGAACATATAAAGGATGGAATTAATAAACTTATATAACCTATATAACATGTATATTATACTGTATTTATAATATTCATATGTATCATTTTATTTTTCATTCTTTTAATATGACAAAGAAATGAAAGTAGTGTCCAAGCGTACGTACGACCTACCATCTCCATGAACGATGAATTTCATTTCTCATCTCAAAATACTATGGATTATAATATATATATATATATATATATATATGTGATATTTATGTGTTATTAAAATCATGAATATAATTCTGGATATGATGTACTTATAACTACAAGGTTAATTCTCATAATAACAAGTTAATTTTTTACTCAAGTTCCGAACATCGACGAAATGTTCGATATGAACTCAAATAATTAACTAATTGTTATAGCAAGGTAATAAGTGATATAAAAGGAATAATAAACTTGAAAAAGGTTCTAAAGCAAGTAGAAATTAACTTAATCTTATTATTCAGGAAATTAAATAATGAACGAGTCAAGTCGGACATGAGGCAAGGGACTTCGTCTCAATCTCCTTTCATTGAGGCATATTTCGATAATATATGCATCCTTATTTTATATGGTGTATAAAACCATTTTAATTTTAATTTCATTCAAATGGAATCTTTTTTCTACATAGCGTTTTACTAAATCATAAAGGGAGTGTTTGTTTTTACTGTATTGCGACGACAATGACTTTTTTGTCGTCGTCACCATTATCTGATATTTGGCTTCCTCTTTAAGCCTTAATGTTTTTAAAGAAAAAAAAAAAGAAACCCCTTATTTTCCTTTTTACTTATTTTGGTATTGAAAATGGTTTTTGAAATGAATTGAGTATTTCAATATCTTGAAATGCTTTCTTTTGATAGAAAATGAAATGTTATTAGTGAAATGTTTATATTTGCAATATTTTATGTGTTATGATTATATAATGGTACTTGAATATTTGATGGGTGGTTACGTGATAAACCAAATGACAGGTGGTACCGTGATAAACCAAGAATGGGTGGTTACATTATAACCTCCAATGCATTGGGTATGGAAATCGGTCGTATGGCTATTCCATTTAGTGATATGTGTGGAAGCCGACCGTATGGTTATTCCATTTAAGTATGTTTATGTCCCAAGTTACCTCTATATGATATATATTGTTTTCTATGGGTTTTATGGTAATATTTTGTTAAAGCAATGAGATTATATTCAGTGAATTGTTTTTGTTACTTCTTTGAGGTGAAAAGTATTACTTTATGATAAAGTATTCTTGGTTTATATGTTGTTTTGAAAACTAACAGTTTTACTTCTTTATGTATCCCTTACTAATATTTCTATCCTCATCCCAAGTTTTTGAAATGTTTTTCACAGAACTTGAAGTGGAATAGGGTCAAGGATGGGATCATGGAAAATTCATGTTGTTTAAAACATGGAACTAAACATGTTTATTTTTTTAATAGTTTTTATTTTATGAAAAAAATGGATACTGAGTAGAAGTGTCTACATGTAATATTCAAGCTATTATGTATAATTTATGACATAATTCTATAAATCTCTAAACCTAAAAAGATCCTCAATGTGAATTATTAACTTAATTCAAGATTATGTAATGTTTAAGGTCAGGTCCTTATAGAGGGTGTTTAATTTAGCACACCCAAAGGGATGGTGTTCAATGAGGTAAAATCCCCTAACAATTAAATAAGGATCAAATTGGTGTATCAAAGCATAGTTTAATTAATAAAAATTGGAAATACATTTTTTGGAAATGTGTAGATATGTCATGCATGCGGTACAACAATAAAAATGTTATAAAACACCTAAAATTTTAGGGAAATTTGCTAGACCACCTACCTTAGTCATGTGGATGACTCCTCATCTGATATCGGCTTCATGTTTGAAATAGAATAGAAGAAATTAAAATAATAGACCAATGCCTTGAAAATAGGGAATATGAGCTCACACTAAAATAGTAAAAAATACGGCAAGATTAATTATGAAAGGAAGGAAGAGGAGTGGAGAGATTAACTCTACACTTCCAACGTGATAGATGATGGTCCAATCAAATTCAATATGTAGGAGAATAAGAGGAAACTAGGTGGATGGCTTGGAGGAGCTATGTGCATGGCTCCTACTGTGTGACGGAGGATAAATGAGAGTCTGTCAAAAATATTCCCTACCTCCTTTAAAAAAAATAGATCCAGGTCATTTACAAAGTGTATAAATTTTACATGTTATGTAAAGATCGAATTTTCCCCCTTGTGAAAAATCATCTCATGACATGAAAGGGGTTTTATACCAGCAAATACACATCATTTATTTAATACACACAATGTATTTAAATACATGCTCTGTATTTTTCCTGTAGATAGGCTTTAGCACCTCTGCAACCTTCTTCCAAAAACAAAATTGACCCACCCTGAGGTGTGGTTTCTGGGTTTTTTACAAAAATACAACTCAATGAGGGTTTGAACGAATTTAAAAGTATCCATGCCTATTTGAAAATCCAGGACATTATAACCAACCCTCCTTAAAACAACTCATCCTCGAGTTGGACTTCTAAGGTAAGTAAGGGATCATTTGAGAAAATCCCCGACCACTGAGCACATACATCATCTTCCTACTCCCATGTCTCATCTTGTAGTCGGCCATTCTACCTTAGCACCCATACTAGAGGGAAAGACCTACCTATGATATCCTTTGTGCTCTGATCTATGATATGCATTGGGTACTCTTCAAGAGAAGCATCCACATATAACTCAACCTCCTTAGACAGTAAAACATGCATCGGGTTGGAATTTTACAAATGGATCTGAGACATGTGAAAAATGTTGTTTATAGACCGGTACCTCTGAGGAAGTGTTGTCATATAATCCACTAGTCTGATCCTCTATAAGATCTCAAAAGGCCCAAAAAATCAAGGAAAATCTTACCTTGTTTCCTAATCCATCACTAGCCCAACCTGAGTGATACATGAAAGAAAAATCCAACCCCAATCTCAAAATAAAGAGGTCATCTATGGCAGTTGACATATAACTACTGCCAAGACTGAGTTGTCAACATGCACTTCCTGATCAGCAAGACCTACTCTGAAGTCTCCTAGATGAGACACAATCCATGCAGTGGTCCCTCCCCTAACTTTAACCAGCACAGATATGATTATAATGGACAACCATATAAGGCCTCATAAAGAGCCATCTGGATGGTATCCTAGAAGAAATTATTGTAAGAGAAATCAAATAGGGGTATATGTCTCTCTCAAGAACCCCCAAAGTCAAAAACACATGCACAAAGCATGTCATCTAACACCTGAATCATGCGCTCTATCCGTCCATTGGTCTGAGGGTGATAGGTCATGCTCAAAAGCACTTATGTACCTAAAACCTTCTATAACCCCTACTTGAAAAATGATGTGAAACAAGCATCTCTATCATATATAATAGAACGTGTATCTCTATAAAGGAATATGATCTCCCTAACGTATAAACTTCCTAGATCATCAACTGATAAAGTCTCTCGAATAGGTAAGAAATGAGTGACCCTTATTAACTGATCAATAATAACCCAAACTGTATCATTTCCTCAAGGTGATCTAGGAAAACCTGTCACAAAATCCATGATGAAATTGTCCCATTTCTACTTTGGAATGGACAACGGCTATAAAAGTCCCGCTAATTGCTGTCGTTCTGCCTTCACCTTCTGGCAGCTAGAACACTGAGTAACAAAGTTGGCTATCTCCTATTTTATACTAGGACCCCAATACTGGAGACGTAAGTCTTGATACATCTTGGTGACACCGAGATACACCGCCAACACTAAGGCATGATATTCCCACATCAACTCTTTTTAGATTAATTCTAGAACCCAGACACACCCATGTATGTATAAGATCCCATCTTCATCCATATTTTAACTATGTGATTAATCCTCAACTAAGATAACTACCATGGGGATAGGACCTCAGGATCTTAAAGTTTCCTCATCCTTACCCATTCGAGAAGGGTATATGTTACTGGTAAGGTTGTGAGGATTGTCTGACTATGATCCTCTTTAACCTCAACATGCATCTCTAAAAACAAGGCCATCAGTTTCCACTCACTACTAGCCTCTTGAACTACCTACATCTGAGTATTTCTACTCATATTATCAACTACAAAATTTCCTTTTCTAGGTGTATAGGCAAGCTCAAAATAAAATTTATATGGTTATTCAAACCATTTCCACTTCCTAAGATTCATATCATGATATATAAATATATATTTGAGGCTTTTTTGACCAGTAAATACCACAAAATTCTCCCCAAGTAAATAATGCCTCTAATAGTGTAAATCATGAACTGAAGCTTCCGACTCAAGGTTGTGTGTTGGATAATTCTTCTCATGATGTCGTAGTTGATCAGACTCGTACACCATGACACTCTTGTCCTACATCATAATTTCTCCCATCCTAATGCCTGGTGCGTTATAATAATCTATATAGCTTATGCCTGGCTCTGTAAGAAACAAGATTGGTGTGGAAGTCAGTCTTCCCTTCAACTCTTTAAAGGACCTCTCACAATATTCTAACCATAAAAATTTCACACCGTTCTTAGTAAAGCACATAAGAGGCACTACTAGGCATGAGAAATCATGGATTAATCATCTATAATACCCAAACAGTACCAATAAACTTTTTATATCAAAGATTTTATTGGGATGATCCCAGGAAATTACAGCTCTCAATTTCATTGGGTCTAATGATACTCCTATCTCTGAGATTATATGACCTAGAAAGTAGTCTTTATCGATCCAAAAGTGGAATCTAGTGAGATTTTCATAAAGAAGGTTCTCTCTCAGTGTATTCAACATGATCTCAAGATATTTTTCAATGTCGTGTTGAGGGAGATAATGCACCAAGATTTTGTCCACAAAGACTATCAAAAATGAATCTAGATACTAGTGGAAAACCTAATTCATCAAAACCGTAAAAACTGAAAGTTCATTTGTGATATCAAATGACATTACTAGGTACTCATAAATACTATACCTACTTTGTAAAGTTGTGTGAGGTATGTATAAAGTACTGACATGAACATCATGGTAGTCCAACCTCAAATCAATCTTTGATAACACCCTCTCTCCTTAGAGTTGATCAAAGAGGTCATCTATTCGAGGTAATGGATACCAATTCTTAAATATGAATTGATTCAACCATCAATAATACATACAAAGCCTGAGGTTACTATATGACTTCTTGTAAAAAAGGATTGATGAACCACATGGAGACATACTAGGTTGGATAAAACCTTTTTTCTCCAAGCATTCCAACTAATTCTTGAGCTCCATAAGCTCTATAGGTTCTATCCTGTAAGGAGGGATGGAAAATAGTGTCACTCCCAACACTAGTTCAATAGAAAATTCTACCTCTCTCACTATAGGTATCCCATAAAAGTTTCCAAGGAATACATCCCTAAAATAATCCACCATGGGAGAGAAAACATCAGGTCATACCCCCTGATCATCCAATAAAAGACTAGTGGTCTAAGTTATCACTCTTCTCCTCCCCTAATGATCAGGTCTAGCTTGAGTTTCTTGGATATCCCATTCTCCCTTGTGAACATGTCCACTGCACTCTAGTGATGTAAACATTACCCTACAATAATAACAATCAATATGGGCCTAATAGGGAACTAACTAGTCCATACCAAGAATTACATCAAACCATGTCATGTCGAGGATGAAAAGACTCAACATGAATAGATAACTACCTATCTCAATGGGACATTCCTTAAACCGATGAACACTCTCTGATAGGATAACCAATGGGGTATTGAGTTTCATCATGCCACATAAGTACTCTATCTCAAGGAATAGAATCTCCAAAATTTCCATAGATATAAAATATTTTTATGTACCTATGTCAAATAAAGAAGAAAATATAGTAGAGGCTACTATAATAGTACCTCGAATAGTAGAAGTTCCATCACTCTACTCCTTAGGAATAGGTTGCACTACATGTAACTGGCCTATACCATAACCCTAAGTTACAACCTGACTCCCTAGAGCTGACCCACTCTGCTGACACTATGATTTTTGATTCTGATTTCCCTTACCTTGACTAATACCTCGGCTTGAGCAGTCGGTGGTACTCCAGCTTCCTTCCTAGTGAGGTATTACTATCCCCACTCCAGAACCTGGGGTTGGTTTATATCCTCTATTGATAGGAACTAGTGGAATGGTCCTATAGAATCACTAAATATGCCTCATCCTATTGCATCCTTTGCAATAAATTGGGTATCACATACACTGGGGTTTGTTATGTCCCAGCTTCCCGCATTGATGAAATCTAATGAAGTTGTCAGTACGTGTTATCTAACTATTACAACCCCCATGAGAGAACTCAAAGCGATTCTTCTATCTGCTAGAAGAACCACTTCCTGATATGGATATTGAACTTCACTAGATCACACCTTTGGATTCCCTCAAATTTTAATCAGTAATGAGGGCTTGGTTGACTATATCAGAAATTGTAGTCAACTGAACTACATTTACATACAATCGGATGGTGTATAACATCCCATACTCAAATTTCCTCATAGTCATGAGATCATCACCAGTTAGAGTTAGTGAAAATCATTTTATCTTAGTAAAATGAGTAGAATACTTCATCACATACATATCTCCCTACTATAAGTTCATGAACTCTCTAGCTCAGTCATCCCTCAATGTATGTGGTAATAAGTAATCATATAAGACCGTCTGGAAGTCCCTATATATCATATCTTAATGTCGGTATGCCAAGGTAATGAAAACCCACCATATCTTGGTAGAAACATGTAACATATAAGTAGAAAGTGTGTCCCTCCTCTTTGAAGCTCTCTCCAAATGCTCTAATATAAAAATCATGGCCTCCATGAATGTCTCAGCATCCTGAGGGCCACTATCCCTTAAAAATCTAGGTGGGTTTTGCTACTATAATTCCTGAGTAAACTCTACCATATTCAGGTAAGGTCGAGAAATTCCTTGCATAACCTGCATCATATGAAGAAAACCCTCTCAAAATTGGGCATCAGTTCCCAAGTCAGGAATAGAAGTTGGTGCTATATATGACACTATGAGAGGTAACATTGGCAGATTAGGGTCCTCCGCCACCATATCTTGTTCATAACCACCCTCATCACATACTAATCGAGGCCATCATGGTGGCATAATTCTAAAATTCCAAATTCACACCTCAAAATAGAATTCAATAGTTTAAAACATCATGGATACATGATAGGATAGGTACATAGCCTTCCTATGGAAAAGGTAACACCTATCTATCTGCTCTAAATCTAGGTCTAGATGATAAAATAAGATCATAATAGGCCATAAGAATCATAAGATACTCCCAAAACTAACCACTACTAAGGCTGGGTTTGGGTCTAGGTCTCGTATTACACTTCTAGGGTTTCGGTATATGGAGTGTAAATTGTAAGGTATAGAGGAAAACGCCCTTTTCTTTTCAATTGGAGTCCTCATTTAGTGGTAAACATTTCATTTAAATATTTAATTTCATTTAAGTTCATGATATTTTGTATTTATATATATCACGTTCCAGTTAAATGTGTCACCATTCCTAATTTATAAATTCGTACTCTTATAAATTGCAATTGGAACCTCATGTAACTGTAACCTGGCCTTTACATTCGGTATTAGAATGTAATAGGTCATATGAAATGATTTTATTAAATAAATTACCATTTAGGATTTATATAATTATTTTATTCATAAATTACTATTAGCATTCAAGTAATCTAATCAACTAATGTTTCAGTCCATGAAACCATAGGTTCATGGATCAAACATGGAATAAATGAGTTCATTAAGGTTGCATAATCAATATATATGGGAAAACACCATTTATATTTATTTATAAACTTTAATTAATCCAATTATGTTATCCATATAATAAACGTTAGCACATTTTCATATATAATAATCCAGACACTAACTATATGCAGTAGGAAAATGCACACAAAAAGTAAATAGGGCATGAAAAAATACAAGGTATATAAGTCCTAAAGTGCCTATGATGATGAATTATATGACACTTCCATGTCGTACTAGGCTAAGGGAAAATTGAATAATAATAAAAATAATATCAATATGAATAATTTCACAAAACATGTGCATCACCCCAATGGTGGAATCGAATCAACTGTAACAGGAATAATACAATAACAACAATAACCCATCCCAAGTAACTTGGGTTTCCCCTATATGTGGGTTAGATACTCCCAGACATAGGCTCATTATCAAATTTCATTACCCTTCTAGTCACCTATATAATACCCAATAGTAAGAAAAAAGGAAAATAAACACTCTGATATCACTTTGTAATGTCCCGAATCGTGAGCCATTAAAATAGAACATTAATTCAATGAGTCACATGGCCTCAAGCATGCCTACTTGTATGTCAGAGGCAGCCGACTAGCAGTGAGGGTCCAAGGTGGTGCAGTGGGGAGACTATACCCTCATATTAGAGTATCACAGTAGTACATAATAAATTACCAGAAATAGTAGGAGCATAATATAACTGACAACATAGCAGAAACAAGTGTAGTAAATAATCAACAACAGAAGATAAATATCCAAGAAATTGTAATAGTAATCAATCCCTAAGCCGAGTCATATAAAAAATTATTTCATGTCATGTTGATGTAAAAAATGGGGATATATGGGATACAAAGTACAGTAATATACAACATGCTATACAAAAATACAAAACATACCAATATGAATATCTACTGGCATCATGAGCCTATTCTCAGTCCTTTTCTCCCATGATCCCATGCTATAAGAAAAATATATCAAACATCTATGATAGGATGCTTACCATTATCAATACTTCCAACCATAAAGTATTCTCGGGTTCCAAAGACTTCCCAGATAGGGTGTGAGATAAAATTAGTAGGCCACCTCCAAAAATTTCTAGAATAATCAAGCTATTGTATATAACATAGCAGTGTGCGAGTATAACAAATAATAAAAGTTGTTAAAAATAAACACCAGTCGACTCAGGTTCCTATAGGACACCTGGAAGACTCTACCTACTTTTTTATAGGACATAATAATTCTAATATCAGTTTACCATGTGAAACCATATATAAGTAATCATATATAATATGTATACATGTATATATAATATATACATAAGGACATATATGGGCATATACATGGATACTAGGTGCTAGCTAGACCTGGGCCATAACTCAGGTGACTATGTCTAGTCAAACGAGCTAAAGGCTCTAGAAATGGTACTAGACCTGAATCTCATAAGAATGAGAGACGTCATTCTTGACACTTGAGATAGTGGGGTGAGTCTTCATGCCCAACACCCCATGTAAGGGAATGTGGAACACCATTCTCATTGTCCAAATAAAATTAAATGATATGATACATCATGTCCATCACCCAACATAAGAGATTGTGAAACTCCATTCTCAACAAATCCCTTAACCATTTTTCACCAGCCAATAACCAAGGAAAATAATAATAATCATGATGCATCACCTCCTAAACATTGATATTTATTTATCCCAATATCTCCATGGGTTTCATGATTTATATCATCCATATATAAATATAAAACACATGTATTGGCCTTTCCTCCCTCTTCTATTAAATTAAATTAATCCATTAAATTTATAAAACAAGGCAATATCCAATTTAAGGTCAAGCCAACCCACTTAGGAGGTGTTTGGTGATTTACACATTTTCATTTAAGAGGGTGTTTAATTTATCACTATAACAACCCTACTCTTTATCACACACTTAAACATAATTTATTGCATAAAATCTTCACTTGATATAAGATATAATATTGAGAGTTATAGTGTATTTGGGGCTTAGGAACATTACATAACAACTTAGAACATAAAACACAACATATTTATTGAAAACTTCTTTTACATGACCACAACATTCCTTCATACTTAGCATTGCATGGGATAACCTGAGGATATGCCTAAGAAAATGGTGATCCATAAAGCCCATTAAGGGAGTAAACAAGGCATAACATGAAGAATACAATACATGTTAGGCAATAGGCATATCAATGGATCATAATAGAACATGAACATAAAGGCATGATATAGCATGATTATCATAACATGGAAATATGATATCAAAATTTAACAAGATATTAGCATGATCCAAGGATAATTTCACATGAGTAATGAGTAAAACCTCATTGAACTTGATGTATCATGATACTAATCTTCACCTAGTTCATTGGAGAGCTATCAGGTCACACCCTTCTTAATCATTTCATTTCATGCATAAGTGTGCTACATGGATCGTATAACATGGATTCATTAAACATCATAATTTATTCCATGATAAAGGAATATTGAATTCATACATGAAACTCTATAATAAATAAGTAAATTTTCATAAATATTAATACCCTTGATAGATAAATGGGCATGGTATTCACTACACAATGACTTTGGCATGGAAAATCACGATGGAATTTCGAAGCGTAATGGCGTGACATAAGAATTCATACAAATTATTGATGAGAGAGAAAGGGGTGTCTCATCATATGTACATGAAATGGACAGTAAGGGGTCATATAGATACATGTCCCAATGTATGTAATGTAATTTATATTCATAATATAAAATAATTTCTTGAATGTAAATGAGGAGAGAGAAATCCCTTACGGAATTTCGGCATGGTAATGGGTGTACATGGGAGGCATTAATGAGAGAGAAAGAGGCCTCTCGTCATTAAAAAATAAGGAGGTAAGTATGGGGTTGGTGAGAAATCATGCCCCAACATTTTTAATTGAAAATAAAATGGTATAAAAACATAATGAAATTTGGAAAAAAAATGGGGAAGGAAGAAATCCCTTACTTGGAAGTGTGATACCAAAGGCTTGGGAGAGGCTTGAGAGGGGATTATTGGGAGCATGGGGCACCTTGGGAGGATTCTAAAGATAAGAGGGCAGGGTTTGGTTGACTTTCAAATGGTTTGAGGGAATATAAATGGAAGCTTGGGTGGGTTTATATAGGAAAGGAGGGAAAATTCTTTATTATTTAGGTTTTGGACACTACACATTAACCTAATCAAAACCAAAAACCATCCCATGGTTTTTGCCCATGTTTTTTTCCAAAGGGTAGTGTAGAACATTATTTTATAATTCCAATGTAAGAACTTATTAAAATATTATGTTTGCTTATGTGGAGGTGAGTTACACTCTCAAGGAAATCATTTTAAAAAGATAAAATGTTTTATAAGTCTTGGAGGGTCCACTAAGGCTTTGTAAAATAAATAAAACAAATATAAAATAACATTATTTTAAAGGTAAAACATATATTGGCCGAAAAATAATTTTATAGTATTTTTTAAATCACTATTGAGTCATTATGATGTCATAAAACACATTATATATTTAAACAATGTTTAATTTTTACCCAAAAATTCAACTGTCTCATAAAATTATGAAAGAACCACCGTTGGGTAATTTCGACATCCTGATTCCAAAAATAATATTCATTTTATCTAAATAATTTTCTAAATATGTGAATTTTTACTTTTAAAATAAAAACTTACATTTATTGAAAATTCATGGGTTTTGAAAAAACAGTTTTCAAACCTTAATAAAAATTACAATTGTATTAATAAAAATTATATGATAATTTATATTTAATAAAAATTAATTTAGTAATAATAATATTTTATTAAAATATTATTTAATTCCAAAAATCCATTAATTCATCAAAATAGATTTCTTAATTGAATATCAACTAAGAATACTATTTGTACTTTAAAAACCATTTACAAAGTAACAATAATGAAATGAATGTATATTCTTTATATAAAATAAATCACATATTCATAGTGTTAGGGTATTGTTACATAAAACCTTATAATAGTCAAATAATACCTAAGGGTAAGGTGTGCGATGGTGATAAACTCTTAGGGTGGCTCAGATAACATCGCTCGGGTGGTAATCTCTATTAACTTCCACTTCTCCCGTAGATAGTTCTATTCAAGCTTAACGTGTTGAAGATAGGCTTGGTATTGGTCAATAGTGAAGACCAGTGATACCACATCCTTTTTGATCTCTAACAAATGGGCTTCGTATGGAGCAATTCTACCGAATTAGGTCATCGCTTCCTTTGTCTGAGTAAATTGAATTTGTTAAAGCCTTATATTTATACTAATTAATTGATCACTATTCAACTGCTATATTAGCAACAGTAAAAATTCTTAATGGTATTTTTAAATCCAAAAAAATAAAACCAAGGAAGTGTATATTTTATATAACCATTTTACATAATAATACATTTAATTATATCAATAGTGATTTTCATTAATAAAAGTTTGGGTCGTTACAATCTTCCCCCCTTAATAAATTTCACCCTTGAAATTTTCTTTTCCCACACTGAAATAGATGAGGGTAACTCTACATAATCACTTCCTCTAATTCCCACATTGCTTCTTCAAACTTGTGGTTTCACCACAACACTTTGACGAGGGGAATTTTATTATTTCGTAGACCTTTTTCCCTATGATCTAAGATCATCACCAGCTTCTCTTCATTGGAAAATTAATTCTCCAATGGCACCACCTCTGGATTGTGTACATGCGATGGTTCAGGTATGTACTTCCTCAAGAGTGATACATGGAATACATCATATACTTTAGATAGGTTCAGTGGGAGTGTTAGTCGATAGGCCAATGCTTCAATGCGATCAAGGATCTCAAAAGGTTCAATGTACCTTGGACTAAGCTTTCCCTTATTCCAAAATATTATAACTCTTTTCCATGGTGATATGTAGAGGAATACCATGTCTCTGATATCAAACTCTAGGTCTCATCGATGATTATCAGCATTTCTCTTTTTTTGAATCTAAGCAGCTTTAATGTGTTGTTGTATAGTCTTAACCTTCTCCACCATTTCTTCAACCATTTCTGGACCTAGGAGCTTTCACTCCCCAACTTCATCCCAACATGCTTGTATTATACACCTCTTCCCATACAGAGCTTCATAAGGAGCCATTTGGATGCTTGAGTGGAAACTGTTATTGTAAGAGAACTCAACCAGAGAAAGATGTTGATACCATCCTCCTTTGAAGTACATTGATCATGCTCTCAACATGACCTCAAGTGTTTGGATAGTCCACTCATATTGGACATCAGTTTGAGGATGATAAGACGTACTAAATTTCATCTTAGTATTTAGATCATGTTGAATACTCTTCCAAAACTTAGATGTGAATATTGGATCTCGATCAGATACAATAGATAGAGGTACTCCATGCATACTTACCACATATTTGATGTATATCCGTTCCAGTTGATCCAATGATAAATCCTCCCAAATTGCAATTAATTGTGCAGTCTTTGTAAGACGATCCACAACAACCCAGACAACATTGTTTCCTTTTGATGTCTTTATAATTCCAGTGACAAAGTCCATGGTGATGTTCTCCCATTTCCATTCTGGTATGGGTAATGGTTATATCATCCCCTTTGACTTCTTCCTCTTAGCCTTCACTTACTAACATACCAGGCACTTTGATGTATACTCAGCAATCTCCTTCTTCATGTTATACCACCAATAAATCTCTTGGAGATCTCGATACATCTTTGTGTTTCCTGGGTGAATGGATAAATTTGAACTATGTGAATCATCCTAAAGTTCTTTCTTTAACTCTGGATTTGATGGAAGATGTAGTCTTATCCCAAATCTCACAATTCATTATTCATTAACATTGAACTCCGAGGATTTCCCTTTTCTGATATTTTTCACTTTCTTCTGAATTCACACATCATCCTTTTGAGCATCCTTTAACCTTTCCAAAAGAGACGGTTGAGCAATCATTTGTGAAAGGATTGACAAATTTCCTTTATTTATGATTACCATGCCTATCTATATCAAATATAAGAAGATTTTATCCTTTTCAATTCTTATTAATGATATAATCATTGGGTCCTTTCTACTTAGAGCATCTACCACCTTGATCGCTTTCCCAAGGTGGTAATGGATTGAGTATTCATAGTCTTTAATCAACTCTAACCATATTCGTTGGTGAATGTTCAACTCTTTTTGTGTGAATATATACTTGAGGCTTTTGTGATTCATATATATTTCACACTTCTCTCCAAAGAGGTAATGTCGCCAAATTTTTAAAGCGAATATTACTACAGCCAACTCCAAATCATGTTTTGGATAGTTTTTCTCATGAACATTCAATTTCCTTAAATCATAAGAAATGACTGTCATTTTTCATCAACACATAGCCTAAGCCCTTCTTTAAAGCATCATTTAATACCACAAAAAGTTCTCCACTTGTGGGTAGTGTATACACGGGTGCAGTGATAAGCCTCTTTTTCAACTCCTTGAAGCTATCTTCACATTCATCACTATAAGAAAACTTTACTCCCTTCTAAGTTATCTTGGTAAGAGGGTTGGACAATCATGAGAAATTTCTCACAAATCGGTGATAATATCCAGCTAACCCCAGGAAGCTGTGGATATTCGTTACCAATGTTGGCCTTGTCCATCCCTCAATTGTAGCTATCTTGGAGGGATCCATAGATGTCTCATTGCTTGTGATGATATGACCCAAGAATGAGACCTCCTTCAACCAAAACTCAAACTTGTTGCACTTTACATAGATATTCTCCTTTCAAAAGGTCTCTAGTATAGTACTTAGATGCTCCTCATGATCCTCCTTGGTTTTAGAGTATATTATAATATCATCTATAAATACTACCAAAAATTTGTTGAGGTAATCTCTAAAGACTCTATTTATCAAGTACATGAATATTTTTGTAGCATTAGTGAGTCTAAAAGGCATTACTATGAATTTGTAGTGCATGTATCTTGTACGAAAAGCAGTCTTATAGATATCCTCCTTCACCCTTACTTGGTAATATCTCAACCGAAAATCCACCTTAGAGAATTATTGTGCTTCACATAGCTGATCAAACAAGTCATCAATTTTTGGCAGAGGATACTTTTTCTTTATCGTGATTTTGTTGAGCTCGTGATAATCAATACAAAGGCACGTTGACCTATCCTTATTCTTGACAAAGAGGATTGGTGCACCCCATGGTGAAGCACTTGGGCATATAAAACCATTATCCAGATTCTTCTGTAGTTGGTTATTCAACTCCTCAAGTTCCACAAAATCCATTCTATATGGAGTCTTGGATATTGGCAACTCTCCAGGTATAAGATCAATCAAGAATTAAACATCTCTTCTAGAAGGAAGACCAGGAAATTTCTCAGGAAACACTTCAGTGAATTCCCTCAAAATAGGCATGTCTTCAAGGATGGTTGCTTCCTTAGACTCAATAATTTAAGAAAGATATGTGTGCTCATGGGGCAGTAATATCCACACTTGAGATGATAGTGCTAAAGAAGATTCATCCTCCTCCTTGCACTTGTACAGAATCAGGGGTCGATTCACCATATAGAGAGTGATTTCCCTCTCTTGGTAATTTATATTAGATATATATAAGGAAAGTAAGTCCATACCAATAATTGAATCAAATTCCACCAAATGTAGTATGATGAGGTTTGTCGGGAAGTTCAATCCATAGATTGTGACAGGGGAGGAGTTATATTCATGGGATGAAATGATTTCCCCATTTTTTTTTCTCACCCACATCTTTACTTCCATGACTTGTGGTGGTGTTGGGATTATTCTACTAAGATTAGGGATATAAAAGAATACGTAGAACCAGAATCAAAAAGTACGTTACTATTCTTGAATGAATAACTAGCGTACCTATCAACACTTCATTGTTGGGGTTCACTTCAGTGGTAGTGATGGAAAAAGCTCCCCCTTGATGCCTTGGAGGTTATTGGTTTCCTATAAAAACCCTTGGATTAGGTAAATGGTTTGCAAAGTGCCATGGTTCTTTGTAGTTAAAGCAATGAACAACGCGTTGAGGGTCGAACATAGAATTTCTCTCCTCTATCGAAGTCGTAGATTTTTCTTGTCAGCGGTTAATGTCTAGGTTCCCTTCTCTTCCACACATAAATCATTTAATCATACCCTTCAATCAATTTATGGGGTGCTTCTTTTTCACGCCTTTGGTAAGTGGGGTGCTAGATTTTCTTAGCACCGTTGGATTTATCAATCAGACCACAAGAATTGAAGTCCACCTTACACTTCTTATCCCCATGATACCCTTGAGATTCACCGATCTCCATTTCAACTTTGAGGGAACATTGGAAAATTTCTTCATAGCTCTCAAAGTCACGGATTTCTAGGGATTTTTGTAGGCTAGGTTTTAGCCCACCAAAGATGTGGTCAACCTTGAATTCGGGGGTAATGACAAAGCTAGAGGTGTATCGTGTAATCCTTGTGAAGTTTTCCTCATATTCTCTAATGGATTCGTTGTATTTTTTCTTGAGGGAAAGGAAGTCCCTTTCCATCATAAGTCAGAGGGTATGAGGAAAATATTTGTTGAAAAACATTTTCCAAAAATCCTTCCATTCCAACGCCTTGATATCCTCCTTAGGCTTCGTAATTTTGATCAATGTCCACCATTGATCAGCTTCACCCTCCATACGATAAGAAGCCAGAAGTACCTTCTCTAGTTCAGAAAATTGAAGGATGGAGAATATCTTCTCAATGGATTTGGTCCATTGTTTCTGATTGAGGGATTAGATGATCCATTAAAAGTAGGAGGCCTTTATATTATGAAGCTCTTGATCATGAATTGTTCTTTCTTAGGGGGGTTTAATGTTCCTCTTGAACCATGTTTATATTCAAAACTTGAGTTAACTGAGAGAGTATCGTGACAAAGTTCGTGATTCCCGCTCCCATTAGATTGGGAATCTCATTAAAATAGTCGTCACATTGATCTTCGCATTGGTTTTTAGCTCGATTCCTCCTATTATTGGCCATTGGCTAGAATAAAAGTAAAGTTAGGAGTAACACATAAAGGGAAATCCAAATACAAAAAGAGATAACTTATAAATTACATTTATTTCCTTAACTTATCTATGTTATCCATGATCTACTTCCCAACATATATTCTTAGAGGCATTTTTTTTAATTCCCTTAATAATGGTTCATTATAAGATTATGAATTTACTAAAGCATATCCCATGGGAGTGTCGTAACCAAGAGTGTATTAAGGACCATTTTCATACACCATTTCCCGTTCGAGTCGAGCTCAAAGCGGTGTTTTCAGGTTTTACCCCTAGATATATCTGTGCTAGAGCCGCCTCTATCTACTTGTATCCATACAAGGATGTATTTTCTTGATAAACCACTTACACAATACTCACCAAAATTTAGGGATTTTTTTATTGTACTTAGTCTTATCCCTAAGGCTTTCACTGGGTTTTTCTAATCCTAATCCTAAAAAAAACTAAACCTATCCTATGATACCAACTATAACAACCATGCTCTTTATTACACATTTAAAAATAATTTATTACATAAAATCTTCACTTTATACAAGATATAATATTGATAGGTCTATTGTCTTTGGGGCTTAGAAACATTACATAACAACTTAGAACATAAAACACAAAATCTTTATTAAAAAATTATTTTACATTACCACAACATTCCTTCGTACTTAGCATTGCATGGGATAACCCGAGGAAATGAATAAGAAAAGGATGAGTCAGCCCTATAATGGACTAAAAAATGCATAACATAAAGAATACAGTACATGTTAGGCAATAGGCATATTAATGGAGCATAAGAGAAACATGAATATAAAGGTATGATATAGCATGATTATCATAACATAGAAATGTAGCATCAACATTTAACAAGATATTATCATGATACAAGTCTCATTTCACATGGAGAATGAGTAAAACCTCATTGTAATTGACATATCATGCTACTAATCTTTACCTAATGCACTGGAACGCTATCAGGATGCACCCTTCTTAATCATTTCATTTCATGCATAAGTGTGCCACATGGATCATATAACATGGATTCATTAAACATCATAATTTATTCCACGATAAAGGAATTTGGAATGAATATATGAAACTATATAATCAATAAGTAAATGTGTATAAAGTTGAATACCCTTTATAGAGAAATGGGCATGGTATTCACTACATAATGACTTTGGCATGGAAAATCATAGTGCAATTTCGGCAACCTAACGACATGACATAAGAATTCATAAAAATGGTTGATGAGAGAGAAAGGGATTTATCCTCATATGTACATGAAATGGATAGTAAGGGGGTCATATAGATACATGTCCCAACATATTTAATAAAATTTAGATTCATAATATGAAATAATTTCTTGAATGTAAATGAGGAGAGAGAAATCTATTACGGAATTTTGGTATGGTAACAGGTGTACATGGGAGGCATTAATGAGAGACAAAGAGGTATATTTTCATTCAAAAATAAGTAGGGAAGTATGGGGGAGGTGTGAAATCATACCCCAACATTTTTAATTGAAAAAAAAATGGTATAACAACATAATGAAATTTGGAAAAAAATGAGAAATGGAGAAATCCCTTACTTGGAAGTGTAATCCCAAAGGCTTGGGAGAGGCTTGAGAGAGGCTTCTTGGGAGATTGTATCACCTTGGAATGATTCTAGATAGATGAGGTAATAGGTTAGTTTATCTCTAAATGGTTTTAGTGAAGAGAAGTGGAAGTTTGGGTGGGTTTATATAGGAAAGGAGATTAAATTCCTTATTATTTAGGTTTTGGACACTACACATTATACTAATCAAAACCACAAACCATACCATGGTTTTTTACCATATTTATTTCCAAAGGGGAGTGGAAAAAATTATTTTACAAGGCCAATGGCATAAATTATTAACATATTAGGTTTTCTTATGTGGAGGAGAGTCACACTCTCAAGGAAATCATTTTAAAAATATAAAATGTTTTATAAGTCTTGGAGGGTCCATTAAGGTTTGTAAAATAAATCAAACAAATCTAAAATCACATTATTTTAAAGGTAAAACGTATATTGTCCGAACATCCATTTTATAGTATTTTTTTACATCACTATGGGGTCATTATGATGTCATAAAACACATTATATATTTAAACGATGTTTAATTTTTACCCAAAAATTCGACTGTCTCAAAAAATTATAAAAAATTCACCATTGGATAATTTATATATCATGATTCCAAAAATAATATTCATTTTATCTAAATAATTTTCTAAATATGTGCATTTTTACTTTTAAAATAAAAATCGACATTTATTTAAAATTCAAGGGTTTTGACAAAAAATGTTTTCAAACCTTAATAAAAATTACAATTGTATTCATAAAAATTATACGATCATTTATATTTAATAAAAAGTAATTTAGTAATATTAATATTTATTAAAATATTATTTAATTCTAAAAATCCATTAATTCATCAAAATAGATTTCTTAATTTAATATTAACTAAGAATACTATTTGTACTTTAAAAACCATTTACAAAGTAACAATAATGAAATGAATGTGTATTATTTATATAAAATAAAGAACATAATCATAGTGATAGGGTATTTTTACATAACCCCTTATAAAATTCGCATAAGACCTAAGGGTAAGGTATGCGATGGTGAAAAAATCTTGGGGTGGCTCAGATAACATCGCTCGGGTGGTAATCTATACTAACTTCCACTTATCCCATAGGTGGTTTCGTTTAAGCTTAACGTGTTGAAGATCGGCTTGGGCTTGGTCAAGAGTGAAGACCAGTGACGCCACCTCCTTTTAGAGCTCCAACAAATGGGCTTCATATGGAGAAATTCTACTGTATGAGGTCATCGCTTCCTTTGTTTGAGTAAATTGGATTTGTTAAAGCCTTATATTTATACTAATTGATCATTGTTGAACAGCTATATTAGCAACAGTAACAATTCTTAACGGTATTTTGAAATCCAAAAACATAAAACCAAGGAAGTTCATATTTGATATAACAATTTTACATAATAATACATTTAATTAGATCAATAGTAATTTTCATTAATAAAAGTTCGGGTCGTTACAATCACACCCAAATGGGTGACGTTCAATGAGGTGTCGTCCCTTAATAATTAAATAAGGCTCAAAGGGGTATATAAAAGCATATTTTAATTAATATAAAGAGGAAAGAAATTTTAAGGCAATGCGTAGAAATGTTCGGTGTGTGTCACAATGGAAAAAATGATATAAAACACCTAAAATTTTAGGGAAAATTTATAGACCACCTACCTTAGGCCTGTAGATGACCCCTCATCCGATATCGGCTTCGGGTTTAAAGTAGAATGGTAAAAATCGGAAGAATATACCAATGCCTTGAAAATAGTGCATATGATATCACAAAAAAATATTGAAAATACATAAATATTAAAGATTAAATGAAGGAAGAGGAGTGGAGAGAATACCTATACGCTTCCAACGTGATAGACAACACTTCGATCGGAGTCCGGATGGAGGAGAATAAAAGAAACCTAGGTGGATGGCATGGATGAGCTCTGTGTGTGGCTCTTGCTGTGCGAGGGAGGAGAAATGAGGCTATATCAAAGAGTCCCTACCTCATTTAAAAAAACAAGTCTAGGGAATTTACAGGGTGTGTAAATTTTATGCATTGTGTAAATATCAGGTTTCCCCTAGGAAAAACTAGCTCAAGATGTGCAAGGGGGTCTGGCCCATAAAATACACATCGTGTGTTTAATAAGCGACATGTATTTAAATACACACAATGTATTTGGCCTGCAGTTAGGCTTCAACCCCTCTACAAGCTTCTTCCAAAAATTAAATTAAACCACCCTAAGGCATTATTTCAGGTTTTTTCCAAAAAGACAACTTAATGGGGGTTTGAACAAATTTAAAATAATTTATACCACTTTGAAAATCCAGGACATTACATCATAGTGGATTGATCATTATAAGATGATTATTATGAGGATTTTGAATTCATAACATGAATTATTAAATGTTAAGCATTCACACTACCAAAAACATAAATTATTGACCTTTTAAAACATCACTAATTTATTATCGATGTTTTTAAGAAACGTCGGTAAATCAAACCTCATTTACCAAAGTTTCTAAAAAATGTTTGTATTTTTTAGAAATGTTTAAAAAAATTTCTAATTGGCCACATTTATAAACATCGCTAATTATAGACACCTCATTTACCAATTTTTTTTAAAAACGTTGTTAAATCTCACCTCATTTACTGACGTTTCTAAAAAACTTCAGTAATTTTGTTTAGCGACACCTCATTTAACAACATTTTTAAGAAATTTGGAGTGGGTTTTATGGGCTAGTAGTGGTGTGGGCGGCAGACCACTTAAAAATATATTTTATTATAAAAAAACAAAAAATTATCAATTTCTAAAAAAAATCTAACACTTTTTAGAAACGTTGGTAGATGAGGTGTTATTTACTAATGTTTTTACAGCCCACACCACTGTTGGCCCATTCCCCATTTACAATAATTTTTAAGAAACATCGGTAAATCGCACCTCATTTACCGATGTTTCTAAAAAATGTCGGTAATTTTTTTTAGAAATGCCTCATTTACTGATATTTTTAAGAAATGTTAGTAAATCACATCTCATTTACTAACGCTTCTAAAAAACTTTGGTATTTTTTTTAGCGACACCTCATTTACCAACATTTTTAAGATACAGGGTGTGGTTTTTATGGTTCAGCGATGGTGTGGGTGGAAGACCTCTTAAAATATATTTTATTGTAAAAAAAACAAAAAATTATCAATTTCTAAAAAAAAAATTGTTGATGCTTTTTCAAAATGTCGATAAAGGAGGTGTTATTTACCGCCCACCCGTGACTCACCCACACCACTTCACATGTAGGCCCTGACTCCCATTTCCCCCAATACACGTGCAAGCCAACACTCACCCATCACTCCACACCCTTTTACACGTAACTCCCATCAAATCACCTTCCGTGAGATTCAATCCCTGCACCTCAAGGCCATATAGGCAAAGTCCTAACCAACTATTCTATTCAATTTTTGAATTGATTATTTTATTATGTTATATTTATATATATAAATAGATTTCAGTAATTAAAAAATTAATATATCATATATATATTTATATTTTATATTTATATGTGTGTGTGTATTTTACATATATGTTTATATTTTATATTATATATGTGTGTGTGTGTATGTTTATATATATATATATATATATATTATTTATATTTTATGTTTATATGTATATGTATATGTATATGTATATGTTTGTGTTTATTTTTGTGTTTATTTATATGTTTATGTTATATATATATATATATAAGTTTGTATTATATTATATATATGTGTGTTTATATTTATATGTATATATTTTATATATATTATATGTTTATATTAATATATATGTGTGTGTGTGTGTGTGTCTAAATATGTATGTGTATGTATACATATATATAATTATATATATATATATATAATTAGCAATGTTTTAAAACAATGGTAAAAATTTTACTAAAAGAGCTACGTTTTCGTAAAAACGTGTCTAAATTTAAAATATGTGTGTGTTTTTATATATAAATATATGTATATATGTATGTGTGTGCGTGCACGCGTGTGTTTATATATATACACAAATATATATATTTATATATGTGTGTCTATGATTTTATATATATATATATATATATATATATATATATTTACATCAATGTGGGGAAATTGGCTATATAAATATGTATTTCTTTAGCGATGTTTCTTGAAAAATGTCAGTAATTTAGCAACGTTTTCTTAAAAACGTCACTAATTTAACAACATTTTATAGGAAACATCGATAATTTCATGCCATTTTTGAGAAAACGTTGCTAATTTAGCGACATTTTTTAGGAAATATCACTAAATTGGTGATATTTATCGGGAAACATTGCTAAATTGACGACCTTTTTTTCTGGAAATGTCGGCAATTTAGCAACGTTTCTTTAAAAACATCATTTATATTTTACTTATATGTTTATATTTTATATTATATATCTATATATATATGTTTATGTTTTATATTTATATATATGTGTTTATATTATATGTGTTTATATTTTACATATATGTTTATATTTTATATTATATATGTGTGTGTGTGTCTATATATATGTTTATATATATATATATATGTTTATATATATATATATGTGTGTGTGTTTATATTATATATATGTTTATATTATATATGTGTGTGTGTGTGTTTTATATCATATATATATATATATGTATATATGTTTATATTATGTGTGTGTGTGTGTTTAGATATATGTATATATTTTATATATATTATATGTTTATACTAGTATATATATGTTTATATGTGTGTGTGTGTGTTTATATATGTGTCTGTGTGTGTGTAAATATATATTTGTATGTATACATATATAAAATTATAATTATAAACAAATAAGTATATATATATATATATATAATTAGCCGTGTTTTAAAACAATGGTAAAAATTTCACTAAAATAGCCACATTTTCTTAAAAACGTGCCTAAATTTAAAATATAAATGTGTTTTTATATATAAATATATGTATATTTATATATTTATATGTGTGTGTGTGTTTATATATATATATATATATATATATATCTAAATATATATTTACATTGATGTGGGGAAATGAGATTTATAAATATGTATATTTTTAGCAATGTTTTTTTGAAAAGCATCGGTAATTTAGCGACGTTTCCTTAAAAACGTTGGTAATTTAGGGACGTTTCCTTAAAAATGTCGTTAATTTAGAAATGTTTTTTAGGAAATGTCGCTAATTTCATGATGTTTCCAAGAAATGTCACCAATTTAGCGACGTTTGTCAAGAAACATCGCTAAATTTAAAACTAACGACATTTTTAAAAAATGTCGTTAAAAAGCGCCGCTAAATTCCAGTTTTTTGTAGTGTCATTACGAGGATTTAAGTCAAATGTTACAAAATTTGAAACATTTGATCATTTTAAGAAATTATAAAATTAAATAAATAGACCTTTTTAGGTTCTTGTAGGCTTATATAAATTGCTTTAGTTGTAACACCCCGAGATCTTAATATATGATTATCTTTAAATAAGTCAATATGATCAACAACTTGCTCCACACGCAACACCGAACTAAAACAAAACCATGATATATTTAGATAAAAATATAAATATTAATCGTGATCATTAAAACCTAGCTAGTGGATTAGTGAGAATGAATAGGAGTATCCGCTTTATGAAATATGGATATAATGAAAGTAAATTCCACTTTTAAGACTAATGAAATTCAATTAGTATAGCTAAAACAATTGAGAAAATCATTTTATGATTAAAAATATATTTTTCTAAAATTGGTGTTTTATTTTAAAAACTAATTATATTATGATTAAAAAAATTGTTAATATGAATAATATATTATGAATAAATTAATTAGTAATTGATTGGAAATAAGAATGAAGAATAGTTAAGATTTAAAAAAAATCTAATTTTCAATATGAAAAGTTTCACTTTATTTTGGGATTTCATTTAAATATTGAATTATAATATTTTATAAATTTATTTTTAAAAAATTAATATCATTTTTGGACTAATCATAATAATATTTTCTTAAGATTATTTTTTGAGATTTTTCAAAAAAACTCATTTTATGCGCGCAAATGTTAAAATTAATTTTCCCTACACGTATTAATTTTATTTGATAACATTCACTTTATATTTAGAATCAATAGGTCCAAATTATGTAACTATGCCAATCTTATTTTTATTGATTGAAAATAAATTACTTAAGATAAAGATTAATTACCATATTAAAAGTATAATGATTGTTTTCAAAGAATTAATTTTATAAGAGTTATATAATTTTTATCTAAGTAAATTAGATTAATATAATTAAAAATATGACTCTAATATGGTGTTTAAATGTATAAACAAATATATAAACACTCATCCAATTAATAATTAATAGAAAACAATGATAAAAAATACTTAATATATAAAAAGACATTTTTTATATAAAAAATTGTTTTCCCTGAATCTTATATTCAAATTTAAAAGATAATTTTCTCATATTTGGAAATTGAATTAGGTTAAATGGATCCAAAATTCATATTCATAATGTCAAAATTTGGCAAGAGGTTTCATCTTATATTTTTAGTAATAAAATAATTACCATAATTAATTTTTAATTAATATTAATAAGGTTAAAATGGAAAAATGAGGTATATTGAATTTTTTAAGTCATACCCACATGTCCCACCTGCCATTACTTCACCCAAATCTCATTAAATTCCATTCTTATCAATTACCTAACATTCTTTTCTAAATATTTGTCCCTATTTTTCACCTATAAAGGGAGCTCAGTTCCTCCCCCTTTAATCCACATCTATAGTTAGAAAATCCAATAAAAATCTACTCAATTTACTTCTTCTAGATCCCCTCTACACATTTGTAATCCCCTAGCCTAAAAAAACTGCCTTAAGTCATTCATTTTCAATGGATACTTCAAGAGAAGATCCAAATTCTCAATGTAAGTATTACTTACCCTTTTACTTTTACTCTTTATCATTCTCATCCACCCTCCTCCAAACCCATTCTAACCATATGTATATAATGAAATCAATATAAATAATATAATTAATTGTTATTATATTTATTGTATAACCATTATCTATTCCCCTCCCATTCAATCGAAAAAATGAAAACGTTGCTCATGCGTGTGTGCGAACTACCACCTCCATAAACGACACGTTTCATTTTTCATCACCACCTTTGAAGGATGATTATAGAAATAGGTTTAGTGAATATATATATTATTTATGTCATGATTTATATTTTTTAAATATAAATTAGGCATTATATAATTAATATTTGAAATAATAAATCAATGTAACATTAATCGTCTTTAACAAGCATACTAAGAGGGAAATATTTTTATTTATACTATATAATATTTTCATATTCATTAATTATTCTTCTAATTCATTAAAAATTTACTATATCACACTAATAAGAACTAAATAATATAATTATACTTCTGGTATATTGATATTACAACTAAACCACCTCATAATCACCCATTAATCATGGTAGGTTCATGTTTGGGTCAGTTTAACCACCTACTTGAACAACGCTATGAAATTATATCATGGATTACTATGAGAACTTATTTACTAGTATAATATGATATAATTATGTAAATAATGTCTTTTTTTTGGTTTATGGTAATGTTATATAAGTATTTAATTCATTAATTAAGAAATCTCCCTTTGTTCATTAAGAAACACTGAAACATGCTCATCACCGATTTCAACCTCATGGATTTTAAAAAAAACTACCATGAAATAAAATTATATCTTTATAATATATCTTGTAACAACTATTCTAGTACCTTTAATTATCTTTTAATGATTAAATTTGTAACAAGAATTAATACCAACACCATTTTTACAAAACTAGTTCAAAGTGATAAGTATTACTCACGTCTGGTGTTGAAAATAGGTAAAAACTAAATAATATATATATGTGTTTAGAATGATTATAAATTAGGAGTATAAATGGTTATATGTATGAATATGGTTCTTGAGAATTTTTTTAATAAACTTAATTTAATTATTAAGGATGTTTGGTACAAGTGTAAAATGAATCAAGACTGAGGTAAGGGTTTCCATCTCAAATTTATCTCTTTGAGAAATACTTTATAATATGCATCTAATTTCATTTATGTTGTGTATATATTTCCTCTTTGAGATAACATATCATGAATTTTATTTTAATCATAGTATTTTAAGTTCAGTCACAAGCCATCTCTTTCAATGGGTTTTTTTTAAAGTGTTACTCACGCTGCAAGGGTGTTTATGGTCTTAATTCTAATTCGTTGAGACATGTTACATTTTATGAACCATGTTTCCTTTGTATGGTGTTATATTTATTTTACCATACCATGAATGTTCTATACTTTATTTCCTTGTAATTCATGTGATAAACTATAAATACCTATTCTCTTTTTCATCTTTTACAACCTAAAGGTCACTTTACGACGTAAAAGTATTTGCCAAATATTTTATGGATTGAGGGAATTTCACATTGTAAATATTATACCCTGAAATATCTACTCCATAATAAATCCTTTTACACCATAAGAGGCACAAATTGGCTGGTTTTATGCTACAACATCTCTTTCTCCATGTCGATTACAATAGCTATCGGTCTCTGGTCTTCATATCATTATAGGCCTTTAAAAGGTCGTTACTAGGGGTGTTATGAGGTCCTCAATCTTTAAGAGAGGAGTTAAGTAGGGAAATCTCATTAAATTTTGGTCATGATGATCCCCTATAAATACCCTTCATCCATCTCTTTGTTCAATAGAAGTCTTGGTAGCTCAAAATTTCCACAGAGAAGACCTCCCTCACCCTATGCAGTAGTCCCAACTGTGACCCTACACTATAGAGGCACACCATCAACCATGTTTATGTTGAAAGGATTTTTTTTATGATGAAAGAGGTGTGAGTATTTTCTTACAACATGAGACTAGAATTTATGCTATAAAAGGTGAGACCTAGATCTTACGCCGCAAGTCAACAATTTACACCGTTAATGGAGTGGTCCTCCAGTACCCAGGGGATTTGCTTTTGTAATCGAGTAAGTTTGGTTATTACCTTTGTCTTACTTCTCCTCATATAGATATATAAGACTTTCCAAGATGATTTATATAACACACCAAGATTTTATGGTAGTTATCTTCTTAAATAAATAAATTATGTTGTACACAACACCGAGCTTAAACAAACAGTAATATACTATTAAATGGTAACTTAACCATTGGAATAGTAATGTAACCATTAAGAATAGTAATGTGACCATTAGAATAGTAACCTCGCCTAGGAAAGTATAAATAAAATTTAGGCATATTAAAAATGGTAATATTATATAATTATATCATAGTATAAGTAAATAAATGTTTTAGAAATTATTAATTAAGTGTTGATATTTTTTATAAAACATAAATGTTTATTTTCAATTTTATAATTAATATAATGATTTAAAAGAAAATTTATTTTTATAAAATGTATTCAAAAATTAATAAGTTTTTGTATTATGATTATGAGATAATTTTATGAGACCTTAATTAATTTTCCAAAGTGTTATAAAATCATTTGTAATTTTAAAATTGGTATTTTCCAAGTAAATGATGGTTTTAATTAAAAATTAAATTCCACATATTTAGAAAATTATTTTCATAAAATGGAGTTCATTTTTTAATTCTACATTTAGAAAAATAGTAAGGGTGAATATTTGGGATTTTTCTAAAATAGATTAATTCTTTGTGAATAGTATAATACAGTAATTTACGGTATATAAAAGTATAAATTTAATTCACTATTTATTGAGTCATGGATGATGTAAGAACCATAATATCAAACTATCCTTGTATATTTACTATATTTAGTCATGGAATCATCACTATTTCTTTTCTTGAACCAAAATAATAAACTAATGAATAAAAAAACACCCCTCTCCTCCACTATAAATACCACCCATCACCACCTCTTCTCCTCACACCTCTTAAGACTTTAATATTATCCAATTTCTACCCAATAATCTTCCAAAGTCTTTTCCCCATTTATAGAATATTTTGGTCTCAAAAAAAAATACCAAAACCAATTTTCCTAAGGAGTTTTTCAAGGATAATAATTCAAGAGGTAAAATCTTCTTTCGCTTTCTTTATTTTCTTTTCACTTTCTTTTATTTTTTTATACTCTCCTAGCCTCCTCTTTACAAACATGAATGATAACTACAGTATCTTATATATAATTTAATGTTATTATGTCAATGGAAAATCCAGCATCAAGTCTCTTATATTCTTCCTTTTATTCTAAAAATGAAAACATCGTTCATGAGGTGCTGATTCACCGCCTTCGTGGACGACGTGTTTTCATTTTTCAATTATGCCTTCAATTCTAGTCATAAAACCATTTTTGTGATTAAAAAAATATAATATATGTATTAAATATTATTTAAATTTGTTGAACCAGTATATATACATAATATTAATTAATAAAACAAAACTAGTTCGTGATGATCAAAAAAACACTAAAATAATCTAAATGATTATCACTAATGTTTTATCTAATGATTCATCATCATACCAAATAACCGAATAAAATATATAACCATTTAATATTTTGTAAGTTCATTAATAACATATAATTTCAATTATGTAAAACTATTCTCATTTTACATGATTTTCCATTCATGTATACAAGTAAACCGATCATGAAAACTAAGGAAACAAAAGCTCTGAAATGATAAAATTATATCTTATAATTCATCAAAAAGGCCATAAATGAACTTAATAAAATTATAATAAATTAAATAAATTTAGAAAAAATTTATAAATTAATTAATTAATGGATTTAATCTGATTTTTTAGGACATTAAAATCAAGTGAAGAACACATTCAGACATAAGGTAAGAGATTCTTTTCCAACTTCCATTTTTCATTCAGGTTATGCTTTCCTACTCTTTATCCCAATGTAATTATTATTTATTTTTATTTAATTCATATAAATTATATTAATATGTTCCAAAATCATGTATCCAGATCATATAATCCTTCTTTGATGGGTAAATACATGTTTTAAAAAGGTTCCCTTCTCAATTCTCCTCGATAAGCAAGCCCAATTAAAGGAAACTTCCCAATTTCTTACCCATTTTAAGTACACTCCATAATCTATTTTATGCCACAATTAATTTTATAAAATCACTAATTTTACCATGAAAACTATCTTGGTTCATTTTTTGTTTTATAAAAATGATTACACCTTTTCCATTTTAAATAATCATTAAAATTTTCTCTTAAACCGCACTAAAGTGGCTCATTTTTAAAGTTTCTTAAACACTATTTTTAAATATTTTCACTTCAATTGGACATAATTTATCATTATATATGCCTATTTTCTCTTATTAATTTACAATTATTATTTAAATCCTTTCTTTCATGCACACCATTATGATATTCCATTTGGTTATGCCATATTCACCACTTATTCCTTAAGTGCAATGTATGTATACTTCGCTTTTATTTATGATCATCATTAATTAAATATTTCATTTAATTTACATATTTATCTTATCCATAAAATTTCATTGAAACCTTAATTGAATCATTTTATGATTCACTTAAGCATCTAGATTCACTTGTTGAGTAACTTCAATAGTTGGTTATTTAGGAAGGTATTTCTCTAACACATATAATTTTTCTTACTTAAGAACTTTTCTTAATTTACCATTCATAAGAGTTTTTTATATTATTCTTCACTTTTCATGGATTTATATCAAGGTTAAGTTTTATAAATATGATTCTTTTTATCTACAATGAAAGATTTTATTAGATGAATATCGCGTTTTATTACAATTTAATAAGGACTTCTATTAAATTGTCCCCAGTAAAATGACAATCCCTTTAGAATTAAATCATATCCATTAGTGGGCCAAGATCCATATTTATCTATGAAATAAATCTAATTTGAAATTTCTCTCACCACTTAACTATTTAGGTAGGTAATTATCTCAACCATGTCATATATTATTCTTCGATAGTTGAGCTAATACATCTTTATCCAAAACCATCATATGGATTCAATCAACACTATTCCTTTGATATCCTAACTATTAGGGTTTACCAACTAGTATAACCCAAATAAAACGTCAATAATAGCCTAACTTAATACAATCTAGAGTCACCTTTCTTTGGAAGAACCTACCCAAGGATGATCTAATATCACCTATTACTAGTTTTCCTTACAAAAGATAGTCCATAGGCACTCTAATTTGGAAGAACCTACCCTATTGGATGATTGAGGTCTTGATAAGTGCCACTTTTAAAGGAATATAACACTTGGTATTTGAATTGGATTTAATCTCATCATCTTATCCCATATTATTCCCTCTATGTATGCATTTTTATAATGATTTAGTTTTGGGATCTCCTTCCATCCACCAAATCAAAATGTTAAATCCATATTTATGTGTAACACTTTACACAACCCACTTTTTGTGTTACTCACCCAATTATAGAAATAAAACATATTCACACATATCAAAATTCATCTTAGGCATAAGGTGCATGAACTCTTTATATAAAGGTTTAGAGTTATATGATATTGATAATCTCCACAAGAGTAAGACCGTAGCCATAGATAGCCAACACCCACCTTTCTAGAATAAGTCATAAGCCTCTAGGCTAGTGTAAAGTCCGACCCAAATTCCCTCTACCCAAGGATATGTTACTCAAGTGATAATTCAATTCATTGTCACTCTAACACCTAATATGTATAAAATAGGTTCAACAACTAAATTCAAACTAATAACATCAATTACAAATTGAGTTCAGGTTAGATGAAAACTAAACCTTATTTTTTCATTCCAAGTATGTAATGCATGGCTTAACAATTTTATAAGAAGTAATTTAACATTTTAAACTAAAGCTTGCACATATTCATAATATAAACAATTTATAACTATGAATAAAGCAATGAATAACCTTTTAAATAAATAAGCACTTTAAATATTTAAACATGAGATAATATATATAAAAAAATCATAAATAAAATCCAACTATAAACAATTTATAATTTTAGCTTCATTTATTATGTACATTCTATAATTCTTGAATGTGAACACTTTATATTCATAATATGAACTTTTCATATTATCATTATATTACATAATATATGATATTTCATGAAATATAAACATTTTATATTTCAATTATGTAAAAATTTCACATGATTTAAATACCATGTAATGATACTTTTTTAAACCTTTGATGAAATCAATCATCAAAACATTTTTGGGAAGGTTTAAATAATTTTCGAATAAGGCTCTTTTAATTTAAACATTTCAAATTAATGATTATGAACATATTCACAATTTTCTTAACTATAATTTTTTTACTATGCATTATTTTTTAATTTACAAACACTTTTTAAATTATCCCTTTTGATTTGTAAATACACACTTTATTTGTGATTCACAAGGCATGTCATATAATTTGTTAAAAGGTATTTAATATTAGTTTTTAATCTTTTTAATATGTTGAGGGTCTATCCCCCTTTATTGAATATAAAAAAGAGAAACCCTTTTGAAATATGGGTAAAGAGGGAACTCATTACCTGGATTATAGTCCCAAAGGAACAAATTTTGATAAAAACATGACTCTAAGTCCCTAACATGGTCCCGAGTTCACAATAGGAAGAATATTTCATGAAAATTGCTGGTCAAAGTCTCATACCCCCTACCATAAAATGCACCTATGAAAACAATCAATGATGTTGCATCACACCCCCTACCAAGGAGTTTCGACATGCTTGTCCAACACAACACAGAAGAGAACCCCTCCATCCCACACTAACATGTGGAGGGGAGATGATAAGTGCTAACATGCCTATCTCTCTTTCAAAACATCCACCCGATTATGCTTGTGAGTAACTCACTGCACTATCAACTAGATTCTCTACAAAATTAGAGTGAAAACATTGTGCAGATGTTCAGTGGAAGGGTTCCCATCCATCCAGAAAAATAAGATGACATATGGTTGAATGATGGGTGTCAACACACTCATCCCTATTTCAAGGTCACCCACCTGGAGGCACGTGAAAGGTGTTGTACTTCCTACCAAATGCGATGAGACAAGAGTCAGTTCTCGTAATTACATTTTTTACCCAACAAACAAATAGTCACAAAACCAAAGTAAGAACAATACATGAATCACATGAAAAATGTTCACAACTGGTGACGCCTGAAGGCCTCCAGAGAACCACTATGAAAATTAAAATCCTTATAAATTAGTCCTAATATCATCGGCATCTGATGGCCTTCTCATCACTGTCATCATAGACTATCAGTCCATGAACAACTCCGCACCCGAACACCTGTATGAAACCCAGTCACCAACAATCCAGATCCCACCACCTCGTGCCAAGATAGGGACAACATCTCACCCAACTCAATCATGATATCGTGCAAATGACGACCCTTTAGCACACCACTCCCCAAAGCTCGTGAGGAAAGAAAGTTAGAAAAATCTAGGAATAAACGCATATTATGATTATCAATCATATTATACGGTTTGAGAGAAATCGTAAGATAATATTGATATAACAGTAAGGCATGATATTAGTCATATTTTAAGATTGATAACCCAACCACTCTATATGATATCACATATCATAGGCTATGATATAAAACCTATATAATAAATCTTTAAATTGCATTTTTAAGACTATTAAAAAATACATAATATGATTTTGTTAATCTTTATTCCAAGGATGATCTCATAAACCCAAACACATGGGATGCTTTGATACTAGGGGCCTATTAACATTTAATAGATTCAACCAAAGAAAATAAATCTTCACCCTAAAATTACCCATGCTAATAAATATGAAATACATGCAAAACTGGAAATGAATAATTGTTGTAAGTCACATACCTTTCACCATATTTTCCATTAAATCATCTTCACTACCGTCATATGTGTTTGATGATGATCAAAAAAGTGGCAGGCGAAGGCCTCCCACCTTTGGAGGTATCCATGAGTTGCACCTAAATCGATCAATGCTTGAGAAGGATCCTCTATTCACCATGACATGATAGTGTTTCATCGTGATAAGGTGGTAGGAGAATAGAGCTTCAAGATTTTTAGGGATTCGTGACCAAATAAGAATCACTCACACATTTTCATCTCATGGTAGTGGGTTTTTATAGGACTTCTAAGACATTGCTAAAGGTTGTTTCATTTAACCATCCATTACAACACACGAGTAAAAGCTACTTCAACCAAATCATGCATCTTGTGCATGAATGAACCCCCCCTCCCATTACATCTTTTGTAAAAGACCATTAGTGATAGCATCGTGGAAGTATTCTTCCACCCAAACCATTGAAGGTAGTAAATGGGCATCAAATGACAATATTTATAATGGAATATAGTCATATAATATGACTTAATGGGTGTGGATGAAGGCAGTAAAATAAAATCCTTATTTCATGCCCACCTTATGATTTCTATAATTGAAAGCTAAGATTGTTCCTTGTATTTCATGTAGGCAGTAGCTTATAGTGTTCTACGATTTCCTTAGATCGCTATATACATTACTATAAGATAAGCCTTTAACAGTGTTGGTATTTATCAACGCTAGTAAAAAGTGCTGATAAATTAAATCTTTATCAGTGCTAAAGAAAACGCTAATAAATTTAAACCTTTATCAGCACTTTTTTTAGCACCGATAAAGGGACCCTTTATCCATGATTTTTTAGCACAGATAAAGGGTTCCCTTTATCAGTGCTTTATTTTTAAAGCTGATAAAGGATACTCTTTATCAGCACTTCATTTTTAGCATTGATAAAGGATACACTTTACTAGCGCTATATTTTTAGCGCTCATAAATGAATCCTTTATCAGTGCTTTTTTAGCACTGATAAAGGTTCGAATAAATAAAATGAAATAATTAAATAAATAAAAAATAAAAAATTAGTTTATTAAAAAAATATTACAAATTTTATTAATTAAATAATTATTGATAAAAATGAATAAATTGATTATACTAGATATAAATTATAAATTCTAAAAAAAATTATATATTAAATATATAGATATATGCAAAATGAAAATTAAAAAAAATTAAAAATAAGTAAATTGAGAAAAACATTAAACATTTTATCAATTAGATAATTATTGATAATGTTAATAAATAGTATATATTAAATATAGATATATATATTGATGTATATAAATATGATTTATATAATATAAAATATTATTTATCCTTTACATTAAATAGTAATATATTTAGTGAATAATGGTTTATAATTAAAAATTAATATGAATTAAAAATACTGACAAATTGCATCGAGTAATGGACATAATTGAATGTCGTTTGATTTTTCAATTTATAACATAGATCAAACATATTATATTGATTTCACATATACGTAATTCATTCATTTTTATATACATATGAACACGCACAATTTTTTTTGGGAATTTAATCATTTTATATTATTTATTTTATATATATTTATTTACTATGTTTTAATATTTTCAATATGTATTTGACTTTATTTCAGTATATATCCATTTTTTAATGATTTATATTAATCAAACTTATCCAAAATTTTCAATATTGTACTCATTTTTAATTGATCAATTTTACTCATTTTTAACATGCATGAACTTAAGATTAAATATTCATTAATAATGTTAAAAATACATTTGTAAAAAAATATTTATAAATAAATATATTTATAAATGTATATTTACTATTTTTATACATTTATAATTATAAATAAATAAATAATATTTGTTTAAAAAGTATTTATATAATTATAAATAATCAATTATAAAATTATAATAAATTTATTTAAATAATGGATACATTTATCATGTTTATATATATATATATATATATTTATATAAATATGTATAATGATATAAATATTATTATTTTTAAAAGTCTTTATATAATTATAAATAAATAATTATATATTCAAAGAATTATAAAATTATTATTTTATAAAAATTATCATTATAAGTATTATACTTATATATAATAACTATAGTTTTTTTAAAAAGTATTATTTTTTTAAAAAAAAGTATTATTTTTTTAAAGTATTATTTTAAAAAAATAGCATTATAAGTATTTACCAGCACTTTTTTAGCGCTGATAAAGATTCATTTTATTAGTGCTTATTAACTTAGCGCTAATAAAAGGTATTTGTATTAGTGTTTTTTTAAGTGATGATAAAAGTGTCACAGTCTATTTTAAGAACCCTAACCATTGCAAACTAGTTTGCGATATCTGAAGATCTAAATAGAAGAAACCAACTGTCGGCGCTCTTCGTTATCGAATCCAAGCTCCAATCTAGGCTAGAATCAAGGCTCCAACTATTCCAAGGCTCGAATCCAAGTCTCGAGCAATTCAAGGGTTGAATGAAACCAAGGCTCAAACAAAATCCAAGTTTTTCGATATCTCTAACTTCCCTCGGTTATGCACTGAATCTTATCATCCCACATTTGTGTGTCCCAACAAGTCTAGTTGCACTATCCTATAATAAAACAACCAAAAATTCTTTTTTTATAGATATATTGAAGTATCGTCTTCCTTGATAGAATGTGGATCTCCTTGGGACAACATTGGTATTGTGCGACTTGAAATATATCAAACTCAATGTTGGGACATTTTTTTGTGAGGTATAATAGGCTCCCAATACCTATATTTCATGACATCTACCTCTTTTCAATCGTCAACTTTTGAAAAATTCATCCATATAGTTGCCTGTGTTGTCATTGGTTTGGAATATTACATTGCAAATCACTTGGATGATGAAATATCTAACATCATTGGGGTCTTATATTATGTCATAAAGTAGTTATCACTGAGATGGTTGAGTGAGGAGGAACTGAAATATAGGGTTATCCCCTTCTATTTGAAAGGTAATTCTAGAAGTTTTTTCTAGAAAATGGATGATGAAATATCTGACACATGCGGACAACTATATAATGATTTTTTCATGAAATTTTTTCCTAGGATAATGAGAACTGAAATATGGTGTAAAATTAATGGATTTATTTAGGAAGACTGTGAACTATTTCATGAGGCTTGGGATAGATTTAGGTGTCACTTATGAAATGTAACAATCAACAATATAGTCCAAAAAATCATACAGACACATTTTATGAAAGTCTAATCACATAACAATAAACCATTTTGGATTAGTCTTCTAGAGGGAACATTAGTGATAAAACAATTGAAGAAATCTAACATATTTTTAACAACAAGGAATATAATTCATCTAATAAGTATTCTGGGTGGAGAACCATTTCTAGGAGAGAAACCACAATTTCCCACTATGATAAATATCAATATACTGGATTCTCTACTAAAAATATTAAAAACACCCTTGTGGAGAAATGACACCACAAGGGCATGTTTTGGAATTAAAATTACCATTGTCCCACTTTTTATATACCTTCCTATGTCCTTGAGAATTCCAAATTAGTTGGTAATGAACATAGAATTCAAAAAAAGTATTATCCATTTTTTGATAACTATTACCAGGGCTACCATTAACAACCAAACCATTCCTAGTGAGAGTAAGGAGTGCATAGACCTTCCGCTCCTCCGGAATTTCAACACTAATCTAGGCCACTATTCTAATTATAACCATAGGATGAAAATTGTGGTTATCAATATGATTCCAAGGTCATGTTTCAAAAAATAATACATAGTTTTAAATCACAAAAGTCTCTACATGATTCAGATAAATAAAAAATACATTACTGATTTAAAAAACCATGAGTCACAAATGAGTTAATTTTCATGAAATATCTAAGGTTGAGATATGGGTAAACTATCAGGCACCACTAAACTAAATTCTAGGTATAATTATATTGATTTCAAAAATAGGAGTGGTCTTCGTACCGACAAGGAATCTATAAATGATCCTAAATATCCCTAAAATGAAAATATGAATAAAAAAACCCAAAATATTGAAAATAATTAATCTGGAAACCATGAAAGAAACACTAAAAACACCATATCCATTCTTTATTTTGAGTAATTTTTCCAGAGTCAATGAATTTATTACTGAACACCCACTTGGTTCTGGTAACATTTATGTCTTCCATCCTTGGAAAAAATTTCCATGTCACATTGTTCTTATTTGGATCAAGCTCTTTATACATAGATTTGATCCAATTATCATCCTTGTCAGCCTCTCCAAATGATTTAGGCTCTACTTGGGGATAAATTTGGTTTTTTAGAGTCTTGATCCTTCGAGTTTTCACCGAAACTTTCTGGTCACCAATGAAATTTTATTCTTTGATTTCATCCTTGCTTGTATTTCTTGCAGTTGATAAAAATATAGCCATCTTTGAAATGATAACCCACTCATTAATACTTTTTAAAAATCACTGCATTTATTTCATCACACATCTAATAAAAACTATGTATTTTTTACTTTAATCCATCTAAAAACAAATTATTCTTTAACATTACCTTTTGGATCCACCCTTAGGAATCTCTTATTACCATCCATGTAATTCTCAAAAATGGGAGGCATTCACCTTTTATAATTAATATCTTATGTGTATTTATTTATTTATTTATTATAAAAAATGAATATTTTATGAACCCAATAAGATATCTTTACTTTCTCTCGGTTGATTCAAAGATTCAATCAAATGTATCTTATATTCTTCTCATCCTCCTTGCTTATTAATTTATTGTTTGGTGAGATCTATTTGCATTTTTTTATCATCATTATTACTTTACTGTCGGCATATCCCTGTGGTCAAAAATGTTTTCATAGTAAAATAATCATCTATATAATTAATGTATTGTTTTGTATTTATCATTAATTTATTTCTTTTCAATATTACTCATATAATAATTATTTTCTTGTACAAGTGGATTCTTTTGTTCAAGTTGGGATGGTTTGTTTGAAGCTTCTCATGCTCATGAGGGATTAGACTTTGAGCCTACAACTGAGATAATGACAACAAGGAAATTCAAAAAGAACGCATACAACCATCAGGAAAAGTTGAAGTCCTACTACTTATTTAATTATTTTTTTCATCATTTTATCTACTATTTATAAGTTAATTTCCTTATCATTTTTATCTAATACTTATTTAGTTTTTTTCACAAATCTTTTGGGAAGTCATATTTTGCTTTCAACTATCTACAACAAGACACAAAAGAGATAAAATGATTCTTTCTACCAATGTAACCACATTTTCCATATTCATTTACTTTCTTTGTCAAATTGTCAATAATTCATATTGATTTGATGTTGTTATCTGAAAAACATTTCTCATTGTTGAGATCCAGGAGAGTAGAGGAAGATCATGTGCCCATTGTGGTGGTTTCTCATGATATAATGGACACATTAACTTCCTCTGCTCTTCTGACTTTCAACAATGAGAAACAAATAGGCTAAGAACATTGAGTCAATATGCAGTGTTGGAAATTTGACATAGAAAGATAATGGAAACATGGTTACATTGGAATTTAGGATTTTTTTTGAGACTTTGAGACATTTAGAAATCAATCGCACCTCAATCCGACACACGGTATGATTGGTATGACTCCAAGTGATTCTTTTTATTTAAAACTGACGTGAATTTTAGTAAAAAGGATAAGTAATATACTCAAAACTAAGAAAACATATTACAATTAATTTGATACTTTAGGTAAATGATCCATGAGTCATTTGAGATGTGTAGGGATCATTCACACCTCAATTCAACGCATGGTGTGACCGCTATAACTCAATGTGTCCATTATCAGTTTAAAATAGATAATTTAGTTCAAAAAATGTCACTCACTGAAAACAAAGAAAATGTACTGGAATTTTCTTGATAATTTATTACATCAATTCATAATTTATTTTTTATGTATAGGAATCAGTATCACATCAAACTTATACACGATGTGATCATTATAGGTCAAAGTGTGTGTTTCCAATTTAAAATGACTTTTTAGTAAAAAAACAAGTGACATACTGAAAACTAATCAAACACATTCATATTGTTTTGATACTTTGGGAAAACAATAAAAAAGTAATTTGAGACATGTAGGAATCATCTGTACCTCAATCTAATTTACGGTGTGACTGGTATGACTCTAAGTGCGTCTTTTTATTTAAAAATGACATCAATTTTAATAAAAATGACAAATGGCCTACTCAAAAATGAGCAAACGCATTCATATTGTTTTGATAATTTAGGTAAATGATCCATAAGTCATTTTTTATGTGTAGTAATCATCCACACCTCAATATGATATACGATGTTCTCGGTATGACTCAATGTGTCCGTTATTAGTTTAAAATCGATAGTTTAGTTCAAAAAATATCACTCACTAAAAACTGAGCAAACACACTACGATTTTATTGATAATTTAGGAAATTAAGTCATAAGTCATTTGTGACATGTAATAATTGGTCTCACATAAAACTGATACACGATGTGATCAGTATGATTCAATATGTGTGTTTTTAGTTTAAAATGACATTTTAGTCAAAAAGACAAGTGATGTATTCAAAACTGAGTAAACATAGTCGTATTGTTTTGATACTTTATAAATAAGATCCATAAGAAATTTGGGATGTCTAATAATTATCCTCACCTCAATCCAACATATGATGTGGCCGATATGACTCCAAGTGTGTATTTTTATTTAAAATTGACATTAATTTTAGTAAAAAGGTCAACTCACCTACTCAAAACTAGGAAAACGCATTCATATTATTTTGATACTTTAAGAAAATAATCCATAAGTCATTTTTGACATGTAAGAATCATTCAGACCTTAATCTGATACACGATGTGTCCGGTATGACTCAATGTATCCGTTATCAGTTTAAAATCAACATTTTACTTCAAAAAGTTTCACTCACTAAAAACTGAGCAAACATGCTCAGATTGTCTTTATAATTTAGGATAACGATTAATAATTCATTTGAGATGTGTAGGAATTATTATCATATCAAACTAACACACGATGTGACTTGTATGATTCAAAATGCATATTTCCTGTTTAAAATGACATTTTAGTAAAAAAGACAAGCAACATACTCAAAAACTGATCAAACACATTCAGATTATTTTGATACTTTAGGAAAATGATCCATAAGTCATTTGAGACATGTAAGAATCAGTCTCACCTCAATCTGATGCACAGTGTGACTAGTATGACTCCAAGTGAATTTTTTCAATATATAAGTATCATTTTAGTTTAAAACATGCATCACATCGCCAAAACCAAGCAAAAGAGCCTAGATTGTTTTATATTCATTTAAATTATGTATCCATGCTTAATTTTTCTGATTTTATGGTGTTTTTGGTGTGTGCTGTTATAGAACACTAAACTGGTGCTACAGTGTGTTGTTACAACACAATGCAGTATGCCTCTTTATTAGCGCTTTTAAAAGCATTGATAAAAGATCCATTTATCAGTATTTTTTTAGCGCTGATAAAAGACTCGGGGTTTTAGTCTCACTCCATTAGTCAGTGTTGATAAAGACCATTTTTAGCACTGTTAAAGGCTTGTTTTGTTGTAGTGATACAATTGAGGTGGCAATGGTATAAGGCAATAGCATATTAACGGCCCATAATTTTATCAATGGAATTTCCCTTCTTATAATTATGTCATAAAATACATACATAACATAGAGAACCTAATAAAAACATTATTCTCATAAATGAATAATGATACATTAGTCATCAAATAAACCAATAATAATATCAAATATTACAATGGGATAATAAATAGAAAATAATATAACAAGGATGAGAAAAATTGGATCTTCTCAATCCACTAGAATAACCACACTCATGAACAAAGCTATTGAAATAAAACATAATGTTAATAATATAATATTCATTTTAAAGATGAAAATATATAACTTTTAGAAAAATTATAAGTAAATTATGAATGAATAAAATAAGAGGTATTTATAGAAATTAAGGAACCTATATCATTGGAATAGTAACCTGAGTGTTGGAATAGTAATAAGACTGTTAGGAATAGTAATCTAGCTACTATAATCATAACCCCACATATGAAAGTATAAATAAAAATTAGGTATCTTATAAATGAAAATATGATATGATTATATCATGGTATAAGTAAATAAATGTTCTAAAAATGATAAATGAAGTGTTGGTATTTTTGTAAACATAAATGTTTATTTACAATTTAATAATTAATATAATGATTTAAAAGAAAATTTATTTTAATAAAATAGATTTATAAATTAATATTATTTTGTATTATAATTATAAGATAATTTTATGAGACTTTAATTAATTTTTCAAAGGGTCATAAAATCGACTATAATATTAAATTCTGTATTTTTTGAATAAATGATGATTTTATTTAAAAATTAAATTTCTCATGCTTAGAAAATTATTTTTATAAAATGGATTCCATTTTTGAAATATACACATTGAAAAATGGTTAGGGTAAATTTATGGGTTTTTTCTAAAATAGTTGATTTTTTGTGAATAGTGAAATACAGTAATTTTTTGTATTTAACATTATGAATTTTTTTGAGTTATGTATAATGTAAGAATGATGTAAGAAATCATTGGTTAAAACTATCCTGAACTATTTAATGTATTTATTCATAGTAATTAACACTATTGATAGTCTTGATCCAAAATAATAAACTAATGAATATAATAAAAAAACACTCTTATCATCCCCCTATAAATACCACCCCACACCACCCCTTCTCCTCACACCTTCTAAGCCTTGTAGCTTGTCTAAATTATTCCCAATTCCCTTCCCAATCCTCTTCCCTATTTACAAGATATTATTATACAAAAAAATACCAATTTTAAGTGCCTTAAGGAGGTTCTCAAGGAGACGATATTCAAGAGGTAAAATCCTCAATCCTTCTCTTTTAATTTCTTTTATTTTCTTATCCTCTACTCACCTACCCTATCCAGAGAGGAATGATAACTCCATTATAATATATATACTATAATTTTATTATTTTTATGTAATTTACATCATCAAATCTCTTCTCTTCTCCTTTTATTCTAAAAATGAAAACATCATCCGTGATATGTCTGTTCACCGCATTCGTGGATGATGAGTTTTTGTTTTCCATTACCGACTTCAAGGATGGTCATAAAACTATTATTATGGTTAAACCATATTTTAATATTTATATTATAATTTGTTTCATGTTTTTTAACTAATATATATATATATATATAATATTAAATATAATGAAACTAATTCATGATGGTCAGAAAAACTACAAAAAAATAAACTAAACATTTATCATTACTGTTTTATCAAATGAATCATCCTCACACCAAAAAACAAAATGATATATGTTACCATTTAAACTTTTTTAAGTTAATTAATACCATATAATTTCACTTATATATAATTATTCCCATTTATCAAGAACTTCCATAATTATATACAATTAAACTGACCATGAAAACCATGAAACGAATGCTCCTGGAACGATGAAATTGAACTCTATAACTCATTGAAATGGTCATAAATAAACTTAATAAAATTATAATAAATAAAATACATATATAATTGGTTATTAATTAATTAATTAATTAATTAATTAATTAATCTAATTATATTATCTTGGACATTAAGTGCATGTGAAAAACACATTTGTATATAAAGTAAAGGATCTCTTCGAACCTCCAATTTTTCCTTTGGGTTACGCTTTCTCTCTCTTTACCCCAATGTATTTATTAATTATTCTTATATAATTATTATAAATTCTATTTATATATTAAACACATGTTTATATAGCTCAATTCATATTTATTTGATGGGGAAATACATGTTTTATAAGGCTACCTTCTCAATTACTCTCGATAAGAAATCCTGATTAAAGAGAACTTTCTCATTTCTTACACATTTTCAAGTACAATTCATAATCTGTTTTAATCCACCATTATTTTTCTAAAATCACTCATTTCATCATTAAAAACTATATTAGTTCATTTCTGGTTTTATACAAACAATTATGTATTTGTCCACTTTAAAGACTCTTTAATATTTCCCCTTAAACTGCACTAAAGTGGATCATTTATAAAGTTTCTTAAACACTATTTTTACATGTTTTCACTTCATTTGGACATCTTATCATGAACTATGAATATTTTACCTTATTAATTTCCAAGTATTATTTAAATCCATTCTTTCATAGACACCATTATGATATTCCCATTGGCTATACCTTATGGCGTGATTGTGATACTCATTTCTTTCCATGAGTAACCCTTATGTTTATTACTTATGGTTGATTCTTTATGTGGAACACATATGTATGAACATGGTATGATGGGGGCATCCAAATATCACTCCAATGTATTGGGTAATTTTTAGTCTCATGCGACGTCATTTATAGAATTAGGGAGTAAACCTAATCCATTATGGGACTTTGTCCATCATGTGATATAGTATTGGCAGTTAGTTTTGACTCATGTTTATGTCATGTTATGTTTTTTTGCCACATTCCTATATTTCCATGATCATATGATTACATTTTTTATATGTTATGTCTATATGTTTTATATGTTATCATCTTATGCCTTTTGACTCATGTACTATGCTTTTTTTTCATGCTTATTCCCTTACTGGGTTTTTTAGCTCACCCCTTTTGTCTATGTATTCCTCAGGTTATCCTATGCAGGTGTAGGATCTCAAATGAAGTTAGGAGATCATTATGAAATATTAATAAAATTTGTTTTATTTTAATTTTATGTTTTCTAATTATGTGCCTATTCTTCCAAATACACTAGACATTTTGGTCCTTGGTTTTCATTTTATGGATAATTATGCTTAAAATCATGTAACAATATGTATAAAAGGATAGGGTCATTATAGTTGGTATCAGAGAACGGTATAGTTATTTTTGGGTATTAGGACTAGAAAATTTTAGTAAGAACCCTAGGGATAATTTTATCACCATGGATAACCTAGATTAGAACTTATAGAATCACGAGTTAGGATATAATGTTCATTTATAAGTTATTCCTTCCAAGTTCATGGTTTTATTTTTTACATTCTCATTAGATAAGTATTAAATCACCATAATTGTATTCTTTTTCTCTTTTTTAGTTAATGTAAGTAAATAGGATAACCCATTCTAACAACCAATGTGATAGGAAATGTGATGATTTCCCTAATGAAATGCCAAACCTTATGGGAACGAGATCCCAGAACTTCATGATAGTAATAGCTCAACTGGATCAAGTTATGAATAATAACTTGAATTGTGTGTAACTTCCACCTTCTCCTAAGAAATATAAAGATGTGGTTGAATCATTTATGTGACAAAGACCTCATATATTTAGCATTTCTTCTGATCCCATCATTTCGGAACAATGGATTAACTGCATTGAAAATATATTATCTGTTTTCCAATGATCAGAAGAAGAAAAAGTCATACCAGTGGTCTATAATTTTGATGTGGAAGCTGATCAGTAGTGGAAACTCATCAAAATCACAAAGTATAAGGAGGAAATTTATTCCACAAATTTGGAAGGATTCAAGAAAATATTTTTCAATAAATATTTTCCCCAAACTCTCCATCTTAAGATGGAGAGGGAGTTACTCTGATTGAAGTAAAAGGAAGATGAATCTATCAGGGCATACAAGGAAAAATTTACAAGACTTGTATGATACGACTCTGACTTTGTCATGAACACTAAAAGAAAGGTCGATCACTTATTTAGTGGATTAAAGTTGAGTCTATGAAAAGCTTTGGCAATTTGAGACTTTGAAAAAATTGTTCGATGTGACCTAAAGGTTGAGATGGATATTGGCGACTCTCAGTGGTCTTATGGGCTTGAAGATAAAAATAGGAAATGGATTATAATATGGGAGGATCAAAAAATAAATCCCATGAAGTAAATAAAACCCAACATCCCACATGTCAAAAGTGTGGTAAGAAGTATCTTAGGAACTGTCTAAAGGGAACCAGGAGATGATTCAAATATAGAAGAGAGGGGAATTAGGATAATTATTACTAAATGGATTTGAAGAATCCCGATAATGTGGAAGAATAAAGGAAGGTTAAGATCAACACTTAACATGTAGTGTAGTGTTTCAACTATAAGGAACATGGGCATTATGTGAGCCAATTACCTAAGCCAAGGGTTGTTGAAGGTAATCAATAACAACAACCTCCAAGACAGTAAGGAAAAGAATATGCTATCACTACTGTTGAGGTGTATCCGAACAATGATGTGATGACAGGTATACTGGTTATTCATTCAAGAATATCAAACATACTATTTGATTCTGGTTCTATGCATTCTTTCATATCTTGCAATTTTAGTATAACTATTCAAACACCACCTCAAAATATGGAAGTTGAGTTATCTGTGAGAACAAAAATAGATAAATTATTGCATCTAAAGTATATAAATTCTCTCTGGTTAATGTTTGTGTATTTAACCTCCTAAAAAATCGCATCTTACTTCCTTTGGTGGAGTTTGATTCCATATTGGGCATGGATTAGCTATCTTTATACAAAACCAACATCAACTATCAATAAAGGGAGATCACTCTTCACATTTTGAGGCATCCCCCAATTTTTTACAAGTGAAAGGAGGAGGATGAATATCCTTAAGAATCATTATCTCAACTATGGATATTATTGCCTTATGAGCAATCATATCTAGCTCAAATGATTGAGATAAATGAGAGGATCATGATTAAAGACATGCCTATTGTGAGGGACTACACTGATGTGTTCCATGAAGAATTGTATGGTCTTCCTCTTGATCGATAGGTTAATTTCTCAATTGATCTTATACCTGGGTCTCTTCCTATATCAAAGACTCCTTATAGTATGTCCACCATTGATTTGGAGGAAATAAAGAAGCAGTTACAAGAGAATCTGGATAAGGGTTCCATATGCCTGAGTGCTTCACCATGGGGTGTGTTAGTCCTCTTCATTAAGAAGAATGATGGATCAATGTGCTTCTGCATTTATTATCATGAGCTCAAAAAAATCATGATAAATAAAAAATATCCCCTGCCATGAATATATGACTTGTTCGATCAACTATGTGGGGACAAGTATATCTATAAGGTGGACCTTTGGTCGGATATCACCAATTAAAAGTAAGAAAGAAATATATCCCCAAGACTGCCTTTCAAATGAGGCATGGACACTATGAGTTCATAGTGATGCCCTTAGGATTCACTAATGCTCCAACAATTTTCATGTACTTAATGAATAGAGTCTTTAGATATTACCTTGAAAAATTTGTGGTAGTTTTTATAGTTTATATTCTGATATACTCTAAGATCAAGGAGGAGGATGAGGAGAATTTGAATACCATGCTAAAGACTTTGCAAAGGGAGAAAATATATGAAAATTATAGTAAATATGAGTTATGGGTAGAGGAAGTATCATTCTTGGGGAATGTTATCACAATAAAATGGATATTTGTGGACCCTTCTAAAATAAAGGAAATTGAGAAGTGGCCCACACCAGTATCTGTAATGGAGATTCGTAGTTTAATTGGTCTAGTTGTACATTACCAGATATTTATGAGGAATTTATCATGATTATCAAACCCACTAACCAAGATAACTCAGAAGGGAATAAATTTTTTCTAGACCAGTGAATGCGGAGACTACTTCAAAGAGTTGAAAAATAGGTTTATCACTACACTAGTATTTATGATACCCACAAGCGGGGAACTCTTTGTGGTATACAATGATTCTTAAAATAAGATCTTAGGCTATGTACTGATGTAAAATGATAAAGTGATAGCCTTCGCCTCAAGGAAGTTGAAAGTTCATGAGCAAAACTATCTCACTCATGATATGAAGTTGTCAGTTGTGACCTTCGCGTTGAAAATTTGATGGCATTATATCTATGGGGAGAAATGTGAGATATATAATGATTATAAGATCCAAAAATATATATTCACAGAGAATGAGCTCAATATGCACTAGTGAAGATGGTTTGAGCTCATCAAGGATTATGACTTCTCAATCCACTATAATCCTGGTAAAGAAAATAAAGTGTAAGATGCTCTAAGTAGAAAGGATCCTGTAACTTTCTCAATGATGAGGATTGATAAGGATCCAATCTTCTTATACTTTAAAAGGATGGACATGGGAATCATAAAGGAAGGTACATCATCATTCCTTTCACAAATGATTGCTCAACCATCCCTTTTATAAAAGATTAAGGATTCTCATAAAGTTTATGTGGAAATTCAAAAAAAATGTGGAAGCTATAAGAAAGGGGAAAACCTTAGACTTCAAAATTGATGAGGAAGAAGTTGTAAGATTTGGGTCATGACTATGTGTACCATCCAATCTGGAGATAAAGAAAGAGCTTCTGAATGATATGCATAGATCAATATTCTCTATTCACCTAAGGATCACAAAGATGTATCTAGATCTCTAAGATCACTATTGGTGGGACAATATGAAGAAGGAGATCATTGAATATACATAAAAATTCTTGTTATGTCAGTAAGTAAAGGCTGAAAGGAAAAAGTCTGAGGGAATGATGTAACCATTATCCATACCTACATGGAAATGGGAAAATATCACCATAGACTTTGTCACTGGACTTCTGAAGACTTCCAAAGGAAATAATGTTATATGAGTCATTATGGATCATCTTATAAAGAATAATCACTTTATTACGATTTTAAAGGACTTCTCACACAATCAACTTGCATGAATATACATCATAGAAGTGGTGAGGCTACATGGAGTACCATTATCAATTATATATCCAATCATGATACAAGATTCACCACCAAGTTATGGAAAAGTATCCAACATGCTCTAAATATAGAATTTAACTTCAGTATGGCTTATTACCCTCAAACCGATGTCCAATCTAAGAAAACTATTCAAACACTGGAACACATGTTGAGAACATGCTCAATGGACTTCAAAGGAGGATGGGGTCAACATCTTCCACTGGTCGATTCTCTTACAATAATAGTTTCCACTCAAGCATCCAAATGGCTCCATATGAAGCCCTTTATGGGAAAAGATGTAGAATGCCTACATGTTGGTATGATGTTGGTGAATGTAAGCTGCTGGGATCTAAAATGGTTAAAGAAATGGCAGAAAAGGTGAAGACCATCCAACAACATATTCAAGATACCCAAATTCAACAGAAGAACTATGAAGATAATAATATACAGGAATTAGAGTTTGAGGTTGGTGATAAAGTATATATCCGCATATCTCCATGGAAGAGGGTCGTGAGATTTGGGAAGAAAGGAAAGTTAAGTCCCAAGTACATCGGCCCCTTTGAGATTCTTGATCATGTCAGAGTTCTGACCTATCGACTAAAAATTCCAATAATTATGTCTCAAGTACATGATGAATTCCATGTACCCCTCTAGAGGAAGTACATACCAGATCCCTCATATGTATTGAAATCATAGGTGGTACAACTGAAAAACGACCTATCTTATTAGGAGCATCCAATGAAGATCTTGGACTATAGAGATAAAGTTCTACACAACAAGACTACTCACCTGGTCAAAGTACTTTGGAGGAACCATAAGTATGAAGAGGTGATATGGGAACTGAAGGAAGTGATTAAAGAGAAATAACCTCACCTTTTTTCACTTTAGTATGTAAAATGAAATTTCAAGGGAGAAATTTCTTAAGGGGGGAAGAATGTAATAATCCGTAATTTATCAATGGAATTTTCTTTCTTATAATTATGTTATAAAACACATACATCACATAGATGATGTAAGAATGATGTAAGAACTCATTGGTTCGAACTCTCATGAACTATTTACTGTATTTAGTCATATAAATCAAAACTATAGATTGTATTGAGCCAAAATAATAAACTAATGAATATAATAATCAAAAAACACTCTTCACCCCTTATAAATATCACCCCTCACCACCCTTTCTCCTCACACATCCTAAGCCTTATAGCTTATCTAAATTCTATCCAATTATTTTCTTAATCCTCTTCCCCACGTCCAATATCTTTTGGTCTCAACAAAAGACCAATTTCAATTTTCTTAAGGAGGTTCTCAGGGAGACGATATTCAAGAGGTAAAATCATCAATCCTTATATTTTAATTTCTTCTCTTCTCTTATCCTCTCTTAAACTCCCCTATTAAAAGTGGCATGATAAATCCAGTATCATATATATACTGTAATGTTATTGTGTTAATATAATATTCATCATAAAATCTATTTTTCCCCTTTTATTATAAAAATTAAAACATCATATGTGATATGTCGGTTCACCGCCTTCGTGGACGACGAGTTTTCATTTTCTATTAACACATTCAAGGCTGGTCATAAAACCATTATCATGGTTAAAAAAGATTTTAATATGTATATTATAAATTTTTACATGTTCTGGAACTAATATATAGGCATAATATTAAATAAAACGAAACTAGTTCGTGATGGTCGGAAAAACTGCCAAAAAATAAACTAAACATTTATCATTAATGTTTTATCAAATGAATCATCTGCACACAAGAAAACCAAATGATATATGGGAACATTTAAACTTATGGAAGTGTTTTAATACCATATAATTTCACTTATAGATAATTATTCTCATTTTACAAGAACTTCCATAATTATACACAATTAAACCGACCATGAAAACCATGAAACGAATGCTCCCAGAACGACGAAATTGAACTCTATAACTCATTGAAATGGTCATAAATAAACTTAATAAAATTATAATAAATAAAATAAATATAGAATAGGATATGAATTAAATAATTAATGAATCTAATTTTATTATCCATGGCATTAATTTCAAGTGAAAAACATATTCAGACATAAGGTAAGGGATCTCTTCGAACCTCCAATTTTTCTTTTGGGTTGCATTTTATCTCTCTTTACCCCAATATATTCCTTAATTATTCATATATACTTCTCATGAATTATGTTTATATGTTCCAAACATGTGAATATAGCTCAATTCATCTTTCTTTGATGTGAAAATGCATATTATATAAGGTTCCCTTCTCAATTCCTCTTGATAACCAAACCCGATTAAAGAGGACTTCCTCATTTCTTACCTATTTTCAAGTACAGTCTATAATCTGTTTTAATCCACCATTATTTTTTTTAAATCACTCATTTAATCATGAAAAACTATCTAGTTCATTTATGGTTTAATACAAAAAATTATGCTTTTGTCCTTTTTAAAGACTCTTTAATATTTTCCCTTAAACCACACTAAAGTGGATCATTTCTAAAGTTTATTATATACTCTTTTTATATGTTTTCACTTAAGTTGGGAATTATTTATCATGATATATGCCTATTTTCCCTTATGAATGTCCAATTTTTATTTAAATCCATTCTTTCATGGACACCATTATGATATTCCCATTGGTTATACCCTATGACATGACCATGATACTCATTTCTTTCCATGGGAAACCCTTATGTTTATTCCTTATGTTTGATTCTTTATGTGGAACACATATGCATGAACATGTTATGATGGGTGTTCCCAGATATCACTCTAATGCATTAGGTAATGTTTAGTCTCATGAGACGCCATGTATGAGATTAGGAAGTAAACATAATCCATTATGGGACTTTGTCCATTGTGTGATGTAGTCTTGGCAGTTAGCATTAAATCATGTTTATGTCATGTTATGTGTTGTTTTCACATTCTAATATTTCCATGATCATAGTATTCCATGTTTTTTATGTTATGTCTCCACATGTTTTATATGTTATCATCTTATGCCTTCTGACTCATGTAGTACTATGCTTTTTTTCAATGCTTATTCTATGCTTATTCCTTTACTGGGCTTTTTAGCTCATCCCTTTTGCCTATATATTCCTTAGGTTATCATATGAGGATGTAGAAGTTCAAAGGAAGTTAGGATCTCCTTATGGAAGATTAATAAAAAAATGTTTTCTTTTAGTTTCATGTTTTCTAATTATGTACCTAGTCTTTCAAAGACATTAGACTTTTTGATCATTGGTTTGTATTTTATGGATAATTGTGCTTAAAATCATGTAATAATATATTTAAAATGATAGGGTCACTATAAGCATGGTTTCCATAAACCATGAATTATGATTACCCATGTATGGTTGCTTATGATAAACATAAGCATGTGATATGAAATCAAATTTCATGTCTTTATAACCCTCTTCAATCATAGGGTATGACATTGCCTATGTACATCTCATGCATATGGCTTTAGGGCATATCTTCTACACATCATGCATTTGTTGAAGCAATATTAGGAAATTTAAAGGCATGTTCTTCATGGTATATCATGTGTCACAGGGTTTTGTTATATTACTCCACTTCTTATGGACATGAAGATGACCCTTAAGAGAGACTAAGTGATTTTTGCATGGCAGCACTGAGTTGTCCATGTGCCTTGGATTAACTCTACAATGGGGTGAACTAAGTAAATTAGTGTGTGCTTCATTTACTATTATTTTGTGTGGGTGAGTTAGCATGGGCATTAATGAACTTAATTGAATTGAAGCAATTAGATTACTAAGAAGATCCATAATAGTAACCCTATAAACATATGGGTCAAGGTCTAAATGGGTTGTAGGGATTAAGTTGATTAAAGAAGTTAAAATTGACTTAAGTATGTCTCAGTTTGATTCACCTTCCAACCCTCTTATAGTTCCTCACATTATATAGAGAACCTAACATATTGTTATTATCATCCTATTCATTAAAGGTAAATCACTCTCATTGATTCAGTAGTAACCTTTGACACTAGTTGTCAATTTTTGCTAATTGGGGAGCACAATTGAAATATTGTAGCAGTCTTTCTCAGTAAATGTGAAAATATTTTAGGGTGGGTCGTTGCAAGTGGCACACCTTGAAAATGCTTGATGTGTATATTGTTTTAATGTATTTACATTACATGCACTACTAAAAATTAGACCAATAGCGACCGCCATTGGCGGTCCCTATTGGTCTTTAAAGACCGCCTTGAGACCGCTAATGGCGGTCTCTGTAGGTGATCTGTCGCCCAGCCGAATAGAAATCGCTATTGGGTCAAGCTATAGTGACCGCCATTGGCGATCACTATAGGTGGCCTTAAAATTGACCTACAGTGATCGCCATTGGTGATCGTTGGGCTCTGAAAAAAATCCATCCATTAGCGACCACCATTAGCGACCGCCATAGGCAACCGCTAACCTAGGAATTTTTTTATTTTAAAAATTACAATATTGCTTCTCAAATAGCAGAAACAAATCTAAAATCAGAAAAAAAAACAATCTGAAACAGCATAAACACCAGGATCCTCAAAAACAATAAATGACAGACATACTTCATCACATATCCAGTGATCCAAACAGCTCCAATCCATTCCAATATTCTGCTTCAATAAACCTACAATAAGATACAAAAGAAACAAATAAACAAAGAAAATGAAAATTGGACATATTTCTTCAGTTAGTATATATATATAATAATCAAATTGGGTTGTTAGGCCGTTAGGCCATTTAGGAATTTGGCCAATTAGCTAGTCTCCATTTAGCCAATTAGCCATTAGGCCATTTGGTCATTAGGCCAATAAGCTAATATTCCATTAGGCCAACAGCCTAATAGGTCACTAGGCCAATAGGAAATTAGTTAATTTGGACATTAGTCTATTTGGCCAATTGTCCATTAGGTCATTGGGTCGTTGGGTCGTTGGTCTATTGGTTCGTTGGGTCGTTGTTAGGCCATCGGGCCGTTGTTAGGCCGTTGTTAGGCCATTGGGTCGTTGTTAGGCCGTTGGGTTGTTGTTAGGCAGTAGGGTCATTGGGCTGTTGTTAGGTTGTTGCATCGTTGTTAGGTCGTTGGGCCGTTGTTAGGCGTTGGGCCGTTGTTAGGCATTGGGTCGTTGTTAGGCCGTTGGGCCGTTGTTAGGCCGTTGGGCCATTGTTAGGTTGTTGGTCCATTGTTAGGCCATTGGGACATTGTTAGGCCCTTGGGTCATTGTTAGGCCATTTGAACGTTAGGCAGTTAGGGCGTTAGGGTGTTAGGGCATTTGTATGTTAGGGCATTAGTCTGTTAGGGCGTTTGGCCATTTGGGTATTTGTGAATTTGGAAAATTGGCCAAGTCTCCATTTAGCCAATTGGCCATTAGGACAACAGTCTAATATGTAATTAGGCTATTTGGTCATTAGGACAATGGGCTAATATGCCATTGGTCCAATAGGAAATTAGGTAATTAGGACATTAGGTAATTAGGACAATAGTCCATTTGGCCAATTGTCCATTAGGTCATTAGGTCGTTAGGGTGTTGGAGCGTTAGGGCGTTAGGGCGTTAGGCCATTAGGGCGTTAGAACATTAGGCAATTAGGGTGTTTTTTCATTTGGGAATTTGGATAATTGTCCAAGTCTCCACTTAACCAATTGGCCATTAGGCCAATTTTGACATTAGGCCATTAGACTCACTACTCTACTCTAGTAGGGACCTACTGTGTTGCTCGTACGTGAAGAGATGGTTTGAAAAGAGGTTTGGACAACCATTTGGATACGTTCACTTGACATTGAACTATATAGAGTAAAGTTCGGTACTGAATAGCCCCCCCTGGACAACCCCCCTCCCAACCCCTGCAGCCCCCACACTCCCCCCCCCCCCACCGAACAGCCCCCCATAAACCTCCCCTCGGATAGTCCCCCCCCCCCACACCCGAACAGCCCCCACTCCAACCCCCCCCCCCCGGACAACCCCACTCCCAACCCCCCCGGATAGCCCCCACCTTGAACACCCCCCCCCCCACCTCCACACCCTGAATATACCCCCCCCCCATACTCACCCCGGACACCCCCCCCCTATCCCCCACCCCCAGACAGCCCCCCCCCCCAAAAAAAAACTCCCCCCAGACAGCCTCCCCCCCCCACCCCAAACAACCCCCACTCCCCCACCCCTTGGACAACCCCTCCCCACCCCGGACAGCCCCCCCACCCCTGGACAACCCCCCCTACCCCCAGAAAACCCCCACTCCAACCCCCCCCCCCCCCCGGAAAACCCCCACCCTAAACACCCCCCCCCCTCCACACCCTGAACAGCCCCCCCCCCCACACACACACACTCACCCCGAATAGCCCCCCTAGCTCCAACCCCCGGACACCCCCCACCCCAAAACTCCCCCCCCCGGACACCCCCCCCCCCCCCACTCACCCTGGATAGCCCCCACTCCCAACTCCCCCCGGATAGCCCCCCCCCCCCCCCCACACACACACACTCACCCCGGACAGCCCCCCCCCCCCCACCCCCTGAACACCCCCCCCCCCCACACACACACACACACCCTGAACAGCCCCCCCCCCCCACACACACACACACACCCTGTACAACCCCCCAGCCCCCTCCCCCACTCACCCCGGACATCCCCCCTCACCCCACCCCCGGAAAACCCCCACTCTCAACCCCCCCCCCCCAAAAAAAAACTCCCTCAGGACAACCCCCCACCTTCGGACAGCCCCCCCCCCCCCCCGGACAGCCCACACCCCCCCCCCGGACAGCCCCCACCCTGAACAACCCCCCACCCCCACACACTCACCCTAGAAATCCCCCCCCCCCTCTGGAGGGGGGGATTTCCATGTGGAGGGGTTGATTCTGACTAATAATAAATAAAAAAGATTACGTACCAAATTAGTTTTGGGTTGTTTTAAACAATTTTAAAAAAGGATTTAAACTGAAGAGCGAGAAAACAATTATACCTTTCATTAAACATGAAAATCGACTGTTTCTCCTTCAACGGTCGCTCTAACCCAATAAATATCTTCTTCACATTGAACTATGGTATGTTGATCAAGTTGTTGGGAAATAAAGGGAACAGTCTTAGGTTCATCTTGTTCAAATAAAAACACTCCTCGTTGGGACATTTTCACAACAACTTGACAACTAATATTCGAAGACAAAGTAACGAAGAATACTTGTTCCGCTTGTGATGTCAAAATTAAAGGTTCATTATCAACTCGTTAATTTATTTATAACATATAGTTAAAATTCACCAACATAAACTGATATTGATCGACTTTACTTCCATGCACTAGATCAACCCAATTACACTTTAACAATATGTACTTCAACCTGTGTGTGTGTATATAACTTCAATGATGTTTGTCAATTGACCATAGTAATAACCAGAATTGACGAATGGAAAATTGATGCCACTATTTTGTGTTACTCGTTTGTCGTCAACATCTTTAATACGAAATCGAAAGCCATTAGCATCTATATCTTTATAACGATGGGTCGTTATAGATGGAACCTCAGCTAATTGGATAAATTATTCAATTAGCATGGGGTCACCTAACTCCCTCATGTTATGAACCTACATAATTCACATAATTCAATAATGATTTCTGCATAAAGAAATTATTATAATACTTTGCTCATAATGAAAATCAATTTATACGTACAAAATCTTTGAACCAATCATGAAATGACGCATAATGAGATTGTTGAATTTGATGCTCAGTCACATGAGACATCTCTTCTTTTAGCTCATTAATGTGTTTCCTGCAAATGATAATGCGATGTTTAAATGATCAACTTATGCAAACAAAACATGTAAAAGTTAAACAATAAAAGTGATAAGTCACTTATTGCATTAATGGTGAAACTGATGGAGTATTCAACAAGATATATCGATACACTTGTATCCACTCAATGTTGTCCATATCAAATATAATCCCTTCTCCAATTGGACCACCATGAATCTGATATGGCTTATCTAATTTTGTTTCAACATCCATAAGATATTCTACACAAAAATTATTACACTCATCCATCAAATAACCATTGGCTATTGATTCCTCTGTACGAGATCTGTTGCGTACAAATCGTTTCAATGTATTCAGATACCGCTCAATAGGATACATCCATCTGAATTGCACTGGACCAATAGCCATTACTTCATCAGTTAGGTACATTGTCAAGTGAACCATAACATCAAAAAATGAGGGGGGAAATAGTTTCTCAAAGTGACAAAGCATAAATAAAATTTGGTCCTAAAAACTTTTTAAATCACTCATTCATTGATTTATTAAACAAAACTGTCTAAAAAAATTAATTATCTCAATCAAAGGTTGAACAACATTGGGGGATAAACAATCACAAAATGTGATTGGAATCAAATGCTGAAGTAGTATGTGATTGTCATGACTTTTCAACCCTTGTAATGTCCTGCTCATCAGATTCACACACTTTGAAATATTATAAGAGTAATCATTAGGCACCTTGAGCATCTTCAAAATGGAAAGAAATGTCTCTTTCTCCTTTATAGTCATTGTATACTGTGCAGCAGGAATATATGCCTTTTTTCCCTCATTTAACTGTAAATGCAACTGTTTCCTTAAACCCATTTCTTCCAAATCACGGCATGCATTAACATGGTCCTTTTATTTTCCACTGACACCTAAAATGGTCCACAATATATTATCACAAACATTTTTTTCAATGTGCATGACATCCAAATTATGCCTTAGCATGTTAGTTTTCCAATGGGGGAGATTGTAAAAAATACTTTTCTTTTTCCAATTGTGACTACGCTGTCTAACCGCACCACGAATATTAGGTAATAGATGAGCCACCAAATCCTGAAATTCATATACCATGCGGATGTTTTCTTCCTCAATCTATGATAACATTTTGACTCCTGTCATGATCTTTGGTGCTGGGATGAACTCTCTAGAACCATAAAATGTCACTCTGTCCTTTTTGAACCTGTGCTGAGGGGGGAGAAAACGTATGTGATTCATGTGTGCCCATTTTCTAGAATGTTTAATCCATACATATTTTGTAATTTTATTGCAACAAGGGCAAGTAAATTCCCCTTTCATACTCTAACCTGATAAATTTTCATAATCTGGGAAGTCATTGATTGTCCATAATAAAGCAGCCTACAGTTTGAACATATCATTCATTTCACGGTCATAAGCCATCACACCATCGCCCCAAAATTCATTCAACTTGTCAATCAATGGATGAAGGTAAACATCAATCTTATCCCCTGAACTTTTAGGTCCATCAATAAGAGTGGAAAGTAATATAAATTTTTGCTTCATACAAAACCACGGAGGAAGATTATATGGAACCAACACCACGGGGCATGTGCTATGAGTTTCACCAACCATAGACTTGAATGGATTGAAACCATCTACTAACAACCCCAATCGGATATTACGAACATCTTTAGCAAAGTTGGGGTGTCTCTTATCGAAATCCTTCGATGTACAAGAGTCTGTCGGGTGGGTTAACATATCACTTTCCTGGTTTCTTTCCGTATACCATCTCATTAAATTAGAAAATTTAGATGACATAAAAATCTTTTCAACCTTAGCTTTAGGGTAAAGTAACACATTTTCTTTACGGTAATCGGTTTTCCCTATTTCGCAGTCTAAATTTGATGAGTCAGATTTCCCCTATTCTCTTTCCACCTGGAAGTGCCACAGATCGTACAAATATCCAAATGGGTAGTTTATTTTCTAAACAACATACAGTTGTTTGCACATGAATCTATGGTCTCATATGCAAAACCTAAGTTCTCCATCAACTTACAAGCATGATAATATGACTTAATAATCTTAGCATCGATAGGAAGAACTTTTTTCAATAACACCAACAACATGTCGAATGATGTGTTTGACCACTGATTCAAATTCTTCAAATGAAACAAATCCACGATAAATGAAAATTTATTGTAAGCAGTACATCCAAGATATAATTCAGTTTTTGCATCATCAAGTACTTCATAAAACCTCCTTGAATCACTATCTGCACCAGAGCACAGATTTATCTCATCGGTCTCAACATTCTGGATGTCAATGCCTTCAAGAGTCAACCCATGTACCATTTCAGTAATCAATTCATGCATTGGATCATTCATCATTGCATCAACATCCATCTGAGTTGCATCTGTATTTTGACAACAAATATATTCTTTCCCATGATGAGTCCAACTCTTATAATTTTTCAGAAATTCGTTCAAGAATAGGTGCTCCCTCACGGTATCTCATTTGAATTGATATCTGTTTGCACATTTTCTACAAGGACAACTAATATATCCACTTTGGAATCCTCCAGTGAACTCAATAAACTGCATAATGCCCTTCAAATATTCTCTAGATGTTCGATTTGGAAGATCAATCCAACTCTTATCTATAATAATATCTTTATGTAACATCCCAGGTAAATAAATAAATAAGAAATATTTAATATTTATTAATATTTGTGAATTAAATATTAATTTTACTTTAAAAGGGTTGCTATGTTCGATAGCGTACCCGATACGCAACAATGGGTTTCTTTAAAATCTTACGTTGCACACTAATAATATAATATTATTATTTAAAATGGAAGTTAACTCCTAGCCGTTGTATTGGAGGGAATGAACAAAACTAACTAAAATATGATTATACATGTTTGTTAAATGTATTTATTTTTATCCAATAAAAGTTAGAGGCTTAAAATGTGAATGAATCTAATTTTAAGGATAATTTACATTAAAAGGTCGATTTACCGTCTTTTAATGGTGAACCCTCTTTAAATATAGTTTTTGTCACTTTAATACATTCTATTTGACCAAATAAAATCATTCATTAGAATGGGGATATCAAAATTTACTTTGTGTAATTTTTTGGAATTTTTCCGATAAAGTTCATTTTTTAATGAATAGTGAAAAATATGGTATTTTAATTCAAAACTGCGTTTTAATATAATTTATTTATATGGTTAGATTATATTTTTAATTGGTTTTAAAGTTTAATTAGAATATATTTTTACCATTTAATCCAGTTTTGTTCATTGTAATTAATTTCACTTTGAAATTGGACATAAACAAGTGTCAATCTTTTGATAGTTATTGTTTCTTAAAAACACGCTATTCGTTTTGATAACGGGAATTAATTTTAAATTAATTAATGCAACTTCTATGTTTATAATTTGGTAAAATAGACATCATTTTTGAATTCGTAATATCAAATATATCTTAGGCTGAATTTTTGGTATTTTTATGAAAAACTTCAATTTTTGATGAATAGTGAAACCACTTAGTAGAAGTTAAAAAAACTGACTTTTTCATTTAAATGGAATTTTACCACTTCTGTGAATTAAATTTCGAAAATCCGACATACATGGTTATTATTAGTAAGTAAAATGTGGTTCAATAAGAAGAAAATAATTTTTGGTGAATAGTAACTTTTGACTTTTATTTACCGCGGTTAAAGGTAAATAGGGTAATTCAAGGTAAAAAGAATATTATAATAATTCAAAATTACCTTAACTATAAGGCCCCAGCCTTAAACCTTACTTAATCTTGAATTATTACAAGATTACACATTGAGGATCTTTTTAGGTTTAGAGTTTTAGAGAATTAGATCATGAAAATTGCATTACATTCCACATTTAAACAAAGTGGTTACATAAAAGACAATATTCATTCTTCCCATCAACGGAAACATATTTAGAATATATCACGGATTCTTTCTTGACACATCCTTGACACTATCATCACATCATGTACCTTTCCCTTGACCTGTGAAAAACATTTCAAAAACTTGGGATGAGCATAAAAAGCTCAGTAAGGGTTATAAAAATATGGAAAGGAAACATGAGTTCATAAATACATAAGAATGAAATCATACTTTACCCATAAAACAAAGGCACTTTAACATACCTCATCAAACCATGAATAAATCATAGAAAACATAAGAAATAAAGGTAACTTGAGGCATTCATAACATTCTTACGTAGGGAGTAACCCTCTTGGTTACGTTTGGAATACCCATCACAGTATATTCCCTAAAATCTCTTCGGAGAAACTTTAACGTTTCACTCCTTCGCGTTACCCAATGCATTGGAGAGCTATATCGGGCTCACCCGCCCTTAGTTTATCACGGAACCACCCGTTCTTTATAACAATGCCCAAGAACCATAACATAATCGTATCACATAAACATGAATAAAGGAAACATAACATTTCCACATTTCAATCACAATATAACATTTTAGGATATTGAAATAATGAATCCATTCAAAAAGAAACCATTTCCAAAACCATTTAAAACATTTAATAAAGAGATTTTTGAATCAAAGTGTCTCATACCACCTTGAAGCTTTTAAAATTTTAAGCCATTAATATCCATATAAATAAAACCTTAAAACCATTTTGAAAACATGGATATTAATAAGAACAAATAATTAAAACATTTAAAACGATATTTTGGTTAAAGGGGTTTTACCAAAATTAGAGACACTTGAATACAATAATCGAGGAATAACATTTAGTCAGAACTTTATAATATCATGAGAATAAAAGGATTCATGATATAATACTCCAAAGGACAGTATATACACCATATAAGAGTGAATTAGTGCATAACAACAATGAACCCCCAATAGAAATGTCAAATGTGATGAATTCCCTTATAAAGAAGGTATCCCTAAATTAAGGACAAATAAATCTCAAAAATATGTGTGAAAAATATAAATACACCCAATATAAGTGGATATTAAGTGTAAAACAATAAAAGTTCCTTCACACATATTCAATGGATGACATATTCAATGACTACATGTTGAACCCAAAGAAATCGAAATTGGGTTAAAAAGTTCCCTTGACAGCCTAACGACATCACATCAAAATGAGTTGATGAGAGATCAAAAGTGTATCGCATCACTTGGACATAAAATTTACATCAATAAGGATATATGAGAACATATCCCAACATAACAATATGTAAATTAAAAGACCCAACAAAATAAGTCTTTTAAAAAAGAGGAGGGTGAAAGGTTTCCTTACCGACTTGGGTATCTTTCAAAACATACACCCCATGAAAGAAGGACAATAGATCATTGGTGTAAATACTCATAAATGAAATTATATTACACAAAGAGTAGAATAATGGGCAGTACATACACCACTCAATGGAATTTTTGGCAAATGTAGCATAAATCTCACGAGAATAAAAGTGAGATGAAAAATCCCTTACGAAAATTCGGCAGCCTAACGGCGCCACTCAAAACTTCCAAAATGGATTTATGAGAGAGAATAGGGTCTCTCATCATATGAACAATAAAAATTACAGTAAGAGTAATATAAAAGAACATCCCAATAACAAGAAAGATGATCTTTAAAAGGAATGACATAAAAGAGCATACTTAAAAAGACAGAGAGGAGTAGGATCCCTTACCTCGGATCTGACTTGACTCGATCATTCTTTAATCTCCTGAATAATAAACTTGAGTTAATTTATACTTCCTTAACAACCGTTTTCAAGTTCATTATTCCTTTTATATCACTTATTAGCATGTCACAAACATTATGTAATCATTTAAGTTAATAATTATTGTTTTGTCGATATTTGGTTATTAAGTCGAAAGTGGACTTCTTACAATTACATGTTGTTCGGGTGGCCAAATGTTTATTATATCCAGAATTGTATTCATGATGTAGATATAATATATGTCAAATATATCCAGTACATTCATGCATTTATAACATTACATAATCATTTGGAGGTAAGAAGTGAAATGCACCGTTCATGGAGACGGTAAGCCGTACGTACGCATGAACGCTACTTTCATTTCTATTTCGTATTTTATAGAATGGAATAATAATTATATAAAAGTATATTATAATTCCAGTATAATATTATATATAATATCATATTTCCATCCTTTATACGTCCCACATATGGTATTTAACGAATCAAATCACTTTGAGGGGGCGGTAGTCCGCACTTCCTAAAATGAAGATATCGCGTATACCCATAATGGAAGCCATAAAGGTAAGACAAAAATGAAAAATACAGAAGCATAAGTAAAATATAAACATATTATATATCATATATAAAAATAGTTACATCATAATGGCCACCTTTGAAGGTGTTAAATGAGTATTGAACAATCATCGTTTCGGGAGGCAGAATTTCGCCATCCACGGAAACCGTATGTTCTTTAACCATTTGATGTAGTTGTGTGAGAGTTTAGCTCGAATAAATCTTATAACAACATCCTAGTATATTGATGATACTGGTGTTGTTACAAAATAAGAAAATAAAAAGATTTTAGGGGGTTGGAGAAGCAAAATAAAACAAATGAACATGAGAGAATGAATTACCTTTAAAAGTGTAACTCCTTTTGATTTGAGCCAAAAGGCTTCCTTTGAAAGGATTCTTCCCAAAGGGAATCCTCTAGGATGAGGAGAGGGATGTGGAGAGAGTAAATGGGCAGGGGTTGGCCGAGCCAAAGGCTTGAGAAGTATGTGAAATGAGGTAGAGGTGGGGGCCTTTTATAAGAGGAGAGGAGGGGCACTTTTGGAAAGTAAGGAAATATTACTTTATTTGAAAATGTGTTTCGGTTTTAAAAGGTCCCACATTGATATAATTCGTGGATAAGGTTATAAAGGTTCTAAATCCACCCATCCAATAAGTTTTGGACATGTGTAGTGCATAGATTTTACATTATCTTTCCATTTTATTTAAATCGTCAAATAATGATGTCATCGCTGCATCATTATTATGTCATAAATAATTTATTTTATTTAATGTCTAAAAATTATAAAAAAATTACTATGATGTAGGAAATCTTTTTATCTTTCCAATGACTATTTATAATCAAAATTTGGACTTGTGTAACCCCACTTAAAAACTGTTTTAGTAAAACAACTCATCTTTATGTCAATTTAATTTTAACATTAAATAAAAATATATTATTGTTATTTTCCAACTAAAGTGGCTCCATGGGGTCCCCAAGTTGGCCCATGTCTTGTATTGGTCGGCCATGACTCTCCCAATAGGTGTAGGACAAGTTTCATGGTGTTTTCACATTCTTATAATATCATTATTACCTTAAACTATACTAATTACCACTAATCGCGATTAAAAACTTAATAAGTTACTATTCACCAAAAAATTATTTTTATCCCATTGAACCACATTTTACTTCTTAATGACAACCATGTATGTTGGATTTTTTGAAATTCAAAACACAGAAGTGGTAAAATTTCATTTAAACGAAAAATCAGCTTTTATAAGTACCACTTAGTGGTTTCACTATTCATCAAAAATTGAAGTTTTTCAGAAAATTACCAAAAATTCACCCTAAGCTATATTTGATATTACGAACTCAAAAATGAAGTCCATTTTACAAAATTCAAAACATATTAGTCACATTAATTAATTTAATAATTAATTCCCGCTGTCAGAGCAAATAGCGTGTTTTTATAAAACAATAAGTATCAAAAGATTGACACTAGTTTAAGTCTGATTTCAAAGTGAAATTAATTCCAACGACCACTATCGGATTTAATGGTAAAAATATTTTCTAATTTCACTTTAAAACCAATTCAATATATTATCTAATCATATAAATAAATTAGATTAAAAAGGGGTTTTGTATTAAAACACAACATTTACACTATTCATTAAAAAAAATGAACTTTATCGGAAAGATACCAAAAATTTACACAAAGTAAATTTTGATGTCCCGATTCTTAGTAAGAGTTTTATTTGGTCCAAAAGAATGTTTAAGAGTGAACAAAACTATATTTAATGACAGTTCTCCATTAAAAGGCGATAAGTGAACCTTTGGTGAAAACTAGGGCATATACGCCTAAAATTGAATTCTTTACGTATTTTAAGCCTGTATCCTTTATTGGATAAATGTAAAAACATTTAAAAACATATATAATCATATTTTAGTTATTTATATCCATTCCCGCCAATACAACGGCTACATGTTAACTACCATTTAAAATAATATTATTTTATTATTAGAGTGCAACGTATGATTCCCAAGAAACTCGTTGTTGCGTGTTGGGTACGCCATCGAGCATAGAATCCCCTTTAAAGTAATATTAATATTTCAAAAATATGGATAAATATAAAGATGACATATTCTTTATTCACCTGGGGTGTTACATCCTTCCCCCCTTTTGAGAATTGCATCCTCGCAATTTTAAAACTGGGCTTGGAAACATCCTTGAAAGTCCCACATCGGAACAAAAGTCGGTAAAACAAACACTTTAAAATAAAGAGAGATAAGTACAAAGGTCACCCGAGTTAACCCATACTAGGATTCCAAGTATGAAAATATGGACATGGAGGAAAAAACAAAGGGTCATGTTCTGATGGAGAGTGATGGAAAACATGTTTAGGAGAAAGTTAACCATGAGAAAATCACAAACTTGTGATGGGTTAAACGGTGTTGGGTTCCCCAGTAGGAAAAGTTAATAGACAACATTTTTGTTTTAAGTTACTTTTTATTGAGGAATTTATTCATAAGGAAACATAATCACTTATCATATTGACTTTCAAATTTTATTAGATTCCTTACACAAACTCATATTTTCTCCAAAAGATGAGTATTTAGGAAGACTTGTTCACATTAAGAGTACTATAATCAACTTCAAGAGAGTCACCTAATCCAAAAAAAAAGAGAACCATATACTTCCCATGTCTTTAGACTTTAACCAAACCAAAACCAAAAAGGTTATTACAAGATCAGATAATCCAGAAAAAGATAACCCTTTATAAAAAGAAAATCTATTCTAAATCTCCAAAATTTGTCCAACAAAACCCAAAGTTCAACGAGGACCATTCTATAATCAATTTGTCCATAAAATTATTCAATGTAAACCAAACTAAGATTGAAACCCAAATATTTGAAGGATTTAGTCACATAGTCTTCCAAGTTAAATCGTAACATTTATCTCCAAACAACATCAGTTGCTCCTAAAGTCTCGTATTGAAAAGTAATTAACCTAATCACATATCCTCCATGATAGGTTAATCATTTTCATAAATAACCCAAAATCAACATACTCTTAATTCATAAAATCATATAACTAAAAAGAATCAGTCAAACTAACCAGGGACTTCACGTAGTCCAGTGGTAGGCGTTAAATACCAGTCGCACTTTGGTTGTGGGTTCGATTCCCGCAGCTTTGTCCGACGCGACGGGTTGTCACACGGTCTGCGTGTTGTCCTTTTTACAAAACTATATAATTCTTAAAACATTCCCCAAAATGAGATAAAATCTTCATATTTTAACCTCAAGTTTATCTCATGCCTTTCATTTTCCATCATATCATATAATAACCCATAATTACCTCAAAAGTAAGGATCATATAAACTCTAATGGTTACCTTTATAATTATTACCTGAACATACACATGGATTGGTCATCTCGTACATGATGCATTAAAGATCATACCAAGGTTCTAGTGGTTGATCATGACTCCTTGATATTTGGTTTAGAACAACCACGAGTTTCCTCATTGAATCCTCCATTTTATCTAGTATCTTAATCAGAGAACCACCACTGTTTCCTTCAAACCTGTTGTCTCTTTGGTTCCTGCTAGATCCATCCATTCACTAAAAATAGAAATGTCAGTGTGAGTATATCAACAAAACCATCATGTACTATTGAGGAAGGTAAACACTAAGATACACTTACTCATTCACTTTATCTAAAACTAGGACTCTTTCTGAAATCCTTACCATTATGGTAATGTCACTTATGCTTAAAGAATACCCTAACCTCTAAAGTTATCTAAACCGACCTTTGATACCAACTATAAGGCCCCAGCCTTAAACCTTACTTAATCTTGAATTATTACAAGATTACACATTGAGGATCTTTTCAGGTTTAGAGTTTTAGAGAATTAGATCATGAAAATTGCATTACATTCCACATTTAAACAAAGTGGTTACATAAAAGACAATATTCATTCTTCCCATCAACGGAAACATATTTAGAATATATCACGGATTCTTTATTGACACATCCTTGACACTATCATCACATCATGTACCTTTCCCTTGACCTGTGAAAAACATTTCAAAAACTTGGGATGAGCATAAAAAGCTCAGTAAGGGTTATAAAAATATGGAAAGGAAACATGAGTTCATAAATACATAAGAATGAAATCATACTTTACCCATAAAACAAAGGCACTTTAACATACCTCATCAAACCATAAATAAATCATAGAAAACATAAGAAATAAAGGTAACTTGAGGCATTCATAACATTCTTACGTAGGGAGTAACCCTCTTGGTTACGTTTGGAATACCCATCACAGTATATTCCCTAAAATCTCTTCGGAGAAACTTTAACGTTTCACTCCTTCGCGTTACCCAATGCATTGGAGAGCTATATCGGGCTCACCCGCCCTTAGTTTATCACGGAACCACCCGTTCTTTATAACAATGCCCAAGAACCATAACATAATCGTATCACATAAACATGAATAAAGGAAACATAACATTTCCACATTTCAATCACAATATAACATTTTAGGATATTGAAATAATGAATCCATTCAAAAAGAAACCATTTCCAAAACCATTTAAAACATTTAATAAAGAGATTTTTGAATCAAAGTGTCCCATACCACCTTGAAGCTTTTAACATTTTAAGCCATTAATATCCATATAAATAAAACCTTAAAACCATTTTGAAAACATGGATATTAATAAGAACAAATAATTAAAACATTTAAAACGATATTTTGGTTAAAGGGGTTTTACCAAAATTAGAGACACTTGAATACAATAATCGAGGAATAACATTTAGTCAGAACTTTATAATATCATGAGAATAAAAGGATTCATGATATAATACTCCAAAGGACAGTATATACACCATATAAGAGTGAATTAGTGCATAACAACAATGAACCCTCAATAGAAATGTCAAATGTGATGAATTCCCTTATAAAGAAGGTATCCTTAAATTAAGGACAAATAAATCTCAAAAATATGTGTGAAAAATATAAATACACCCAATATAAGTGGATATTAAGTGTAAAACAATAAAATGTCATTCACACATATTCAATGGATGACATATTCAATGACTACATGTTGAACCCAAAGAAATCGAAATTGGGTTAAAAAGTTCCCTTGACAGCCTAACGACATCACATCAAAATGAGTTGATGAGAGATCAAAAGTGTATCTCATCACTTGGACATAAAATTTACATCAATAAGGATATATGAGAACATATCCCAACATAACAATATGTAAATTAAAAGACCCAACAAAAGAAGTCTTTTAAAAAAGAGGAGGGTGAAAGGTTCCCTTACCGACTTGGGTATCTTTCAAAACATACACCCCATGAAAGAAGGACAATAGATCATTGATGTAAATACTCATAAATGAAATTATATTACACAAAGAGTAGAATAATGGGCAGTACATACACCACTCAATGGAATTTGTGGCAAATGTAGCATAAATCTCACGAGAATAAAAGTGAGATGAAAAATCCCTTACGAAAATTCGGCAGCCTAACGGCGCCACTCAAAACTTCCAAAATGGATTGATGAGAGAGAATAGGATCTCTCATCATATGAACAATAAAAATTACAGTAAGAGTAATATAAAAGAACATCCCAATAACATGAAAGATGATCTTTAAAAGGAATGACATAAAAGAGCATACTTAAAAAGACAGAGAGGAGTAGGATCCCTTACCTCGGGTCTGACTTGACTCGATCGTTCTTTAATCTCCTGAATAATAAACTTGAGTTAATTTATACTTCCTTAACAACCGTTTTCAAGTTCATTATTCCTTTTATATCACTTATTAGCATGTCACAAACATTATGTAATCATTTAAGTTAATAATTATTGTTTTGTCGATATTTGGTTATTAAGTCGAAAGTGGACTTCTTACAATTACATGTTGTTCGGGTGGCCAAATTTTTATTATATCCAGAATTGTATTCATGATGTAGATATAATATATGTCATATATATCCAGTACATTCATGCATTTATAACATTACATAATCATTTGGAGGTAAGAAGTGAAATGCACCGTTCATGGAGACGGTAAGTCGTACGTACGCATGAACGCTACTTTCATTTCTATTTCGTATTTTATAGAATGGAATAATAATTATATAAAAGTATATTATAATTCCAGTATAATATTATATATAATATCATAGTTCCATCCTTTATACGTCCCACATATGGTATTTAACGAATCAAATCACTTTGAGGGGGCGGTAGTCCGCACTTCCTAAAATGAAGATATCGCGTATACCCATAATGGAAGCCATAAAGGTAAGACAAAAATGAAAAATACAGAAGCATAAGTAAAATATAAACATATTATATATCATATATAAAAATAGTGACATCATAATGGCCACCTTTGAAGGTGTTAAATGAGTATTGAACAATCATCGTTTCGGGAGGCAGAATTTCGCCATCCACGGAAACCGTATGTTCTTTAACCATTTGATGTAGTTGTGTGAGAGTGTAGCTCGAATAAATCTTATAACAACATCCTAGTATATTGATGATACTGGTTTTGTTACAAAATAAGAAAATAAAAAGATTTTAGGGGGTTGGAGAAGCAAAATAAAACAAATGAACATGAGAGAATGAATTACCTTTAAAAGTGTAACTCCTTTTGATTTGAGCCAAAAGGCTTCCTTTGAAAGGATTCTGCCCAAAGGGAATCCTCTAGGATGAGGAGAGGGATGTGGAGAGAGTAAATGGGCAGGGGTTGGCCGAGCCAAAGGCTTGAGAAGTATGTGAAATGAGGTAGAGGTGGGGGCCTTTTATAAGAGGAGAGGAGGGGCACTTTTGGAAAGTAAGGAAATATTACTTTATTTGAAAATGTGTTTCGGTTTTAAAAGGTCCCACATTGATATAATTCGTGGATAAGGTTATAAAGGTTCGAAATCCACCCATCCAATAAGTTTTGGACATGTGTAGTACATAGATTTTACATTATCTTTCCATTTTATTTAAATCGTCAAATAATGATGTCATCGCTGCATCATTATTATGTCATAAATAATTTATTTTATTTAATGTCTAAAAATTATAAAAAAATTACTATGATGTAGGAAATCTTTTTAGCTTTCCAATGACTATTTATAATAAAAATTTGGACTTGTGTAACCCCACTTAAAAACTGTTTTAGTAAAACAACTCATCTTTATGTCAATTTAATTTTAACATTAAATAAAAATATATTATTGTTATTTTCCAACTAAAGTGGCTCCATGGGGTCCCCAAGTTGGCCCATGTCTTTTCTTGGTCGGCCATGACTCTCCCAATAGGTTTAGGACAAGTGTCATGGTGTTTTCACATTCTTATAATATCATTATTACCTTAAACTATACTAATTACCACTAATCGCGATTAAAAACTTAATAAGTTACTATTCACCAAAAAATTATTTTTATCCCATTGAACCACATTTTACTTCTTAATGACAACCATGTATGTCGGATTTTTTTGAAATTCAAAACACAGAAGTGGTAAAATTTCATTTAAACAAAAAATCAGCTTTTATAAGTACCACTTAGTGGTTTCACTATTCATCAAAAATTGAAGTTTTTCAGAAAATTACCAAAAATTCACCCTAAGCTATATTTGATATTACGAACTCAAAAATGAAGTCCATTTTACAAAATTCAAAACATATTAGTCACATTAATTAATTTAATAATTAATTCCCGCTGTCAGAGCAAATAGCGTGTTTTTATAAAACAATAAGTATCAAAAGATTGACACTAGTTTAAGTCTGATTTCAAAGTGAAATTAATTCCAACGACCACTATCGGATTTAATGGTAAAAATATTTTCTAATTTCACTTTAAAACCAATTCAATATATTATCTAATCATATAAATAAATTAGATTAAAAAGGGGTTTTGTATTAAAACACAACATTTACACTATTCATTAAAAAAATGAACTTTATCGGAAAGATACCAAAAATTTACACAAAGTAAATTTTGATGTCCCGATTCTTAGTAAGAGTTTTATTTGGTCCAAAAGAATGTTTAAGAGTGAACAAAACTATATTTAATGACAGTTCTCCATTAAAAGGCGATAAGTGAACCTTTGGTGAAAACTAGGGCATATACGCCTAAAATTGAATTCTTTACGTATTTTAAGCCTCTATCCTTTATTGGATAAATGTAAAAACATTTAAAAACATATATAATCATATTTTAGTTATTTATATCCATTCCCGCCAATACAACGGCTACATGTTAACTACCATTTAAAATAATATTATTTTATTATTAGAGTGCAACGTATGATTCCCAAGAAACTCGTTGTTGCGTGTTGGGTACGCCATCGAGCATAGCATCCCTTTTAAAGTAATATTAATATTTCAAAAATATGGATAAATATAAAGATGACATATTCTTTATTTACCTGGGGTGTTACATTAACACTTGTCCTAACCTTATTGGATGAGTCATGACCGACCATGGCCATCCTTGGGTCGATTTGCAGACCCCATGGAGCCACTTATGAATGATAATGACACTTTAGATTAATTAATTTAAATTAAAGGCTAAAATGACATAAACAAAAATCTTTTAGTAAATTAATTTTTATATGGTGTTATATAAGTAATCGTTTTGACTATAAATATTAATTGGAAAGCTAAAAATATTTCCTACATCATGGTATTTGTTTTATAATTTTTAGACATCGAATAAATTAAATTATTTATGACACAATAATGATGTAGTGTTTACCTCATTAATAAATTATTTAAATAAATAAGATTATAAATATTAAAATAACATCCCAAACCTATCCAATTCTTATTGGATGATTTTATTTCGACCATGGGTCATCTTATATTCTACTCTAATGATTTTTGGACCTTTAGAAACTGAATATCATTATATAATAAAATAAAATTTTCACACTTTCCTAAAGATCCCCTCCTCCCCCTTATAAAAGAAGGTCATTTCTAACCAATTCCTCACACCTCTCAAGCCTTTTGGCTCGTCCAACCTCTGCCCAATTAAGCTCCCTACATCCCTCTCTTCCACCTAGAAGCCTTAACTTAGGCTGAAGGCACTTCAACAAACCATTTTGGTTCAAACCAAAGGGAGTTACACAAATTAAAGGTAACGGATTCTCTTAACTTCTTTTCTTTTATTTTACTTCTCCAACCCCTAAACTCTTTTTATTACCTTATTTTATAAAAACACCAGTATCCTAAATATACTATGATTTTGTTATGAAAAGGATTCAAACTACACTTACACACACCTCCATTTAATGGGTGAAGAACATACTGTTTCTGTGGATGGAAAACTAACGCCTCACGAAACGATGATTGTTCGATTATCTCCTACCGCCTATCATGGTGTACATTAAGATGACACTATATTTATATATGATATATATTATATTTATGTTTTCTTTATGATTCTGTATTTTTCTTTTATATCATACCTTTATGGTTTCCATTATGAGTAAACGTGATAATTTCATTTGAGGAAGTGCGGACTACCGCCCCTCAAAGTGATATGACTCATTAATGTCATATATGGGATGTATAAAGGATGAAGTTAATGATATTATATATGATATTATACTGGAATTATAATATACCTATGTATCATTATGTTTTAATTCCATTAAAATATGAAATAGAAATGAAAGTAGCGTTCATGCGTACGTACGACTTACCATCTCCATGAACGGTGCATTTCATTCTTACCTCCAAATGATATGTATTGTTATAAATATATATATACTTCATATATATGATATATATGATATATAAATAATGAATATCATTCTGGATATAATGGACTATTGACCACTTGGACAACTTGTAAATATAAGGTGTTCATTTTTGACTCAACTACCAAATATCGACAAAATGAATGTTATTAACTTAAATGATTACATAATGTTTATAACATGGTAATAAGTGATATAAAAGGAATAATAAACTTGAAAAGGGTTCTTAATCAAGTAGAAATTAACTTTAGTTTATTATTCAGGAGATTAAATAACGATAGAGTCAAGTCGGACATGAGGTAAGGGACTTCGTCTCAATCTCCTTTCATTGAGACATATTTTCATTAATACACAACTTTATTTTATATAGTGTATAAACCCCTTTGAATTTTACTTTTATTCAAAATGAATCTTTTTCTACGAAGCGTTTTACTAAACGACAAAAATAATGTTCCTTTTAACATAAGTGGTGACAACGACCTTTTTCGCCGCTGTGAGTATTATTTGATCTTTGGATTCCTCAAAAAACCGTAATGTTTTTAAAAGAAAATAAATACCATATACTCTTTTATGTATTTTGGTATTGAAAATGGTTTTGATAATGGATTTTTTATGTCAATATATTTAAGTGATATACTGTGATTGAAATGTGGAAATGTTTTCTTTCCTTTATATTTGTTTTATGTGTTATGATTTTATAATGGTACTTGGACATTTGACGGGTGGTTATGTGATAAACCAAATGATGGGTGGTTCCATGATAAACCAGGATGGGTGGTTACGTTATAACCTCCAATGAATTGTGTATGGAAGTTAGTCGTATGGCTATTCCATTTAGTGATATGTGTGGAAGTCGACTGTATGGTTATTCCATTTAAGTATGTGTATGTCCCAAGTCACCTTTATATGTTATGTGTTCTTTATATGGGTTTTATGGTAATATTTTGGTTACAAAAGGGTAAGTAGTGATATTTTATTTAGTGAAGAGTATTTACTACTTCATAAAGGTGAAAAGTATTACTTATGTTAAAGTATTCATGGTTTACTTATTGTTTTGAAAAACTAACAGTTTTCCTTCTTTGTGTATCCCTTACTGAGCTTTTTATGCTCATACCAAGTTTTTGAAATGTTTTTCACAGGACATAATGCGGAATAGGGTCAAGGATGGGATCAAGGAAAATTCATGTTGTCTTAAACATGGAACTAGACATGACACTTTTTTTAAGAGTTTTTGTTTTGTGAAAAGAAGTGGAAACTGAGTAGAAGTGTCTACTTTGTTTTTTTTTTTTGAAATGAAATGTAATAGTTGTGGCCTAATTCTCTAAAAATCTAAACCTGAAAAGATGCTTAATGTTAATTATTCATTTAATTCATGATTATGTAATGTTTTAAGGTCGAGTCCTTATAGTTGGTATCAGAGGTCGGTTTAGAAAACTTTAGGAGTTAGGGTATTGTTAAATTAATGTACATAAATTAATTTATGGTCAAATTAAAATAATATAGAATTTACAGATTACCATGTTGTTTTGCCTAAGATATTTATATATTTAGAATGGTTTTTCGAAGAGGAAACATGGCAGTTGTGTTGGGAAGGCATACATAGGGAAATGACCTTCCAAATATGCATCCTGAGATGGTCAGAATTAGAATTGAACAGTTTGTTGCAGTGATGGCTCAGTTGATTCAAGTGATATATGTTGGTTGTTTTTATTGATGATATTTTGGTTTATTCTAAAAGTAAAGAGGAGCATAAAAGTCATTTAAGGGTTGTCTTTCAAACCTTAAAAAAATAAACTATTGGGGAAATTCAGCATGTGTGAGTTTTGGTTACAAAAAATTTCTTTCCTTGGTCACATTGTTTCAAAAAAATGGCATAACCGTTGATCCTGCTAAAACAAAAATTGTTTAAGAATGGCCAAGACCCACAAATATAACTGAGATCCGTAGTTTTCTTGGTTTGGCAGGTTATTACCGAAGGTTGGTTGAGAATTATTCACGGTTATCTAGTCCAATGACTAAGTTAACTCGAAAAGGTGTTAAGTTCATTTGGACAAAAGAATGTTATGATTGTTTTCAGGAATTGAAAAGAAGATTGGTGAATGCTCCAGTTTTGGCACTGCCTTCCAGAAAGGGTGAGTTTGTTATCTATAGTGATGCTTCGTTGAAAGGACTTGGTTGTGTCCTTATACAGAATGATTAGGTAATTTTTTATGCTTCACGTCAGTTGAAACCTCGTGAGTTAAATTATCCTACACATGATTTAGAATTAGCTACTGTTGTTTTTGCTTTAAAAATTTGGAGGCATCATTTGTATGGAGTAATGTGTGAAATATATACTGATCACAAAAGTGTGAAGTATATATTCACTTAGAAAGAATTGAACATGAGATATAGAAGATGGCTGGAATTAATCAAGGATTATGATTGCACGATCATTTACCATCCGAGAAAAGAAAATAAAGTGGCTGATGATTTGAGTCGAAAAAGTAATGTCTCATTAACCATGTTACATTTAGAACGAGATCCTTTGTTTTTTGATTTGATGAACATTGGAATAGAAGTTGTTGGTGTAGGAAATTCTTCTGTTTTGTTTCAGGTGTCAGTGAAATCATCTCTATCAGATAGAATAAAGCAAGCGCAGAAAGAAGACAGTGAGTTGCAGAAAAAGGTAGAGTTGGTTAAGAAGGGTAAGTTGCCTGATTTTAACATTGTTAATGATTGTGTTTTGAGGTTTTTGAAGAGATTGTGTGCGCCTTGTGATTCACAGTTGAAGAATGAGTTGTTATGTGAAGCTCATAGTTCTCTGTTTTCATTTCATCCTAGTAGTACTAAGATATACAGAGATCTTCAGGAGTATTACTGGTGGGATGGAATGAAAAGAGATATTGCTGATTTTACTGTGAAGTGTTTGACTTATCAGTAGGTTAAAGTAGATCGGCAGTTACCGAAAGGGATTCTTCGGTCTTTACCGGTGCCAGAGTGGAAATGGAAAAATATATCCAAGGACTTTGTTGTGGGATTACCGAATAAATATCAAGGTAATAATGTAATCTAGGTTATAGTTGATCAATTGACTAAATCTGCTCATTTTCTTCCTATTTGAGATATTTTGTCTCTAGATCAACTTGTTTGGTTGTATGTTAAAGAGATAGTTAGGTTGCATGGAGTTCCCATCTCCATTGTATCTGATCATGATCTCAAGTTTACTTCTAACTTTTGGAAAGGTCTTCAGAAGTCGTTGGGTACTAAATTAAATTTTAGCACAAATTTTCATCCTCAATCAGATGGGCAGTCAAAACGAACAATTCAGACCTTGGAGGATATGCTATGTGCTTGTTCACTGGATTACCAGGGAAGTTGGGACTAATATCTTTCTTTGGTTGAATTTTCATATAATAACAGTTTTTATTCCAGTATACAGATAGCTCTGTTTGAGGCATTATATGGAAAGCGTTGTCGAACTCCATCTTTTTTGGATGAATTAGGTGAAAGGAAGCTGATGGGACCAGAATTGGTAGAAGAGATGGCAGAGAAAGTTCATTTGATTCAGAATCACATGAGAACATCTCAGAGCAGATAGAAAAGTTATGTGGATAACTGGAGGAAGTATATTTCTTTTGAGGTAGGTGATCATGTCTTTCTCAAAGTTTCTCCATGGAAAAGTGTGATATGTTTTGGTATGAAGGGAAAGTTGAGTCCGAGGTTCATTGGACCTTATGAAATCCTGGAGAAAGTTGGATCAGTTGCGTACAGAGTGGCTTTACCTCCAAGTTTTTCCCAGGTACACAATGTTTTTTCATGTTTCGATGTTGAGAAAGTATATACCAGATCCATCGCATGTTTTATGTCCAGAGGTAGTTCAGTTGGAAGAGAATCTCTCTTATGAGGAACAACCAGTCCAGATTCTTGACCGAAGAGAGAAAATGTTGTGGAATAAGGCAATTCACTAGGTAAAGGTTTTGTGGAAAAACCATATGGTTGAAGAGGCAATGTGGGAATCTAAAAATACTATGAGGGATAAATACCCCCATTTATTTGATAAGTGAATAAAATTGCGAGGTCACAATTTCCAAAAGGGGGGAAGGATGTAACATCCCTGGTAAATAAAGAAATAAGACATATTTCATATTTATTAATATTTGTGAATTAAATATTAATTTTACTTTAAAAGGGTTGTGATGTTCAATAGCATACCCGATACGCAACAATGGGTTTCTTTGAAATCTTACGTTGCACACTAATAATATAATATTATTATTTTAAATGGAAGTTAACTCCTAGTCTTTGTATTGGCGGGAATGAACAAAACTAACTACAATATGATTATACATGTTTTTTAAATGTATTTACTTTTATTCAATAAAATTTAGAGGCTTAAAATGTGAATGAATCTAATTTTAAGCATAATTTACATTAAAAGGTTGATTTACCGTCTTTTAATGGCGAACCCTCATTAAATCTAGTTTTGGTCACTTTAATATGTTATATTTGACCAAATAAAATCCTTCATTAGAATAAAGATATCAAAATTTACTTTGTGTAATTTTTTGGAATTTTTCTGATAAAGTTCATTTTTTAATGAATAGTGAAAAATATGGTATTTTAATTCAAAACTGCATTTTAATCTAATTTATTTATATGGTTAGATTATCTTTTTAATTGGTTTTAAAGTTTAATTAGAATATATTTTTACCATTTAATCCAATGTTGGTCATTGGAATTAATTTCACTTTGATATTGGATATAAACAAGTGTCAATCTTTTTATAGTTATTGTTTCTTAAAAACACGCTATTCATTTTGATAACGGGAATTAATTTTAAATTAATTAATGTAACTTCTATGTTTAGAATTTGGTAAAATAGACATCATTTTTGAATTTGTAATATCAAATATAGCTTAGTCTGAAGTTTTGGTATTTTTCTAAAAAACTTCAATTTTCGATGAATAGTGAAACCACTTAGTAGTAGTTAAAAAACTGACTTTTTCATTTAAATGAAATTTTACCACTTTTGTGAATTGAATTTCGAAAATCCTACATACATGGTTGTTATTAGTAAGTAAATTGTGGTTCAATAAGATGAAAATAATTTTTGGCGAATAGTAACTTTTGACTTTTATTTATCACGGTTAAAGGTAAATAGGGTAATTCAAGGTAAAGAGAATGTTATAATAATTCAAAATTACCTTAACACTTGTCCTAAACTTATTGGAAGAGTCATGGACAAACATGGGAATCCTTGGGTCGATTTTGGGACCCCATGAAGCCACTTATGAATGATAATGACACTTTAGATTAATTAATTTAAAGTAAAGGCTAAAATGACATAAACAAAAATCTTTTAGTAAATTAATTTTTATATGGTGTTATATAAGTAATTGTTTTGACTATAAATATTCATTGGAAATCTAAAAAGATTTCCTACATCATGGTATTTGTTTTATAATTTTTAGACATCGAATAAATTAAATTATTTATGACACAATAATGATGCAGTGTTTACCTCATTAATAAATCATTTAAATAAATAAGATTATAATTATTAAAATAACATCCCAAACCTATCCAATTATTATTGGATGATTTTATTTTGACTACGAGTCATCGTATCTTCGACTCTAGTGATTTTTGGACCTTTAGAAACTGAATATCATTATATAATAAAATAATATTTTCACACTTTCTTAAAGAGCCCCTCCTCCCCCTTATAAAAGGAGATCATTTCTAACCAATTCCTCACACCTCTAAAGAATTTTGGATCATCCAACCTCTGCCCAATTAAGCTCCCTACATCCCTCTCTTTCACCTAGAAGCTTTAACTTAGGCAGAAGGCACTTCAACAAACCATGTTGGTTCAAACCAAAGGGAGTTACCCAAATTAAAGGTAACAGTTTCTCTTAACTTCTTTTCTTTTATTTTACTTCTCCAACCCCTAATGTAAAGACCCGTAAATTTCAAGGAAAATTTTTTCTTAAATTATTTGGGATTTTACGAGTACGCAGTTTCTGACGACACGTAATTCTGAGGCCCGGTGTGCCCGGAATCAATTTTCGAAATTTAGCTCGGGTACGTTCAGTGAACGAACGAGCAGGTTTTTCTATCTTTTGAACTGGTGCTCGGATTTGAAATCTGAGGGCACCGATGGAACCGCAGCGCCGGTAATTGCTTAATAGGACTATTACCGATGGTGTGTTTGCTTGCGAGGAGTTGTATAAATTTGTGGATTAAATGAAAAGCAAAATAAAATTGTGTTACAATTTTATTTCTTTTTCTAAGTGGTTATATCCTAGGTGTGGGAGTTGGGGTGGGACCCATTAGACACTAACTACCCTTGAGAGGATAAAGGCGAGGTGGGTCCCACACGAGCCCCCAACTCTTCACATTCCCTAACTCCCTCCTTTATTTGAGTAACTCCCCTCTCTCCTTCTTTAAGTCTTGCCAACTTAACACATAATTAATAAGACAACTCATGTTTAATTAATAAGTGTTTTGGAATTTGAATTGGTAATATTTGAATTCATGGCATGAATTAATAAAATAAGGGAAGACATTATTTTTTGGGTTGGCTTGTTGTGTGAGGATATTGGGGAGAGAACTCTAAGTCCCTTGAAGAACTTCATCACCTTCGTTGAAGAATGCCAAGACTCCGATGAAGAACGTCGACTTTGCGGTCCCGGAATTCTCCATCCTCTTCCTCCTCCGCGACAAGGAAGGAGACACCGACGACGACGGGAACGATGCCATCCTCCCTGGTGCTTGACAACCGTGAGATTCCTTCGAGGTAGGGGTTATCTTCGTTCGTGTTTAATCTAATCTTCTTCGTTGATTATTTTGGCCGAATGTTACCAACGCAACGGGAGGAGATCGGACCGCACAAACACGGACGATTTCTCCTCCCCATTTCCTTGTTGATTTATGTTGACGATCGAAGCGAAGGTGGCGCGGTGTCGTTGCACCACGTGGGGACAAAGAGAACCGCGGCCGGAGCGGGCCGCGGCGGTGGTGCGCAGCGCCGTCGTGCCGCGCCGGAGAACCCGAGGGAGGCCGTGGCCGGAACGGGCCACGACGGAGGGGCGCGGCGCCGTCGCGCCGCGTCGGTCGGACGGGAGCCGCGCCCAAATGGGCCGGACCCGGACCCGGGAAGAGTCGACCCGGTTCGGGCCGACCCATGGGGTATTGGGTCGGGTCGGACCGGGCCCAAACCCCCTATTCTCGGACAGATCCATTCAAACTCCCATATCATAGGCTACGGACCTCTGATCAACGCAACGTCAGTTGCGTTGGGATCCTTGGATCGAGACGGTCGTTTCAGTATATTACACTCAAGCTTTCGGTAAAGTTTGGGTATGGCCGGGTTGGTTCGAACCCGAAACCAACCAGGCCCTTGGAGCGGAAACGCTTATAACTTAACGACCGGACGTCCGAATGACGTGCCGTCAGTTACATTGAATTCCCCTTAGTGAGACAGTTATTTTTGCTTACTTCTCTTGAGGTTTGGACGCAGATGGCGTACAGTCGGGTTGGTTTTAGCTCAGAAACCAACCGGGCCCCTGGGACGAAAAAACCAATAACTCTCGGACCGGGCGTCCGATTGACGCGTCGTCTGTCACGTTGAGTTCCTATTGACGAGACGGAACTTTGTGATACATCAACTCTAGACTTCGTGACAGTTGATGTATCGACCCCTTGGCTCGTGGAGCGGACCCTCCCGAAATCGAGCATGCTGTGTGCGGGAACCCTAGAGTTGGCTGCGACTGTGACGACGATGACGACTGTACTTGGATCCTACGTGGGTTCGACAGCGAGGACGACTGTACTTCGATCCTCCGTGGGTTCGGCAGCGATGACGACTGTACTTGGATTCTACATGGGTTCGGCAGCGATGGTTACTGTACTTGGATCCTACGTGGGTCTGGCAGCGATGACATCTTTACTTGGATCCCACGTGGGTTCGGCAGAGGAGATGATTCAGAGGCTACATCAATCATCTCCACCCCTTTCTGTGAATAGTATACCTGTGTGACATGAGTCTTGACTTTCAATCATTATCTTCGATATGATTGACTTGCTTTCCTGTGTGGATTGGGTTGTGATTTCCTGTGTGGATTGGGTTGTACTTTCCTGTGTGGACTGGGTTGAACTTGGGCTCGGAAGTTGGAGCCAAACTGGAATTGACGACTTAGGTATATGTATGGGCATATACCTAAGTAGTGTTGGTTGATACTTCGTATTTGTATCTTTCCTTTGTGGTTTATCCTTTGTGGATTCTGGGAGGCCTTTGGGGGTCTCGGGGTCCCTACTGAGTATCGTATACTCACCCCTGCACGGGCTATGCCCGCACTACGTTGTGTTGGTTGCAGATGACGGATAGCGCTGATCGTGGTTGAGGCCTGAGGAGCGGGACGATATACGGTGGTGGACTATCAGGTGAGACGTACACGGATTGGATGGCCGAACTCGAGGAGCCGACGAGACTATCTGTACTCACCCTTCAGGTGGGAGTTCTGGAGGACATCTTGGTGGTTGTTGCTCTACTTTTCAGCTGTTGTACTTTCTTTTCTCAGTTGTATTGTACTTTCAGTTGGGTTTGTATACTGGCCCATTTACTTTCCAGCACTTACTTTTGTACTCAGTTTACTTAGTGTTTACTTCATCTTGTGTACTCTGTGGTGTTTATTTTTGTATATAAAGGCAATGTCTTCCCTTTTATCCGGATTTATGCCTTTGGTGCTAGTCGTCAACCCCTGGCCTATGGAAGGCGGGCTTGGGGTAGTCACGGCACGGGCCCCAAGGATGGGTCGTGACAAATTGGTATCAGAGGAGTCGATTATACCGCAGAACTCAGGACTTTGATAATTTCTTCTATGTGAAGCAATAATGTTAAGGGTATTGAGTGTGGCTATCAGTCCAGGGAGTCCAGTGTTGGTGCGGCGGCCGACGTATCCATACACCAGGACCCTGACTTCTGATTTCTGACTCAGTGCAAGAAAACATTGATTGCATGTGTGTTTCAAAGTTTTCTTTGTGATTACTTTGTGTCAGCTCACCAGGTATATTGTATTAACCGCGGCGCACTTGTTTCTTTTCAGGATGGCCCCACGACGACAGTCAGCTAGGGTTCCGAGCTTTGTGCGAGATGGCAGCCCACCAAGCGATGAGGCCTCGGTGCAAGGCCCCATTATAGCGGAGGCACCGGCGGTACCTCTACCTGCCGAGCCACTGATGCCACCAGCCCCAGCAGCTGAGAGTGAACGTCGCCTGAGTGCACTGCACGAGTTTCAGCATCAGAGACCGCCCAGGTTCTGCGGAGAGACGGACCCTCAGACAGCCGAGGATCGGCTGGAGGATATTGTTTGAGTCTTCAGATTAGTAGGGACACCATCTGACCTCATGGTGATCCTTGCGACGAGTCTCCTGCACGCAGCAGCAGGTAGATGGTGGAGCCTGATGCTCCAGGTGAACGACGAGGCATCTCTACTTTGGACAGAGTTTGAGAGCCTCTTTCACTCGGAGTTCGTTCCAACCACCCTCCGTGCGGTGCGCATTCAGGAGTTACTACAGCTACGGTAGGGCATCATGTCAGTAGCCCAGTACTCGGTGAGATTTACTGACCTCTCGCGCTATTCCACGGACATGGTACAGGACCCATTCTTCCGGGCCCGGACCTTCGAGCAGGGACTGAAGCATGAGATCAGGGCTTCGATGATCTCCCTCAGCATTCCAACGTAGGCAGGAGTACTGGAGCAAGCCCTTCTTATAGAGAGCTTTCTTGCTGAGCCTACACCAGCAGCGAGACCTACCGCAGGGCGGCACGTAGCGGAGTCTTCTGCAGCTGGCAGTCGACAGATGTCACAGGGGTCCAAGCGGACCAGACCATCAGGTTGGAGACCTCAGGATACTGGTTCGGAGGTGCGGGGCACACGCAGCAGAGCCATTCATACGAGAGGCAGACAGTGTTATGCATGCGGCGGGCAGGGTCACATGGCTCGTGACTACCCGACCCGCCATGAAGAGGAGCAGCAGACGGTTGAGTGACCACCTAGGCAGAAGCAGAGGTTTGACCATGGCGGTCCGCAGGGAGCAGGCGGACGAGGTGGAGGGGTTGTCCGAGCAGGAGGTGGTGGACGACGCTTCGGGGCTCTACCACCACCACCACCAGGAGGTCCACCCCGACCACAGGGAGCTGGCGGGCAGAGGCAGGATCAGCTTCAGGCAGTGGAGGCCTATGACCACGGCACACCTGAGATGATTTGAGGTACTATCTGTGTCTACTCCACCCTTGCTGCAGTTCTTATAGACACAGGAGCGAGTCATTATTTTATTGCCTCTGCCCTTGTTCGGAGCTCGGAGATTCTGACGGAGCCGTTGCCTCGATCCTTACGGCTAGAGACTCCTACGGGAGCAGAATAGACGATTACGCACTGGTGCTGGCAGTGTGAGATTACTCTAGGAGGCGAGAGCTTCAGCTGGGATCTTCTTGTAGCGGCGTCGAGGCCTTACGACGTCATCTTGGGCATGGATTGGTTATATACGATCCATGCTCAGATCGACTGTATTAGGCGCAAGGTGCGGTGTGTCTGCACAGATGTGAGCAGGTTCACCTTCACCGGCAAGAAGGGAGCCTTTGCAACGCAGGATGGACTTACGCAGAGGAGAGGACAACCGATCACTCATTAGTTGGATAGTCTCATCCTAGGAGCAGTTGATGTGTGGAGTCTGAGTTTTCCTGTAGTGGTGAATCAGTATGCAGACGTTTTCCCTAACGACGTTCCAGGACTACCTCCTCACAGAGAGGTAGACTTCTATATTGACTTGTACCCCGGGACAGCCCCGATATCTACTCCAACATATCGGATAGCTCCCGCTGAGCTTCAAGATCTACAGGTACAGCTGGAGGACTTGTAGGGCAAGGGATTCATCCGACCCAGTGTTTCACCCTGGGCTTCCCCGATTTTGTTCACCAAGAAGGCGGACAGGAGATTGCGACTGTGTGTCGATTACCGTCGCCTGAATCAAGTGACCGTAAAGAACAAGTATCCACTTTAGAGGATTGAAGACCTCTTCGATCAGATCAATGGAGCACAATGGTTCTCGAAGATATACCTCAGGTCAGGCTATCATTAGCTCAGAGTTTGAGACGAGGATGTGCAGAAGACAGCCTTCAGGTGTCGGTATGGCCACTATGAGTTCTTGGTTATGCCTTTCGGCATAACCAACACTCCAGTAGTGTTTATGAGTCTCATGAACAGGATCTTCCAACCTTACCTCGATCGATTTGTTGTAGTCTTCATTGGAGACATATTGATTTACTCGACTACTAAGGAGGAGCATGCCTACCACTTACCGGTTGTACTGGATACACTCCGAGAGCACCAGCTTTATGGTAATCTCTCGAAGTGTCAGTTCTGGATTCGAGAGGTCCACTTCTTGGGGCACGTCATCTCTGAGGCGGGAGTTGCGGTGGATCCTGCGAAGATCGAGGCAGTACTAGCTTGGGAGCCACCTAGGAGCATGACGGAGGTGTGGAGTTTCCTAGGTTTGGCTGGGTACTATTGGAGATTTGTGCCAGACTTCTCCAGAGTTACAGCACTACTTTTAGCTTTGACTAAGAAGGTGAAACCCTTCGTGTGGTCAGATAGATGTCAGTAGAGCTTCCAGGAGCGGAGACAGAGATTGACCAGTGCACCCATCTTGAGGCTACCGGAGGAGGGTGTAGGGTACGTAGTTTACTGCGACGCATCAGGGACCGGAATCGATTGTGTCCTGATACAGGAGTGGGCATTGATCTCTTACGGATTACGACAGTTGAGATAGCACGAGCAGAACTACGCTACCCATGACCTGGAGTTAGCAGCAGTGGTCTTTGCCTTGAAGATGTGGCGGCACTATCTGATGGGCGAGTGCTTTACAGTCTACTCTGACCACCATAGTCTCAGGTACATCTTCTCACAGAAGGACATGAACCTGAGACAGCGGCGATGGCTCGAGTTCCTCCAGGACTATGACTTTGAGATAGTCTATACTCCTGGGAAGGGGAACGTAGTAGCTGATGCTCTCAGCAGGAGGTCAGGCATCCAGCTACTTGGAGAGGCGACGGAGTAGCTAGCCGCGTTGCAGATATCCTTCGTGGATAGAGATGGGGAAGCCTTTCTACAGTCACTCACAGTCACTCCTCCACTACTTCAGCGGGTCAGAGAGGCACAACGTGGGGACGTTGACTGTGAGACGTGACGTGCACATATATCCTCAGGACAGGCACCTGATGAATTATCAGTAGGATGAGAGTACGTCGTCCTTTTCAGAGGACGTACCATGGTACCAGTTGCATTACATGAGGAGGTACTGAGAGAGTTTCACACTTCCCCATTGGCGGTACATCCAGGAGTAGCGAAGATGTACCAGGATCTCAGACGAAAGCACTGGTGGCCAGGTATGAAGAAGGTTGTGGAAGAGTTCGTTTCACGATGTCTCACCTGCCAGCAGGTGAAGGCGGAGCACCAGGTACCAGCAGGCTTGGTACAACCCTTGGAGGTCCCGGAGTGGAAGTGGGACAGGATATCTATGGATTTCATGACAGGGCTTCCACATACTTCCAGAGGACACGACTCCATCTGGGTGATCGTAGATTGACTCACCAAGTCAGCCCACTTTCTACATATCAGAGAGCAGGGCTCAGTGGAGAGCTTGGGACACCTCTACGTTCAGGAGATTGTACGGCTTCATGGTGTTCCATCGTCTATCGTCTTCGATCGAGATGCTCGCTTTACTTCCCGGCTTTAGAAGGGGTTGCAGGAGGCATTTGGGACGCAGCTACGCCTGAGCACCGCCTTTCACCCTTAGACGGATGGTCAGACGGAGAGGACCATTCAGACTCTTGAGGACATGCTCCGTGCATGTGTCCTTGACTTTGGTCACAACTGGGAGGATCACCTACCCTTGGTGGAGTTTGCGTACAACAACAGCTACCACTCCACCATCGGGATGGCACCATACGAGGCATTGTACGTCCGACCTTGTAGATCACCTCTGTGCTGAATAGACCCTGGGGAGTCAGCACTTGTAGGACCAGAGATGGTCCAGGCCATGATGGAGAAAGTGCAGATCATCTAGGAGAGGATGAGGACTGCACAGAGACGACAGAAGTCCTATGCTGACAGGAGGCGGAGACCACTAGAGTTCGAGGATGGCGACCACGTTTTCTTACGGGTCTCACCTCGACGTGAATTACGGAGATTTGGACGGGGCGGCAAGTTATCTCCGCGCTTCATCGGATCATTCCAGGTTCTCAGCAGGATATGCGAGGTGGCTTATCGCCTGGCTATTCCACCTCAGTTACACCGGGTACACGACGTCTTCCACGTATCTCAGCTGAGGAGATACGTGCATGACCCGACGCATATCATTGACAATGGGGAGATGGACATCGATGACGGGGCGACATTCACGGAGGTTCCGGTGGAGATCGAGGATCGACAAGAGTAGGTCCTACGTGGACGGTCGATTCCTCTAGTGCGCATCAGGTGGCAGCATGGGAACCTCCAGGAGAGCACATGGGAGCGGGAGCCTCAGATGCGTGCACAGTACCCTCATTTGTTCCCCTAGTTTGTGATATATATTTACGAGGACGTAAATCCCTGAGGTGGGAGTAATGTAAAGACCCGTAAATTTCAAGGAAATTTTTTTCTTAAATTCTTTGGGATTTTACGAGTACGCAGTTTCTGACGACACCTGATTCTGAGGCCCGGTGTGCACGGAATCAATTTCCAAAATTTAACTCGGGTACGTTCAGTGAACGAACGAGCGGGTTTTTTTATCTTTTGAACCGGTGCTCGGATTTGAAATCCGAGGGCACTAATGGAACCGCAACGCCGGTAATTGCTTAAGAGAACTATTATCGATCATGTGTTTGCTTGGGATGAGTTGTATAAATTTGTGGATTAAATGAAAAGCAAAATAAAATTGTGTTACAATTTTATTTCTTTTTCTAAGTGGTTATATCCTAGGTGTGGGAGTTGGGGTGGGACCCACTAGATACTAACTACCCTTGAGATGATAAAGGTGGTGTGGGTCCCACATGATGCCCCAACTCTTCACATTCCCTAACTCCCTCCTTTATTTGAGTAACTCCCCTCTCTCCTTCTTTAAGACTTGCCAACTTAACACATAATTAATGAGACAACTCATGTTTAATTAATTAAGTGTTTTGGAATTTGAATTGGTAATATTTGAATTCATGGCATGAATTAATAAAATAAGGGAAGGCCTTATTTTTTGGGTTGGCTTGTTGTGTGAGGATATTGGGGAGAGAACTCTAAGTCCCTTGAAGAACTTCATCACCTTCGTTGAAGAACGCCAAGACTCCGACGAAGAACGTCGACTTGGAGGTCCCGGAATTCTCCATCCTCTTCCTCCTCCATGACAAGGAAGGAGACACCGACGATGACGGGAACGACGCCATCCTCCGCAGCGCTTGACAACCGCGAGCTTCCTTCGAGGTAGGGGTTATCTTCATTCGTGTTTAATCTAATCTTCTTTCTTGATTATTTTGGTCGAATGTTACCAACGTAACGGGAGGAGATCGGACCGTACAAACACGGCCGATTTCTCCTCCCCGTTTCCTTGTTGGTTTACGTTGATGATCGAAGCGAAGGTGGCGCGGTGCCATTGCACCGCGCTGGGATGAAGAGAACCGCGGTCGGAGCAGGCCGCGGCGGTGGTGTGCGGCGCCGTCGCGCCGCACCGGTGAAGACGAAGGAACCACGGCCGGAGTGGGCCGCGGCGGTGGTGCGCGGCGCCGTCGTGCCGCGCCGGAGAACCCGAGGGAGGCCGTGGCCGGAGCGGACCACGGCGGAGGGGCGCGGCACCGTCGCGCCGCGGCGGTCTTCAGCAGGGGCGGTCGGGCTCGGCCAGCCACCGGCGCTCCGGGAGGCGGGACCCCGAAGGGTCCCGCTGCAGTTCAACCGGCCGGCCATAATGGCTGGCCGTTTTCCAGAAAAATCGGGGGGTTGAAACCCCCAGCCAGCTCCCTAGGGCGGACCCCGCCAGGGGGGCCGCCGTTTCCGAAACAAAGGGGGCAGCGCCCCCTTCGCACCCCGCGCGGCTGGTTTCCGAGCTGGGCCGCAGGCCGTGCCCATCCGCGGGCCAGGCCGCACCCAAATGGGCCGGACCCGGACCCGGTTTGGGCCGACCCAGGGGGTATTGGGCCGGGTCATACCGGGCCCAAACCCCCTATTCTCAGACAGATTCGTTCAAACGCCCATATCTTGGGCTACAGACCTCTGATCGACGCAAGGTCAATTGCGTTGGGATCCTTGGATCGAGACGGTCGTTTCGGTATATTACACTCAATCTTTTGGTAAAGTTTGGGTATGGCCGGGTTGGTTCGAACCCGAAACCAACTGGGCCCTTGGAGCGGGAACGCTTATAACTTAACGACCGGACGTCCGAATGACGTGCCGTCAGTTACGTTGAATTCCTCTTAGTGAGACGGTTATTTTGGATTACTCCGCTTGAGGTTTGGATGCATATGGAGTACGTTCGGGTTGGATTTAGCTTAGAAACCAACCGGGCCCCTGGGACGAAAAAAACAATAACTCTCAGACCGGGCATCAGATTGACGCGTCGTCTGTCGCGTTGAGTTCCTATTGATGAGACAGAACTTTGTGATGCATCAACTCTGGACTTCGTGACAGTTGATGTATCGACCCCTTGGCTCGTGGAGCGGACCCTCCCGGAATCGAGCATGCTGTGTGCGGGAACCCTAGAGCTGGCTGCGACTGCGATGACGATGATGACTGTACTTGGATCCTACGTGGGTTCGGCAGCGAGGATAATTGTACTTGGATCCTCCGTGGGTTCGGCAGTGATGAAGACTTTACTTGGATCCTACGTGGGTTCGACAGCGATGGTTACTGTACTTGGATCCTACGTGGGTCCGGCAGCAACGACATCTGTACTTGGATCCTACGTGGGTTCGACAGAGGAGATGATTCAGAGGCTACATCAATCATCTCCACCCCTCTTCATGAGTAGTATACATGTGTGAGCTGAGTCTTGACTTTCAATCATTATCTTCGATATGATTGACCTGCTTTCCTGTGTGGATTGGGTTGTGCTTTCCTGTGTGGACTGGGTTGTGCTTGGGCTCGAAAGTTGGAGCCGAACTGGAATTGATGACTTAGGTATATGTATGGGCATATACCTAAGTAGTGTTGGTTGATACTTCGTATTTGTATCTTTCCTTTGTGGTTTATCCTTTGTGGATTCTGGGAGGCCTTCGGGGGTCTCGGGGTCCCTACTGAGTATCGTATACTCACCCCTGCACGGGCTATGCCCGCACTATGTTGTGTTGGTTGCAGACGACGGACAGTGCTGATCGTGGTTGAGGCCTGAGGAGTGGGACAGTATACAGTGGTGGACTATCAGGTGAGACGTACACAGATTGGATGACCGGACTCGAGGAGCCGACGAGACTATTTGTACTCACCCTTCAAGTGGGAGTTCCGGAGGACGTCTTGGTGGTTGCTGCTCTACTTTTCAGCTGTTGTACTTTCTTTTCTCAGTTGTACTGTACTTTCAGTTGGCTTTGTATACTGGCCCATTTACTTTCCAGCACTTACTTGTGTACTCAGTTTACTTAGTGTTTACTTCAGCTTGTGTACTCTGTGGTGTTTGTTTTCATATATAAAGGCAATGTCTTCCCTTTTATCGGGATTTACGCCTTTAGTGCTAGTCGCCAGCCCCTGGCCTATGGAAGGCGGGCTTGGGGTAGTCACGACACGGGCCCCAAGGACGGTTCGTGACACCTAAACTCTTTTTATTCCCTTATTTTATAACAACACAAGTATCCTAAATATACTAGGATGTTTTTATGAGAAGTATTCGAACTACACTTACACACACCTCCATTTAATGGGTGAAGAACATACTGTTTCTGTGGATGGCAAACTAACGCCTCATGAAACAATGATTGTTCGATTATATCCTACCGCCTATCATGGTGGCCATTAAGATGACACTATATTTATATATGATATATATTATGTTTATTTTTTCTTTATGCTTCTGTATTTTTTTATAGCATACCTTTATGGTTTCTATTATGGATAAACGCGATAATTTCATTTGAGGAAGTGCGGACTACCGCCCCCTCAAAGTGATATGACTCGTTAATTCTATATGTGGGATGTATAAAGGGTGGAGTTAATGATATTATACTAGAATTATAATATACTTATGTATCATTATATTTTAATTGCATTAAAATAAGAAATAAAAATGAAAGTAGCGTTCATGCGTACGTACGACTTACCGTCTCCATGAACGGTGCATTTCATTTCTTACCTCCAAATGATATGTACTGTTATAAATATATATATATACTGGATATATATGATATATATGATACCTAAATAATGAATATCATTCTGGATATAGTGGATTAGTGACCACATGGACAACTTGTAAATATAAGGTGTTCATTTTTTACTCAAGTACCAAATATCGACAAAACAAACGTTATTAACTTAAATGATTACATAATGTTTATAACATGGTAATAAGTGATATAAAGGGGATAATAAACTTGAAAAAAGGTTCTTAATCAAGTAGAAATTAACTTTAGTTTATTATTCAGGAGATTAAAGAACGACCGAGTCAAGTCGGACACGAGGTAAAGGACTTCGTCTCAATCTCCTTTCATTGAGGCATATTTTCATTAATACACAACTTTCTTTTATACGGTGTATAAACCCCTTTGAATTTTACTTTTATTCAAAAGGAATCTTTTTCTACAAAGCGTTTTTCTAAACGACAAAAAGAATGTTCCTTTTAACATAAGCGGTGACAACGACCTTTTCCGCCGCCGCGAGTATTATTTGATCTTTGCCTTCCTCAACAAGCCGTAATGTTTTTAAAAGAAAATAAATACCATATACTCTTTTATGTATTTTGGTATTGAAAATGGTTTTGATAATGGATTTTTTATGTCAATATATTTAAGTGATATATTGTGATTGAAATGTGGAAATGTTTTCTTTCCTTTATATTTGTTTTATGTGTTATGATTTTATAATGGTACTTGGACATTTGACGGGTGGTTTTGTCATAAACCAAATAACGGGTGGTGTCGTGATAAAACAGGACGGGTGGTTACGTTATAACCTCCAATGCATTGGGTATGGAAGTCGGTCGTATGGCTATTCCATCTAGTGATATGTGTGGAAGTCGACCGTATGATTATTCCATTTAAGTATGTTTATGCCTCAAGTTACCTTTATATGTTATGTGTTCTTGATATGGGTTTTATGGTAATCTTTTGGTTACAAAAGGGTAAGTAGTGATCTTTTATTCAGTAAAGAGTATTTACTACTTAATAAATGTGAAAAGTATTACTTATGTTAAAGTATTCATGGTTTACTTTTTGTTTTGAAAAACTAACAATTTTCCTTCTTTGTGTATCCCTTACTGAGCTTTTTATGCTCATCCCAAGTTTTTGAAATGTTTTTCACAGGACATAATGTGGAATAGGGTCGAAGATGGGATCAAGGAAAAGTCATGTTGTCTTAAACATGGAACTAGACATGACTCTTTTTTTCAAGAGTTCTTGTTTTGTGAAAAAAAAATGGAAACTGAGTAGAAGTGTCTACTTTGTATTTTTTTTTGAAATGAAATGTAATAGTTATGGCCTAATTCTCTAAAACTCTAAACCTGAAAATATCCTTAATGTGAATTATTCATTTAATTCATGATTATGTAATGTTTTAAGGTCAGGTCCTTATACTTTATAACAAACATTTACACAAGACTTCATATTACATGCATTTTTCATATCAAATATAATTAAAAAAAGACTGGTCAATTGCATGTGGACCATTGATAAAATAAACAATTTATATCTTTGAATAATAAACAAGATAATAGATAATGGAATGGAAGTGAAAGCCCATGTCATCACCACCATGTTCGTATGGTAAATCTAATGATGATTCTATATTCAAGAAACTATATTGAGAATGAATTTGGTCTATAATTCCATAGAGTAAACATTTTTCAAGAAAGGAATATTATAACTTGCATGCGTATGTGGTACATAAAAAAATTCATCAAATACCAATCATAAACTATCAACCTTAGCGACTAAGTTAATACCTATCAATAAATCAACAAATATAATTTGTGATGAAAGTGCCCAAAATCAATTAGTGATGAACAGTCTTCTCAAACTCAGAGAAATTGTATCTTTGTACAAATAAGTTCTCACTACCTCTTGGATTCACATTGCCTTTGTGCCATCAGAGGCAGTAAAGATTAACCATCAAAGATAGTAATCAATATCTAATTTATGGAAAACTAACTAATCTATATCAAGGATAACATCAAATATATACAATTCCGGAACAAAAAAAAATATCAATCTATCTTGACTTATGTTATCAATAGAGAATATGTGAGACAATGAATGTGATGCCCCATGCTGAATCACAGGGTCCAAGACAGTGTTCCTCATGGCCGCAAGCAGGTATCCTTTTATGCAAGATGTTTGTTACTAACAGTAAGGGTCTGAATGTCATCAATGCAGAAAATATACCCTTGGTATCAATAAAAAAGGATAAACAATAACATAATAGAGTCAATAAACAATGAAAAATCATAATCCATGGTAGGTATCTCAAGTTATATAGTAAAAACCCAAATACCCCCAAAGTGTTAGGTAAATAAATGTGTGGGAAATAACAAAAATGTGAAAAAATATTGATACATCACTCTAAATTCCATCCTAATTCTACCTCTAAACAACATTCTTTGTATCCTAGCCCCTATCATCAGGGTCTTTCCCTTGTATCCCAGACTATGAAGTCTTCACATGCATCGAGATGCCCATGCATGGTGGGAATATGAAAGTAGTAGGAAACAACCAATTTGTCCTTAACACGTGTGTAATGGTATAAGAGTTTATGTTGTGATAATAAATAAATGTGCATGACATAAAACACACAACCATGTTCGGAGTGGTCATGCGCTAAACAAACTTTGGCTCCGTAATGGAAATGTAGTTATAACAAAATTCATGAACTTAGTCAACCACAATGTCACGTCATGTATTCCAAAACATAAAAAAGGTAAGAGTATCAAGTCAAACCATAGAAGGCCATCAAGCCCCATATCTCTCTTAGTTAATCCATAAGGCCAACACATTTGTACACTCCCTTAGGCCTTCGTAACCCAAAACTACGTCTCAAGTCATGTCCTTGAATACCATCATGCCCCATTGTCACCTCAAGGTTCAGATCACATAAGTCTACCATGACCCTATGTGAGGCTAAAAAAACACAATATACCCCATCATCTATCTCAATCCAATCTTCATGGAACATACATCATCTTATCACGCTCCCCCTTAAGGGCTACTGAGCCACGATGAGTACACCAGTAACATTGGTACCATGCATAGAACAACACAATATAAAATATACAAAGTACGTCACATTGAAACATGGAATATCATATAGAGGAACATCATATAATATTAATAATAATATATAGTATCGAAACACATGCGATCAAACTCAAACATGGGTCTCATGGGCTATGCAAGCACACACATGTGGTCAAACCTCAAACATTTTCTCATGAGACATGCACACACACACAGAGACATGTGGTAAACTCAAGAATGGTATAAATCAAATAACAACACAACTTAATATCAATCCAATCAACATATGCATGGACTCTGCATTGTGTGTAACTTCCAACCTCAAGTAAAGTGTGAAGTCTTCTCATACACACACTGTCAACACACCTTGTTTCATAATTCTTCATACACACAAACCCGAATACACATGAAATTCCATTTGTACACTTTATTCACACACAATATTCATACAATTTTCATGCATGCCAAATTTGTGCCGTAAATTGCCCAAAATTAAAACCTTAAAACGGAAATTAGGGCATACCTGATAGCGCGACAAATTCGGAACCTAGGGGGGGCCAGAGGTGGTGCTGCGGGGGAGAGGAGGGGCAGCGGAGGGGAGTCAGAGTCGAAGGTTGTGCGGCGAGGGAGGGGATGGGCGGCGACGGTGGCAGGGAGCTGGAGGAGGAGGCGGTGAGGTGACGGCGGTGCAGCGAGGGAGGGGACGGGCGATGCGGTGAGAGAGCGGACGAGCAACAACGTCTGCGGGGAGCCGGAGGCAGAGGCGGTTTGGCGGTGGTGGTGCGGCGTCGCCGATGTAGCGAGGGAGAGAAGGCGATGCGGGTGACCCGAAGGCGGAGGTGGTGCAGCGAAGGAGGGGACGGACGGCTGCGGGGTAGGGTTTGGGATCAAGGGGAGGGGGGGTGAAGTATTTTTTTTTTAGAACCCCTGCGACCGCCAATGGTGGTCGCCCGTGTAAGGGGCCTCCAAAACCCCCTTTTCTAGTAGTGATGATATATGTTAAAAGAAAAAAGAAGGTGAAACCAAATAATGATCACCTATCTTAATCATTGTTGAATATTGATTTTATTAAAAATCATAAAAAGTTGAATTAGGCAAAGTGTTCACTGATTCACCTTCCTCTCAGTAAAGCTTATGGGTCTCTACATAATTAATTTTGCATTTCTTTTAGTCACGTTCAATGCTCACAATCTAAAGCATTTGTATATGAAATTTTATCTTCCATTCTAAGTTACCACTATTTGATGAAATCAGATGATGAATGTGAAGTATTTTTTTAATGAAACCCTTCCAAAATAAAGTGAATGAAGGGTTTCATTTCAAGTGTAAAGAATGAATCATTGAGAATTTTTACATGGGCGAAATATTTATAATCTTATATTTAACTGTTTCCGAAACCTAATTTCATTGAAATCCCTTTTCATGATTTTAGCTTTTCTGTTGTTTTTTTAAATATTCAATTCACATTTGAAAATACAAACCAGAATACCAATTATTTTATTATGTTTTCATTATTAAATACTTTTATTTTTTATTTATCATTAATTTTTTTAATTACAATATAAAACCAATATAAATCATCAAACCAGATATAATTGATGAGTATAATTTCATTCGATCTTTTAATAATTTAGATTGTCTTGTCATCCTCCTTTTCATTGGTTTATGGGAAGGGACGGAGAATGTTGGTGAGGGTTAAAACCGTCCAGGGGATGCTTAATTAATCGTCTTCTTATCGTCTAATGCCACACTTCACACAGGTAATCATACACTTGCAAGCCAAGACGGGGGCGAGGGGAGCCTCTGTTAGACTTTTGTTTGTTCTTCCAAGCCACTTCAGCCCGTCCCTTTCCTTTCGCAATCGGAGGTGCCCTAGTTTTTCACAGTTTCAGCTCCGAGTCCTTTTGAATACGCCCACTCCATGAGAAGGCACGGTTTCAGGGGAGGGTTTACGCTCAAGCAAAACGAACTCAAACCCTATTCCGTCGATACCCCCACACCGTTACTGTTGCGGCAAACCTCCGCAATCCTGTAAGCATCTTCAAGAAGATACCGGCGATGAAACCTGTTCCTTCCTCAACACAGCAGGTACAAATCGCATTTACTGATCATTTTCCCATCATCATCATCATCAAATATGACTTTACACCAAGGGAAGGCCGTATCCTTCCCTTTGAGGTCAAAGTCTTTTCCGTCACATTATTCACTCCTTTTATAGCCCCCTTGAGGTCTGGAATCTTTCCGCTGGTCATATTCAAGCTCGGTAATAAAATAAGCAAAACACCATCAATGGTGAAAACAGGAGTCGCCGGGGGAGAAGATCCCTGTCTTCCTCTCTGCGGCCCCGTCGTGTTAGAGATTAATCGTTTGCAGAACCAAATCAATGGTTTCCCTCTTACTCGTCTGCTGGTTTTTCATTTTGGTTTGTTACCTGGCCTTCGATTCTGCAGCATAAACGCTCCGTTTTTCTATTCCGTTTGGCAGATAAGGACAGGGAGGTGGGAGCTGCGCATAGTGAAATCAAAGCATTGAGAGCAACAGCGGCTCTCAAAGACAAGGTTGTAAAAAAGGTACTGGAATACTTGTGAGAATCTCCATAAAACAGATATGAACATTGAAATTTCCTTCACCTGTTCGCAAAGCATGTCCTCGGCACCTGTTCAGGGTTACTTGATGGCACGTTCTTCTTCCCAGGTAAGAAATGAAGTTGACAAGTTGGATGAGAAGCTCAGGGTCACCCAAAACCTTCTTGAGCAGAAGGTGAGGTTTCGTTTAACACTTACTGAAAACTGCGTACAACAATGATCACTTATGATCAGCTGTTCAAAAATTTGCGATCGTTCTGTTTCCAAAAAAACATTTACACTTAACTAATTTTGATAACACTTTTTCAAAAAGCAATCTGGAAACACTCATGTAGAAGTTTTTTTTTTTTTTTTAATCCCAACTCCCTTGTTGTGAATTTTGACGGTAACTGTAAACAGAAGCAGCGCAATCAAAAACAAAAGGCCATCAAGATATAAATTTTTACACAACTAGGAATCACACCAAACATATTTGTATCAGCCTTAAAATTTTGAAAAACCAAACCATGAAAATGAGCTTGAAAGTCAGCAGCAGCCCCAATGTGAATATTGAAAAATAAACACATGTTTCGGAATCGTTGGGAGTCGCAACGACATAAACGAGAAACGAGATAAAATGAAGAAGAAAAGAAAACACAAGGAACACAACGATATACGTGGTTTGGGAATAATCCCTACGTCCACGGAAATGCAGAATTCTCACTCAAACCGGGAGCACAAATTACACAGTTATGCAGTAGTAACCTTAACCTGAAAAATGGGATATAAAATGAAGAAGACGATCCACTGTTTGCACAGGAAGTCCGTGTCGCTACAGTGAAAGGCGGGTAACTTTGTCAAAAGTGCTATAGTATAGTTGATTCTGAAATCTGCATTGTTACAGTTGCGGGCCACAAGCATTCGGCCCAACCGGATCGGGCTACACCAATCCAACAACACAAGCCACCTTCCAGATGCTGCAGAATCCACATCACTTCAGCTTTGAAAATAGCTTTGGGGCAATTCATCTATCAACGCAATGCCGATAATCAAAATACTGCCCAATGCAGTGGTTCTCCCCATTTCTGTTGCCTTTTACCCTCTCCACACGACCCTGATAATTTAGCCAGCTTGTTGCACATTTTGCCTTGCAAGCCTCTTCAAAATACTTCTGATCAACAAATTCATCCTCCCTGCCCATATTTGCATCTGGGTTCTTCCTATCCCCGATGAAGACAGAACTGGCCAATTGCAGTCACTGGGAACAGATGAGAGCTAGGGCCGCCCACTTATGTAGAAGTACTTATCATAAGTGATGAGTGATAAATGCTACGAGCAATTTTCAATAAGTGCTATCAAACAGGACTTGGAATATTATTCTTTTGCAATTTTTATACCTAAGATTGTTGAAATAAATGCATGTTCGTGTATGCTGTTTTCTTTTTTTCCCCAGACCCTTGAATGCAAGAAGCTAACAAATGAGAAGAAGCAAGCATTGGCTGCACAGTTCTCTGCCAAAGCGAGTCTTAGAAGAATATATGTAAATCAAAAGGATGAAGATTCAGTCCTCATTGGGTCTGTCATTGCTCCCCTGGAGGCAGACATCAAGATGTACAAATTAGAGGTATTGACCTTGACTCCATCATAAGAAAAGACACGAAGATGCTTTTTAAGAAAATTGCCTGAATAATTCTGGCATGTCTTTCAGATTGCATCTCTCCATGAGGATAAAAAAGCTTTGGAGCGTCTCAATAAATCAAAGGAGTCGGCTCTTGTTGAATCAGAAAGGATTTTGAAAAGCGCTTTGGAAAGGGCTTTAATCGTGGAGGAGGTTCAAAGTCAAAACATTGAGTTGAAGAGGCAGATAGAGATCTGCCAGGCATGGCCTTTTCAATGCGCTTAACTTGGTTGGCTGGTGTCAAATGATTTGAGTAAAGAGTCATTTTTTGAAATATAACGATCTGCAGGAAGAGAACAGAATACTGGATAAGATCCACAGGCAAAAGGTTTCAGAAGTTCAGAAGCTTACACAGACCATTAAAGAGCTTGAGGAGGCTGTCCTTGCTGGCGGCTCTGCAGCTAATGCTGTTCATGACTGTAGGAGACAGATCTCAGAACTTAATGTAAGATTTGTTGTGCTTAAATGTGGTGAACAGGGCTAGTTCTATGATTTGAAAAGTTTTCAAGCTTTGTTTCACTGCAATTTTAGAAAGAAAAGAAGACTTTGGAAAGGGAGCTTGCAAGAGTTCATGTTTCTGCAAATCGAGTTGCAGCTGAGTATGCTGGTGAGTGGAAGGAAGAAAATGACAAAGTGATTCCTGTCAAAAAGTGGCTGGATGAGAGAAGGCTGCTTCAGGTTTTTTTTCCCTGTCCATTTCCCATGAAATTCCAAAAGAATGCTACGTTTGAAGCCCAATGCGAGCTTTTTTGAATTGTGCATGACATGAGTTAAATCACTGGTTTTGTAGGCTGAAATGCAAAGGCTGAGAGCCAAGCTAGCTGCCTCAGAGCAGACAGCCAAGGCTGAAGCACAGCTCAAGGTATTCCATTAAGGATTATTAGTGTCTGTTTGACATCACTTAAAACTGCCAGTTTTAAAAATAAGCTGTGTTTGTTCTGTTCCTGAAAAAACATTTACACTTAAATTTCTAAAGAAAACATGATGGAAAACCACTTTTTCAATAAGCAATCTGGAAACACATGAGTGTTTTCAAATGAACCCTTACTGGATGCCATGCTAGGTTGGTCTTTTTATTTTGTTACAAGAGCACCCAGTATCTTGACCCCGTCCTGTTTCAAATTTGGGCCTTGTTTGGACCTAGATTAATTTGGATTGTGCTGTATAGGTCTGAAAGGTGACAAAATTCTCCCTCCGAGTATTTAATGCAATTGTATTCTAGGAACTTGAATCTAAGACCCCTGGTTTAAGTTGGGGATGTCCCTAGTAAAAAAAACAGGGAGCGTGTTTTATACATACGGCAAGTAATGTTTTCTATGTACTTTGTATAGGATAAGTGGAAGTTGAGGCTGAGGACTTTGGAGGATGGATTGAAGCTAGTGTCAACTTTCTCTTACAAGGTCAAAAAATCCACTCACATCTTGTACTTCTCTAGCCATGGTGGACGAAAACAATCCATATCTCAGCCAAGGGCTTCCATTGCCTGCGAAAACCCTTTTCTTCGTCACCAAAATACAGAAGATGCCACTGCAGATGGGCAGCTCAGACATTTTGATACCTTGAACATGAAATATGTGAATTGGGTTAGTGATAGATGTGGAAAGACAAACCCAAACATCATGACAGAATCAGATGTAAATATTGATAAATCTGGTGGTGATGCTGCAGTCCCAGCTGAGTCATTGAACAAGGAGAGTGGTGCAGGCTCTCAGGGTGAAGAAGATTTGGTTTCAGGATACCTGTATGACATTCTTCAAAGGGAGGTGCTCAACTTAAGAAGACTCTGTGAGATACAAGGCATGAATTTGAGCTCTAAGGATCAAGAAATTCTGGTAACTTCCCTCATCTTTTATATTCTTTCACATAATTATTAAGAAGATATAATTAAATGCACTCTTTTTCTTATATATTTGATTACGGAAGCAATCCAGGTTGACACTGATATTCATTCCAGGTGCTTGTGAGGAGAGTCGATGCACTGGTTAGATCCATTGAAGTTGAATTGAAGAAAAAGAGGAGAGAAGCTGCAGCCCACGAGACTGCATCAGCAAGAATGGATGACAAGCAAAAAGACCAAAAATACAATTTAACACAGGTTTGTGATTTTTTGCTAGATGGAATTTCAGGATCATAGGTCAGGTTTGTTTCCGTTGATCACTGTGAATCTATTTAAGCTCAACCCTAATTCGGCCCATTTAATTAAACGGGTTGACCTAAACCAACCTATTTATAATGGGATCAACTGTAATCCGATCCCCAATCTGTTTTAACTTTAAATATATAACAGACTGCATTTTGAGTCTAATTAGTTCATATTAAATTAACTCAATAACCTAAGTAACTTGGATTATTCCTTTGACTAAAGATAACATGATTAATATAAAACACATCTTACTGATGTTGCAACTCGGTCATCTTAAATCATTTTAAATAAATAATGTGTTATAAACATGCTGAATTATCTTAAATTAAGTTGATCATAAGAATAAAATATATTATCAATAAAAAACAAGGTGATACCACCATGCCAGAAAAAAGGTAATGGTAAAGGGTTTGTAATATTACCTATTTTCATTTCATCAAACCTAGCCCATACTTTAATCCGGCCATCCTAATCATTCTATCCTTCGTACCGTTACTTGAATTAGACCTATAACAATTAATGGAGTGTTTTTTCCGTTTCTGAAGAATCACTTGCATTAAAATTTCAAATAATGCTTTTTAAATAAGCAATTCAGAAACACATACACAGCAGTACGAAAGAATTGTCAAACGAAGCACTACTAAACATTAATGATGCGATTATCCTCCTAGCATTAACTTCTTGCTTGTTTTACAGTTGCCAACTCTCTTAAACAGCTGTTGGATCGGAGATTGAGAACTGAATCACAAAGCACCTGGTTTCTCAGTGTAAATTTGCAAAGCAATTGACTACTGGTAGCTGGTGATGTATGTGGTATTGTGGAATATACTGAACAGTGTTTTACAGCTGCCTTGTTTGGTAATTGAAACTTCAACCAATGTATTATTGGGGCTAGTGAACGTTTGCAAAGATACATAAATCTAGAAACCTAAAGGTAAACATAAAAACAGAGCAATTTAAAAAGGAACCTGTGAAAAGCAGCCTATGCTGTGACCAACCTGCGTGATTCCAACCATGATCCTGCTGCCTCCTTTGTTGTCAAGAACCAGCCAGCCATGTCAGGGGCTTCATGGAATGGTGCATTTAGCTCTTTCAAATGTGACCCAAACACGCTAGCCAAAACCTTTTCGGACTCCGAGTACTTGTGCTTCCCGTGTCCGGTGTTGATGCCAAGCACCGGAGGAAGTTCCTCACCGTTCTCCAATGCCTTGGACAAGTCATTCATCCAAACCAGCAATGCCGTCACGGCTGCCCCGGGAGACAGGCTCCTCAGACATAAATTCCACCGAGTATGAGTCCTGTCCTGAAGATTTGTGTATATCTCGAGCATCAGACCAAGGCCCAGCAGCTCGGAAGCTCTCTCCGACATATTTAGCTTGACACAGAGTTCTATTAAGGAATTGCAGAAAGGCTTCTTGGCATCTGCAGTGACAGAGTCAAGGAGAGAATGCACCTTTGCCTTGAAGTCTCCTTCAAGGCTTTCCTCCAACAAGTGCTGAACCACAAGACCGAGCTTTGCATTAACATTTTCGGCACATGCAGCCAGCTTACCAAGCTCGTCTCTTGACACCTGTGCCATGACACTCAATAGACACCCACAAAACCGATCGTCAGGGCCTATGCCTGATGCTATAAGCTGATCAACCATTCTCACAACATCATCGATTCGATTCGCTTTACCGTAGCATTGGACAAGGGATGTTAAAACAAAGATGTTCGGTCCGAACCCAGCTTCCACCATCTCGTTTAACATGCTTTCTGCTTCTTCAACGTTCCCCGTGCAGGCATAAGCTGTGAGCATGGACGAGTAAGTCCAACTGTCGGGCCTGAAACAAGCACTGCCCTTCATGTCTTCGAATATCTTGACAGCTTCATCGACGTAGCCTAAATCAGCACACATAGCTAACAGTGTGTTGTAGAGTATGACATTCAATTCCATTCCCCTTCGCTTCATTTCCCGGTAAATAAAGATGGCATCATCACCGTATCGGGCTCGGCCGTATGCTCGTAAGAGAGCAACATAGGTGGTCCTGTTTAACATCAGCCCCTTACTGGTCATCTCTTTGAATATAGACTTGGCCTGTGATGGCTGTCTGGCTTTTCCCATGGCTTCCAACAAAGCATTGTAAGTCAAGAGGTTCGGCTCAACCCCAAGAGACTTCATCTCCTCGTACACCTTCAAGCACCCATTGAAGTCTCCTTTGGATCCATAAATCTTGATGACTGTGGCAAATGATAAGGCATCGAGGCGCCATTGCTCCTTTGTTGCGCACTCATACAATCTCAGTGCCTTGTCAACGTTACCAGTCCGCCCGTAGGCATCGATCATGATCGAGCCAGTGACCGAATCATAAGCACAGCCGTATGTGGGCATCTTTTCAAACCATTCCACGGCCTTTTCAGGCAAATAACACTGCTTGGCACAGCTAATAATCGTGGAGAATGTGACGTTGTTGGGCTTAAATCCTCTTTGGAGCATTTCATCGAACAGCTTCTCTGCCGTTGCCAGATCCCTACGCTTTCGAATCACCTTCAGAGCCACATTGTATAGAACCGCGTTTTTAGGCAGCCTCAGTTTCTCATGAAAGAACCCGAGTGCAAGGACCGCGGCTTCTGGGTTCTTCATGTTATTGAGGACAGCCACGGCGTCATTCTCTACTACGACGTCACCGAGTCCGCTCAAAACCCTAAAAGCATCCTCCTCGCCCGGCTCACAGGCATCCAAAGCTTCAGCAATTTGTACCAGAGACGCGTACCTGGAATCATGCGATCGCTGCCGGAGCTCCCAACCTCGGGACCTTTTGGGGTTGACCCAGACATGGCGTTTGGATGGGGAGGAAGCGGATTTCGCAATTGGGTGATGAGGGGCCGCCGCCTCTGAAGAATCGGGGTTCTGGATTTCTTGTGAGACAGGATCCTGCAGGGAAACATGCGTGACCTGGGGAGCGGCTCTCGATTGAAGAGAGAGCGGCTGAAACTCCGATCCGAAAGTTGAGCGCCTCGTCTTGAAATCCTGATGAGAATGGCAGAGCAGCTGGCGGTCATGGAAGAGAGAAGACGGGGAGGGGCAGAGATAGGAAGACATTGTCTGTCGCTCGTTTGTTCCGCGGCCGAAGAGGGGATCGATGGTCTCCGCACACCTTCGCCTCAATATCTGATATATTTTCGAATTTACGGAGATCAAATCATAAAATTGTTGTTGGATTGATTGTAAATTCTATGGAGATTAAAATCATTAAACGATGCTGAGGGCACCGTTAATGCGTTTTTATGGTTTACTAAGTGATTAGAAAACTGTTTATTTTAGAAAACGGGAACCGGGTTACAAGATGCATGTTCTTATGGAATCAGTTAAGGAAACAGTAGAGAACACCAAGATGTAACATGTTTCATATCATGTTGATCCTACACCTGTCTACCACTAAAGAAGCAAGGCATGAAATACACACTTGAATGCACGAAAGAATAGAGAAGCTATCTAAGAAGGTCGACGAAGTTAAACCAGGTGGCGATGATGAACTTCATCACAAGGAGTTAATACCGTCCACTCGTGGACATACTCATACACGCAAGCAATATAAATGATACATCAACATACTTCAAGAAAGAAAATGAATCGCTTGCAGTGTCAGATTTCTTTACCAAAATCCAGTTATGATTGAAATAATAAGTCGGCACCCATCAAGTTTTGTGAAAGGATTGTCCAGCTCTGGTTCCACGTTGAAGTCTCCATCAAATTTGCATCGAACGAGTGATCCAGTTGCAGAGGATCAGGACTTCGAGCACCATAGAGCAACTAGCAAGATCGAAACCTCAGTTCCCTTCTTCCTCTTCAGAATCTCACTGCAAACCAGAGGGGTTTCTCTTCTCTCGCCAGGCAGAACCAAATTGAATGACAGATTGGAACCGAATGTTGAAGGACAAAGTCGTTGCGCAAATGATGATGTCCAGGCAAAGCAACATGTGGTGCAGGTGAGGCGCACAGGATGAGCGACACGCAGACGACCCAGATGAAAGAGGTCTTTCGAATAATCGCGGGCGGCACGACTGGCTTGGACATGTGAAACCACGGGAGTGGTCACAGGGTCGTGATGAGGATTGAGCCTGAAATGAGAGAGAAAACACACCGATGAATACCGCTTTAATTTTTTTTAATATAAGCATGTTGCGATAAACACAAGGTTTTATCCTTTCTATGTCTAATGATTTCCATTCTCAAAATTTCTTTTGTCTTTCCTAAATCATTCATTTCAAAAACAGAATTCAACTGGGCTTTTAAATGACTAATCCACCTCATCTTTTTACAAATAACTAGCATATCATTAATGTATACAAGCAAGTAAATCATATCATACTTATCATGCTTAAAAAACATACATCAAACTTGTTTTTGTTAAAGCCATTTTCAATTATAAAAGAATCAAAACATTTATACCACTGTCTTGAAGATTGTTTCAAACCATACAAAGACTTTTGTAAAAGACAGACTTGATTCATTTTAAAATCCTTTGAAAAATCCTGAGGAGGCCTCATATATATTGTTTCATCCAATTTTCCATGCAAGAAGACAATTTTAACATCTCACTGTTCTATATGGAAATCAATTTTAGCAACAAAGTCAAGCATAATCCAAATTGGTGAATGTTTAATAACAGGGGGAAATCTCACCATAGTCAACCCCCTCACGTTGAAGGAATCCCTTAGCAATTAACATGACTTTATACTTGATGTTTACCTCCCCACAATCACCTTCTTTCTTCTTAAGGATCCATTTACAACCAATTACCTTTTCATTTATGGTCATGGTCACAATAGCCTAGGTCTTGTTCTTAAGGAGCGAATTCATCTCATCAGTCATGGCAGCTAACCATTGTTGGGATTCATTAGATTTTAAGAACTGCTTGAAAGTTTGTGGTTCATCACTGTTTATATCTTCAACAACATTAAAAGCATACATTGCCATGTTAGCATGGCTGAACTGAGCAGGAGGTCTGATAATCCTCCTAGCTCTGTCTCGAGTCAACTAGTACTATCTAAGGTCACCTCCCTCGATTTCTAGTTTAGAACCAAAGTTAGAGTCTGATTCATCTTGAGCATGTGGGTGAGGATCAATAGTGATAAAATCAGGTTATGGGTGGACAATAGACTCTGAACTGACCTCAACACCCAAAGGTTGGGGTGTATCAGTTTCACTGGACTCAACAATCTTTCATTTGGGCAGACAAGACTTACATAACACAACATCACGACTAATGATGCATTTTTGATACCCCGGTTTGTCTATCCACAACTTGTATCTCCCTTAACACATTTCAGATAACCAACAAAGACGCACTTCACAACCCTGGGTTCTAGTTTATCATTCTTAGAATGCACATAAGCTGTGGATCCAAAAACCCTAAGGCGGACAAGACTGAGTGGTTTTCCTATCAAGAGTTCTTATTGTTGAGGGAAACATTGATGCGACTGTCTTTAAAAACAACCAAGATCCACTGATGCAGTTTTATGGGTTACAAAGTGATTATAAAAACCGTTTTATTTAGAAAACGTCAAGCCGATTACAAGATGAACATTCTTATGGAAGCAGATAAGGAAAGCAGTAAAAAACACCAAGAAGTAACATACTTCGGATCGTGTTGATCCTACGTGCACGACGAGAACACCACTCTAGGCAAGTTATATTACTAAAGAAGAAAAATAAGAAATACAAACTCAAATGCAAGAAAGAATACCAAAGAAACTACCTGAGGAGGCTGACCAAGCTAAATTGGGCGGCAGTGATGAACTTCATCATAAGGAGTTAGCACCGTCCACTCCTGGACTGGCTCACACACACACAGAACATAAAAGATACAACAACATACTTTAAGAAAGAAAATAAATCGCTTATAGTGTTGGATCTCTTTACCACAATTCGGTTATGATTTAAAGAATAAGTCGACAACCATCAAGATTTGTGTAAGGATCATCCAGCTCCAGCTCCATGCTGAAGTCTCCACCGAATCTCAATCAGACGATTGATCTAGTTACAGGGGATCAAAACTCTGAGCACTAAAGAGCAACCAACAGGGCTGAATCCTTAGCTCCCTTATTCCTATTTGAGATCTCACTAAAAACCAGAGGGGTTTCTTCTCTCGCCAGGCAGAACCAAACCAGATGAGGGATTCGAACCAAATTCCAAATGACGAAGCCTCCGCGTAATGATGATGCCCAGGAGAAGTGAAAAACGGTGTAGGCGAGGCGCACAAGATGGGTGACACACAGATGATCCAAATGAAAGAGGTTGTTCAAATAATCGCGGGTGGCACAACTGGCTTGGACATGTGAAAGTATGCAAGTGGTCGCGGGGCCGTGATGAGGATCGAGCCCGAAATGAGAGATAGAGAAAACACATCGATGAAACACTTGGAAGCCACGCAGGGCTGTTGGATCAATATGATCAACAGTCCCAAATCAACCAGCTAAACAAATGGAAAACAAAATTTGAGGATCCAGGTTTAAACAAAGGGAGATAAAAAATGCCACAAATGAATATTGTAATTACATAGTGTCATCCAAGTCATGCAAATAGTAAGATCATGAATCGAAGTAAGGAAACAAGAAGACAATATATAAATTAATTTGAATTGCAACACAACACATGCAACAATTATACAACAATAAAACTAGATTTCATTTACACATTGGAATAACATGTTTATAATTTTTATACTAATTTAATTAGCATAATATGAAAAATATAATATTTTATTTTAGAAAGTAGTCTTATAATAACATATTATTTTAGATAACATTCCTAAAATTAATACCAAATTTATGTAGTAATTGGTAGAAGGATGATGCTGTAATTTTTACCAATTTTCATCTAACTGTGATGCTTTTGAAAACTATTTAGATATTGAATTACATTCATGACCATCGTGTTTTTAAAATAATGCTATTATTAACATGATTTTAACATCATCTATTAGGTTGAATGGATCTCTTCTTTTAATGTGCATTAAAGATGGACATATGTCATTACCATCGTACATTTAAAATCATTTCTATTATAGTTCTTTGACATTGTTATTTTATTGTTATTACATTGCTATTACTTGTATGATTTTAAAATTAATCGACATATTGAATGACTTAATGCTATTAATGATTTTGTTCTGTCTAATGAGTTATGCACACTTTTTCATTTACTACAACATGTCCGGACAAAAAAAAAATATTCCTAAAAAACTTTAACATAGAATAACATTTCTATACATGGCCTCCCATAATGTGCCTCAAATGGTTCCCATGTGACTAATTTTTTTCAAGAATAATCTCAAGGAACCAATAATATGATTATCCAATATCTATGAGCAAAACAACTTAGAAATTAGTTATTGTTATGAAATTATTTTTTACCTTCATTGAAACATGAAAAATCTAATAACTTATTCATACTTACGTTACTGTTAAGTTCTTTATAAGTTTTATTATTGTTAATGTTCTTACTTTCAAGTAATGAATGCATAAGATGTTCCTCAAGTGATTTTTTTATTCAATTGACTTGATTAATTGATTTGTTTTTTTACCCACCACATTTACTATTTGTTTGAATTAGTCAATGTTTCATTCCGCTAATAATAATTTCATAACTCATCTATTATTATACATGGTAAATATATATGCTAATAAAACTGCTTCATTATACACATCTATAATTATACTAATTGTTGTATTTCAATATACACGTGTCTTCCTCTCTGTGCACTGTTTCCGCCTCTCACATTCTTATTCCTATTCCTATTATCTATATGATCCACCTGTTCATTGGCTCTGATAATCATCATTATGTTCCTACGAACTCTGGATGTACTTCATGCTTATACAAATACTGTAGTACATATGAAATTTCAAATGCTACAATATAAAAAATATTGTAAAAATATCGTCAATGCAAATTTCAGATTACAATATTCGAAACCACCGTCATGCCTTTAATAAAAACACATACATTTTTTTTCATGTTTTTTATATATCAGTGGATTGAATGTTTCCATTCATTCTTTACTCGTTATTTTAGTCACTGCATAATTAGGATTTTACTGTATTAATTATTAAGTTTAAATGGTCCTTAATTTATACCCTTGGCATGCAACCAATTTTATATAGTTTTATAATTAAACAAATATATTTCGTCATTCCTCATTAGGTTTTCAATGCCATGAAAAGCTATTATTTCAAGGTTATATATCCATGTTTCTTTTGGCTTACATGAAAAATAGTACACCCATTAAGTCAATAAATCGACACTTGCGTAACATAGTGCACAAATGCTTTTGAATTTTCACTACTACAGAATCACGAATATTGAGTGGTGACCTTTACCAACGTTAAGAAAAAACACTGATAAAGAGAATTTTTATCAGCCCTAAAAAAATGCTAATGAAAGTACCACCTTTATCAGTGTTTTTTTAGCACTGATAAAATGTTATGTTCTTAAAAAAATTATATATTATTAAACATCATATTTAATATATATATATATATATATTCTTAAATATACTAAATATGTATTTACACTTAATATGTCGTATATTTAGTGAATAATGGTTTATTAGACGATTAAAGATCAATATTAATTAAAAATATTGACGAATTAATATTAATAGACATTTAGTAACATTTTGTTATATCAATGTCGTTTTTTTCTCAATTTGACATATATATCAAATAATAAATATTTAATTATCATATCAATGGCTTTTAATAACATTTTGTTATATCAATGTCATTTTTACTAATAATTTCACACATACATAATTAATTCAATTTTATAGAATCGTACATACACAAATAATAAATTGTTAACATTATCATTTTAGATTTTTATTTATTAATATTTAATATTTTAAATATTATGTTTTTAATTATTAAATTATATTAATTTTGTATATTTTTATTTAATATATATACTATTTATTACTTTTAAATAAATATATATATTTTTTAATTTATTCTTTTATTTATTTATTTCATTAATATATTTTTTAATATTTTTGTAATTTATTCATTTTTAATTTTTATTTGTTTAATGTTTTTTTTTTTCATTTTATTCAATTTTAAAATTTATTTATACATATTTATTGGTTAACATTAATTTTTTTTAATACGGTTGAAATGTACACAATTAATGTATGTATTCATTTTCATTTTAATATATATTCATTTTTATTTTTTTTAATTTATATAATTAATAACCCTTATTCATGTTTAATACTTTTTCAATCTATTCATTTTAATTAAATTTCACTCATTTTAACATTCGTTTCATTTAATATTATTTATTCATTAATAATGTTAAGTATTTTTTATATTTATTCTTTTAATATTTTTTTAATTTATTCATTTTTTATTTTTTTATACATAATTATTCATAAATATATTTAATATCTTTAAAATATAATATATTCATATTGA